>JAQJZQ010000012.1:1200000-1800000 GCA_028828865.1 Penicillium sp. IBT 16267x | reverse complement strand
GTGACCCAGGGGCTTCTGCCTCGAGTGGCTCAGTGATGTATAGATTGTAGGTCAAGGTGATGCGTTCACCGTGAGTGATGGTCTTAATCTCATGCTCACAGTCACTGTAGAAAGCGGCCCATTGGATCACATCTGCACTTTGGTGCTCCCAATCGAAATCCATTTCCTTGCCTTTGTGACGCACAATCAAGTTCCCACCCTTAAAAGCCGATGGCAAACACACGACCAGGGACCCGATTTGGCTTTTCGAGCGCGGCGTATCAACATGTTTCCGGAAGAGGCCTGATGGACCCGAGTACACATTGAGCTTGTAGAGCTCTGCCTCAATACGTCGAGGCGCGACATTCTCTTTCAAATCCAATGGGGGGGCAAGGATCTTTCGATGATCTCAAGGAGACCATAATCCATGAAATGGAAGCTCGTTACGAATTGACTGGGCTCGAGCTTTCCTGCTCTGCGATATTCGGGATCCATAACATCTTCCTGCCCTCGACCAAAACCAGCAGGCTCACAATCGGCGACTAGTTGGCGAGGACTGGGATCGTTTGAGTCTCTGGGGGGAAGAACAAGCTTCTTTGGCTGAGAGGTATCATCTTTTGATTCCCAGAAAATGGTGACCGGGTTGGACAGCTTTGGGGTCTGGTTGTTGGGCTCCGCTGTTTTGCCTTTGATTGGAATGATGCCACCACAGACAAATGCTGAAGAATCTTTTTCATCCACGATGGTTTTCTCGAGTCGATTGCAAACTTCATCAAATGCATGCTTGGATAGAGGCGTCTTAGTCCCCTGTTTATTGGGCCCAGATGGCTCGGTGGCACCCTTTCGCTTAGATATGATGAGTTTGTTAATGGACACAAGGTATTGCGAAAGGAGCAAGGTTATGGAAGAAGAAAGAGAAGTTGCTAGGGGAAGGGGGGACAAGGGACTCTGGAGTTGGTACGACAGAATGACCAGTCCATATAACATGGTAACTAATATGTAGGGAAGTCACTGCCGAACAAAGAGCCGCATCCTATTTTGATCACTAGTTGAACACCTCACTGGATTCGTTTTACACTTATGCCTTTTATCGAAAACCACTTCAGAAGTATTATCGTCCTATATTGGAGAGGACGTTTTGAAAGACCCATACGATATATTCCGGTTATTGACAGAAAGGTTGTATCTCCTCCATCCATGGATCAATGAGTAAAGGAATTCTCCGTCTTGAAACAATAACCACCAATTTGTATCCATGGATCCCGTCTGGCAGTACGCTTCTCATCATTATTGAGGGACCCTAGGTACAGATCAGGTAACATTGAAGTATACCACCGGTCATCAGTGTCTAAGCGAGGTAATGTTCTACTTTTGAGGAGGGACATAATTTGAAAGGTTGAGATAATCTAAGAGGATTTTCAATTCACATGTACACATTTGCATAGCTATAATTCTTTTGACCGGAACGCCCACCGCGAATGTAAAAGTCAAAATGTAGTAGAAGATCAAAAACACCCGACAGAGAGACTCTGCCGGCTCAGGTATACAGACCCTATTTCTCCTTCTTGGGCTTCTTCTCCTTCTTTTCCTTCTTCTCTCTCTTCTCCTTCTTTTCTTTCTTTTCCTTCTTCTCCTTTTTATCCTTCTTCTCCGCCTTCTCGGCCTTCTGGCTCGGCTCCAGCTCAACATCAACCACCTGCACCGCCTCAGCCGGCGGGGACACTGAAATAGGAATCACTCGGTTCGACTTCTTGCCTGAAGAACCGGTGAAGAAAGACGTAGGCAAAGATTGGCCCTGGTGTTCCGCTTGAACGAGCTTGTCCTCATCCACGGGCTCAAGCATCGTACCCTCGATACTCAAGAATCCACGATCCCGCTCCGAACCTGGAATAACATCGACATCGACAACACGGAATCGCACGTTACCGCGCACGCGGTGCCCAGATACAGACTGGAAGTGGCCAGACGAAGCCTCCTCCTCCTCCGCCTCATCGGCACCGATACCAAGCTCGTCCGCAGCCAGCGCGGCGGGCTGAAAGTGTTCCTTCTCCGCGTCAAAAAAGGCCTTCTCATTTGCGCCTGATTCCTCATCTGTAGTTGCAGCGTGGTGGGCGCTGTCCTCGGTGTTCTCGCCTTCCTCGCCCGGTGGCACCCATGTCCAGCTTGTGGGGAGTCGCTTGCGCTCGATACCGACGGAGAACAGGTTGAAGACGACAGCGCCGAGGAAGCCCTCCGATTGAACGTTCACCCAACCGTCCAGGGTCTGGCCACGCTTGGGACGAAAGACGAGGAAAGTAGCTGTCAGGTAGACATAAAGAACGCCGTACTCGTCGGCGGTCTTGGCGAGCGTCAATGGCGCAGGATTCTGGTCGCTGGACTGCTTCGGTCTAGAGGAGGGTGGGAAGCTGGAGATTGAGACGTTCGAATAGGCCATCACCACACCTTTAAGTGGTGGGTAGTAGGTCAAGAGCAGCGGGGCGAGGTGCTCCGCCTGCAGCGAGGCCAATGCATGAGTAGGCGAGATGGAGATGGGGGCTAATGGCAGGTAGAGGGTAGCCTTTGTGAGCGAGAAGGGAGACTCGGGGTTAGGGTTGGAGTCTTCTGTGGCAGCCTTCTTGCTCTTGGATTTGGAGTCGGTTTGCTTGCGCTTTTTCGTCGGAGACGAAGCGTCCTGCTTCTTGTGTTTGCGCTTGCGCTCTACCTCTTTGACAGTCGCGGGGGAGCTGTCGATGTCCATTGCGTCGGAGGCCATTATGGGCGCAATTGAGCTGCTCCGGCGAGCTCTGGAGAATGATCGGGGTCGGTCTTTTTTCTCTTTTCTGATATAAGAAACTTTTTTTTCATCTTGCATTTTCCTGATGAGAGAGGAAGGCGGTGGATCTGGGCGGTGACGGAGAAGCAGACAAGTTACGCGCTTTGGAGAACAGTAAGGTGGAACTTCAACTCCACAGTCAACTTTGGTTTTGGAGGATTGGTTGTTTGGAAGGTGTTGGGTTTTGGATTGCAATCTTTAATTCAATCCGTCCACCATGGCATCAATACTACCTTTGATCGGGTGGGCAGTTCTCCCAAATGTATGTGGATACTTTCAGAATGCATAAATGCGGAGAATACACTACATCCGCTTCCTTTGTTTGATTATGCCCCTCTAACAGCAATACAATCTAGTACGCAACAAATATTCTACAAAGTGTTTATTATGGCATCACCATACGAGCAGGCGAACCTCGCCCCATGCCCCAAACCCCGCGGTATGAGCGTCATCGCCGCCGGATCTTCATCTTCGTGATCGTCGCCTACCTTCTCTACACCCTTTACGAAACCTTCCACCAAGTACAATTAGCGGGCGACTACTATCGGGTCCTTGGGGTATCTCCCTTCTCCGATGAGCGTGCTATCAAGTCCCGATTCCGCCGGCTCGCAGCCCAGCACCACCCAGATAAATCCGGAATGGATAGTGGATCAGACGCCTACTTCATGTTCCTGCGCCAAGCTCAGGAGACCCTCGTGGATCCCATGAAGCGCTTCGCATACGATCGCTTCGGTCCTGACATGCACAACTGGGGTGACCAGAAGACCATGCGCGACTTCGTGATGCACTCATTGCTCAAGTCTGTCCTACCCCAATATGTGGGTGGATTTGTGACAATGCTCGTATTGAATTGGCTGTGGTGGCCGAACTGGGGTCGTTACGTATGTGCACCCATGACACATACCTCGTATGGGTATAGTTTACTGACCATGTTTCTAGTGGCGTTTCTACACCTTTGCCTTGATGCTCACCCTTGAACTTACCATGATCACACAACCCCAAGCCGTCTTCATGCCAACATCATACCTCCCCGATGCAATTCAATCCTTCCTCCCCGATGATACCTTCTACCTCCTCCCATTCCAGATCCTTACGCTCGCCCGGCGGGCGTCTATCACACTTCACATCTTCATTTCCCAGGTTGCCCCACCGGGTAGCAAGAATGCCGAAAATGGCGGTGACAAGATCTCTCCGCAAACTATGCAGCGAATGGGTCAGCTGGTGACAGCGACTCGGGTGGCGGATTCCGAGGCCACGCGCCTGCTGCAGCTTGGATTGGCGCCGTATCGCGGGGATCGGGAGAGTGTTTCTGCGTTGAGGAGGGGGATGAAGGAGGGGTTGATTCTTGGGGGCGTTAGGTCTAGTCCTGAGGTCCAGCGTGCTGTCGCGCAGGTCGTTGAACGGCGGAAAGCAGAGGGAAAGATCGAGTAAACATTTTGAATCTTGTTATT
Source organism: Penicillium sp. IBT 16267x (assembly GCA_028828865.1). Lineage (NCBI taxonomy): Eukaryota > Fungi > Ascomycota > Eurotiomycetes > Eurotiales > Aspergillaceae > Penicillium > Penicillium sp. IBT 16267x. The sequence continues at coordinate 1,795,758 of JAQJZQ010000012.1, read as the reverse complement.
AGAGCATATGCTAGAATTGTACATTTTCGGACAAGACTTTGCCGACGTACTAAAATATGTACTTTGTCTACTCCAAACTAATGATAGGTGTTTCAAGGGGACTATGGTATAATTGAACTTGGAATATGTATTGTATATTATGCCGAATTATTATTCAATCCTATTTTATCTCAATGCCTCCATGCTATCAACCCCTACGCTCTGACCTTCATCTTTCTATAGCGCTACTACATTTCAGAATTGCCAATATGTTCTAAACAATGTCGTACATGAGGGTTGTGCCCTGAAGAAATATATGTAGATATAAGGTTTGTGTCGCAGTATTAGTGTAGGTAAGGTTTGTAAATCAGGCAGATTATAGTGCGATGGGGAATAAAGTTCGAAGACATATTTTCAACGTATGAAGGCTCCCGCTAAGGTTCCAAGTGATGAATGTAAAAGAATACAGTACCAACGGCATTTAGCTGCACCTTGGCACCACACAGCTGACAACCTTGAATGGAAATCACCTCGGGCAAATTTGGAAAATATTGATCAACCAAAAAGGTTCTATTCCATGAACCAGGCATGACCTCACTACATACTATACCACACCCGTGGAGCTGGACATGGATGTTCATGGATGTAGCGAGTACATGGGTAGGTGTCTATGGTAGAGAATAACAAAGCTAGGATTAAAAAATTCATTGGATTCATTTGTACTCTATAACCTTATTTTTTTTCCATTAAACTCCAACTTAATCAATGACCAGGCACCTATTGCCGTTTTCCAATGCTCCGTTGGCCGGCGTTAACAGCCGCAATAACCTCATCCAGACATCCAGCAGCAGCAGCGAAGAAACCAAGGAAAGCCTTGCTGGGGCTCAACACGCGACTGAGGTACTCGGGGTGGAACTGCACACCGACGAACCAGGGGTGATCCTTGATCTCAACAATCTCCATACGCTCACCCATAATATCCTTTCCAATGAAGGAGAGACCGGCCTTCTCGATCTGCTCAATCATGGCCGGGTTCACCTCGTAACGGTGACGGTGACGCTCCTCTACTTGCTTGGTGGTGGGTCCATACATGGCCCGCAGACGGGACCACTCGGTACCCTCCTGGAAGATACAGGGGTGCTTGCCCAGACGCATGGTGCCACCGAGCTTGTCCTTGTCCACCTCGGGCATGTAGACAATGGCGTGGTTCTTGGCGTTGGGGTGGAGCTCCTCACTACCAACATCCTCAATGCCCGCGACGTTGCGGCAGTACTCGAGAACAGCCAGCTGCATACCGAGACAAACACCGAGGAAAGGCTTCTTCTGGGTGCGAGCCCAAGTGATCGCCTTGATCTTACCCTCGGTAGCTCGGTTACCGAATCCGCCTGTCACGAGGACACCGTCCGCGGTGCAGACGGCGTGCCACGCCTTGTGGTACTCGGCCGGCGAGTTGGTTTCCTCCTCAAGGTGTGAGGCGTCGACCCAGACGATCTGGACTTTCTTGTGGCAGTACATGGCGGCGTGCTCGAGAGCCTTGGACACACTGATGTAGGCATCGTGGAGCGAGATGTATTTGCCAACCAGAGCAATGGAGACAGTATCGTGGACGAATTCCTGACCACGGGCAAGCTCGCACCAGTCATCCCACATGCGCTTGCCAGACTCGATGCGGTCGGCAGGTTGCGGGGGAAGAGAGGTTTGGAGGCTTAGAAGGTTGCTGATGGTGCCAACCAAGTTCTGCTTCTCGAGAAGCATGGGCACGTGGTATGTGGTGGTGACGTTGTGCACACCCAGAACCTGGTGGGGCTCCATGGAGCACATGTTGGCGATCTTCTGGATGGTGGCAGCCTCCAGCGGCAGTTCGCAACGGCAGGCAATCAGGTCGGGGTTCAAGCCGGCGCTGCGCACATCACTCATGGCACGCTGGGTGGGCTTGGTCTTCTGCTCACCACCAGGGCCAGGAGGAATCACAGGCACGTAGGAAACGTGGATCTGAACAAAGTTTCCCTTGCCCGCACGGCGCTGGAGCTGACTCAGAGCGTGGATGAAGGGAGCACTCTCGATATCTCCGACGGTACCACCGAGCTCGATGATGCAGACATCCGGCTCCACCCCGGACTCGTCAACGGGGATGCGGGCCACCCGCTCAATCCAGTCCTGAACGGCGTCGGTAACGTGGGGCACGACCTGCACGGTCTTACCCAGGTAGTGACCAATTCGCTCCCGGCTGATAACGTGCTGGTAAATTTTACCGGTGGTGATGTTGTGATCGCGGGTCAGGGTAGTGAGGAGGTAACGCTCGTAGTTGCCCAGGTCGAGGTCCATTTCGCCGCCGTCATCTGTGACATAGACCTCACCGTGTCTATAGAATTACACCGGTGAGTCAACGGGTTCAATCGAGACGTGGAATCGCAGATACTGACTCGGTGGGGGCCATAGTGCCCGCATCGATGTTGATGTAAGGGTCGATCTTGATACTGGTAACCGCCAAACCAGTCGTCTTAAGTAGCAGGCCAGTGCTGGAGGCAATAATGCCCTTGCCCACGCCGGAGATAACACCTGCATACGACGAATATTGAATTAGCTTTTCTGTTTCCTCCCAATGGTGACTGGTTTTGCTTTTTGCTTGAATGATTGGGACAGAACAATCTTACCTCCAGAAACCAGAACGTACTTCATCTTGGCGGCAAGCACAGGAAAAGCAGAATGGTCCAGTGCGCGAAGAAATGGGCGACACGGCAGAAAATCAGAAAGAAAATGGAGATTTGCGCCGCGGTGAAAATCGATACGCTAAGCCTAGTTGGGTGATCACGTGTTACCGTGGAGTCGTCGAGTCCCCCAGAAGTATAGAACATGTGAGGATCGCGAGTTCGAGTTGTAGTTGGATTCACGATTGAACGCATATGGGAAATTCACCCGGAGATCGGGCATAGCAGTGAAGACAAGGGAATATCTGTCTTGGTGATGAAGGGAAGTGAATGTGAGGTAGCCAGGACGTGATTCTACATCTGGACTTTTTATCGATCTATGTATAGATAGATGATGACCAGAACTCGTCATAGGAGAGAAAACTAATCTAAATTCTCACCAGGTTGCGGACTCTAGAAGGTAGTGAAAACAAAAGTACTGAACACTGGATCTGACCACTTGGTTTGATCCCTGTGTGCCATTTTCGGGACCCTCGGGTACAGTCGACTTTTAGACTGGAATGAGATCCATCGACGGAAGTTAGGGTTGGCGAACTGGATTTCGGAATGCTCTGGGCCGGAGACTGTACGCCCCGAAACAATGAATAGAATGAAAAAGAGTTGAGATCTATGTCTCTCTTTCCTACGATATAATCATAGATTACCATGTAAAATATGTAGAAATTCAACTCTTGAATATCATACGAAGTGTAAGTCGGTACAAGATTCTTTGATGCAGATCGGGTGTAAAAGTGGTATTATTGGTAAGGTATTGTCACAAAGCAAAGAATCCAGTGATCCGCTCCCACTGATCCATGTGTAATCCGGTCACACGGTGTACCATTTGGACGCGAGGCCCTCACCTCTTTTCCCCCCTGTGTCTCTCTACGGCTGCGACGAACCTTTTTTTGATTTGGCCCTTATTCCAGAGAAATTAAACGAGATGAAATCCACTCGCCTCAACATCCCTTCTTTTCCCTCCCCGCCACTCTCGCCTTATCTCCTCCTCATTCACTTCCCCTCTCTACCCATACTATGATCCCATCTCCATTCACTGTCGACACTTTTGCCTCATATTGAAGGAATAATTTATTTCCTCAAACCCCCATCTTCCGGGCGGTGGAAACATCCACGTCACGATCACCGCCCCTGTCAATCTCCTCACCACCCCCAATCTTTTCAACTACCATACGAGGTCCATATTCCCGACTTCTCATCGCCTCCATCATGCCTCCCGCCGGCTCTACTACCAACGGTCGCTCCAATCGCGCCAGCACCTCCAAGGTCACCCTTAACTCCTTAGTGGTGACTTTGAAACTCTCTCCAGAGGCGCTACAGCAAGCATTAGGGGACGCCTCCGGCCACTCCCCCAAAGCCAACCTCGACAAGGACGCCGAACACTCCTCGCCGACCTCTACCGCCGAAGTCACTGCTGTCCGTCCCTCCTCTGCCGACAATGGATCCGATGCCGAGGCAGCTTCAACACCTGCCGCTGGAGCAACCCCAGGGGACACTCCGCGCCGAAAGGGAGTCCCGGGTCCCAAGCCGGGCAACAAGCGGCCAAATGGACAGACCGACGCCGCGTCGCGTGCACGAGGCAGACCTGGACCGAAGAAGAAACCCCGCCTGTGCGTTGGAACTCACGAGTGATTTCTAAAGATCAAAATACTAATCTATTGTTGTTATAGTGAGGAAGGCGGCGCCGAAGCTACCAAGCCAGCAGCCAACCACCGTATCGGACCGAAGGCGAACACTGGTGCTATCAACGCTGGCCTGCGTGCCCTTGATCGTTCCGGCACTCCATGCCGCAAGTGGGACCGAAAGCCTTTGAAATTGCGCAGTTTTACCGGAGTCGCCTGGCAGTTGCCTGCCTGGCACACCTTCAAGTCCGCTCACTTGGATTCCCAGTCGAACAAAGACGGTATTCTCGAGAGCGGCGATAGTGACACCAAAACCACCTTGGCCGTCCCGGGCCCTGATACCATCAATGGTAGCAGTGCCGTTCCCAGTGAGAAGAGCACTGGTGATGGTGATATCACCCCTGCCCCGTCCAACCTGGTTGAGCCCTCGTCGCCGGCGATTGCCATGGCTGCATGAGCTCGGGCTGTGCATTAGAGTCCGACTTCTTTTCTTCCCTCTTATTTTCCTGTCTCCATTTATTTTCTCTACGATTATGTTTCGGTTGGGTTTTTTGTTCGGTTCGGCGTCTCGATTGGGTTATCTGGCTTTGCTTTCTTATTTTTATGGGCAAAGGGTCGCATATTGCGTCACCCTGGGAACTACTAGGATTGGGTCTTCACTGGGTTTATCTGGGTTCTATTTTGTACTATAAGATTTTTTAGGGCGACTTGTCCTTTCTTGTTTTTGACTGGGTTGGGGGAGTGCTAATTATGGGTGTTGATCCTTTGGGAGATGGGACCATAGCGCCGCTAGGTTTATTCCAGAACAAAAGTCTAAGTGTGATTACTGGCTTATATCTTGTGTCTTGTATCTCCTTATCTAAATTTTAACAGTGAATCCACTGGTCCACTGGTCCTCGGGTCCACGGCGGGGATAGATAAGGTGTATAGTTCCACTCACAATAATGGCCTGGTTTGGCTGGAGAGGTATATAGGTCGTACGATAGAAAAACACTCTAGGTAGAACCTAGTCGGGAAAGAGATATCAGTTCAGCAAATCAAAATAATGTGTATACTGTAGGGGAAAAAGGGCCTCGTGACAATTGTTCCTTTCCAATCATCTCTCGCTCCCCTCTTTTTCCTGGTTTAAAACATCCCGGAATCTTCCCCGCAATTCCCGATGAGTTGATTGATGCCTTTTGTCCTTCCATGATTTGACCTAAACTTATGATTAAGTCTAGTTCTTTTTCTCGTGGACTGGTTTGATTCCACATTGCTGTGTTGCGGCCTCGTCGCTGCTTCCGGTCACCCAAATGACCCGCTGGTCACGCAACAGTCAGCAAGATCTCTTAGCGTGACGCTCGTGAAAGAGAGATAGAGGAGCAGCGTAAAGACACCATCGGATTCACAAAGCAGCACGTGTGAAAAAGAACCTATTTGCCGTTGGCAGAGGAAAGACAGAGGAAGAGTGAAATATAGCGCCGCCCCGTCATTCATTCGGGGTGACCCGCACGCCCACCATGGCTGATGTTCCTTTCCCCGGTGGAGCTCGAGGAGCTCCAGCATACGGCATCGACCAACGTCGTTCCTCCTACGCCTCCGTCGTGTCCGGCAACGCCTTCTCTCCCCCAATTTCCAGCTCGTTTTCTCACTTGCTCAACTCTAACCCCGTCTCCTCTTACCCGCCACCTTCCACGTCTGAGGGCCATCTCCACCGGGCCTTGTCCGGCTTGAGTGCCGCAGAGATGCATCTCAACCCGGCCTCAAGGTCCACTACTTCCCCGGACTCCCTCCCAAGCTACTCCCGCAGATACGCCGGGATCGCCCGCTCGACAGATTTCCCGCACAGTCTAGCGTTGACCGATAGCCCACCGTTCTTAACTCCCTCCTACCTTCGTTACTCTCCATACATCTCCCGCCTCGATGCTGCCCATCGAGCCAAGCTGGCTGCTCAACAGCGAGATATTTCCTCATCGAATCCCGCCTCAAATCCTCCTCTGTCAACTTCATCCAGCCATGTCCACCTCCACCGCATGGCTCCGTCCCACCGCGGTATGACGTATGATCTCATCGAGAAAGAACCCCCCGCGGTTACCGAGCCTACCATCAGCCCCCTTCCCACCCAGTGGAGTTCCCTGGATAAGTACACCGGTCTAGAGATATCAAACGGTGGCCTCGATGTGCGATACACCGGCCCTGTGCACAAACACGACCATGAAGCCGCGGCGTTGCGAACCGACAACCCCATGCCACCAGAGTGCGGGATCTACTATTTTGAGATTAAGATTGAATCCAAGCCTAAGGAAGGGTAGGTAACTTCAACTGAATTGAGGCTTATATAGGTTATTTTGAGATGAACGCTAATGACCATCGTTCATTACAGCATGATCGGAATCGGTTTCTCCAGTACAAAGGCTTCCGTTGAAAGGCTCCCAGGTTGGGAGCAGGAATCTTGGGCGTACCACGGCGATGACGGAAAGTCGTTCTATGGTGAAAGCCAAGGGCAAGGCAAGCCGTATGGACCGACCTTTGGGGTTGGAGACATTGTCGGGTGTGGAGTCAACTTCTCCACCGGCCAGGGTTTCTTCACCAGGAACGGCGTCTTTCTAGGTATATGGGATTGTGGGATTCATTTCGGTGACAAGAACTAACAGCGGGCTCTAGGATATGCATTTCGTGAATTGCGCAACGTCAAGCTATACCCATCTGTCGGAATGAAGAAACAACCCCCAGTGCATTTAAAGGCAAATTTTGGCCAGGACCCGTTCGTTTACGATATCGACGGAATGGTTCGGGTATGTTAATCCTGTTATTCCCTTGATCTTTCAATCCACTAACGTCTCGCAGCACGAGAAAGCCGTCATCGAATCCCAGATTAGCATGACGAGCACGGACAGCTTACAACCGCCACTAGACGAATCATCATTGCTTCAGGAGTTGGTTGCTCAGTTTTTGGCTCATGATGGCTACGTAGAGACTGCACGAGCTTTTGCTGAAGAGGTTGCGACTGAAACAGCAGCTCTGCAGAGTGGACATGATGAGCCTCTGAAGAAATATGAAGTGGAGGAGGACCATGAAGCCATTAACCGGAACAGTAAGTGGATATCGGATATGAATAAGATGCTTGGACAATTAACAAACAACGATAGGAATTCGCGCTGCGATCCTCGATGGCGATATCGACAAAGCGCTCAAACACACGAAAGCCTACTATTCCGCCGTTCTAGAAGACCATCCACATATCCTTTTCAAACTCCGGTGCCAAAAGCTACTGGAAATGATTCGCCACGATAACGAGATGCGTGCTGCTACGGAAATCGAAGATGCAAGACACCGCCGCTCTGTATCCCCAGGGATTGCAGATGAGAGTGCCGTTTTTGATCAGGACATGGAACTCGATGATGGAAGTTGGGATGCAGACGGGATGGATACCGAAGAGCCTGAATCCGAGCCCGAGCATGACTCTGCGTCAAAATTGAAACTTGAGCATTCGACTGAAGCCCTCCTGTATGGTCGGCAACTACGCATGGACTACCCATCTGATGAGGGTGGTGGGGACCTAAAGATGCTTAAGAATATTGCTTCGCTACTGGCGTATACGACTCCGAACTCTATACACGGCCATTTACTAGACCCTGCTGGGCGAGCGGTTGTGGCAGAGGAACTGAATTCAGCCATTTTAGGTAAGCCTTTTCGTATCAACATGATAATCATGAACTGTGCTGACATGCCCAGTCTCCCTAGGGAAATCCTCTTCCGCTGCCCTAGAGCGGTTGTACCAGCAAACAGAGGTCCTGGTCAACGAGATCAGTGAAGATGGCGGTGCTGGGGCGTTCATCAATGTTCGGGATTACATCAACGATCGGAATGACGGTTTGCTTTGAATCGGCGCTGAGGGTTCCTATTTTCTTTATAGTTTCTTCTTCCACTTCATGTCTCCATGTCCCTAGACCACGTTCAAAAACAGGCCTTCTGGTCTGCTTTACTTTCTCCACTCTGATCTGGGCCTGATCGGTCTGGAATCCATTCGTGTGCTATTCTTTCTTCGCTTATCATACTAGCCAGAATGTTTGATCGATGTCATTCGCTCGAGAGCCTGCTCGTCTCTTCTTCCTTTCTCTTTCCTATTCAAGTTCTGCTTCATGCTTCGCCTTGATGCACTTTTCGGTCAATTATTCTATGCAGTGTTGGCTACTGCACAACCTGTGGACCGATGCATATCCTCGAGATGGGATCGATGTGGAATTTAATGGGTGGTATGGTGCGTGATCGAAATCTAGTCGTGGTTTCTAGTAATTTGGTAGTGATTGGGAGTGTCCTTATTTTTCCATTCGAACCAATTCACCTGCAGAAATTAGATCGTTCTTCCCGACTGTAGATATACCAGTGATTGCTTCAACTCTGCGACCAAAGCACCTGACACATGTGCATTAACTACGAGGTCTTATTACCCAGATAGTTTCCAAAAGCTTGTATGTCCACCGGTCTACACATATAGGTCTGACTTTTACCGTAGTTGTAAGTAAACTTCAATAATCTGCCTCGTACTTGTAATAATTATGTTTTTGAAGGAGGCAAATGATTTTTATTATGCACAGGAGTTGTCATACGTATATAAACCCTATGTGTACCTATAGTTAGTTATGCAAGGGCTGGATGTGTCATCGAACCTGGGGAATGCAGGCGCACACATAAGAAAATGGACACCTCCCACTGCAATGACTTTTCAGGCCCTAGGAAACCCCTGATTTATCCCTTTCCACATATATAACTAAAAAGATCCTCGAGTATATCATGCTTACTCCGAGTGGACATTGTTTCCTAATCTGGCCTGATACCCATTACCTAAGCACCTCATTACATCAGCGGTCCAGCTGATTTCTCCGCTTTCTTGCCCAAGCAGCTGTGGTACCTGTGAACCCTGCATCCTGCGCAGAGAACACTGTGCTCCGTGATAGCTATCATCCAGAGGACCGCAGGGAACGGATGATTAGCTCGTCCAACTGTTGCTCCGTCAAGGGGTAACATTCCCGTGCCGCCCATGGATTCCCTCCCGCATAGCTCGGGTGGGAACCATTATCCCAGCATTCCGACTCATCCCCGCGCGCCAACTTCCCTGCGTTGCTGCTGTGGTCGTGATGACTGTGCCCTACTCGAACACAACAATGTCGCTCTCGAGGGACTGGAAAAGGACCTCGAAACCGCCGCGAAATTAGGCCAGGTACGTTGGATTTTGTTTTTTATACGTTCTCTGCGATCGTCAGTCACACCGCTGTGCTTGTGGGGCTTGGGCTGCTGGGCTTGGTGGTCTGCATCGCGAGCTGAGCCATGCATGATTGACACATCATTTTGATTTCATCATTCCGGAGTGGGTGTGGCTCGCTTTCTTTTTCGAAGGGGGATTTCCTGTTCCTATTTTCCTCATCTGCGCCCCCCTCAACTCTATCTACACTTGGGAGAAAGTTTCCACACCTCTCTATACTCTATTTCTGTTGCTTCTATGGACTTCCCAGTACTGGGTTCTCCTATGCTTTCTCGTTGCTTTGGCGTCCGGCATGACCTTACTTTTCCACGATCACTCTGTTCCGGCAGACCGTCATGCTTCGTCGTCGCTGACCTTTGCTTTACAGGCCCTGCTCCATCGCCATGAAAGTTACATGGCTGAGGCGGAAGAAGACCGCCAGCGCTTAGTTGACAGTGTCGATTCACTGGAGCGTGAAAAGCGTCAGGTCCAAGCTGAAAATGCTCGTATCATCGAGGAAAACCGCAGTCTTCTTGAACAGCTAGATGGATTGAACAGGAATGTCGCCGAGGCAGACGGCCACATTCAATCGTTGACTCTCACTTTGGAAAGGACAGAGACCGAGCTGCGCAGGTTGACTGTTGCTGCATCGCGTGCTGGAGAACTCGAGATGCAGTTGGCTGTTATTGAGACCGAACAGTCGAAACTACAAGAAAGCCTCATGTCTGCTCGGGACGATGAGAAGTCCGCCGTGCAGCGTTGGCGCAATGCTGAGAATACCCTGCGTAGTCTCAACGACCAGGTTGAGCGGATCGAGACGGAGGCTCGGCAGGAACGCGAACGACATGAGGAAATCATTCAGCGAATGGAGCGCAAGCGGAACGTGGAACGGGAGCTTGATAATGCTGCTATTCGATTGAAAGGTGCGGCCGCAGCCTCTGAACTAAGCCGTCAGTCTGGTACGAATGTGGTTTCGCGCTTTGTCAAGGATATCTTGGAAGACAATGCGCATCTACAGGTCGGTATCACAGAGCTGCGTGAAATGCTCGAGAGCTCCAACCAGGAAGTGCAGAATCTGCGAGATCAGATCCTCTATCACCAGCCGCTGGACGGCGTAGATGAAGAGGAGAATGGCGAATCTACTCCGACTGCGACACTGTCCGAAGAATTGGAGGCAAAAGAACGTCGTGTCTCACAAGAATTCCACATCCACCACCATTACCACACCCCAACATCGTCGCGCAAGGACAAGGGCTCTCTCAATCGTCGTGTCAAAAAGAAACGGCCTGCCCTGGGAAGTCCTGTCGCAATGCACTCTGCCATGGGAACTCACTCCCCTCGACGGTCTATCCATCGCTCTCAGTCCTCAGGATCGTCTATCAACACTATCTTATCACAGACCTCCGTCTCCATTCCACCGCCCTCCTCACGTCGATGGTCATTGCAGTCACCTCCAGCAGATTCACTGGCCAGCTCTCCGCGGTCTGCGTTCCGTACCTCTTCGATCTTTGATCGACCCGAGCGTGGATACGATTTCTCTCAACCCACCAGCCCCGATAGCACCATCTTCTCCTCCCCTCTTATGGAGGCCCACCATACCAAGGGCTTCGATTTGCCAATCAGGCCTATCAGTGGGTTCGACGATTTCGATCAACCGCCCATGAATGACTCTTCTGGCTTCTTCAATGAGGAGCACTACGACCGACCAGGCTTCTTGGACCTATGCGACGGCATCAAAGCTCACCCCGCTATCCCAGAAGAACCAGAATCGTCACCCTCTGTACCATACTCTCAATCTGTCACAAACGACCCCTCAGCCGCAGGGGATACTACTGGCCTGCATATGCCATATTCCTCGTCCCTCCGCAAGTCGACGTCCCACGACAGCCTCCTTTCTGTGGCCGGTATGGACATCCACACTCCAATCAATCGTCAAGCCCGCATGGGTGGTTGGCATCCGGGCATTCGGATTCCTCAACGTCTCATATCTCCTAGCGTTGAACTAGTATCCACTCCTCCGATCATATCGGCCCCTACAATCATAGCCAATCGAGCTAAGGGTCCCGAGACATCATCCCGCTCTCTTCTTGCCTCTGTTGTCGCAAGTGCAGGGCACAGCCTTCCCTCGGACTCTGCATCGATTGTCTCAGCAGACAGTTCCAGCACTGCCTCCACAGCAACACCTGGCTCTCGCAAGTCTTCCGCATTGGGTCGCTGGGTCTTAGGCCGGTGGGGCACCGCTGCCGTTCCTGATACTAGTGATGCCGAATTTGAAGACCGTATTGCTGCGATTGAATCGGCTTTAATTCCGGAGCCCTCAACATCAGTGCCAACGCCTTTGGCCCAACCGCCCAAGGCGCCAGCTCCAGATCTTGCACCACCACTACGCTTCAGGTTCCCGGGCGTGAACCAAAAGGGTCCAATCATGGGTCTCCGTCCCCCAGGCCCAGCCCCGATCGTAGTTCAAGTACAGGGAATTGATGAGAATCTCCTGCAAGAGAGTCTTGCTGAGAGCGGCGATGATAGCTAATTCTTTCCCTCGGATATATTTCTTTCTGTTTTGCATCTTCCCTCCACCTCTCCTTTACCCTTCCCTACCTCCGACTTGCCTTTCTATTGTACTTTCCTCATGATATTTTTTTTTTAGCATTGCATTGGGTTGGCTGTCTGCTAGTTTTGCATTGCGTGGTGAATCTAGTCTTGGACTTTGATTTTGATGTTTTCACGGCGCCCAAACAGTGCCGGCGTTGTCGACGATACCCTGAAATCGCTCCTTTTATATGCTTTTTGTCTACTTAGGAAGTTTGGTCCCCTCCTTGGACGAGGCCACGGTCATGCACATTGGCGGTTAGAGTGCTTTGGCTACTCTCTGTCCACATTAAAGATGAAAACAAAAAAAGGATAAATGCAGTATTTTGAATTTTGATCGCCCCGGAACCAAGTAGACATATGGGGATTCAATAATGCAAGTTCGTAGCCTCGTGAACGTGGCTTTTATGACGGTGAAATTATGTATGTTCGAATCGGGATGTCAGTAGTGTGGAAGAAGCCAGTTTGCTGATAAACCGGTGTAGACCCGAATGGCAGGCGTTCCACATTGAAACCAAATGAATCTGTCCTCGTGTTAGTTCCGGTCCCTTCCCCTCGAAGCGGCCCAACTTACCACACTCAGTCAAGAAAGCCTGAAACGTAGCTTGGTTCCGCAAAGTCGCCGCAATGATAAACTGCTTCACATGATAGTTCTCAAAGAGATCCCGTGCAGTCGATAAAAGTAGAGGGATGATATCCACATCGTAGGTCTGCGTACATCAGCATATAAACCCCAAGCAACCAAATGAGTAAAAGAAAAAAGCCATACCAAATCAGCACCAAGAGCAACATCAAACCTCAGCCTACCACCCTCTACCATCTCCTCCCCTATCACCTCCGCCCCCTCCAAAGGCGTTCCCCAGTCCCAAATAGCAGGGTACATGGGAAGCGCCTTGCCACCCGCAGCACTGGAATTCAACCGTACACACTCCCTCATATTGTCAATCAAAAAGGGCTCCCGATCCGTCGCAACAACGCCCTTGACACCAAGATGTCGCGCGCATAACAGCGACAGGAATCCCGTCCCCGCGCCAAGCTCGATTACCCTCTTTCCCTGCACGATATCCCGACCTGCCGGAGACGCGAGGAAGGAACCCAGATGGAGCGCAGCTTCCCATGTTCTGTTCCCGGTTGTTCCGCCGGCGAGAATCAGGCCACGCGATTCGACTGTCATGACTGTTCGGTCTGAAGGGGAGGTGGGCTGTGGTTGGAGTGGAGCGGTGTATTTGACATGGGAGAGTTCTTTTGCTATTTCCAGGGCACTGAGTTTTGGTTGAGCGAGGAGATTTCCCCATGCTTCCATTAGATCGTCAAGGATTTCCTGTAGCAATTGTTAATTTGTATTCACTTCATTCCTGAATAAAGCGGGTATGGCGAATGTGGGGTAGCGAGGAAAAAAAAGAAGATCGCAATGCATCTCCGCACGGGGTTCAAAGCCAGACCGGGTTCAAGGCAAACTTCAACTGGGCACCATACATCTTGCTCGGGATCCGTGATAGCGCCTTCAATGCGCGCAATGAGCAATTTCAAAACGCGGGCTCGATATGTGGCTGGTGGTAGTGGGGTTAAGGATTCGTCGAACATGTGCTTGTATAAGGCTGTCTGGACCTCGGGGCGGATGAGGACATTGTCTGGTGGGAGATCTAGGTTTGGGGGGTCAACCAATTGGAAATATTGGGCGATTAGGACGTGAATGGTGTCGGCCATGGTTGTTTTAGTGAGATGGAGATAATTTAGTGGCTGAAAATCGGTCATGACGCGCATTACTGGATTAGGTTTAGCGTGCGCCTTTACATCGGGGAACTATAGATCTAGGGCAATGTTAAATGGACCACTAGCAATGCGCTATTTTGAAAATGTTCGTTTTGTTGATGTAGATGAATTTGATTATTGGTTTATTGTGGATTGAATTTTTGTGTTTCAAGGTAGTTTTATTAGTTGGCAAAGGTTAAGTATTAGGTGCTTTACTGGTGGGGATTATGGAGTGAAACAGACTAACTGTTATCATAGAGAAGGCTATTTAAATAGTGTAGAGAATGGGAGGGGGGATGAGAATGTGAATGGGAATAGCCTCGAGGATGAAAGGATAGCAGGAGTAGCTGGGTGAAAGGAGAAGTGGGAATAGCATCATGGCTAAAATGGGAAGGGGGGAAGGAAAGGGGGGGTGAATAGTAATATGGTAGAAAAAGGGCCACGTGAATCACTAGACCAAAAAGTTAACAAATCAAACATAAAAGGTAAGATTAAGTATCACAGGTTAACCCCCTAAACCCTCGTGGCCTAGTGGCACGAGCACCGCGTGAAGCCTTTAGTCGGATTTGATCCCCGGCGAAGGTGCGTGAGTCACCTCCTAAAGAGAGTGCCTGGTTCGATCCGTAGCGTGTCCATTCCAAACTACTTGCTTCAATGCAAGGGGGGCATGCATGAAGAGTGCGTTAAGCGGCGACGGAGTACACCCAGGGGGGTTATGTCAAGTCAATTTACAGAGATTGGGCCTGGAGCTTGAACCAGGTTCACATGAAACCATATTTTTTTTTTTCTTATTCTTTTTCTTTACATTCTCTTCATTCATTTTCGTTAAACAAGTTTCTTCTTTTAGGTTTGTTGATGGAACCTGAAGCTTTTCATATCCGTGAATCTGGGTCTTCCGCCACTTCTCTCTAAAACGACTCGGTATAAAGCACCCCTGACTTCCAGGAAATGCTGAATTCTATCTATTGTCCAAGACTACTTTTTACAGCTCCAAGTTTAATCCATATCCACTTTTGTATATAAGAGAAAAGACCCTAGCCCATGCTGATGATATGGATGCAATAAACTTGTAGATATTGATAAGCGGGTACTGATAAGAAACCGATAATAATCGATAAGCGCTTATCTACCGATAAGTCAGCAACCCCGTGATCCATCTGACCTAAGCACTTCCCAAAGAAGACTAGCCTGTATCCGTAGCCGAGAAACGCACACGAAAATTGAAAGTCCATTCACACTCATTCGACTCCCTGCATCACCACTCACCACCAAAATGGCCGACACTCCCGTTACTCTGCGGACTCGCAAGTTCATTCGCAACCCTCTGCTTGGTCGTAAGCAGATGGTCGTGTAAGCGCTCCCCTTTTTTTCTCATCGTTTCGGTCTGGCGCGAATTGGCAATTCAGAACGAGCAAGGACCATCGAAAAATCACCACTCGCGCTCCATCGACACACACACATCCACAACTGGAGCCCAAGAATAGGATGGGAACCCCGATCGCCACGGATGTCGCCAATTTTGCTGCACAGACCGATGTTCGATTTTGAAACCGGCGACTGACTTTTGTCTCGTTTAGGGATGTCCTCCACCCCAACCGCCCCAACGTCTCCAAGGATGAGCTCCGCGAGAAGCTGGCCGACCTGTACAAGTCCAACAAAGACCAGGTCTCCGTGTTCGGGTTCCGCACACAGTACGGTGGTGGCAAGTCCACTGGCTTCGCTCTGGTCTACGACTCCGCAGAGGCCCTGAAGAAGTTCGAGCCCCACTACCGTCTGGTTCGCATCGGCTTCGCCGAGAAGATCGAGAAGGCTTCCCGCCAGCAGCGTATGTCTCCCCTTAAACTCCCCTCAAAAAAGGATTCTTTCCCTCGGGAAATTATCTACCTCCTCGCGAGGTTGCCTCCTTGAGGCCGACCCTTTATATTGGTCACCCCCACTGACACTACTGATCACAGGCAAGCAACGCAAGAACCGCTCCAAGAAGTTCCGCGGTACTGCCAAGACCAAGGGCCCCAAGAAGGCCAAGGAGTAAGCGTCTCGCCCTCCTTGACTCGATGGATACATTGTTTGGTGGCCTGGTGGTTCTGGGAATCTCCTGTTTCACATTTCCGATTTTTTGAAATGTAAGCAGTCGTGGTCGATGATGGATGACACGGAGGCATTAAGATACGAAAAAAGAACTTTTATTGTGATCTGTGGACTATCTCCCGACTCCCAGAAGAATTGTCGTGGTGGTTTTGCCCCCCATGGGAGCCGGGTCTGCTTTGCCCTGTAGATACCGGTTCTCAAGATCTGATGATCCCTGTTTCAAAAGGCGTCAATGTTGGTTTTCTTTTGTGGTTTGGGTCATCAGTTCAAATAAAAAACGAGGGATATGAGAATCCGGGTTTTGGCTGCTGCCCCTGGCATGAATTACATATTTTCTATTTCTGTTCAGCCACGACTGTTCAGCGTAGATGCAGACGTAGATCAAGACCATCTCTCCCCGCCTCCGTTACGTATGTGAATCCGGGGCAATGGGCTACGCTTTCGACGTCAACTGGTCAATGCCCGCTCCACTCTACTTCCTAGATCCCTACCTACTACCCATGTCCCTGACCCTGCCCCTGACATGTACAGTGTCATTAAAGTCACACAGCCCACCCCGGAAAATCCTCATGTCCCTAGTGACTACCCAGACTAGGTTAGCTTATTCCAGGAAACCGGGGCAAGACGGGGCGGCCAGCCGAAAGCTTCTCCCAAACTCAATCCATCCCCATACACATGCGCAGACACTGCATATATCCCGAGTCCGGAAGGGGTTTGGACTGAAGAGCTATGGGGTACAGTACACAGTACAGGTACAACAGTATACAATGAGAAACCTAATTTAAGGGAGAGGGACGGGGGAGACAGAGATAACCTTGAAAGCGATATATGAATAAAGTTATCTAAATTATCAAAGTTGCCGACATCATGCGGTTTTATCAGACCCTCTTACACGAGGGATGCAGGGTCTAAGGGTCTTTGCCACTTAGGTCATTTCAGATCATAGTCATGTAGGTAGAGATTAGGCTTGTGCAAGGTATCACACAGGGCTTGAGTAGACGGGTCTTAGTTGCACAGACTTAGTAACCTCGACACATGCACGGTACATGTGTCTACTTGACTTCTGGGGCCTGCCTAGCTTATCTCTGCAATGGGACTCGTATATACTATACAACTCCCTGATATTGAAATGAAGAGCAGGGAGGAAGCCGTGGATAAGTTAGAAGAAACTAAAGAAACAAGAGCACATGAGCAGGCAAGAAGATATACTTCTCGCCTTCACGGCTAAAAACTGACCTTGGAAACAACTACGATTGATAGAAACGATGACAAGATTGATTATCGGCAATTCCCAATAAATTAAGATGTAGTGACTGTTGTACCTACAACTAGCATTATCATCCCGTAAATACTTTGATCTCTTCTACCGCGGATCAAAATAAAATTTCGAGTCAGCTTCTATCAAACATTAGAAGTAGGAGTATTGTGATCAAGACAAGATCTTAAATATACAAATAGTACTTTTGTTGAATGAGTCTGTCCTGTATCCAAGATTGATTCTTGCTAAAATCAGGGGTCGACATTACCCTTTATGCAGCTAAGTGGGCTTGCGACCGTTTGAAAATCGCAGCCACATCGCGATCGATCCAACTCGTATATGTCATGTGGAACGGCTTTGAAGCTGACGATGTACAGAATCCTGTGAATATATAATTAATGAGTCGATCATACTAGCAAATGGACCTCGGGGTCAGCCCCTCTACTTTACAATACACTTTGGAATGTAGTCTGCTACCTGGAAGGTACTGTCAATTGATTACTCTACCGGAGCGTCTTGTCTGGAATTTATTGTCATGTTACCTCTCATTAAGGAATATCACCTCCTGGGGGTACTCCGATTGGACAAATGCTTTACTTGGTATAGACAAGGCGGGATTTCTCACGTTTAACTTTTTGGCTTTCCTATGTCGACTATGCTGGTGCTGCACAAAAATGAACCAATACCATAAAACAGCGTCCGATGTCTAGAGAAGCCTAAACGCGTACATATGAACCTGTGAGCTTCATCCGGGGCTATCAGGCCATATAGCTACTATCTAGGTCATACTCATGGTACAAGAAATATGTACCACTCGAGTATCATGCTGTAGATACCAGTAATCCATGAATATAAGAGTGTACCACCATTCCTCTATCGAGTAGATACATGATACATGTACGTAGCTAAGAAAGTCTGACATCTATTTAGGAAAGAGGACATGCAGGTACATCTCTTATATTATCGCACGAGACAAGATCATTAAGAGGAATTTGATTGTTTGTACCATATTACCAGGTATCAAAGAAAGATTCTCACGAATCTCTGTGTTTTGGGAAATTGTAGGGTAATGAAACAGGATAAATGGGATAAACAACAAAAGGGCCAACCATCAATAAAACCTGGGAACCTTGAAAAAATGAGAGTAAGACCAGAGGTAAAAAGACACACAGGTCAACAAGTATTGAAGAGTAGCCTCCCCGCATTCAAAAATTAGATATTTGCCACTTCCAGTCAAAACCAAGTATTTTAGAAAAATCATAAAAACAAACAAAACGTTCAGGGAGTCAAGAAAGACGCAAGAAAAAAGGGGTTATCAAAACACATGCAAGTACACAAAGCGAGTGAACGCAAACCAAAAGCCAAAAACGAAAAAAAAACAACAACAAACGCATCAGAAATACAGCTGTTTGAAGACACATGCAACACTAACAGACGCCGACATGGTTGACAAGGGCCCTCTGGAGATCCAGACCCTGAGACCGATCTCCCCAACTCCATGCGTCGGCCGAGACCGGTGTGATACGCCAAGCCATTATCTTTTCCCTGATCAGAAGGGTAAAGATAGAGAGATCTTGAATCGGGGATATACGCCGATCCGGTCCCTCTTGGCCTTCCATGTACTCATCACGCTTGGATCCCTCCATCGCACCAAAAACCCACCCCGAAAACAAGAAAGCAAAAAATAACCAGGAAAAGCAAATAGAGAAAAACGATCATATCATAATAAGGTAAGATAAAGAGGCTCAAAGGAGGAGGGTACGGACACTTCTAGTACCCTTGGTTACCCAAAGGCTCAACAGGCGGGCGGTGCACGTTCTCGACCACAGCGCGGTGATACTCAGGCAGGGCATCCGGACCTAAATTGAACGAGAATGCAGTGCCAGGTGTGTCCCGGTGCTGCACACGAGTATATGGGAGTCCACTGACGAGGGTGCGGGAATCATCTCTACTCCCGCGCGCCTTGCTCTTTTCGCTGGTGCCGTATCCGTACATGTCGGAAGAGCATTCATTGGTCAGCGCGAGTAGCTGATGTCCGGCATTGTGGCTTCGGGAAGAGCTGCGGCCCAGTCTTGTGCTGGGGATGTGTGGGTATGGGGAGTCCAATGTCTCCAGGACGGGGTAAGCGGAATCCCCGCTTACGGTTGGTGCTGATGTTGTGTTTGTGTCTTCGGCTGTGGTTGGCACGGGGAGGTATGGGAAGAGCATCTCGGGGGTGTTGTTTTTTATGCTGACGTATTTGCTCTGGAGGGGAGGACTGGTGGTGAAGGGAGTGTTGCTTGGGACTGCGTGGGTTGAGCTGGGTCGCTGATCTGAGGATTCTGCTTGGCGTGGACTCCAGAATGAAGCTTTGAAGTCTGGGGTCCAATTCCCGTCTGGTAAAAAGCCTGCTGAGCTAGCAGCTTGTTGTCCCCTAGATGTGGGTGTTGGCAGGGTCCGATCTGGTCCTGAGGTCGTGTCAGGCGAGGATACGGTAGTGATAGCCGAATTGGCTGATTGGGGCAAGTCTGAAGGGATTCCTTGACTGGGAAGCATGTAGGCAAATTGAGACTGGTTCAAGCTGGCCTCCGGATCAGGGTAGAGATTGCCATTGTGGGTTCGAGCCGTGTTGAAAATCGAGTCCCACGCTTTAGGGCTCCAGACTGGTGAGTTATCCTCCATAAGGGCCCCGGATGGAGCGTATGAGGAGGACTGAGTGTAGTGTATTGGTTGCTCAAACATGTGGGTTTCGGCAGCACTCAGATCAAAGTCTGGACTGCGCTGAAGCTGATATGGAAACGCAGCCATACGCGTCTGTGGTGAGCCCATAGAGAGATGACTTGATTTGTATGAGGGCTGTTGTGGGAGCATCCCCAGCTGGGTTGATTGTGCAATCGCGGCTCCCACATGTGGATAGGGCTGCCATACGGTGCTGGCCTTATGAGAATTCACGGCATGGGAAGTCACCACATGGGAATTTACGGCATGAGAGTTAACCTAAGACAAACAATGTGAGCCTTTTATGGAAACTTTGAGGGTAGGAGTGTGCTCTTTGGCCGATTTACTGGTTAGGGCTGGACTTACTCTGAAGAATTGGCAGTCATTTGTGCCAGCACTGCGGCAGTTGGAGCATCCTTGGCCATCACCAGAATCACCACTACACTTGATTTTTCTCTTTCGGCACCGTCGACACTGAATAACAGGATCAGACCATGGATAACCCAGGATGGTATGTGAGTACCTACCGCCACTGGAACACGACGTCGCTGGGAATTGCGCATTTTGCCATCCACCTCTGTAGTCGGACTCATACAAATAGGATGATCCCCTAGATCGTGCTGATTTATGCTCCTCAGAGAGCGAGACATTGAAAAGACACCAGGACGGGACTGGGCAAAGCCACTTTTGGCTGCATAAAAGGAGCTCATTGCTAGAGGCTGTTAGTTCGATTTAAAGCTATTGGGAATAGTATTATGCTTATGCATACCAATAACAGGCACATAAAAGAGTAGTAAAAAGGGTTCAAAACATAAACAGGTTGATGTCACTAGATGTCAAAGTTCATGTCTAGTCATGGAGAGTAGAAGAAGGGGAAGTGAGAAAGAGAAGATGTCTTTGGAGGTAGGGCTAGATTTAAGCCTATGTTTGGGTAACAATCGGTGTGATGGTTTAGGTCTCTTTGATTGAATTGGGGCCCCTGGTTAATTTAGAAAAATTCATAGAATTTAGTCCATTTGTTCGATCTAGACTAGGTATTTTGAATTTTTACGTATTCATTTTTTTCTATCTATGATCATTTAGGATAAGTTGGGATCTGGGTATTGCATGAAGTGGAGTGGGGAAAAAACAAAAAAAAAAAAGTACCAGGGTGCTTGTTTCTACATTTTGGTTTTTCTTTTTATATTCTCTTTCTTTTTTTCTCCCCTCCCCTCTACTTGTTGTACCCAGGGGAAATGATATGCAGAGTTCCGTATGCATCCAATCCAGATTCCCCAGTCGATGCGAAAGACCAGCCAGCAGGTCTGCCCCGGCGTTTTAGAGACTTGGTTTCACAAAGTAACGTCACACGGGTTATGACCTGATAGCCATGACGAGAACAAGTCCAGACAAGGAGATTAGAAAAGCCCTCTCATCCGCCACAGCAGATTTCAACCAATCAGTCAGGGGTACCTGTTTCTGCTCCACGTTCCCCTAGTCCATCAAGAGGCTTGAGGGCTTGAGAATATAATAGTCCACCAGAAGAGAGAAAAAAGAAAAGAAAAATAACAAGCGGACGACCGACAACGTTTGCCGAACTCCCGGACGTCGATCCGGGGGACATCTTCCAGTGGATCGATCATGAAGATTTAACATGAAATGTTTGCTCATGATCTAGTCGAAACGCTGATTGGTGTGGTGCACCGTGCTAAGTGGAGGGGGTTAGGGCCTTTTCAGATGCATCAAACAGGGCGTTAAACAGTCCAAACTGGGGGGCTCGGGACGTTGAGCCCAGCCATAAGATGATTGGAAGTCCTCCCCCCCTAAAAGCCTCTCAAAATACATATGGCGACAAACGCGCACACACTCAAAAAAGTTCATTCTTTCAGGTTGCCCCATGTCTCAGACTCATGGGAAACGCAGTAAATGTCTCGCACAAGATAAGAAGCTAGAAAAAAAAAAAAAAAAAAAAAAAAAAGAAAAAAGGAAAAAAAAAGACTTGACACCTATCAATTTGATCAGCCGGCGCTAGCAAACACTAGGGACCTAGGGTTAGGTGGACCCAGTAAAGCGCGCACTGTAAAGAACACTACTAGGATCCATGGCCTTAAGGTTGCGTCTTGATCGCCGACATGGATTGATCCGCTTGGTCGCTGTTAGCGCTTCCACGCGCCGCACCTAGATCCAAACGGCAATAACAAAAAAAGCAACTGCGTCCAGAAAATGAGAAAGTGCCAAAGTACCAGATTAATAGGGCCTGGAGCCGTTGGAGGGCAATAAAAAAAATCTGAATGTCCCAAGCTCAAAATGGAAAAGGGGAAGATTGAAAGTCCGCGCCTATGATGCAGGAGATTTCGGGATACTGGGATATACTAGGGTAATTAGGTCAAAGTCACTTCACAGGGAAAGATTGTCGTCCTTCGTACAGGGTCATTGTCTCTCTATTGCTCCGTGATTTTCCGTGTATCGGGAAGAATCAATGAAGCTAGAAGAAGGGAGAAAGAAATGAAAAACTCCCCCCATTCTTCCAAGTTTCAAATACCCGGAGCCAGCAGAGAAGAAGAGTCAATGGGCGGAGTCTCTCAGCAACTCCGGGTCTGACATTGCACAACATGGGGCAGTCAGGAGAGACAGATTGGGCTCAAACAGCTGACTTTGACTTGACTCGCCAGGAATGTTGAAATTGAAACTAGTCTTTGCACTAGGAGGGATACCTTGCACCTGGGGCAACTATCCCCTGTCTGCCGGAGCCTCTCCGAGATGCTGCTCTATCGAGTTGGTTTAGGTTTGACTTTCTGACTTTCTTTTTCTCTTCGCAGTGTGACCAGAAAGGGCAAAGCCTCGTTCATGATCTTCTTCCCCCACGTGTGTTGTGAAGATGATAGATGTGTCCTCTTTTTCTTGTCTGCAGGAGGCCGCCCGTTTTAGCCCACCGTTTTCTGTCGTGGAACAGGTCATCCGAGGGTTATCCAGAGAGGTCACTGCGCTGACAGGTCGTGGTACTGTGTACACGGTCATCCTGAAGTCAGACTCGGGGAGAAGAAAAATAAGGGAATGGGTTAGAATAGAAGAAACCCTTCATAGTTCTTTCGGTTCGGACTGACTTGGTGCATAACCTATTCCGAGGAATCGGTGAGGAGATCTGCAGCAAACAGCTTCAGATCTGCATCTCGATCTGAAAGAGGGTTAGGGGAGCTTGTCCAACTGGGACACTCGGAAGATATGCCGGTCGATTGTGAAGGGAGAGAACGTGAAGTTGCACAAAGGAAGGCGGGTCGATCATCCGGAGAAGCTATGAGTTGCGGCCTGCATGTGGATTATTTTACCAAAATAAATCCTCCTAAAGTCAAGTTGTACAAAAAGAAGAAAGGTGATGCATCTCTAGTTCCCCGTTCTATCTGTTGCTTCTGATTGGTCCGAGCTCCGTGTCGATCTTTCTCTCCGACTTCTCTCTTTCTGCGACATCGATCTTTCGCAAGAAACAGGAAATTACAACCCTGCTTACCCCCCCCCCCCCCCCCAACACCAAATGAGCGCCTTGCTGGAGACGTCCCTGGGCGATATCGTCATTGACCTTTTGGTTGACGAGTCGCCTAAGGCTTGTGAGAAGTAAGCGCCCTGTTCCCCTTGAATTCCCAGTCCTGTCCAATGTCGTGCCGCATCAAACTGTGCTGAACAAGAAACTAAAGCTTCTCTTCGTCGTAGCTTCCTAAAGCTTTGCAAAATCAAGTACTACAATTTCTCCCCCGTCCACAGCGTCCAGAAGAACTTCTCCTTCCAGACCGGGGACCCGCTGGGCCCTGACGCCCCCGAGAGCGATGGCGGATCTTCGATCTGGGGCTTGCTGGACGGCCCCTCTAAGCGCACCTTTCCAATCGACCTGCCGAAACTCAAGCATACGGAGCGCGGAATGGTGAGCATGGCCACCGTTCCAGCCACCAACGATCCCGACCAACGCCTCGCCGCCAGCCAGTTCTTAATTACCTTGGGTGACAATCTGGACTACCTGGATGGGAAGGCTGCTATTTTTGGCAAAGTGGTTGAGGGGTTTGATGTGTTGGAAAAAATTAATGATTCGTTTATCGATGATCGAGGTCGACCCTTGAAAGATATTCGTATCCGCCACACGGTCGTTCTAGATGATCCCTTTGACGATCCCCCGGCGTTGGTCGAACCGCCCGAGAGTCCGTTACCATCAAAAGCACAGTTGGCGACGGTGCGGATCGCGGACGATGAGGAGCTGGATGATGAGATGGATGAGGAGGCCATGGAGAAGTTGCGCCGGGAGCGCGACGCTCGCGCTCAGGCCTTGACCTTGGAGATGGTGGGAGATCTGCCGTTCGCCGACGTCAAGCCCCCAGAGAATATTCTTTTTGTGTGCAAATTGAATCCGGTGACTCAAGGTTTGTCTCGAATTTTGCCCCGCTTGAATTTCGCGCTAACCATCTCTTACTAGATGAGGATCTACAATTGATCTTTAGCCGATTTGGCGTCATTCTATCCTGCGAGGTAATCCGGGACAAGCGTACTGGGGATAGTCTGCAGTACGCTTTTATTGAGTTCGACAATCAGAAAGACTGTGAACAAGCATACTTTAAGATGCAGGGTGTGCTCATTGACGACCATCGAATCCATGTTGATTTCTCTCAAAGTGTATGTCTCCAGATATGCACCGCGTTGATCCCCATTTCTATGGATTATATGCTGACATGCAGCTACAGGTTTCCAAGTTGTCTGAGAGCTGGCGCAACGCCACCGTCACCAAGCGCAGGCAGCGAGGTGGATTTGGTGGTGTCGCGGATCTTGAAAAGAAACGCCAGTACCGAGTGTCTGACGACCCTCGAGCGGACGAGCCTGATGATAGCTACAATATGGTCTTTGATAAAAACAAGCGCCGAGATCGACCATCTGGACCGCCGGACGCTCGTGAGGAGCGTCGTCGCAGTCCTCCAAAAGAGTCATACCGGGATCGACGAGATCAAGATCGACCTCGCCGCCGGTCTCCAAGTCGAAGCCCTGGGCCAAGAGACCGCCGAGACCGCGATCGCTACCGTGACCATCGTCGGCGAGATGATCGGTATGATCGTCGACAATAAATGTAACATACTTAGCCACCAAAAGTCGATATGCCTGATATTTCAATAGACTACATATCGAATCAATATATAGTAACATCAGCCTGCGCCTCTCAAAACCTTCAATTTCAAACATAAAGTGTAGAATACCGGATCGGAAGCTTGCCCCGCTGGCGGGGCACATTCGGGATTGGCAATCCAATGGCCAGGTCTCACCCGGAGACTCTCAGGTTCCTCTGTCCGTGGCTCCGATTCGCCTGAGATACTAAAAATAATTCGTAGCCTAAACCATATGTGGGTTTAGTTGAGGTGCATCCCTAGTTACGGTGTAGACGAAGCTACAGCTTCACCCTGCGAATTGGGATTTATTTACTTTTCTTCCCGCCACATTCTCCCCCCTCCCTCCCTTCCACTCCTCCTCCTTCCACAACTTCTTTTTCCATATCCCACATAAACTTCCTCACACACACCAAATACTTAATCACAATGGCTGCGGCAATCAAGGAGACCGTCTCCAACCTGATTGGCAAATTCTCAGGTGCTGCTGAGGAAGCGCCCCGAGAGCCCTCGACCGAAGAGTTCCAGTCCCTGCAGGAGAAGTACACCCAGGCCGGCCAAGGACAGGTCTTTGCCTTTGTTGATGAGCTGCAAACCGCCGAGAAGTCCCGGCTCTTCCACCAACTATCTAACTTTGATCCCAACCGCATCAATGAGCTGGCCAACGTTGCCCTGAACCCGCCCAAGACCGAGCAGGCCGCCGCCACGGTCGAGCCCCTCCCCGCCTCCGCTACAGCCTCCATCATCGATTCCGACCCCGCCGATCTCCAGAAATGGTTCGACGCAGGTCTGAAGCAGGTTGCTGAGAACAACGTCGCCGTGGTGTTGATGGCCGGTGGCCAGGGTACCCGTCTGGGTAGCTCCGCGCCCAAGGGTTGCTTTGATATCGGTCTGCTGAGCCAGAAGTCGCTGTTCCAGCTGCAGGCGGAGCGTATTCTGAAGCTGCAGGAGGTGGCGCAGAAGACTCACGGCGTCCAGTCGGCCATTATTCCCTGGTATGTCATGACCAGTGGCCCCACTCGCAAGCCGACGGAGGAGTTCTTCGAGAAGAGCAAGTACTTTGGACTTGACAAGAGCAATGTTTTCATTTTCGAGCAGGGTGTGCTGCCTTGCATCTCCAATGAGGGCAAGATCCTCCTCGAGAGCAAGGGCAAGGTATGATCCGTCTCTGTTTTGGTCTACTTATGTCTACTTGAGCAGCATGGATTGCTAATACATCACTATAGGTTGCTGTTGCTCCCGATGGAAACGGTGGAATCTACCAGGGTCTGGTGACCTCTGGAGCCCGTGAGGACATGCGCAAGCGTGGCATCAAGCACATCCACATCTTCGGTGTCGACAACTGCCTGGTCAAGGTGGCCGACCCCATTTTCATTGGTTTCTCTGCCGAAAAGGACGTGGATATCGCTACCAAGGTTGTGCGCAAGCGTGACGCCGCCGAGTCTGTTGGTCTGATCGTACAGAAGAACGGCAAGCCCGACGTCGTCGAGTACTCCGAGATCGATCAGGAGACCCGGGAAGCCAAGGACCCCAAGCAGCCTGAGCTGCTCAAGTTCCGTGCCGCCAACATTGTCAACCACTACTACTCCTTCCGCTTCCTCGAGTCCATCGAGAACTGGGTGCACAAGCTGCCCCACCACGTGGCCCGCAAGAAGATTCCCTTTGTTAACCCCGAGGACGGCGAGGCTGTGAAGCCTACTAAGCCCAACGGCATCAAGCTGGAGCAGTTCATCTTTGATGTCTTCCCCATGACCCCGCTTGACAAGTTTGCTAGCATCGAGGTGCGCCGTGAGGACGAGTTCTCGCCCCTGAAGAATGCCCGTGGTACTGGTGAGGATGATCCGGATACCAGCCGTGCCGATATCCTGAAGCAAGGCCAGCGGTGGATCGAGGCTGCCGGCGGTATTGTCATTACCGAGGGTGAGGCATTTGGAGTGGAGGTCTCTCCTCTGATCAGCTACGTATGTTTCTTCGCATATAATTACCCCTGTTACTCGAATAGTGCTAACTCTTTCGCGTAGGCTGGTGAGAACCTGGAGTTCCTTTCTGGTCGGGAAATCAAGGCCCCGGCAATCCTGGAGCGGGAAGAGTAGATGCCACATTCCCTACTGCTAGCAAAAAATTGAGAGCACCTAGTGCAGGTGCAACCCCTCGGGCTGTATTTTGGTTTTACGAATTACTTTCTCTTTTTCCCTCTTTATGCAGGGATGTTGGAACGAAGAAATGAATTGCATAATATTTTTTATCTCCTGTTGATCAGAGAATGGACTTGGTTGCATCGGCCATGAATGAATGATATTCTGGAATGTAGGGGCTCTACAGTGTAGTTTCAAACCGTGCATTAAGCTCGTAGGAAGCTTTACATGCCATGCTATAGTGCTTGCCATGGTACTAAGCTACAGCTTGAACTATGAACGCTGGCAAGCTTGAGCCTGTTTAGGTCAGCTACGTCATGTCCAATATATCTACTACTTAAAGGACTCGTTTGAGGAGCCTATTTCTCCAATAGGTTTGATTTCAATCAAATGATATATTCCAAAATTTGACCAATTCGACTATTTTATATCAATGGAATCAAGACAGCCTTGATCGTCGTCGAATGACAGCGCAGGTGAATCAGCGACCTTACGCAATACGGAAAAGCTCGGGAGCTAAAGTTTTGACGAGTTTGCACCCCACGACCTTTTGTGTGAATCTTCTCCTTCATTCTTCATTAAAAATAAAAGTGATATCGCTGTTTGAAGGGTTTCATTTTCCCGGTGTTGTGGTGAGTGAAGTCATTGTGCGCTTGGGGGCTAATGCTCCTCCCCCCACTTTTTTTTTCTCGTGTTTTTTTTTTCTTGGTGGGCTGTTCAATATGGTGTTCTTCCCCATCTTTGGTTGATTTCGTGCTTCTCCTCCCCAAGGTTCTCAAGGCTAACAGGGTCCCTGAAACTCAATAGTCTTTGAAATTAGCAAGGATATTGTTCTCGAAGTGAGTCTGCGCCTCTGTCCGTTCTGCCCGTCTTTTTTTTCGTTCCCCGCGCGGATCGTCGGTCTCCCCTCTATCCCGCACGATGCAATTTTTGAACATGCGACAAAATCGACATACCCAATCCGCTCTTTGGGTTCCGTGTTGAACAATCACACGCACATTATATCGCTGCAGCTTTGGTTCTGCATGCTTGCATGAACCTGAACCCATATCGAGAAAATATGGCCGTGGAGGGACAATTGACGACCGGAGGCTCGTGGGCTTGGGGAACGACATGTCAAAGTCGAATTGGGCTGACGTTCGTCGGTAGATAATCAGAAATGATGTTGTCTCGTCGTGCGTGCTACAAGTGTGGCAACATTGGCCACTACGCCGGTCAGTTGAGAACATTTGGTTTGTCTAGAACCTTTCACTAACTGGCGTAGAGGTCTGCTCTTCCACTGAGCGCTTGTGCTACAACTGTACGTATATCCATAGTCTTTTTCTCTCCATTCCTCTTGATCTAAAACTAACGATGATATTATAGGCAAGCAGCCCGGTATGCATTTCGTGTGACCGTCCCTCGATCAACAAAGTCTCATTCATTTCAAATAGGCCACGAATCCAGCAGCTGCCCCCTTCCTCGTACCACCGAGAGTAAGAAACAGCTTCAATTGATGATATCATGTTAGCCACATGCTGACTTCCAATAGCCAAGCAGTGCTACAACTGCCAGGGTCTTGGACATGTCCAGGCTGACTGCCCCACTCTGCGCCTGAACGGTGGTGCCAACGGCCGCTGCTACAACTGTGGCCAAGCCGGCCACCTTGCCGTATGTTGAACTTGTTATCTTATTCTGGCCTTTGTACTTACAATCTATACAGCGCAACTGCACTAGCCCTGCTGTCCCCAACGCTGGCCGCCGGCCCGCCGGAGCTCCTCGTGGCGGTTTCCAGGGCCAGGGTGGTTTCCGTGGTAACTTTGGTGGCTTCCCCCGCACTGCCATGTGCTACAAGTGTGGTGGTCCCAACCACTTCGCCCGTGACTGTCAGGCCCAGGCCATGAAGTGCTACGCCTGCGGCAAGCTTGGTCACATCTCTCGTGACTGCACCTCCCCCAACGGTGGCCCTCTGAGCCAAACCGGCAAGGTCTGCTACAAGTGTGGCCAGCCCGGTCACATTTCCCGCGACTGCACCACCACTGAGGCTGCTGCTCCTGCCGCTTCCGATGCGGCTACTGCTACCGTTGCTGTGGATGCCACTGCCTCGGCTCCTATTGCCCCTGTTATTTCTTCTGCCGCTGCCGTTGAGGCCGTCGAGGCTGGCGAAACCGAGGCCCCTGCTGCCGCTCCAGCTGCGGCTGCTCCAACTGCCACTGTCGCATAAACGACTTTTCTACATAACTTCCTGATTTCTCACCGCCGTGCCATACCCGGACTTATTTCCCCCCATTTCTTCTTTCAACCCTGTATTACGGTCACTTTCAACCCGAACGATCCTTTTTTTCCCCTCTCCGGAGTCTTCCCTTGCATATATTGGCCATTTTCCCTTTGAACTGGGTATTGGTTTTGAATCTGTTTGTTTATCGTTTTTGTCTTTTCTTTTCATCTTGCCACTTGTTATGTATACGACGATCAAACAGAAAAAGTTCTTCCCCTTTTTCTGGTATTGAAATCACGAACCCCGGTTTCCCTCAAGCTGACTTGGTCTTGGTCAAGTCTCATGGTTGGCGTCTTGTCTATTTGTTTCTCCCACGGTCGAATCTTTTCTTGATTCGATGAAATCTACTCTTGATTGCGGTTTTCCCGGATGGGCCCGGAGAGGGAGCGAGAGAGGATGAGAGGATGAGGAGTGGTGGATGCAGGGAAAGAGAAAGAGAAAAGCAGATCGCAGTGTATTTGGAATGGGGCCTTTTCCGGTGAGAAGATTCCTTGGTGCTGAGAATATGAAAACGCAATTCTTTCGAGCTTTCTTTCAGTGTAAATTGTTGCTTAGTAAATCATTGGTAGTGTAAAAAGACCCGGTATACCTTGAGGTTAATCACCTGTTCTGTAGTAGGCTCGTGACTCTCACTCTCGTCCAAGTCTCATTCTTCCATCTCTCACTTTCCATCACCATCGCCAAAATGCCCGACTCTGATGTAGGCGATGAATATGATGACGAGGTTTGTCTCATCTCAATCTACCCAATTGATGCCTTCGGACAATTGACTTCCATCAGAACTTCATCGTGGATATCGACGGGATTCAATCCCACGGCATTGGAGTTGCAGACATAACCAAGCTAAAGGCCAATGGGTACTACACTGTTGCTGTAAGCATACACTATCAATTGATCCCAATAGTATTCAGAGTTCCCTGTTAACATAGATATCAGTCTGTACATGGTGCTACCCGCAGAACACTTCTCAAGGTCAAAGGCTTCAGCGAAGTCAAGGTAGAGAAAATCAAGGACGCTGTCCAGAAATGTCTTGTCAGTTTAATACTTCCACCGTTCCGTTTTGGTGAGAATGATGGAATGATTCCTAATACATGATGCATTAGCCTGCCGCGTCAGGTTTCATCACAGCCATGGAACTATTCCATCAGCGCAAGAAAGTCGTCCGGATCTCAACAGGAAGCAAACAATTTGACTCTATTCTCGGAGGGTAAGTTGACTTCATCACAGTTACACAACCCATGTGAAGGACGCAACACACTATAATCCCCTCTGATTTGATCTAATCGAATATTTCATATGCAGTGGCTTCCAAAGCATGAGCATCAGCGAAGTCTTCGGCGAGTTCCGCTGCGGCAAAACCCAACTCTCGCACACAATGTCCATCATCGCCCAGCTCCCGAAGTCAATGGGCGGCGCTGATGGCAAAGTCGCATACATCGATACAGAAGGCACATTCCGGCCTGAGCGTATCGCGCAGATTGCCGAACGCTTCGGCGTTGATCCGGGCATGGCTCAGGAGAATATTTCGTATGCGCGTGCTCTGAATAGTGAGCATCAGCTGGAGTTACTGAATACGCTGAGTCGAGAATTTGCGGATGGATCTTATCGATTACTTGTGATTGATAGCATTATGAATTGTTTCCGGGTGGACTACTGTGGGCGCGGGGAGTTGGCGGAGCGTCAGCAGAAGTTGAATCAATTTTTGAAAAAGTTGGCGCATATGTCTGAAGGTGAGTTCTGTATTTCTACCTAATTTCATATTACAGTTTCATATGAGCTTTTCGGATGTTTGGTGCTGATTTTTCTGCAGAGTTCAATGTCTGTGTCTTGATGGTCAGTATACCCATGCCTTTAATGGTTCTTGTGCTCACAGCTGACTTGTCTTAGACGAATCAGGTCCAGAGTGACCCCGGTGCAAGTGCCCTCTTCGCCGGCGCTGATGGTCGCAAGCCTGTCGGTGGGCATGTACTTGCTCATGCGTCTACTACTCGTGTGCTGCTTCGCAAGGGCCGTGGTGAGGAACGAGTGGCTAAGATTCAGGATTCGCCTGGTAAGCATCCCAAGAAAAAATTTGCCTTTTCATAGTATATTCTGATATTCCCTAGACTGCCCCGAAAGAGAAGCCACTTATGTGATCACGAATGGAGGTATCAACGATCCAGACCAGATTTGAGTGATGTGGGATAAGAATCTCGGAAAACAGCACTATGGGAAGGAATTTTATTTCTCATGAAAACATATGTATCATACTATAACTATTATTCTATATTAAAGAGTTCGACTTTCTACTTGCCCACTTTTTCTGCGACCTCGTCATACTGTCTGTCATGTAGTTCCTCGCAGCTCATACTTGCTCTTGTTTCACCGCCCATGGACCCGCGCCGACAATACGGCAGAATTAAAAAAACTGCAAAAAAGTTACTAACTCAACCGGCGAACAGTTAACACCAATCCTCACCACCAAAATGAAGAGAGACGCCCCAGAAGTGGAAGGGTATACCACCCTCCCACTCCAGCTCCCATCAATCCCGACCTTCCCCCAACCAGCCACCCACTACCTCTACATTCGCCCCCACGAACCTCGCATTCCAGACCCCGACTCCTCTCGCTCTCTTTTCATCGTCAATACCCCCATCGACACAACAGAAACCCACCTCCGCCACCTCTTTGGCAAGCAACTCGCCGCCGGCCGTGTCTCAAGTGTCCAATTCGAAGATGTGCCCGCCAAGAAGACCAACGTCGCACCCGCAACAGAAAACAATCTCTCCCACCGCAGCAAGAAGCGCAAGCGTGTCACAGCCGACGACCTCCAGTCCCAGCTAGACGAGATCACCCTCCCATCGACCTGGGACCGCCAGCTCCAAAAGAGCGGCGCCCACGCCATCGTCGTCTTCGCCGATCGCGCCAGCATGGAAGCAAGCCTTAAAGCCGCCGCCAAGGCCGCGAGAAAGGGAACCACCATCGTCTGGGGCGAAGGTGTCTCTACAGACCGTGTCCCCGCACTAGGCGTGCAGCGCTATCTCACCCACGAACGTCGCCGATACCCCGCCCGCACGGAGTTGTTAACCGCCGTCAACGACTTTATGACTGTCTTTGCGCAGGTCTCCGAGGCACGGAAGCGCGAGGAGTCGAGGAAGAATGCAGAGCCGGACGAAGATGGATTCGTTACTGTCACGCATGGACCTAAGTTGAATTCTGTTGCGAGGGAGGAGGAGATGAAGGAGTTGATTGCGCGGGAGAAAAAGAAGGCTGAAGGATTGGAGGACTTCTACCGGTTCCAGTCTAGAGAGAAGAGGAAGGAGAGGCAACAGGAGTTGCTTAAGAAGTTCGATGAGGATAAGAAGAAGTTGGCGGAAATGAAGATGCGGAAGGGAAAGATTCGGGTGAGTTTCCTTGCTTTGACTGACTTGGTTAATCCTATGCTAACTGTTTTCTAGCCTGAGTGAGGTGTCTATAGCATGGCAAGGCGTTCTGGGAGTTTCTATGGACAAAATCCGAGCGTCCTGGTACATAGGGAGTAAGTTGTCTCGAATTTTCTGTCTTTTCCTGTTCCTATTCCATACATACTCCAATGATGAATCCGCTGGGGCCAGTGTAGCAAGACGCGCTTCGCCGCTGTCTGCCATGCCATCAAAAACCAGCATTATAACAATCTTCTCACTCTCTGAAAAGAGTTCAATGCCACGAAGTCTTACATCTGTTTCTAGGTGGCGTTTGCTGATCGATATATTAGTTTATCAGTCATTTAGTGCATTGATTATGTGTCCATGTGAATACAATAGAATTATTAGGACATCAATGTATTTCTGTCCTGAATCAAGCATTAAACTAAATTTGAAATCGGCTTCTTCCAATGACCCACTTGCGCGGGGTCCCCGTAGATGGTGTTTTCTGGGACCAGAGCGAGAGCGACCAGAAACTCCCCCTCCCCCTCTTTCGATCGTTCCATTCCGTCATGATCCTGACTATGTCGATCGTGGAACCTAGCTTGATCAAATATACGAGAAGGTGACTAAACGGGGAGTATGGAGAGTATGGATGACTCTCCGTCTGTCCAATCTCCTGAACCACCGGCTCGACTGGAATTGGACAAGTAGAACAAATTTAACCCAATTGTATACAATTCTCTGGGCTAGTTCCTTTAAACACCTAGTCGACATAATGCGCCAGTAGTCCTCTCGCGCCTCGTCTTCCGCGGGGACGAAGGGTCTCTCAGTTCTACTGTACAGCTTTTGGGGTTGGGCTTTGCTTTGTATAATAGCGTGATTGATATGTAGAAGCCTTATCATCCAAAATTTGAGCACTTTATGAGTTGTAGGGCTGCTTCAGAATAGATTTAGAGCAATGAATGGTGTGTGTAGCCAATTTCCAATGCGTTGTAGTTCAGGGTTCAACGGTAAAGCACAGACCAAGGCTTGGCATCACATCCCACTTAAGCTTGTACGTCCGAAGACCCGGAGCTTCAAGCTTTGATGCACAGCTTGCAGATCTGTGTGTTTAACAGACTCCAAAAACTAGGACCTGGAATTGTGCTCCCTGAATAATGCATCGACACTTGTAATGTGAAGTCGTGGCTACGGATCGATCGTACCCTGCAGGCTCATACGACCATTTGACGCTCTACAAACCCACGCTAGCTCACATCACCATCTCCTTCTCTCCCTCACTTGTTCTCCTTTTTAAAACAAATACTCCCCAATCCCCGCCACACCACAAATCAAAATGTCCAATACTGCAACCCCAGAAGAGCCCGACACGGAGTCAGATGTGGAATTCGAGGATGTGCCTCTAGCTGCAGCACCAAGATCAGCACCAGAAACAGACAACAACGGCGCCTCCTCAGTCCACTCTGTTTCTTTCCAAACTGAAACACCACTATGGGTTCCGATACTTTCTCTGCCCCATCAACGCACTGAGCCTCTCCGTCCCGGCTCGACAGAGGAAACTCAACTGCGTGGTCGATTGAGCACAGGCATCGAAAGAATTAACTACCGTCACATGAAGTCTGAGATGGGCATGGATGGAACGGAGACCCGAGCTTCTGAAAAAAGATTCGAGAATTTCGCCGAGTTAGCACGGGAGGTGGGGTTGTTAGTTGATTCGCTATGGGCATCAGCGACTCGTGAGTCTATGTTTCTTTTCTTCCCAAATCTTCAGATCCCCCTCGTTAGGCCCGTGTTTATATGTTTCCCTCTCCCCGGTTCAAATAAGCCTACGTCGTCATGAATGAGACTAACAACTTCCAGCCTCAATCCAAGTCGAAGGCCTAATCACTCTTGCCGGGCTCACTGAAATGGCTCTCCCGACCTACAAATTCGATCCCGAGGCTACACTAACAATCCTGCACAAATTTGACTCGATCTTCGCTGCTCTCTGTACCGGTCAGCACCCGGTTACTAAAGGCCCCATTCCTGGTGCGACGGCGGACCGTCCGCTCGTGACGCAGACGCAGAAGGTTCGAATTCGTAGCTTAGCGGAGACGACGCGGTACAAGATCTTTTCTTGTCTTGAGGACTCTGGTTCGTCGAATGAAACTAGGTATATGATTGACGATGATGAGGATCCGGGTGCGGATATTCCTATGCAGCCTTGGTTGATGGAGGCTGCGAGGGTTTATGATCAGACGTTGATGTTGTTGGCGGATCAGGGTGAAGGTGGTGAGCTAGATGGGGGATGTTATGCGGATTGAGTGTTTGTATCGAGTGGTGTCCGGTGTCCACTCTTTTGACTGTTTTGTATGGCTTACTTGTTTAGAGTGGATACGCGGTTCTGATGGTAGTTTCAGGGAAATGAAATCATCTATCAACAACTGGTCAAGACTGTGCTTTGTAGAGGGGCTATTCAGTCTATTCACGGGTGCCAAAGTTTATTTTCGGAGTTTTTAACGTGGCTAATTAGTATATTTTGATCCTTACACTGCCTAAATCCTCAGCTACATGTTGAAATGCCGCATTATCCAACAACATTAAATTTAATTAAATGTACCAAGTTAAACGCCCACGCTAACCCTCTAGTCCCACCACACACGCCATAGGCGACAAAGAATTTTCTCGAAGACACTAGAAGTAACTCCAAGAAGAAAAAACACCCAAAACAGAAATATAGTGGGGTGACCCAGCGTCAGGTACACTTGCGTCCCAAATGTCCAAGGGAGGTAATTGGGATAACCGGTCAGGTGGCCCGTATGCGCAATACCTCCGCCAAACGCTTGTAATGATCGAAGCGAGTCCGGGCCTTCTCTTTGGATAGAGCGTCGCGAACTAGTGTGGATTCGAGCCCTGAAAGTGGAGCATCTCTGGGTTTTGGGGATTGCTCAGCCTCGGGCCTGAGCCACCAAGTCTGCATATTTCATTTAGTTTAGATCACTTTACTGAGTAATGGAGTTCCAAACGTTTGTCCCGTTGAAAGAATCATGGATTTATTGATTATGATCAAAGGCTCTCATCTGATAATCTGTATGTCCGTAGGGTATGCCCTTATTTCCTAATTCCGGTGGTGGAGAGGAGCTGAGGTTCCATGGTTCACGCGCCCAATTATTAACATGGCTTTGTTGGGAAATGCGCCGTTTTTCCGCGTCGTGTCGTGTTTCGCGTTGATTTTGCACATTAGCATTTCTATGCATGTGTAATAAAGTATATCTTCACTTCTCCCTGGCAATGCTGCAGGGAGATTCTGACAGGCTGAATCCACATAGGTTAATTCTAGTCCGAGGTTGTGTAACTAGGGCAGCAACACGAGCTGCAAGGGTTTCTTCCCGAAGATTTGGGCATCAATCGCCTGTGTTTCGAACTGAGCTCATAGATCAACGGTCCCCGAGGTTCCCCTTACTCATACCAGTTTCACCGAGGGATGTAAGATCAAACACTATCCATATGTATTCGATGTGAAGAACAAGGATTCCAGGATATGCACACTTTATTCTACTGAAACTGAATACTTATACAATAAGTGTAGATAATAGAAGCGAATTAAATACGCGTTCTCGCCAAGCGGCTGGAGCTTTCGCCTTCACGCCAAGCTTGATCACCGAGCTCCTCGGTAATTCGAATACGACCAAGGACGCGGCACCGTCTCAACCAATCACCGCCCAGAAGCAGCCCTGCCTGAGTCCCATGGTTCTGGTTCAGGTCGATGTTGCTCAGCTTGTATTGTGCATCGGGTGACGTATTGCAAATCCTTGCGTGGTAAGCGCGAAGGTCATGGATCTGAGAACCTTGCTTCGAGAAGGTTTACTGCCGAGGACATCAGTACGTGGAGGGTACCGCACTGCAGCTTATTAATTTGTCTAAGGCATGGTGCCCTGCTTGTACTGCTTACCTTGATTACCGATCAGGTCACGCCCCTCCTCGAGCTACAAGCTGCAGGTTTTCTGAATCGGGGTTTCCAGGGTTTTTTTTTTTTTTTTTTTCCTTTATGTATCGGGCTGACACCCTGGTGTACGGTGTCTTGGTTTTACCCGCGGAGGCCATTCCCACGGTTCTGTGGCGTCTGGTGGAGCTCTTCTTTTTCCGTTTGTTCTGCAGGTTTGCGGGTTTTCGGGCGACATCAGCTGAAGGATCTAGTTTAGCTTGGGATTATAGACCCTGCATTATATATCTATATGCAGATATCTTTCAAGCGAGGTACAATGACAGGACCTCGGGATGCTCATGGGAAGCAATACATGTATTGTATTTATGATCTCAGACTACCCTATCTAATATTCTGATAAGCATTGAGGGGATGCGACAAGTCACATTGAAAGGGTAGCGACAGGCGGTCCTTGCAGATAAGTGCACTCCCTTGTATGGATTCCCTGCGTTCAAAATATTCTTAGTTTGGGCTATAATCAATACTCGGAAGGAAACCCCCATAGAAAATATGCAGTGATCGGGTATAACGGACCGTTTTTGTAGAGATCGGCTTAGCAGCTGGGGGTGGGTTTTACTATGCGATTCTGCATAGAAACTAGTACCCCGGGATCTGGTTTCGGCAGTGATATCATCTGCATACCAGCATTATCCTAAACATAATCTTCTTGACTGCAAAGAGAGTAAAACGTCAATAAAGGATATAATTTCCATACCATTCACGTAGAATGATGTTATATTATGTAAAATGTAAGAAAAGTATCAAAGCCAAAATGACATGACCATACCGTACCCATTATTACCTGGTAATCTCACGTAAATTTAACCATTCCCTCCCTTAGTAGCGTAATGGGCTTTCCCACTTCCCCTCTAACTCACAGAATCTGAGATTTCAATTCTTCGTCTTTCCCCTCCAACCTTCTTCATCCCTCCTTTCCTATTGTTCCACCTCTCGGTTTGCGGATTTCGTTCTGTCTTGCGCTTCGGGAGTTCTTCTCAGGTTTTCATCACCTTTTTTCGTTTTGAAATTTGCCAGGTCCTTCCTCCCCTTGGTAAGTCGTGTGTTCGCTCTAAAGCCTCTTTCATCATCGCCTCCTCTATACTCTCACCAGCCACACAACTACATCATCATCTTTCTCCAAAATCAAATTCATGCCTGGGTCAGAGGCCATCGCCTCACTTTGTCGATTCTTTTCATTCATCGGTCGCTCGCTCGCGCCCGCCATGGCCGAGATCCAGCTTTCGGAATATCGCGCCGCTGAACCCTCCACCCTGCGCCGGTCGCTTCTCTTCCCCGATCGCAATCACTTGTCGCCAGCGTCGCAGAAACGTCACAATCTGATCGCATGGGTCAAATGGGCAGTGGGCGATGAGAAGTGGAGCCTGGTGGACGGTCGCAAGTCAACGCTGGGACCTGGACGGAAACGGCCGGCGCATGGTGCGGGACCTCGTGATTCAGCACCTGCTATCCCCAATTTGCTCTGCAACAGCCGATTCTTGCGAAGAGGTCTTACCTACTCCGGCGGTTTCCGTTCAAGCTATCAAATTGCGCTTCGGCGGAGCGCTGCCTGAAAGAAAAATATCTGGTCTCAGTGCGGTTTCCGGCATATCCTCGCGGCTGAAGTTTGCGTCAGCCTTGCCATTTGACGATCATCTGGGACCGCTTTCACTCCGCCCCCAAAAATTATCGGACCAACTTTAGCTTCATCTGACCCGGGCGTGGATCTTGATTTCAATTTTCCTACACATCTCTGCTATCACTTTCTTTCAATCATTTTCGCTCTTCTTTGTTTCTTGAGCGTTTGATGCATGCGCTTCCATTTTCTCACCATTCTATAACTTCCACATTTTAACACTTTCTTGATCAGGAAACCTAACATCCTTCTCTTAGTTTTTGGGTTCACGAAGTGCTTCTTGATCTTACGGTCTTTCCTTACGACTCAACGAAATTTCAGTCGCCCAGACCGTTTTATATTCTTACGTCGAATTTTCGGACACGTTTGATCGCGCAATGTCTTTCAACAACTTCGATTCCTTCCCCAACCAGGCTGACGCCGCCGCCGCTGGTGCCCCAGCTCCTGCTGATACCACCATGACCGGCCAGGCTGACCCTGCCACTGCTGGTTTCCAGGGCCCTGCTCCCGATGGTTCCGCTCCCGTTCCCCAGCAGGGAGCTGATGGCAAGACCACCCTGTGGTACGTTTGTTATCTATCATTTTAATTTCATTTATCTGCTCCTTGGGACATAAGACTAAAAAGCTGGTAACAGGATGGGTGAGCTTGAGCCCTGGATTGATGAGAACTTCATCCGTAACCTCTGGTTCCAGATGGGTGAGCAGGTCAATGTCAAGATGATCCGTGACAAGTTCTCTGGGTAAGAACATTATTCCCTCCCCTCGATATCTAATTTTTTGGTGATTCCCGAGGTCCTAATGTTGGTAGTAGGAGCAATGCTGGCTACTGCTTTGTCGACTTCTCCTCCCCGGCCGCCGCTGCCAAGGCCCTCTCTCTGAACGGCACTCCCATGCCCAACACCAACCGCGTTTTCAAGCTGAACTGGGCTACCGGCGGTGGCCTTGCTGATCGCAGGTAAGCGCATCTCCTGCATAGATTCTTCGTCAATGGTGCATTGTGGCTAACCTATTCTCTTCGAATCTTTCAGCCGCGATGACCGTGGTCCTGAGTACTCCATTTTCGTTGGTGACCTCGGCCCGGAGGTTAACGAATACGTTCTTGTCTCGCTTTTCCAGAGCCGTTTCCCCTCGTGCAAGTCCGCCAAGATCATGACCGACCCCATCAGCGGCATGTCCCGTGGCTACGGCTTCGTTCGCTTCTCGGATGAGACCGACCAGCAGCGTGCCCTGACCGAGATGCAGGGTGTCTACTGCGGCAACCGCCCCATGCGTATCTCCACCGCCACCCCCAAGAACAAGGGTCCTGGTGTTGCTGCCAACATGGGCATGCCCGGTCCCGCTGGCATGTACCCCCCAATGAACGGTCCCCCCATGGGCTTCTACGGTGCTCCCCAGCCCATGAACCAGTTCACCGATCCCAACAACACCACTGTATTCGTCGGTGGTCTGTCTGGCTACGTCACCGAGGATGAGCTCCGTTCCTTCTTCCAGGGATTCGGCGAGATCACCTACGTCAAGATTCCCCCTGGAAAGGGCTGTGGTTTCGTCCAGTTCGTTCAGCGCCACGCTGCCGAGATGGCCATCAACCAGATGCAGGGCTACCCCATCGGTAACTCCCGCGTGCGTCTGAGCTGGGGTCGCTCCCAGAACAACTCCGGCCCCGCCGGCAGCCCCTACCGCCCCGCTCCCCCGCCTCCCCCTATGTACCCCTCCATGGGCATGCCCCCGGCTGCCCAGCACTACGGCGGGTTTGCCCCAATGAAGGTTAGCAGTCACCCCGGCAGCCCAGCACCAGAACACTCTTGAGTTACAGGCTCGGTCGGCTGACTCTTAACTTCTCTTATCATAGTAAGCGTTCCTTTATTCAAGAAAGCACCAGCAGGAGTTGTTTGCATCATTTCAATGATGGGTCCCCCTTAGTGTGATAAACAAATTTGCTATTCCCCCTGGTTTTGAGACTCTGCGCTCTATAGCTCTTGATGAGCATTCGTTTCCTACTGTGCTACGCATTTCCGTGAGCGCTTATTATCCTAGCAAGATGAGCCCCCCGTCTTTTTATTTTTATTTTCACGTCTCTTTTTGTTACCCAGGATCGTGGACGTTTTTTTTTCGTTTCCCCCCTCTTGTATCCCCGGCACAACCTTCGTACTGCTTTTTTACGTTGTGTTTCCTTATCTCAATGCCCCTCTTCTTTATTTACGTCTATGCTGCTATTTTTTCGATTTTTCCTCCCCGCCCTGGGGTCCTTGTTCGCGTGTAACGAAAGTGCGTATTTTTCATGCGGTTCTTTTTTACTCTATACTCCTTGGGCAGGCATTCTGCGAAAAGTTCCACTTCTTCCATCCTTCGCAATCCTATTTCCTTTGTCCTTTTCTTTCTTCCATCGAGCAGCCAAATTGAACTATGTTCGCGTCGACTACTATTGCGTTTAGCCGTTCCTTTCCTTGTCTTTCTTTCCTTGTTAGACTGATGACGGCTTGTACAACACGCTCTGCTTCGTGCGTCTCCGCTTTTGTCGAATTTCGTTCTATAACTATTGTCATGCACTCTTTCTGATTTTGATGTCTCGTGCATCTGGCGCTCGCCTTGGTACTGATCTCCTGCAATGCTCTCTCTCTTCAATCAACCTAAATAGGGTTGGGATCGGGAGTATGGAGTAGTGTGGCAACTTCAGTTGACGTCCATTCTTGCCAGAGACTCGAGACTCCCTGTAGCTGTGGAATCATGTTTCTGGCGCACCTGTGGAGGCGTTGTCTTATTTTGTTTCCCGGATTCTGTTCTGCATTGAATGAGTCTTGTCATGGTTAGCCAATTTCGTATCTTGTAACATTCGGAGACTATGTCTCGGTTTCTTGCTGGCGTTCTTGTCTTTGGCTTGGATGATTCCCCCTTCGCTATATCATCTTTGTTCCGCCATTCCTTTGGGAATTTGAGGGATTTCGACAAAAATACAGTATGATCGTATCTGACTTGGTACATGTAAACGTGGTCTTGGTAATTAGCGTTGCAGTAGTATGTGGTTGTTCTAATATGTCTATGATAGTCTCCGAGATAGAGTATAGATCGGCCTCGGGACGGAATTGTTCGCCCGTTTGTACCTTCCTTTTGGCCTTGACTATGCGTCCCTTCTATCTGATATTCCTTCCTTCTGATCCCATTCAATCCAAATGAAGCAGGTGCGTCTGCCACATATCTCACCGGTTTAACTGTTCTTCACCATCATTGTTGTTTTCCCCCCACTCCCCCATTCTTATTACAACAAATCACCAACCGATATCATGCGTTACGAAAACTGGGATGTCTTGCTCTTCCCTGAGGGTTGCAAAGTGCCCATCCAGGAGTTCAAAACGCAATGCTTCGTGACCAAAGATACCGAGTCCCCCTACCTTCAGATTTCTGCCGCCATGAGTCCTCCGTCCTACTATCCGGCTCAAGGCAACGTTGGTCAAGTCCCCGTTCTGACGACCTTCATTCCAAGCATGCCCAAGGACAGTTGCTTTCGCGTCTCTATTCACAGCTGGGACAAGCCGCGCCCCAGCCGCTTCATGGAGAAGTTGATGGAACCGGAGGACGTGTT
This sequence comes from Penicillium sp. IBT 16267x, assembly GCA_028828865.1. NCBI lineage: Eukaryota > Fungi > Ascomycota > Eurotiomycetes > Eurotiales > Aspergillaceae > Penicillium > Penicillium sp. IBT 16267x. The sequence continues at coordinate 1,753,784 of JAQJZQ010000012.1, read as the reverse complement.
GATGTTCGAGGGCCGGGTCTTCATCGATGGAAAGCTTGTTGCGTAAGCATTTTCGAGGCTGATTGTGATAGCCGCCATTTGAAACTCGGTGGCGGTCTTTTGTGATTTCAACCAGGCTGATGATCACTAGTGGCGGTGTCTTTGGTCAGAGGCCCCTATGGCCCTATGTTATCGGTATGTTCATGCGATGTTCGAGCTGGGTTTCGAGATCATGCACTGACTATTCTGGATTAGATTTTAGTTCCCGTATCACATCCTCCTCTTCCCTTTCAAGGACATGTGCTAACTCTATTGCAGATATAGACCGTGACGGCAATCCAGACGTCCTTCGCTTCCCTCCTTTCCACCCCGAGATCTTGGACCAACAACACTGGGATGCTGGAGACCCCTTCGGTCGGGTCAAAGTAATCATTTCCGAGGGTTTTGCGCGTCCACATCGGTCTCCTCCGTTTGAGAGGGTCAAAGATGTGATCTCTTTGTCTTTCCAGCACGCCCCTCTTGGTAAGTATCCTGTAATCCATGCTACAGGAAGCGAGGTTGCTGACAGGACAACAGACATCTTGGAATTTTCCAATATCGCCTGGCCTAATCCTAACATGTGGACCCAAGCCCTGCGAGTCGGGTCCAAATTCGACTCTACTGGAAAGACGGGCGGCGCGGGGCCTGATGATACTCCTCATGGTCACTCTCCATCCCGACCAGAACCTCGACTCCTGCAAACCACCAGCAGCGGGTCCAATAGTAGTCAGAGTGGGGTTTCCAACGCGTGGGTCTCCAATGCATGGGTCTCTAACCGTGCATTTCCATTCCCTGTAGCTCAGTGGGATCGCCAGGGCCAAGAACGGCGATGGGGGTTCTACCCAGATCGTTACCTTGAGCCACATACGACTGAACAAATCATTGGACCATTGATCACCGATGACGCCTGGAACCAACGGAGCGCCCGATCATCTCGTGAAGATGTTCCCATGCCAGACTACTCCAGCATCGCTAGCAGTCGTGCCATGTCGAGCGTGACTGGAATGAGCTATGAACACACCAAGCAAAACAGCACGACGACGCCGATTGATGACGATCAAATCAACGAGTTAATCCAAGCCCTAACCCCAACGAAAGTACCACCCACCACTGGCACTCGTGCTCCTTCCAACACCCCGTCGACTTTGCTTGCAGCAGCAAAGCCCTCTGTTGTAGTCGAAGTCAACCATGGCAGCACCCGCAGTTCTGCTCTGCGAGAAATCTCGCAGCCCAGTACCCGCGATGTATCCGGGTCGAGCAACAAATCTCTACCAGGTGAGAAGATTACAACTCCGTCCAAACTCGTCAATAGTCCCAGTGGCAACATCAATGGCAAGAAAGAACGGATCAAGGAAAACTCCAAAGACTTCTCGCAGAAGAGCCCCGGGGAGGATGTAGTCGAGGACCCAAAGGAGAATAAAACGCTTCAGGAGAAGAAGATTGACAATGAGAAGGTTGTGCAAGAGAGCGGAGGACTTAATTCTGTATTGCTGTGAAAACAGAGGCATCTCTGCGTTTACACTTCATTTTTATACTGTCTCTCATGTATTAATATTCGAGACGATTGAGATGCAATGCAAAAGGAATCTGTATACTTCATCTTGCGTCTGTCTCGTTTGAGTTGTTTACGTCAGTCATTTGAGTCGATCAAGGTGAGAGATTTGGTTTCGCCTTCCTAATTTGCTCGCATGTTATGATTCCTTCCTTCCTCTCACTCTCTCATTGTCTCTTCCCTCCCTCCATGCTCGTCCTCCTTTGTTGACATCACATAGTTCGTGTCTTCTTGACCCAATTTACGTGTTCAACCTTCCCCTCTCACTTACACTATCCACCATATCCATTCCCCATTCCTCCTCAAATTGCTCCGTGGCTATGGAACTACCACATCTGTACGAGATATTTCCTGTGACAAGCCCTGAGGCTTCTCAGGAGCCAGGAATGTCTTTCAGTTTGCCAGACAGATCTCGGCAGCGGATCTCTCCAGTGGTGGGACCGAGCTTAAGCAATACCCTTGTCATCTCTGGCTCTGAAACCACTCCTGTTACTTCTGTCCACATGCCAACACGGCCCCTGGAGCAGGCCTACCAGCTGGCTCCTAGAGAGTGTGTTGATTACACTTACACTGGTCCCACAGTTGCAGTCCCTTCATTTGCATTTGTGATGGAAGGCGACCCGGAGCCTCAGCCTCCGCCCCCGGCTTGGCCTCTTTTTGCATCGAGCATGTTGCAAGCTTTGAGCCCTGTCGCTCAGGTTTCAGATGCAGTAGCAGAGGTGGCTCCAATTCATGGTTCCAAATCTCCAGGTGTCATTTCTCTTGTGGAGAGCGCGGGGCATGAAGTCCTTCCGTCTAATCTCCATGATCTGAAGTTCACCCAGGGGTCTCCGGGTAATCTTCCTATGGAAGCGGAGTTCGGGAAGATGCCCCGGTCTGTGTACGACGCATATGATGCAGTTCAGCCTGCTCCAAAGCCAGTGAGTTCAAAAAGGCTGATGCTGATGAGTTGGTGTGGCTATAACAGCTTGGACTAACCACTTAGTAGACTACGATAGATTCTTTTGACGTGGAGAACCTTCAGGACAGCGAGGTCTTGTTCTTCTTTGGCATATTTGGCATCATGGCCAATTTGAATCCACGATATCAGTTCAAATATGGTGGCCTGGGCGGGGAAAGGGTCGGGATGAAGCTCACGCTGTATGGCTACACAGTCTTTGCGGAGCCCAACAGTGACTCGGCCAACGAAGCCAGAGTCTTGGGCTGCAAAAGAGCTCTGGTCAAACTGCGGGAGGACTACCCGCAGTGGCCAGTACCTCCCGAGCCCAATTCTGGTTGTCCCTCTGGTCCAGAGTGGAATTGGCCGAAACTACTCGAAGGTGAGAGCAGAATCTTTTGATAACATCTGGATAACATTTGAAAGGAATACTAACCAGGCTATGGCTCCAGAGTTTTGCGAGAAGGAAAATTGGTCAATTCCTCTTTACAAGCCTACTTTGTATGGCTCTGGCACTAACACTGAGTGGCATTGCGACATTTCTGTGAATTGCCGCATTTTCCGCACGGGTTGTTCATCTTACAGTCCGGAACAAGCACAGAATACAGCTGCTCACATTGCACTGCATACAGTGCTGGTACATGCCAATGTTCCTCCCGAGTGCATATTGCCAGTCAACGACCGATCCTTCGAATTTAAGAAGGAAAATGGGTTCAAGTTCAAGAAAGAGACCTCTGCTGATACTGTCACCGTGACTCCTTCCATGCCGGCTTTGCCGACTCGTATCATGGACAGCTCTATGCCCGCTTGTATCATGGACAGCATGGAGGCAGCTTTCTTGCGCGGCTCGCGCGGGCCCCGTGGCTCGTGTGGTAAGGGCAAAGGAGCGAAGACTGCTCAGAAGAGACTTGCCAGGCAGGGCCCCAAGCCTATGAAGGCTCCAGCTCCTCCCAAGACTATCAAAGGCTCGAATTTAATTCCTTTGACTAAGAGTCGCTTGGCTCCTGTTGTGATAAATCCGGTGGTTGTTGAGGATCGCCTGGCTCGTCTGAAGAACATGCAACGTGAACTAGGAGCGATGGCCACCGATGCATCATACCACACGCTTTTGACTCGTAAGTGCCATGAAAACTCGAATTATTCTGGTCCGGAGCAATTGACTGAGTCTCACAGGTATGTGTTCTGTGCTGAATGTTAATATGCCGGACATTCGTCATGAAAAGGATCCGGATGATCCTTCGCCAATCGGTTGGATGATTCGCGCCTGGTTTGACCACAAAGATCCATACCTGAGTCGCGCCAGTCCAATCATGTTGGCAACAGCCCCCAAGATGGAGGAGAAGGTTGCAAACTCTCTTGGCGTCAAGAAGTTGATGCTTTACCTTCTCCGTATGACTCAGGAAGACGCTGGTCTCACCTCGTTGGATCCGTGTTACGCAAAGGACTTTCCACTTTTGAAGGCGTTGGAGGTAGAGATCGAGCAGCGTCTAAGGAATGATGCCGAAAAAGTGTCCAACTAATCCTGATGATTTGTATCCCATGGTCCCATGTGTACTGGTGATGAAACGAATTGATGATCGATGGGTTTTCTGAGGTTCGAGTATGTCATTGATGAGAATGTGGAAGGGCGGCGTTCCATCTTTTTTTTTTCTGTTTGTTTCCCATGAAGTTTTATCAGTATCAGATCGCTAGTGTACAAGCTCCTTTTCTCAAAATGCATTCAGATTTAGGCTTTATCCGGTTCAAGACATAGACATGTATCCCAGCTTTCAAGGATTAGATCTAACAGCCTCAACTGATATGCCATTTCATCTTGAATTCCATCTTGCAACCCCAAACATCCTTGCAAATTCTACTTCAGTATATCCTAAAGGCTAAAACCTGCAGGATTGGTGGGAAAAGTGCGAAGGAAAGACTCATTCAATTAGCTGCACATATGATTCCATGTACTTGTGGATATGAGCATGTTTGATCCAGGTTCCAAGGTTGTCAAATGCATTCGGCTATCGAGTATCCAACTCGTCAACCATAACTTTCACTAGGGCAGCGCAAAGTGAACCACACCTGAATGTAGCCCTCTGTCCTACTCCGTACATCATACTACGATGCATTCATAACAAAACATGCGTGGCAACAATATATGGATATAAATTCGGTCCCAGACAGACACCTCGGTAAAAGCAGACGTGGGCATATCCAAGAAACAAGACATCACACGTTGACCAAGTTTAGAGCCTCCTATTCCCTCCAAAATACCATGGTAACCTTTGAAGTCCAGCATCGAAGCCTTAGAACTCAATACCATAAATCCCCATATGCTTGGGGTATCATATCCCTTAGATCGCGGTTCTTTTGGTCTCCTTTTCCCCCAAAGATAGACAGGGGAATTCTGTTCCCATGTGAGCAAGAAGCTTATTAAGAAAGGAAAAGAATATGAGAAGGAAAGGAAACGGTGGAGTGATGATCCAATAATAAGGCAACTGTCCAGTGCCTGTGCACTTAGATAATGTGGGAGCTGGCGTATGTCAAGACTGAGAAAAACAAAGTAGGCAGATTCAAACTCAACTGGGGTGCGCACCGGCAGTTGAGATCCAGACAAAAGAGAAGGGAAAAATTGGCATGGCGCTGGGAATACTAAGGGCTCTCAACATGGCACACCATGTTGAAAGAGCAAGAAATTAAGTAACCACGAGATAAACAGTAGTAGTAATAGAAAGGAAAGAAGGCAAGCCAAAACTCGTAGGTCACAGTGCACTAAATCTTGAATACAAAACAAAGCTCCAGGGTCAGTCCGCTCAATGACGGTTTGCGAACTTGTTGACAAGGGAGGGAGAGGATGAGGGGGTAATGCGACCCCTCTAAACACACCAACGCCATTCTCATATCCAATGTGGAACAAAAAAAGAAAAAAAGAATAAAAAAAAAGCAAAGGGAGAGAGAAACGAGCATCCGCGGAGAGGAACATGCCAAAGGTAAAGGAACTGCCAAATCAAATCAAATGTACAAAACAAGGGTATATCGGAGAGGTTTAAAGCACCTGAAGAGACCATCAAGACTTTTGCATCATTCAGAGACCGTCACCGGCCCCTGTCTCAACACCATCAGTGTTATAGGGCATGCTAGGGTCGAAGCCGAAATCAGTTCCAGCAGCATCGGTATTCAGGAATGTATCAAAGTCAAAGCTCTCCAAGATATCGGGGTTATCCAGAGCGCTGAAGTCGAGATTGAAGGGAGTGTTCTATTTTCAGGAGTTAGTAAACCACGGCAGAAATAAGCAACCGAGAAGAAAAAAGTGAGACGTACATCAGTCATGCTCATTTCAGTGGCGAATGGCTGAGTCTGGTCTGGAGTAGATTGAACCATCGGAGGAGGGGGAGGAGCCGATGTTTGCTGAGGTGGTGCGCTTGCGTTTGCATTGGCTCCACCCTTGAAGGTGTTAGTGGGAGGATGAGGCGTGACTGGAGTGGGCGGGTTCGGCGTTTGCGAAGGGTCGGCGGTCTCAGCGGACGCGGTATTGGCAACGGCAGCCTGGCCCTTCTTGTTGCCTCCCTTGGGTTGGTTCTTCTTGTCTCGCTTCTTGGGCGCAGGCTTGGAAGGCGGCTGGGGAGTAGGCGGCGCATTGCTGCCAGCAGGAGACTCCTGGGCACGGCCGGCGTTACCACCAGCGGCAGGTGGTGCTTGAGGTGGAGGCATGTTGCCTCGTTCCTGCGGTGTACCAACTTGAGGCTGAGTCGCAGGGGAATGCTGAGGCGGCATTTGTCCTGGCGGCCACTGACCACTAGGAACCCGGTTAGCAGCATTAGCAGGAATGGGCTGGCCCATCTGGGGACCGCTAAAGGACGGGTTGGAGCTTGGGGGACGCATGTTGGGCCCGCCCGGTCCAGGGAAGAATTGAGCTGCCATGTCAGGCATCTGACCGTTGAGGTGCATAGATCCTGGTGATCCGCGATTTTGACCGAGGTCACCGGCGCTGGGCGATCCGGGGAGACCGGTTTGAGGCATCTTAGGTGTACCCCGTTTCATTTGATCGCTCGGATTTGGTGATGCGCCTGTTCGACTGCCCGGGGAAGTGCCTGGTGGCAAGGCTCCCTGTGGCAACGGCTGGCCGTCACGAGACATGGTGTCCTGCTCCTGACGAGCCATCATCAGGCGGCGCTTGTTCTGCTGCTCGAGCAGCATAAGCTGCATCTGATAATCTTGGAGAGCGTGGTTGCCGCCGTGCTGACCGTTCGGGGTGCCTGCCATGCCGGGGCGTACCTGGGCGAGTTGACCGTTGGCGTTGTAGTACTCTCCACCCATTTGGTACATTGTCTGGCCGTCAGGCATGGTCATCAAATCCCCCTGGTTTGGCATCACACCGGGGTTCATCATACCACCATTCGGAATCTGGGAAATTGCTGAGCGCGAGTGATGAGAGGCTAAGTTTTGAGCATATAATACCTGCATGGATTTTTGTTGCGCTGCAACCTGTCCCGGTGGAAACTGCTGCTGGAACTGCGACGCGTTCATCCGCGGAGGCATCCCGTTCGGCATCATCATCTGTTGGTTTTGTCCCTGCATTGCTTGTCCTTGTCCACGTCCTCCAGGTGCCAACTGCTGTCCGTTCGGGTGGCCGTCGAGGCGAGGCTTTTTCGACGGCGATGGAGCGTTGTCGGTGGAAGCAGGGGATTGCGGTCGGTTCCCGTTCATGTCCTCCATAGACTGTTCGCGTGCCAACTGCTGCATCATATGCATCTGCTGCTGCTTCTGGAAGGCTATCTGCTGTGGGGTTCTATGGTTAGGAGAGGCAAGTTGTTAGTAAATGATCGCACCATTTCCAATATACTTGGAAAGGATGCTGAAGGAGGTATAGCATACAGGCCAGTAGTGTTATTCGCCAACGCGGTCTTTAATTGGCTGTTTCCGGGATGCTGGACCATGCCAGGGCGGGGACGCATGTTCATCTGATTTCCCATGTGGCCGGGCATCATAGGTTGCTGCGGTCGCATCATGTGAGTTTGCTGTTGTTCGCGGAGGCGCATCAAGTTCTGTAATCCCATGTCAGATTCCGAAAAAGGCACCCATGCGAGTGCAATGCCCACGAACCTGAGTATGTTGGAGGTATTGCCTCACATCATGACTGTTGCCCTTCTTCCGCTGGGCCCAGAAAAAGTCCCAGAAGAGACTAAACCAGTCTAGAAGGAACGAAGACTGCAGGCTTTCGCTGGGGAGGTTGGGGCGAGGAAGATCATCAGGGATCTTGATCTTCTCCCCATCCTTTCCATCCGTCATCATCGCATCGCCATCGAGTCCGTTCACATCGTCGCGCCGATTACCGGGGCTCGTCTTAACACCTGAGTCAGTGTTAAGTTTGATGTTTTCATCCTGAATGAGTGCGCGGGCGCAGTCGTGGTAACCACGTTTCAAAAAGTAGTCGTAGATATAGGTGTTGAGGTTGTTGATCATTTGTTCAGGGATATTCATGGTGCCGTCGTTACGAGGAGCCGTGGAGCCGTTGTTCATCATCGGGACACCACCCACGGGGCCTGCCATCCCAGGGTTCATGCCGACGTTCATTTGGTTCATGGTGGCGAATGGTGGAACTGCAGCCACCCTTGCCGAGGTGTTTTTATAAAGTGCGATTCAAAATACTCAGAGCGATCGGAGCTTCCAAGCGCGCATCCACCGATTCAGGCGATGAGGCCTAACGCGGGGTGGAGAGAGCGACGCGTGGGAACTGGATAGGGAGAAGCGGTCAGGGCGCTTCGGGCGGCGGGAATGATGAGTCCGACAACGAATACTCTCCAGGGTGTGTAGACGCGTAAAAAAGGTGCGCGCAGATGAACTGGATCTGCTATCGGTACGGGAGAAGGGTTGCGATGGAGATCTGCGGCGGTTGACAGACGTCTCCTCCAGGTGGGAGCCACGCGACGAGATAGGGCAAAAAGGATCGAAATCCGGGTGGCGCAGAGAATCACTCTGAGATAAGCCCCGGCTGCGATGAAATCCGACCGTTAGAGATGAGGCCCCAATGCATCAACGAGCGAAAATAGATTTGAGTGAAAGAAGAAAAGCGCGGTTCCTAAGATTTTGGGCGATGACGGAGATACCCAGGAGGCGGGAAAAGCGTAGTGAAACCAGTGAAACCAGCAAAGATGGGGGCGGGCACTTGGGGGGGAAGGGCCCGATCGGGCCGGTGGACAGAACAAATGGGGAACTATACCAAGCGCATTCAGGGAAGGGGAAAGATCTCACCAAGAGGGGAAGAATGAGAAGGGTTGAGGGTGGAGTCTCGCAGTGAAGGGGAAAAGAGGAGCCGGGGGGGTCACGGCGACTTGCTTCTGCTCTTTCTCTGTCCAGTCTGTTCTCTGTTCTGAGGAATCGCTTGTTCGGATCGGATTAACGTGGGTTCCCGGGGCTGGGGATGGCGCTGTCAGGCGTATTTCTGGGCATGCAAGGCAAAAGTGGGCTGGGGTTCAGGGCAGTAACAACGTTAAAGAAAGCAAAAGGAAATTCCGTGATGAGACAAGAAAGATTCCCACAAGATCTAGTAGATGAGATCCAGAATATCCAAGAATCAAGCACCGAAAAAAAGGAAGTGCAGAAAGAATTGAGGAAGAAGGTGGAAAGGTCCGATCAGACAAGAGGCAAGTTAATATGGGTCGATTGATACACCATATGGATCCCGCAAGTCTAAACTCAGGACTCCGCGCAAGCAGAGTATAAGATCGACGATCGAGCCAATCAAGCCAATCAACGGGATTGAGAATATAGAGATAAGCGAGGAGAGATTATGGAAGGGGAAAAGGGAAGAATAAGAAAAATTGATCTGTAGGAATTTTTTCTTAAGGTGGCGGAGGTATGTATTGCCCAGATACCGTATTATTACACATTACACTCCCGCATGTTATGCATCGACACTTCGATATAGGGCTTATATCAACATAGGTCCTATGTACCTACAACCTAACCAAACTATCTCGATCGAAATTTTCTCCTTGCTTGTTAAAAGGAAGTTTCAGTCAAAAGTCTAATCCCTAAAAATACACTGGGAACCGACCCGATGTCAGTAATTAATCGTGTGGCGGGGGAGTTTGTTCCTACTGCTGATAGATCATAAAGCCTAATGCTGCAAAGGAAAAAAAAGGAACAAGAATAAAATTTCAGTCCTCAAATCATTACCCATAGTAACCTGCCGAGAACGCCTGTGGATGCTCATGCGCCATCTTACTCCTCTTCCGGAGGCATCTCGTCTTCGATGTATCGAACCAGAGAGACCCGCATCTCTGTAGTGTCATCACCGCGCAGCACATCGCTCACAAAGTGCGCCTCGATCTGCATTTGAACCTGGATTCCGGGTCAGCCATGGACCCAGCATAAAGGACTCTCGGAGATTTAGATAGAAAAGGAAATAAGGGGGGGAAGTTACCATCTCTAGCGATCCTCGAAGCACACCGCACAGGATGTTGGAGAACCAGAGCTCATCTTGAGCCCGGCCGTCATCCGGCAGTTCGACGAAGTCTGCCAGAGGGTTTTCATCGAAGATCAATGAGAACTGGTTATTGTCACTGGACCAATTGGTGACTGTTGGTGCCACATTCAGGAAGATCTTGAAGCCAACCTAAGAATATAAGATAAGTCGTCTGCAGCTTTCCCACCAATTATCCTGATCCACTCACTTTGGCAATCATATCGGCGGTCTCGCGGAAATTGGCACACCGACCCACCCCCGACTTGGCCAGGAAATCCTCGATCAATCGCATGCCGATATTGTAACCCATCTTATCCAATTGCTTGTTCACATCCTGATAGTTACTGTCGTAGTCTTGGCATAATTGTGCGACAATGGTACCGTAAGTTAATGTGACTAGCTCCGCATTGACTTTATCGATTCTTGTTCTGCAGTCGGGAGACCAAGTTAGAAGGTGAAAATTAAAGGGAGTACTGTCGCGGAATAGGTTGGATGAAGCTATTCTAGGGTGTGCAGGGTTTCCGGGCTTACTGACTTCCATATTCTATCCAGCAAGTCATTAGCAAAGATGTTTATTATCCGGAGTCAAGCTCACTCACTCTTCTCCTATTCTGGAGGCTTTTGTAGCTGACATGGTGGGTGGATAATATGCGCCGTCCAATCTCAATAGGTATTGAGACGGTCAACAGCCAGATTTCGTGTATAATAACAAAGAGACGCAGTAAGTTGCAGGGTTATCGTGAAGGTTGATTGCGGGGAGTGCAAGTTGCTGGAGCTGTCGCTGTACACAACTGGGCTCACCGCCCGAAAGAGTGGGATTATCATTCTTCCCGCTTTCTTCAGATCATCAGGGAATCTTTGCGCACCTACGCTCGCCTCTCAATTTGCGCCATTCATACAGATTTCTCCTTTATTTGGACTTTCTGCGGTGATTCTTCTTCTATAATGTCTGGAGAAAAGCGCCCAGCCCAGGAGGCCTTTGGGTCGTCCAGCCAGCTCGTGGTGAAACGAAAGAAGTCCGATGCCGACCTCAACCCGGGTACAGCTATCGTGAAGGGCTCGTCACAGAATGGAGCTCTTATTCAAGCTGTGAGTCTATAATTCTGCGATTTGGGCGGACTAAATGGGTGGAATAATAGCTAACTTATGGATAGATCCCTCGTACCAGCGGCCTCGATGCGCCAATTATGGAACTTACTGGTGAGACGCGTTCGCCAATTCAATTTATAGTTTCGCTCTAACAGAATCAACCTAGGTCATTCCGGGGAGGTCTTTACTGTTCGGTTTGACCGGACTGCACAACACATTGCGTCCGGTTCGATGGACCGGTCTATTCGTACGTCCTGCCCAATATTGCCTCGGGGAGTATCGACTAATGATCACTTTTGTTTAGTGCTCTGGAACACATACGGACAGTGCGAGAATTACGGTCAATTGACCGGCCACAAGGGCGCCGTTCTGGACCTCCAATGGGCGCGCGATTCACGAGCGCTTTTCTCAGCATCGGCAGATATGACACTTGGAAGCTGGGATGTAGAGACTGGTCAGCGTGTGCGCCGCCATATTGGCCACGAGGAGATCATCAATTGTCTTGACATTAGCAAACGTGGACAGGAGTTACTAGTGAGCGGCAGTGATGACGGCTGCATAGGAATCTGGGACCCGCGGCAAAAGGATGCGCTGGAGTACCTGGAGACCGAGCTCCCCATCACCGCGGTAGCCCTTTCGGAGGCAGGAAACGAGATTTACAGCGGTGGCATTGACAACACAATCCACGTGTGGGACCTGCGCAAGAAGGCTGTGGTTTACTCCATGACCGGACACACCGACACTATCACCTCTCTTCAGATCTCCCCTGACTCCCAGACTCTCCTGTCGAACTCTCACGACTCTACTGTTCGGACATGGGATATTCGACCTTTTGCTCCGGCCAATCGCCAGATCAGAACCTTCGACGGTGCTCCCCTTGGGCTGGAAAAGAACCTTATCCGCGCTAGCTGGGATCCAAAGGGAGAGAAAATCGCTGCAGGAAGTGGTGACCGAAGTGCGGTCGTATGGGACGCGAAGACCGGAAAGCTCCTTTACAAGCTCCCTGGTCACAAGGGTACTGTCAACGACGTACAGTTCTCCCCCAATGATGAACCTATCAGTAAGTTCCGTATGACTATGGCCGACATGACACAATTTTCTAACCTTCTTGCAGTTCTTTCTTGCTCTTCCGATCGCAACCTCATGCTTGGTGAATTAGGGAAATAAGTGTGAGCAAACACATATTGGAAAGTCTTTTGTCATGGTAGATAAGCGGGCGTTGAATTGATCTAATCCTTGATTATCCTAACATCTTGAACCACACAAGTTCTAGGGAACAATTTAGCCAACATGAAGGCTTCCCCACAACATGGGCCATCTGCTGCTATCTCTTTTCTTGCGTTCTCAGAGATATGGTCCTAATGATGTACACTATATCCTACTTGAATAAGGGTTTGCCGGCGTTAGTTTTGTCTTGGCATAAGTAGCCAGCTCGCTCTGCAGATGCGTGTTGGAACTACACCGCTGGAAAACTATCTTTATACTCAACTTGACCAATGTTGAATATAAAATCGATATAACCAAGCCCAGTAAACTAAACCATACCTTATTGGCCCGTCTGCATGGCATGTGTTAAGAACGGTCCAATGATGCAATTATGGATGCGCATTAAAAGATTCCCGAACTGGCTTATCTGGCCGTATCCACTCTCCCTCGCCTTTTCCCCTTCAGCACTGGGCACTACACTCATTTGAAGATTATTCTGGCCCAGGCACTAGCCACGGATTCTGCAGTCCTTCCAATCGGCACTCATCTACCATCTACCGCCCCCACGCATAAATCCCGCGGTCGACCGCTCTGGTGATGCGCACGCGATGTTGCAGCTTGCCAATGTTCAACCCCCGTCGCGCCTGGATAATGCTGGCCTGGGCCATCCTGCTTTCGCTATGGCTCACTCTAGCGGAGGGGATGAGAGATTACCAAATTAAGGAGCTTAGGTGCGGCACTTTGTCTCTACCGCCTGCGAATCCAGCCCCAATTCTGACATCCCGTGTCTTACAGGCAAGAAACGGAGCACATGTTCTACCATGGATTTGAAAACTATCTCGATCATGCCTTTCCCGAAGACGAACTGCGCCCACTCACCTGTGGCCCCTTGACCCGCGACGAAAAATATAACGATCATAACGATGTGCTGGGCAACTATTCCTTAACATTGATTGACAGCTTATCGACACTTGCTATTCTATCCTCGAGTCCGGAGAGCGGGGATCGGTCTCTGGGATATTTCCAAGATGGTGTGAAAGACTTCGTTAGATTATATGGTGATGGATCGCGGGGCCCTGCTGGCTGGGGAGAGCGCTCCAAGGGGTTTGATATCGATAGCAAGGTGCAGGTGTTTGAGACGGTCATTCGAGGACTGGGTATAGTCTTCCGGTCTATTTAGACATCTAACTGTGCTGAATTGGTTCAGCTAACATATAAACGTGCAGGCGGATTGCTCAGTTCCCACCTTTTCGCTATAGGTGAACTTCCTATCACTGGATACGAACCACCAGAGCAGGATGCTGCATTTGCGGCTGCATGGAATAAGAGCTCTTTCTCTGAAGAGGACCATGGAATTGAATGGAGAAACGGATTTGTCTACGATGGCCAACTTCTTCGGTTGGCTGTCGATTTGGCAAATCGTCTCCTTCCAGCATTCTATACGGAGACTGGTCTGCCTTATCCACGAGTCAACTTACGGCACGGGATACCATTTTACGAAAATTCACCTCTGAACCTCAAGTCTGAAGGAAATAAGCGAAAGAAATACTCGTACCTGTCAAATGCCGAGGTTACCGAGACCTGCAGCGCAGGCGCAGGCAGCTTGGTCCTCGAATTCACCGTCTTGAGCAGGCTCATTGGAGATGGTCGGTTCGAGGAATTAGCTAAAAGGGCATTCTGGGCCGTTTGGGCCCGCCGGAGTGATATCGGATTGGTTGGATTTGGCATTGATGCCGAATCGGGGAAATGGATTGGCTCATACTCCGGAGTAAGTAAAATAACAATCGTAATTAAAAGGAGATGCTAATGAATGACAGATTGGTGCCGGCATTGACAGCTTCTTTGAATATGCCTTCAAATCATATGTACTCCTTTCAGAGGGAGAACGTCCCCCCTTTGATAATAAAAGTCCTTGGAAGATACTGGATGACTACTATCTTCCCTTGACTGAGGATCAGCATTCCCCAGATGCATTTCTTCAGGTCTGGGAAGACTCGCACACCTCAATTAACCGCCATCTATACCGAGGCGAGGGATATCAACATCCCCATTTGGTTGTAGGAGATGTCATCACAGGAGCTACGAGAGCCTTTTGGATTGATAGTCTGAGTGCATACTATCCCGGCTTACTTGCTCTGGATGGAAAGCTGGATGAGGCCATCGAAATTCATCTTCTCACGACCGCAATCTGGACGCGCTTCTCTGCCCTCCCTGAGCGGTGGAACGTGGCTACAGGTGATATCGATAATGGACTTTCATGGTACGGAGGTCGGCCTGAGTTTATCGAATCTACTTACTACATCTACCGGGCAACTCAGGATCCCTGGTATCTGCATGTTGGAGAGATGGTTCTTCGTGACATTAAGAGACGTTGCTGGACAAAATGTGGATGGGCGGGTTTGCGCAATGTCCAAACCGGCGAAATGATTGATCGTATGGAAAGTTTCTTCCTCGGAGAAACTGCCAAGTACATGTTCCTTCTCTTCACGCCTGATCACCCACTCAACAAAATCGATGCCCCGTGGGTATTCTCGACGGAGGGTCATCCTTTGATCATCCCGAAAAAGACCAGGTCAAGCCAGCCCCGTCGCCGACAAGATGTTGAGCCATTCCAGCACACAGCTAATGACATTTGCCTCGCGCCTCCTGCTCCGTCTACCTTTGGCGCATCTTCCACCGCATCACGGTCTGATATCTTCCACGCTGCCAGTTTGGCTCGTTTACATCTTCGACCTGATCGCAGCACAGATGAAGGTGCCATCCTGGCAGGTTCACCCAATCACCCGAGTGTATCGGTATCTGATCTGTCATCACCGAGCAATTATACATTCTATCCGTGGACCCTTCCTCCGCAGCTTGTGCCTCACAATGCGACCAGCGCGCCAATGGCCCTCCGTCCCACGCTTGACATCTCATTCCCGACACTTCCTGGTGGTATCAATATGGGTCCAGGAGCCTTGGAGCGCGTACACGACGGCATTCTGATCAAAACTGTTGGAGGGCTTCGATTGAGCCTGATTCAAGATGTTCCGCTGGGAACGAGTGGCAAGGGCAGAGATGACGACGGGTTCCGGGTACAGGTGATCAACAATGTCCCTCTGGGCAAAGATGAGAAGGTATACCTCTCGCGCCAGATCACCTTTGACCTCGTCGACCCCTATGATCCCAACTTCACCCGAGTCCGTGAGAATGCCATAGTTGACCTCGTCATTGACGTTCTTCCAGAGCCCCCTCGACGAAACAATGGCTCAGCTCAGACAAGATCTGACGCGCCTGCGGGAGAGCCTTCGGATGATTCAGAAGACCCAGAGTCTCACGTCAGCCGACATAGACCCGTCGCTGACGACAAAAAACTCAGTGTCGAGTCCCCCATGAAAACGATGCTTTCATCGCTGGTCAACTCGGTGTCCTCTCTTCTCCGTGACGATCCCGTCGAAGCTACGCCGCTTCGCCTCAGCCTCCCGGCTACTCTTCCTACTGGTATCGGAGCCGCTCCCCTCCCAGAGGTTGAAGATGCCGTCACCATGTCCCTGACTGGCAACCCATCCACATCGCGACTCTCATGGTCATCGATCTACTTCGCCGATGACCTCTGTGACGACCGTATTCTCCGCGACGTCGCTCAAACCCACGAGGTCCTCGTTTTGAAACGGGGCGGCTGCACCTTCTCCCAGAAAATGCGCAACATCGCCGCTTACAGACAGTCGCGCTCATCTCTGAAACTCGTCGTTGTCGTGTCCTATGACGATGAGGTTCCTTCCCCGCAGGCTGATCCCGAGGCAGACGAAACATCTTCTGATACCTCGCAATCACCGCCCTTATCCCCCCTCGCCGCTTTGCGCGCTGAGCCGTACCTTATTCGTCCCCATCTCGATGAGAATCAGATGACTGCTAGCGGTATCCCACGCAATCATCCGATTAGCATGGTCATGGTTGGTGGAGGTGACGAGACATATAAACTGTTACAAGCTGCCACTGGCGTTGGGGTTCGCAGAAGATACACGATGCGATCTCAGGGTGTCCCGATCACCAATCTGTATATTCTTTGATTGTCATATACCCGGGTTGAGGATGTTTTTGCTCGGCTTGAGTTCGGGATTAGTAGATTTAGATATTTTGCAAAATGGATCACTACTTCAAATGAATCACCACTTCAAATGAATCACGTATTAAACTCAGAATCATCTGGAAACCACCTTGACGTGTATCATGCTGGCATTATCGGTAGCCACTTTCTGTAACTTTGGAAGTCAATCAAGCGCGTGGTTGCTAACAGATCATTTACTTTGTACAAGATTCATATACAAGTCTCGCTAATATCAAGCGCTCAATTCTATCAATGAGAATTCATTTCCATCTTTCATATATCCACTGAGTACATGTCTAAAATTTACTCCAGGGCAATGCACTCAATCTCAACAGGAACACCCTTGGGCAGCTGGTGAACAGCCACACAGCTGCGAGCAGGCTTGTGGGTGAAGAACTTCTCGTAGACAGCGTTCATGGCAGCGAAGTTGGCCATGTCAGTGAGGAAGACCTAGGATTGTAATGTCAGTTAAATCATACAGTCCAACAATCCCCCGAAAATAAATGTAAACATATGAAGGAAGACCTAGAATTGGGCTGTAGAAGACAGAAGCTTACGTTAACCTTGACAATCTTCGACACGCTGGATCCGGCAGCAGTGATAATGGCCTGGATGTTGTCGCAGCAGGCCTGGGTCAGGACACCGATGTCACCCTCAACCAGGTTGCCAGAGGCATCAGCGGGGATCTGGCCGGAGAGGAAGATCTGGCCGTTGGCGCGGATAGCGTGGGACTATATATAATTGATGTCAATTGGATGTTCTTTCCATGACTGATGTATCTACCAGTACTGGTTCGATATGATTGGGGTTCTGGGCTTGGTGGTGGGGTTGATTGGGGTTATGAAATGAGTCAGAAGCGGGGTAGTTTATATGGAACTCGAGTGGAATCGACGGAGGTATGAAGCTAAGGGCTGGGGGAGCTGAAGGGAGAGGAACGTACGTAGGGGCCGGCAGCTAAATAACAACAAAGCCCGTTAGCAATTGATACCAATCTCACGGTGCTGGGTAGTAGCTGTGGTAGGAAGGGTGAGTGTGAACGTACGAGGGCAAGCATCCTTGGCAGTGATGATGGTCATGTTGGCAGACATCTTGGGAGTGGCTTTCGTCGTGATGGGTGCGGTAAATCTAGGATTGAAAGTACGAGAGAGAGCTTGAAGACGAGAAACAGAGCGCAGCATGTTGGAAGTGGGTTATACGATGGAAACTGCCGGAATTCCCCGGCCTAGATTGGTGGGGTAGTTTGCTTGTTTCCCGCGGTGAACTCAATTGTTCGGGAATATGGAAGTATTAACCTAATCTTCGAAATGATTCGATTACAGAGAATGCAGGTGTGGGTACAGGTAATAATATTGATAGTTCAGTTCACTCAAATACTTATACAAGCTAGTCGTCTCTTCGTTAATGGGATATCGCTGTGTCCAATGATAAAGGCTCGCAAATGGGAAAATGCTCAAAGGGAATCGAAAGGTGGTATACATTATAGTTGTGCCCCCATGTTGCGCAGCTGTTGCATTAAGCTGGCTGTCTGCTCGGCAGAGTACCCAAAGAACACCGGCCCATTGAACGTGACTTGAGATGGCATGGGATTTGCGTCTGTCTTCGCAGTGGCATCTTCGGGTGAGACCACTTGAGCGGCCTGAACATGTTTGGTCCAGTTGGCCAAGGGTGATATCGGGCGTTCGGGTTCGGGTTCGGGTTCGGGTTCGGGTTCGGGGGCGGGGGCAGCGGCAGCGGCAATGGGAGGAGCGATTGGAGCGGGTTCAGTCACTTCAGGCTTAGGGGTACCATGTCCAAATGGACAACGACCGGCCGGCTTGGCTGGGGCATCGGTGGGTGGGTTCTCAATGGGTCCGGTATGAGCTTCAGGAGACATAGGGCCAGGTACCGATCCGGAGAACGGTAGGGAGGCACTGGTTTGTGGGGCGATAGGCACAGGAATACCCCATGGTCGGCTCGGAGATTCACCCAAGCGGACTTCGCGGAGAGGACGGTCAAAGCGGCCTAGGCGACCTTCATGATCATTCTCGTTCCCATTCACATTCACGTTCTCATTCAGATCATTCTCATTTAGTGGAGGTGGTGGAGGTCCATGATTGGCTGGGTCCAGGTTCTCTGCCCATTTCTCAATTCTCTCGGTGGACACAGAGGTGGTCTGACCATCGCCTTCACCGTGTTCCTGTCGACCTGGCAGGAAAGCCTGATGCTTGGCTGAAAGACCACTGATCATGTTGATCAACCCACCATATTTCGCATCCAGCTGTCGCATATTCTGGGGGTCTCTCTGGTATCGCTTCACACAGATGGCATGACTTCGGGGGATTTCATGCTTGTGTTTCTCCACATACTCGGCGATTTCTTCCGGTGGATGTTTGTCCATGTACCGAATCGGGCATCGGGAGACAGGGCATTGGCTACCGGAGGTGCGGACAGACGGCGTCGTACTGGACCGTCGTTCATCCTGTTCGGCCTTGATAGGGTCCAGGTTCTCGTGTCCACACGTATCGACTTGGATTTTAGGGCCATCACCCGTCCAGTTCAGCGACTCACTTCCTGATAGTGCCTTAGGTTTGGAGAATGGGCAGTGCAGACTACCCTGTGCACCGTTGGTGGTGAAGTCTTCCTCCAGATACACAGGGTCTGGGCCACGCACGAACATGCATGAGTTGGTGGAGGACATTTGGGAGAGGCCATCCTGAGTACGGAGCAGAGCCTTGTATCCCTTAACCCCGGCCACGATGGCTCGAGTGGCATTTTCGTCTACATTTTGGTGTGAAACGAGGGTCTTGATTACATGCATGGAATTCAGCGACTGCTCTTCGATTGGAGGTTTGTTGTGCACGAGGCCTAGACACAATTCTTTCTGTTGATCCAATAACCTTTGCTGAACTTCCATTGCAGGAGGTCTATCTTGAGGAGCCAACTGTCTGGTGACATTGGTGTACTAGAAGGTCGCATGTTAGCAGCCATCTCTGAATAAAGTTGTGATGCAATCAAGAAAACAACAGTCTCATCAGATAATACATGTTAATCCGTCACCGCCACATAAGTGACTACTGATCTAGAGCTAATCAAATTTTCTCATCATTTGAGACGTTGGGTTGGGGTTTGGGGATGGGGGCAAATAGAAGCAAAATAACTGAGAAGGGGGTATTTACCTGTTTGAAGACATCCTCGGTGTATTGCTTGAGTTCATTGTGTCTGTTGGTAAGCCGGTAAAGGGTTAGTAGTAGGGCATCGAACGCTTTGCCCACGGCTTCGAGCTGATTGAGATGCAGATCCGGCTGCATCTCCTCAGAAATAGGGGCTGGCATGTCGTGGTAAAGCGAGGTATATTACAAGGTGTGGAGAAAGCTCATTTGACATTCCAAGAGCTGGACTCCATGGGGTGGTACAAACACCGGACACATGGAAGATGATGATGAAAGGAGAAAAGATAAGACAGACAATTTATAGCGGATGGAATGATGTCGGAAAAACATAAGCGAGTTGGTCCGTGCTGTGTCACGTGGTGTTCCGGGTTGGGAGATATTCCGAGGCTCAACCTCCGGGAAGTATAGTACGTCCATAGAATCCGATAACAAACCATGGACTATGATCTGTGCATGATTATGTCGATGAATTTTGTTCTGGTGCACTAACGAGCTGAAATTTGCCACTGGCTCGGGGCTGTCACAAGAGGTGGATATAGTTTACAGTCACACGAAAGTATCATTGGCTTGGTCCATCAGACCATGTATGGGGAGATGTGTTGCACAAAGTAATGGACCCGGGATTTGGACCGATTTGGGTGTAGTCTAATAATATGATTTTCTATTGGCTAGGCGTGTGGCGCCTCGGTGTTGGAACCTAGGGAGCCTCTTGCATCTTTCCCAGGGCTGCTGCATGGCGAAATATATACTTGCGTACCCAACCCGATGAAGGACAACATCCAACAAGCCATTCCAGGTTTATAAGCGGACAACGATACACGAAAATTAAGATACAAAAGTCCGATGTGGACCTTGAAGTTTCTAGGAAAAAGATCAATGAAATAGAGACCAAACCATTGGAGCGTAGGGAACATGGACCCAAATGCAGCTGTTATTTTGTCCAAGGAGCTGCCGAACAGGGTTTGGATCATGTAACCATAAATGGGACTGCTTCCCACCAAGCCTGCCGGGCTAGCTCAATCGGTAGAGCGTGAGACTCTTAATCTCAAGGTTGCGGGTTCGACCCCCGCGTTCGGTTCTTTCAATTTTTGGAAAATTGTCATACATATTGGGAAAACTTTTTTTCTCTTGGGTCACTTTTCTCCACTTTACCTTCATAGAGCCACAAATCTCTCTGCACTCCACCAGTCCAGCCGGGCTAGCTCAATCGGTAGAGCGTGAGACTCTTAATCTCAAGGTTGCGGGTTCGACCCCCGCGTTCGGTTTATTTTTTGACACATTGTCTCTATAATCCTTTATTTTTGCTTTATAAACCTGGCGGGGGTTAGACTCATGCAGTTTACCCCTCACCAAGTCACACTAGAAAGAATGCATAGATATGAGAGAAGAATTCTTTTCGATTACTCCCCACCTCCCTGCAGAACCGATGGACAGACCTGGATCCTGCACCAAAATGTTCCCCTCCACTAGATCCCCTAGCGCTGCATGCACACCAAAAGGAGAGGAACCCCACTTGAATGGCTGTGACAAGTTTCAGATCGCGATGTAAGAGGCCTGGCGATCACTATTGGCTCCTCGATAGCATTTGTCTGTACGATGTGTCAATTAACCCTGCATGCTGGACAACGTAGCGCTCGGAGATGGTCTGATGGTCTTAGACCACTAGTAGCTTCAAAGACTTGGGTCATCATCCATTCTCCGCTCATAAGATTTTATTGAACTACCTATTTTGGTACACACCATCTTCAGCCACTTTGGTCTGGACACAAGCTACATCCTGGTGTGACCCATGAGTCATTATCGTTCTTTACTTTATCCGGCCTTGAATGAACCTTCACAGGCCAAGTCAACCCGAAGATGGTGTGATGGGTGGAACACGTTCGTTGATTCGTCCGGGCCAAACAAAGGAGGCGTCCGTAGTCCCCAGGCTAGGCAACATGCATGTCTAGGCAAGTGGGCGATTCCGCAGATCAGAACGAACTGGGCCGCAGATTTTGCCCGAGGCCCGCAGCGGGACGTACCCCAAAAGCCAGACACATCAGCACATTCCTCCTGAAAGCTGCATGGGCGGATTCTAGAAATCGGCGCGAATGCATGGCGTGACACGGTAATATTACGAGTCACCGCTTATTCCCGTTCCTGTAGATGGTACCTAGATGGATGGGAAAAATAGGTAAATTTGTTCCGGTGGGAGGGAGTATAGGTTACTGTGGATTACCTACAGAGTATAAATTTCAAGATTCTATGTACGAAGATCTGACCGCTGGTTGATGATCTGCTTGGACCTACCATCTTCACACCAGAATGAAGAACCAAGAAAATGAAATCTTGGTCCAACCAGAGTCAAACCTACCAAATAATAGAGAAGTGATATTCAAGTTCATGGGTACTACAGTTACCCCTCCATACAAATTCTAGGCCCCACGAGGGGCAACTTATCGGCTTATCAACCCTAGACCCGTAATTTTACCATAAGAATTTTATTTTTTTCTTTTTTTATTTTTATTTTTTACTACGTACTATCTTTTTTACTCTAACCTTCTCAATCGTTTTTTTACCCCTCCTTCTCGCCTTCGTCCCCTTCT
This sequence comes from Penicillium sp. IBT 16267x, assembly GCA_028828865.1. NCBI lineage: Eukaryota > Fungi > Ascomycota > Eurotiomycetes > Eurotiales > Aspergillaceae > Penicillium > Penicillium sp. IBT 16267x. Next base: position 1,731,711 of record JAQJZQ010000012.1, on the reverse strand, counting down.
TCCCCTTCTTTCCTTTCTCTCTCTCTCACCATGTCCCAATCTACTCTTCCTGATGCCTCCGCCCAAGTCTCCGGACACGCCGCCTCCCATTCCACCAGCTCCACCGAACTCGCCAGTCTTAAAATAGCTCTGCGCTCGTCGCTGCGCCAGTTCCCGGATTTCCCTACTCCGGGAATTCTGTTTGAGGATATCCTGCCCATCTTCGCCGACCCCAAGCTCCACGAGGCTCTGATCCGCTCTCTGGAGCTGCACGTTCTCGCCAACCACGGCGGCCAGAAGCCCGATGTCATTGTCGGTCTGGAGGCCCGTGGCTTCCTGATCGGCCCCAGCCTGGCTCTGCGCCTGGGTGCTAGCTTCGTTCCTGTTCGCAAGCAGGGCAAGCTTCCCGGCCCCTGCATTACTCAGGGCTACGAGAAGGAGTATGGTCAGGATTTCTTCCAGATGCAGTCTGATGCCATCAAGCCCGGTCAGAAAGTCATTGTTATCGATGACATTATCGCTACCGGTGAGTGATTAACAATACATAAACACATAGATCGTAATCCGCTGACGATATAAATTCCAGGTGGCTCTGCCTTCGCTGCCGGTGAGATGATCCAGAAGCTCGGCGGCGAGCTGCTGAGCTTCCTCTTCATCCTCGAGCTCGAGTTCCTCCACGGCCGTGACAAGCTCCCCGCTCCCACCCACACTCTGCTCTCCGGCCAGGCTTAATTGTGTCTTTGCCAAGGCCACGCCCCATTCAATCATCACCAAAAAGTGCATTGTTTATTGCGACCACCGAGATCGCTGAATCGTTAATGACTAAAAGGTCCACACCGGACTGGCGGTGGCCCCACCCTTCACCCGACCAACCGCCTGTTCCGACTCCGCGTTCATGCAACCAACTCGACCCGACTTCCGGAGCATTTGATCTGCGCTCCCGAGTGTTGCGTTTTTCCTTTTTTGTGATTTCCGTTCTTGTTGCATGTGGTTCCTTTGGGTTGGAGTTGAGCCGGGCTCATACGACAATCCCAACTCAACTTTAATAATCTGAAAAACGCTCTTATCCCATATAGACAGATACCTCCGACAATGTGCTTCGTGTTTGGCCAAATTGCTATTGATAATCTGGCCTATGTCAACGTGATTGAAACTGGTTCTATCTATTGGTATCATACATCGTAGCATTCTGGTAGCATTCTGGTATACCCATACACCCGCTGGTATATACACCTAGAACTTACGCACCGGAATAAACCGCCTAATAACCTCTTCAACCCATTTCTCGGAAACTCCCAACGCCACAGACTCCCGTATCGCCCGATTCATCCGAGAAATATACTCAGTCTTCGGCGGTGACACCATCACCCGCTCCTCATCCACATAAACAAGGACCGGAACCTGGCCCCCAGATTCTGTCTTGAACCGATGTTCCCCGTCTTCTTCCCCATCAAGCCACTTGACAACATTAGCAGAAAAATACCACTTGTTGTAGTCTCCTTCCCCTTGTTCCTTAGGCCGAACCCCCAACCCCACCTCCCCACTCCCATCCGCATCCTCCGCATCCTCCGCATCCCAGTCCACACCCTCATACCCGTCTAGTAACTCTTCATCCGCGGGATCCAATTCATACAAGACGCCGTAAACTGCATCCTCGGTTCCGGAAACGGGTACTTTTGACACGGCATCGCTGTTTTGTGGCCCGACCCGCATCCCTTGTGGAGGGAGGACATTGGCGTACCCCGCTTCACAGATAAGCCACCTCCACTTCGGAAGGGTGGCAATGGCGAGTGGCTTTGCTGATAGGGAGGGATTGATAATACACCGCTGTTTCATCTGTGTTGGGGAGAGGTTGGAGCCGTAGGCGAAGTAGAGATATTGTGGTTTGGTAGTTTTGTCGGTGCGGGGTGAGGAGTCCGGGCATGTTGTTGCTGAGACGGGGAGAGTTGTCTCAGATTCGGGTGTAAATTTGATATCGATGTGCATTTTGAGGGGATAGATTTTGTCTACCCAGGGGTGTGTTGTGTAGAAGATTGGATCTAAAATTTAATGGTTCAACAGGTACGTTAAGCTTATCTAAGATGAGTCACCTTGAGGGAATGAACCTTGGATGGCACAAAATAACTTTATTTGGTGAAAGTTTGTATTTTTCAGAACTGTACTCAGGACTGTTCGTGTAATAGTGTGGTACGTGAGTATATCACATCATTTACACGGTGGACTATGTTACCATGGAACTAGACCGAACTGAGGTCTACATCCTGTCAAGGTTTACTATATGATCATCTAGGTATACATAGACTAGAGACGTGTACAAAGGAGTGAATTATACTAATTATAATTTTGGATTGATCCGTATGGTGCCAACATCTCTTAAGTGGATCTAGTTTTAAGTGATAATTGACCAAAATACGATGTACGTGGTTGAAAGTGGAGGTGCTACGGTCCACATCTCGCCACTCAGTCCCAGATATCATACCATAGGTATATAGGCTTGGGATGCTACCAGGAGGCAAGTTGATCCTTAGCCCATACACATGCCATCTACTAGCTTCTATTCCAATCATTTGAGTCTATCACTCTTAGAATTGACAATGTCAGATCTATAACAGCTTCTGAATGGACACTACGCGAATTATAGATGGAAAGGAAATATAGTCGTTTGAATTGCGAGATTCGTACAATGAGTTAAGAATTACTAGTGATATCATACGGTATCTTAAAGAACACTTCAATCGCTAGACATGTAAAGAAAATGCAAAATGAAACAAAAATGTAAGGATAAATTAACACTCAGCGCTGGGGGATCGTCCCACTCATTCGGCTGCCGACCCCAGCCATCAGACTTTGCTTCACGATAGCATCAGCGGCAGCAGCCGCAGCCAATCTTTCCTTTTGACGGCTGCGATCACGGAGATAACCGGCAGCTTCAGGTCGCATGCGAAGGATGCGCAGGATCATGTCGTCGTTCGGATCGGCCTGGGCGTCACGCCGCTTCTCTTCCTTCATCTTCTTCATGGTACCTAAATTGCGCGAAAGCATGATGCTTTTTGCGCGACGCGCAGCGGGAACACCTAGACCACCGTAACTGGGGCCGGTGGCTCCAAGGTGAGCGGGGGCAGAGGTACGATTGCGATTTGCCTGTTGGCGGTTCACAGTTGCCGAGGCCATCCGCTCCGAAGTGCGGATCAAGTTCTCAGTGGGCTCAAAGTAGAAGAAGTTCAGACTTTGGATCTCATGGTACTTGGGAGATTTCAAAATATCGATGGGAACACCACCAGCCTCCCCTGTTTCTTCGTCTACAGCATGGAAGAAATTCAGTAGTAACACGAGCCAGCGTGAAACGATGTCCACCTCTTGGATCGTGAGTGGCTTCTGATGGGACGGTTTATCCGATAGAGGTGGGACAAGTAAGCTCTCGATGGTTGCAAGAACCTCTTTCCACAGACGAGCCATAACCATTCGCATGGCCTCCCCGGTCAATGTTTTGTTCATGATGGCAAAATTATCATTGAAATAGTTGAACAAAGGTGTCAGAGCATTCTCGACGTCGGCTGGGGTGGGCCCAGTCGAAGTCTGTGGCGCTCGGTTGCGGTTTAGGAAATTGGACACAGTCGACATGCTGATGCCGCGAGAGAGTAACGACTTTAATGTTCGGCGTGATAAACAGTAGCTGATATACGCAGAAAGCTATTCAGAGAAGTCAGTGGGGTCGTGACGTAGGTTAGGAGATAAAAGCAAAATCACATACCTTCTCGGTAATCCTTCGAGTCATGTCCCTCTCTGTTCGTTTGAGGGTACGAAAAGCTTTACCAAAGTAAAATTGGATATCATCGCGCTCTCCCTCCATGCTGACACGGAGCAAAAGCCGTCCTTGAGTATCTAGATCGAGCCAGTACTCTCTCGGTAGGAAGTCACTGAAGTGGACTGGGTCAAGCTTGATGGATGTTCGGCCGACATAGTCGTGATCACCAACTGCATCCCAGTCCCAGATTGTAGCTATTATGTTCAGAGGGCCCTGGGTTGTGATGTCCACGGAATCTTCCCAGCGGGGATTAAGGTTATTGTAGATGATGCGGGTCTTGGCAATCCGTTTTTGATACTCATCCGTCAGAACCACATACGGATCGCTGCCACCATTCATATCACAGGCTTTCAGGTCTTCTGCCTCCACAACCTTGATCGTAAAGACATAAGTGGTCGACTTGCGGACCTTCTTAAGAGCCGGAGGGCTGTGCTTTGCAATGACATCGGCGCAAGCATCGACGTTGATCTCACGTTCAAGGCTGTCCAATTGTTGGAGCGCAAACTCGATGTTGTTCAACTTCACCAGGGACTGTAAAACTGTTAGTGATGTAGTTTATCGTTTTGAGCCTGGGGACGGAAGTCATACCTCTGACGAGAACTGGAACGGCTCAATTTTGTCCTTGCTCGTCCACGTGTCTTTAGCGAATTGCATTAGCTTTTCCTGGGTGGTCTGGTTCAGAGCCGCCTCTTGCTCTGGTGTGAGTCGGTCCATCTCTCGGGCAAACATTTGCTCCAAGAATTCACAATATTTCGCAACACCTTTCCCGATAGAGCTAGATAATGCAGTCATGAATTTCGCATATTGGAGATCATCGTCCCACTCTAGCTGTACCAAGTTCTCTACCACTTGGTTGAAGGACCGGAACACATCGATGACAGAGACACTGTGCCGCGAATCCTCTGGGACATCCTCGGTCGCTTCATCTGCACGAACAGAGAAGGCGTCCTGCCTGGTAGCTTGATTGACCCATTCCATAACACTCTGGTCTGTCAAACGCAGCCAACGCCAGACAAATTGTTCCAGAAGACTTTCAATGTGGAATGGGAAAGGGTCATCCGGAATTGTGCTAGTGAACAGACGCCTGATCGTAGCAAGGGCTCTATACAGTTCGAAGCCCTCCTCGATAGGGATCTCTTCATCTCGAGCCTTGGTCTGCTCGATGATTCGGATGACCATTTCCTGCGCATCTTCAGCAAACATGGGGAGCACATTGAGACAAAGTGTTGTATACGGGTTGACACCCATAATCTCAGGGTTATTCCTGTACCGCTTTTGAATCTTCAGAGCAAGCTTTGAAATTGCATCACCCAATTGAATGATATCGTCAACCCGCCAATCTTCCTGATTGACAGAGATCAACTGGCTTAGAAGTCTCTGATACTTTTCCGTCGCTTTTTGAGCAAGACCATCTTGTACATACGAGCCGAATCGACCAATATCCTCAGGATTCTCCGTATAACTTGGATCCATTTGGATGTGATTCTCAAGCACGTACATTACGGGTCCAAGCGGACGTGGTTTTGTCTCGAAGCAGTCCATCATCACATCATAAAGTTCGCGTAGCAAGGCTTCATGAATCTTGGAAAGAAGATGTTGCATCGTTTGAAGGTCATGCACAGTCCATTTCCGTCGGTCAAAGACAGATGGCGCCACGAAACTGCTGCGTTTGTTACGGTTGTCAACAGGAGGCGACTCTTTTGCAAAGGTGAATGCCGAGTCCAGAGTATTGAGGTCGATCTCATTATCCACAAACTTGGATTGCACCACATCCAAGAATAGCACAACGCGAGAGAAACTCGGAAGCCGCCAGCGGAGACAGATTTCGTTCAGCATTTCGGATGATTGCTTGGATAGGAGTTTCATGGATGGGGAATCGGACGTGGCTTGGGTGGCTTCGATCTCACGCTCTCGTAAGTCATGGGCCAAGGTTTGTGACAAGATAAACCTGTATAAAGTCCGAGGATCAGAGGGGATGAATATATAAGTATCCGACTCCTCTGAGTCGCCATCAGAGCCACCCAATGAGAGCCCGCTGATATCAATAGGCGAGTCAGTACCATACGATATTCGGTCAGTACGACCAGAGGTTGTTCTGGACAAGTCATCCTCTACTGGCGAGCTGAGCTGAGGCAGAGTGCCAGGTGTGCTCTTGGCCAATTCCGGATTGGACTGCATGATGGAAAGCATCATCTGCGAGAGTTCAGGACCCTCGCTTTTCTTCCAGCTCTCATAGGCGTCATCCGTCTCAAAGTCATCCCTCGACAATGTCTTCTGGGTTTGAAGACTCAAATGAGTTTGATAGGTCTTGAGGTCCTGCAATGCGGCTTTTGCCGTCCAGGTTTTCTTGTGTTTGTCAATCTCGGCTTGAGCTTGGGAAGTTGTCATTCCGAAGATCTTGGCCACATGTTGCACAAGGGGCATGTCCTTGACGTTGTAGCTCAATGGGACGACAACCTCGGTGGTCGAAGCCGTACCATTCGCGTTCATTAAGTCCTGGTCCTGCACTAGAAGCTTGTTCTCCAGGACAGACAATCGATTTGCCAGCTCCGGGCGGTCCTTGCCCCCTTCATGCGCTTTCAGAACCAGCGCAAGCAATCGGACAAACAGCGCAACGTGTCGATCCACCATAAGCTTCCAACCGTCGTCATCATGTTCCTTGCCCTTGCTCAACTCTTTGATCGCATTGGAATAGAATATGAGTACCAGGTCCTCCGCTCGCCTGTCCTTTTCCATGCGCTTGCGGAAGGAATCCTCCTTCAGCACGTTAAGAAAGGCAGCAAATGTGCGCACCACCAAATGATCCTGGTATTCCTTCCGCTTCTCTTTTCCTATCAAAACGCCCGTCAACCGTTGCTCTAACTCGGCCACAAAGCCATGGGGAATCCTTGTGCTCTTCGAATCGCGGACCAGCGAAAAGTCACTCATCAAATCATTGATCGAGGTATTTGATCGCTTGGGCCGCGCCGGCGCGGCGGGTACGTTCTGAGTGCGACGAGAGCGCGGATGTAGGAGATAGGCAAGGTAGGCTACGCGGAGCGCATGGCTGCATGCGACGTTGGCGCTGAGTGGCCGGCGCCGTGAAACGGAGGAGTTGCGCGAATGGCGATCTTCATTCTGGATGCTGTTGATCCGTCGGTTGACTCCTCGGGACTGACTAGATGCTGTCGACATGAGGTTGTCTGTATTCGCATAAGGTTCGGGGAAATGCAGTGGAGTGCGGGACCATGGATGGAGATGGACGCAGATCACCAGCCGGCATCCGTGGACGAAGCCCTGCGCGAAATTTCGGGGTGTCTTTTTTTGGAGTTTGAGGTGGGTATGTGTCGGAGGGGGAGAACACCTTAGGCCGAGCAGGGGGCGGTGATGGGGTTTCAAATGTTTACCTTAAAAGGAGAAGAAAGGAGAGGAGGGGAACGGATGAAACAAAAAGCTCAACTGACGTAACCAAAACAAAGATGCGATATCAACCTAGGAGACTCAATAGCTTGGAAAATGTTTAAAGAGAAAAGACTTGTTTTACATCCAAGTTCCTGTTTTTGCTTAAGATATGAGCCCTAGCCTCTCCCTTGGAGGGGTTTGATCTACACGGGCGCTAACAATGACGCTGGCAAAATGCAAGGGTGGTCTCTATGCACAACTTGTCCTATTGGCCAGAATAGGTTATTCTTTGTTTTCTTGTTCTTCTCCATTAACAGAAAGCGTAAATCCATACAGGTCGGCATATGTAGAGCATCCCATTCTATTTTAGAGCGCCTTCTACTCCTGAGGGCTACCATCTTGAAATAGACTGTGGCTCATGCCAATGTGCGGTCTAAGGTGATACAAACTAAGTGGCACAGATAGTACAGCAAGGTGGAAAGGAAAATATGTTGGAACACAGTAATCGAACATCTAGTTCTGGTCTTGATCCAACATGCGTCAAGGAGCCGGAAATCCGTTTTTCGGCGAATCGACCATCAGACACTCAAGTGACGCCAAATCGAGAGAAACAAAATCGTCTTGGTATTTACACACACAACAAAAAGGAAAAGAAAAGAGAGCAGAGGCAAGATTACCACTTGTCCTCACCAGCTTTGCGAGCCTGCGTGTAAGGTTAGTTATGGGATATCCCACATATTGGTATATTCATAGGGAAGCTCATAAGTCTTACCGGCGACGCATTCGGTCCACCCAGCTCCTTCTCCAGACCATCAACATAAGCCTTGGGGACGCTGGGCTTGTCGGGGTAGTAGAGGCTAACAACGCCACACACGCTGAGGAAGACCGCAACGAAGACACCGAGGTGGAAGAAACCCTTGCCGGCAGAGACGTGGTTGTATTGCTCGGGACTGAAGACACCAAGAATTTCGTTCTCCTCATGGACGGGCTCGCCAAAATTTCGCCTCTCTTGTGCATCCCACCAGCCACCGTAGGGGTCTCTGAGAGCACGCTTCACGCGGGGAGGGTTTTGGTAGCCACCATTCTGCTATTGCCATTAGATCACCTGGGTATTACCACCACAAGAGAGACACTATACCTGTAGAGGGTCCTCAGCTTCCGAAGTTCGGAGGGCTGCAACCTGGGAGAACGATGCGCGGGGGGCAATGGCGTGACGGGCAGCCACCTGGGGCAGACGCCGGGCTAGGATCCGTTGAGACAGCATCTGGAAGGACGGGGAATTGAACGTCAGTAATGCCTCACACATCAGAAGGGAAATCTGAAACCGGAATAACACTCACTGCTCTGCCAAAAGATCGAAGACCAATGGGGAAGGGGATAAAGGTCAGGGAAATTGGTGGAGATAGAGTGCAGGATGATTCGATGATGGAGACGGAGGTTTGCGGCTATGGACACCTGAGGCATACTAACACCTGGATTTCTAGGCATACACGGCGCGGCGCGCTTACAAGTCTCGTTCCCGACAAAAAAACCACTTCCTCACGTATTCCCCCCATCTCACTACTTTTTCCGTCCCCATCAACGCCCCCGTACCGATAAGGATGCCAAACTTTGTATGGCACCTTGAATCGATCATAGCTACCCGTTGACGCCAAAATCGCCAATTTTGACCGCGCCATCGTTGGGATAACTGGGGTCACCTGCGAAGAAGGCCCCTGTCGTCTGCGGCAATAAGTCATGCAAACCGGCAGCCCAAACGGCCCATCACCCCACGATGAACGCGTAACGCCTGAACCTGACTCTTCCCACCTGGAAGCTTCCGGTGTGGAAGATCCATCTGATTCTACCCCTTGCGAATCGATCCCTACCTTACCGAATGACGAAGCTAGCCATCGGCTTGAGGAGCCACCATCGAAGAAGCGTCGCCTGACAGACTCAACCCCATCGCGCAGCTCAACTCCTCGGCCTCCCTCGCCACCATGGAAGAAGGTTGGCGTGGAGGGTCCGACGTCCTTCTTGGTGGAAGGTCGGCGCAGATCGTCACGGCAAAACGTGGTCCCTATAGAACAGCAACCGGCATCTGACAAGCGACACACACGCGCAGCGCAGCAAGGTTACGTGACAAAGAACACACGAGGCGGTGCGAAACCAGTCACGTCCTCCCCACTTGCTGTGACACAGTCGCGTGCCAACGGGAAGCTCGGTGGCAAGCCGATTACAAATGGTTCACCCAGGACAGTGCCTATCAAGGGCGCGTCCGGTAAGCAACAACCTCCTTCACAGTCTCCTGCACCAAAGCCATCTCAGTCGCGCACTCGGTCTCGAACCTCCGCTATCACAAATCAACCCCGTCCCACTGCAAACGGTGCCAGCCCTCGTGAAACTCGTACCCGAACCTCCCTTTCAACCACATCACCTGCGCCGGATTATGCCTTAGATAGGGCAGATGAGAATAATGAGGATTTGGAGTCAGTGTCTCAGATGGTGCCGCGAATCCGAATCAAGGTGAAAAAGCCAATACTGCCAATCCGACATCCCGGCCACGTGTCCGGCAAGAAATACGAGTCATTCAGAGAATGGATGGATCATGAGGATGCCCCGAGTTTGTTATCCTCAGAGGAGGCACTCGAGGAGGCCAAGAGGCGACAACAAGTGTTGAATGCAGCGGAACCTGGCGGGCCATTGAGCTCGGAGGTCTGCTCTGCATATATCACGGAACCACAAGAGGAACCACCATTTCAGTATTCACACCAAGATCACTTAGTGGCGCATGCACTCTACTTCCAGAAGCTACTTGAAAAGGAGCATAAACGCCATCGACAAACGGCCAAACTTTTTGCCCAGTGGTGTGCCGATGCGTACAGAAAACGCCACAAGAACCCAGAGGACATTCTGCGGGAACAGCAAGAAGAAATGCGTGGAAAGCGTAAACAACTGGCCAAGGACCTTCAGAAGATGTTCGACCTGACACGCGCCGACATTGACCGGGTGCGCCTCGCACGTTGGGAGGAAGAGCGAAAGGTTCAGGATCAGCAAGCCCTTGATCGCGCCATTAGAAAGTCAACCATGCTTTTTGAGAAACGCCGGGCCGAAATCCTAGGAGAGGTTCCGAGTGATGCTCCTGCTTCGAGTGACGAAGACGACGGGGAGACAGACTATTCCTCAGACGCATCAGCGGCAGATAACGATAGCAACATGTCGACATCTGAGTCTGAATCAGATGATGAAGCCCATGTTGACGATGATGCTAATTTGACAGCCGAGGAGCTTCGATTGAAGTACGCTCGTCTGCCGGACGAGGACACACCTGACCAGATGTCTGTAGTCTCTGCGTCCGTCATTGACAGCGAAGTTGTCCCCGATGAGACAGATGCCAGTGTCAACCCTGGCGACACTCAGCTGGATGATGTGGATTCAGTTTTGATGGACGATAGCGATGAATCAATTGACATGAGTGAAGAGATGAGCGATAGTGAAGACGAGAGCGGCTCCGGAAATGAAGAATCTGGCGACGAATCCGATGGCAGTGATGCTAGCGGTATGCTCGGATTTTTCTCACGCAAGCAACGGGCCAGTGATAAGGGTTCCGTCGGAGCGAATGTGGAAGATGTTGATGCCGATGAATCTAATGACGAGGAGTACAAAACCCCAGGAGACGAAGCCCTGGAGCACGATACAGAAGATCTAGATGAGGTTTCTCTAGTTCCCAACGGGATAGATACCAAGGAGGATCAAGAGATGCTAGATGAAACGACTCCGTCAGAAGTCGTGGAAGCTTCTATAGCCACTCCTGCAGATGTTGAAGACGCCTCTATGATTGATACTTCCACGGTCAATACTCCCACAGTTGATACCCGTATGGAGGATGAGCCTTCCGAAACAACGCTTCCTGAGTCCAGTGCTCTCGAGGCACCAGGAGCTAGTGAATCAGTGGACCAACTTCAGCCAGTTGACACAGAATCACTGCAGGACAACCGCCCCACTGGAGAGGTGTCTAGTGAAGCATCCCCGGGAACTTTCGCAACCAAGCCCTCTGAACCTGAATCTGTCTCTTCATACGAAAATAACATTGAGAAAGCACTGCAGGAGAGTCATTCACCTGCACCAGGCTTGAAGACACCTATTCCCCATCTGCTGCGCGGTACCCTGCGTGAGTACCAGCACTACGGACTGGACTGGCTTGCTGGCCTCTACAATAACCGCATCAACGGTATTTTGGCCGACGAGATGGGTCTTGGAAAGACCATTCAGACAATCGCTTTACTTGCCCACCTTGCTGTAGATCATGGCGTTTGGGGTCCGCATCTTGTGGTTGTGCCTACCAGTGTCATGCTCAACTGGGAAATGGAGTTCAAAAAGTGGTGTCCAGGTTTTAAAATCATGACCTACTACGGAAACCAAGAAGAGCGCAAACAGAAACGCAAAGGCTGGACTGACGACAACTCTTGGAATGTGTTGATTACATCCTATCAACTTATCTTGCAAGATCAAGTGTCCTTGAAGCGACGGGCTTGGCATTATATGATTCTCGATGAAGCGCACAACATCAAGAATTTCCGTTCGCAGAGATGGCAGGCTCTTCTCACATTCAGGACACGAGCCCGGTTGCTCTTGACTGGTACACCACTTCAGAACAATTTGACCGAGCTTTGGTCTCTTTTGTTCTTCTTGATGCCTTCCGATGGCAATGGCGCCGGTGGTGTTGAAGGCTTCGCTGACTTGAAAGACTTCTCTGAGTGGTTCCGACGACCAGTGGAACAGATCCTAGAGCACGGAAGAGAGACTATGGATGACGAGGCCAAACAGGTAGTCACCAAGCTCCATACCGTCCTTCGTCCTTACATTCTGCGTCGTATGAAGGCGGATGTCGAGAAACAGATGCCCGGAAAGTATGAGCATGTCATATATTGCCGGCTATCAAAGCGCCAGCGATTCTTGTACGATGGTTTCATGTCGATGGCCCAAACCAAAGAAACGCTTGCATCTGGCAATTTCCTTTCCATCATTCATTGTCTCATGCAGCTCCGCAAGGTCTGTAACCACCCCGATCTCTTTGAGACAAGACCCATCTCAACGTCCTTCGCGATGCCGCGCTCTGTGGCCACCGACTACCAAATGAAGGAGGGTCTTGTCCGGCGACGACTGCTCTTTGATCATCCTCTCACTAAGGTCGACTTGGACTTCCTAAACCTGGCACCTGTGTCTCGAGAGGATATTTCGAGGCGACTAGCTGATGACAGTATCCGACTCATGGCGTTCGGGCCGTTTAAGGCTCTCCGTGAGCGGCAATACAACCGCACCAATTGGCAGATGCAATTCAACGGGTCTACCATGGAAACAATTCTAGAGTCGTTGGAGAATGCCAGCCGGAAAAGACGAATGGCTGAATTGGAGCGATGTTTGTACTTTGAGTCCAAGCGTCACGGTCGCCGGCCTGTGTACGGTAGTAGCCTGGTTGAGTTCCTGCGAGCCGGAACCAAGGAACATGCGCTTTCCAACGCGCCCTTGCGGAAGAGCAATCTGGCCGAGTGGCTTTCGAGTCGGTCATCCGTTCTTGCTTCCATGATTCTGACCCTCGAGGAACGCTCTCTAGAGATGGAACCCTACGTTCAGCGATTCGCTTGCGTCACGCCGGCTGCTGTTGCGTCGGGCATGACGGAGGCCGCCTTGACTCCTGTCGAGACGAGGCTCTTGACCAACACCGCCAAAGATCAGCCGTATGACCCCTTCCATGAAGCTCGCATGCGTCTTTCGATTGCTTTCCCAGACAGGCGGTTACTCCAATACGATTGTGGTAAGCTACAGCGATTGGATAAGCTGCTACGTGACCTGAAGGCCGGCGGTCATCGCGCCTTGATCTTCACGCAGATGACCAAGATGCTGGATATTCTGGAGCAGTTCCTCAACATTCACGGACACCGCTACTTGCGACTGGACGGTACTACGAAGGTTGAGTCACGTCAGATGTTGACCGAGCGGTTCAACAGTGACCCCCGCATTCTGGCATTCATCCTCTCCAGTCGATCCGGTGGTCTGGGTATCAATCTGACGGGCGCTGATACTGTCATCTTCTACGACCTGGACTGGAATCCGGCCATGGACAAGCAGTGTCAAGATCGTTGCCACCGAATTGGCCAGACCCGAGATGTCCACATCTATCGCTTTGTGTCCGAGTATACCATCGAGTCCAACATCCTCCGCAAGGCCAACCAGAAACGAATGCTAGACGACGTGATTATCCAAGAAGGCGAGTTCACCACGGACTACTTCACCAAACTTCAAGCTGTACAGGTGGAAGAGACCGATGAGCGTGATGGCCAAGACGAAGCCAGTGCAGCCATGGACCGGGTCCTCGGCAACCGCGTTGCAGGTGGGAACCGCGCTTTCGAACAAGCAGAAGACAAAGAGGACATTGATGCGGCGAAGAATGCCCAGAAAGAATTGGAGCATGCCGACGATGGCGACTTCGAAGAGCGCAGTCCTTCACATGGAACCCCTGCCCAACCAGGTACTCCGTTGCCCGGGGGTCCAGCTTCAGCTGCGCCCGACGATGCAGGTCCGGAACCTGGTCATATTGACGACTACCTGCTTCGTTACATGGAATGGAACATGCGTGACGAGCCCCTAGTGCTCCCAGTGGACAAGAGCAAGAAAAAGTCTAAGAAGGGCAAGGAGCACCACCTCAAACGCCGCCGCTGATCAATTGGCCGGTCTCAAAATCCTTGATGAAGTCACAGTGTGTCTCTTTCCTTGTTTGGTTTTTTTTCACAGGTCACGGTGAATCATCATCAAGCATCAACTCCACTCTGCTCCCGAACCGTTTCACAATGCCATTGTGCGAATCCCCCCCATGTATTTCTGCCGGACATGACTACCTAATTGAGCGTGTGTCCAAGTATTTGTTCTTTTCTTTTTTTTTTTTTTTGTGTGTTTGATTGTGCCACTATCTGGCAATCCATATTCCCTCTCTTCTCCTCGCACCTGACCTGTACCTGTACCCCCTTTTCTTGTTTAATTGCACTGCGCCGGAGTATCCATGTGGGTATACTACTTTGTAATAGTGTCGAAAAAAGAGTGGAGAGAAGACGAACCAAGGGACGGTGTGTACGTTTGGATGGAGTAACGGGGACTACTAAGACCAAGACCAGCTTCTATAATGTCCGTGTTCGCGACTACAAAAAAAAAACTCTGTATATTTATACTTCACGCGGAGCAATTTAGCGTTAGTATTTTGATTAAGATCTAGACTATTTCGGGGCAAAAGAGCCCACTTTTCCTTCTCATACTGTATATCGTGGCTAAAATCTACGATTTCTTTCTCCCGATCCACAGCGCTAGTGCAAGGTTTCCTTTCTCCTGGTTCTTACTCTTGGGTTTGAGGCTTCCGAAAGCACTTCCGGCCGGATGGTGATACTCCACATTTAACAAATCTTCTAAATTAAATGAGTTCTTAAAAGGCACAAAACTGCCCGGACAATATACTGTACTCATCTCGTCAAGTGGGGGAAATCTCGAAGCTTTTTTATATTTTCTTTTCGGTTTCGTTTCCGCTACTTGGTTCTGCATGACCGGATCATACTACCTCTAGAACAGTTAGCTAGAGCGACTATGTATGTTTACTGAGATTTAGCCCACGGCTCATGTATCCAGAACAGGAGAAAGTGATCTCCGCGGCAATCCTATTAGCCCCGACGCTAGGGTTATCTCGGACTCTTCATTCCCTCCGTTCTCTTCTGCGTCATAGAGACGTCTTTGCCTTGGCCAAGCTGCGTGAAAAGTTGTGTAAGATTTTTGCCCTCGACGCGAGACATTAAGTTTCTATGTTTAGAAAATGCCAAGTGTGTTTCATCAAAGACAGCATGTATGAGGAGTCGTATACCGAGTACGTAAGGCTGCCAGGTGGGTTCCTGAAGATTATCACCCCAAACAACAGCATGCTAATATAACAATGATCCTCAGGGAAAAGTATCCGAGTCCACTCTGCACATGGGATCATGTGTATACCGGTCGATCACGGGAGCCGTAGATCACGGCGGGTTCCCATGCTCTCGGCCAGACTACTCCGAAGAGCATCAATGCACCGGGGGACAATGACCTCAATGGCTGGGCAGTGGAGAAGATGCAGATGCACATCCGGCAGACCGGTGGAGAAAGCAGGGATTGGTGACAGACGATTAAGGATACGGAAGAAATACGAAAGGCCGGGAGTTGGAGTCGAAATGACTCCAAAACCTTATTACAGGGCGACTCCATAAGTACAACGACGTTTCCACGGTTCCGTTTTCTTCACGGCCGTTTCCACACAGCCGAGTAATCACCGGGTTCTCCTATAAAAAGTGGAGATGTCGATCCATGCCGCGGGGTTCATACTCGTTTTGGGGGTCAGATCCGGCGAGATTGATGAGTTGCAGAATCCATGGTAAATCTGGAGATTCTATTTGCTCTCTGGATTAGTATTATTTTTTTTTTTTTTCTTCTGAATCTGCATAGTATGATTGACCAGGTTTCATCTCAAATTAGGAAATAACTGCCCGGTGTTTAAGTCGTGATTGGTAGAGATGTTAATCTCAAACCTTCCCCCGTAAAGAAATAAAGAAACCTCCTGCACTCTAACCCTATAAGGTGGTGATCTAAATAAATGTTCCCTCATTTACTTAGCACAAAGATTGTTAGTGTACTCCGTAAACGTAAAGCCTGGGGAGATCATCCATTCCGCCCTCCGCTCTCGCCAAGCTCGTGTGCCCTACTATTCTGAGATTTCTGCGGTATTTTGCCGTGTCTTGATGGCCTCAGGTGGATGGCGCAATTCAGGGAGATCCTGTTCCCCGATCCCCACACGTTGTAAAGCCCGACCGGATGAAGCGGTATCGACCGAGGTTCAGAGATACTCGTAGCCTAATTCAACAAAGAGTAAGTGATAGGGTTTCGGTTGAAGGTACCGGTAGAAAGGGAGGCAAAAAGCGCGGCAGTTCGACCAGAGCTGAATTCCCGAAAGCTACCGATTTTCAAGCACACGTGGGAATCGGTCATCCTAAGGACTGGTCCGAAGCGGATTCCCATGAAAAATAACTCTGGGTCAATTCTGCGTGAGATAGGTGTGACATGCAGCCGCAAGAAAACAACGCACACTCGACATCGATGGCGATGTCGGCCACTGCGGAGAGACGGATTTTTGCTTTTTCCTTTTTTTTTTTTTTTTTTTTTTTTTTCTCCAATTTTTCATTTCTCCTCATTTCTCCCAGTCCTGTTGCTCCAGGTGTCAGGCTGTACTGTAAGCTTGTGGCATCCAACAGTCGAGAATATGACTGGAGGCTCTCGTCTCAAAAGTGACTCCACTCCTCCCACTATTGAGTACCCGGGCAGATCGGGGTGATCCACATCCCTATCGATTGGCGCACTCACGAACTGTTGCTCCACAGATCGCGTCATTATTGGTCTCGTCCGAGCGAGGGGTTTCCACTAGATTGATACCATTCCATTTTGATTCTTAGCGTCTTCGGCCCAGGGCGACAATTCACCACAAGGGGGGAAGGTGTCATGGAATATCCGAACTTCCGTATGAACGGCAGGAGGAAACGAGGTGAGTACTGTACTGTACAGTAGTTCGTGCCGTGTTGGGCCCGCATGGATCCACGAGGATCCGGAGCCGCCCACGTTCGTCTGGATGCTTGGTAGGATCGACTTGTTTCCGAGCTGTTGCCATTCGGCACCCGTAGCCGTTGCACATGTCGAAATTCGAACCAAACCCCAAATAGTTGAAACGTTTAACCTCAGATCATCTTCTTTGGGGAAGAGACCCGATCAAGAGCCGAATAGACCTCGTGAGGATCCCCGGTGCGGCGATGATCGGCGGATTTGGAGATCCAGTACCTCCTAAAGTGGGGTTCGCCCTGGGGGAGATGGCTTATCGGAAATGTCTTGGTAAAACTAACCGTCAATCAAACGCACGGGGTTCGACCCCATCTTAGCCTGATCCGAACGGAAGTCTCGCGGTTAAACGCCACGCCACGGACATGGATTCGGGGTTAAGAATCTGGATAGATCACCTTTTCGGTTGGGCAACGAGATCGCCTCGTTTTAACTAGTTTCTGTTAGAGTAGAAATCTCAGACAAAGCGAGCTGTCAGCTGTCATGGAAAAAGCTGATCAGTCAATTCCGATGTCTTTGTTGAATCGGATATATGCGCCCAGTACTCCATTGGGGATAGTTCATGTTTGGTAGGAGATGTCCATGATCCACTCCGAAAGCCCTGAGGATCGTCGATCCGAAAGGACCAACTTCCCACGTCAAGCCGCTCGTCAGGATCCACGAGGCACGTTGACAGACCCGACACCATGGAAAAATGAAAGTGGAGTTTCATCCAGACCAGACCCAAAGACCCAAAGACCTAAAGACCCTGAGTTGTTGGTCTGTTCATATATCACGCCTCCCCGGAACCACTTCTCCACTTAAGACTATTTGATTAAGTGATCCTGTTTTTTTATTATTATCTATCCCCTCCCCCCCCCTTAGCGTATTCTTATATCCTTGCTCGACTTCCCCCAGTCACCAACCATCATCACCACCACTACCACTCTGGATCACCACCAATTTTTTTCCCTTCGTTCCTTTTCTGACTCATTGAAAAGGATGAAGACATCTATCTCTTCTGATGTATGGGAGAAGAAGAAAGCCTTGATTGCCAAGTTATATATGGAGGAAGAATGGCCATTGAAACAAGTCATCAAGCAAATTCGGAGCGATGATTTCAATCCAAGGTTAGTATCGTCCCCTCTAATTGAGAAAAATTTGTTTTTCTCACACAGATCCTCCAGTGAAACGCAATTGCGCAGTCGCTTGAAGAAATGGCGAGTGACCAAGCCATCGCGCCAGACTCGCAAGAAACCCAGTGCAGATGATGACGACTCAGACAAGGATGTCAAGAGATCTTCGACTTCTCCCCGCAACCACCGGCCATCTCCCGTGAACATCGAGAAGTCCACCCGCCCCAACTGGGCCAGTACATACCCCGCATACGCTCCACCAGACCTTCAGTCAAACGATCACCCAAAGTGGACCGCATCACTGCCATCCCAGTTAACCCCCAGCCCATCGGGCGAGCATGGCCTCATGGTAGAGAGACCCTCCGTCCACTACGACCACAGCCCAACCACCTCATCCTTTGAGCAACCTGCTCAGACCTCTCCCGTGGAGGAAGCTCTCATGCTCAACACCACATCAGTCCTAACTCCCACCTACGCGGGATACCCTCTCTCGCCCGACTCGGGTGTGCCCAGTCCCGGGTCCACCACAACCGCAATGCCATGGCCTACTCGCGCCGTTTCCGTCGACATGGGCATCAACCCAGCCTTGCACCCGGGACAATGGTACCCCATGCCTTTTGAACCCATCACCCCACCTCCAGGGGTGCCTCATCCCACTCACATGGCGCCTCCCGGATACCGCGACCACATGTCTATGGCTCCCCCAGCTCCGGGCGTCTTTTCTCCGGAGTTTGCCTCATACCCTGGCGAGGTACCGGACTACCACCATGGGTATGATCCCAAGCCTTGGAAGCGCACTATGTCGCTCCATTATGACTATGCGGGACATCCGTCCGCTCGGCCGGACCTTGCGGAGCGAAAGCACCATGCTCACCCACCGGGTATGGTGCCTATTCCTACTCAGTCTTCGCATAATATTCTGTGCGCACCGCTTCTTCCGTACATGGGGCAGGATCCTATGGTGCACAAGCAACATCCCGGGGTGGGATACTGAGATGCCTTCTGATACCTTTCTATTTGTCTACTTTTCCCTTTCCTTCATTTCCCTGAACATATTCTCTTTCCTCTGTGAAAATGGGTGTAACCAATAGATTTTATGTATGACATACTGGTGTTGAACTTGTGGGCGGTTGTCTGTTTTGTTGGAGTTTTCGGAGTTTGGCGGGCATTTGTCCAATTGATACCTCTTGAATTGATCTGTTAGGAACTGATTTTGACTATTTCCTGCATTGGCCCTGTTTTCTCTACATCTCCTGGTTTTACCTTACTATATCCCTATCATATTACATATTACATATGATCCACAACTTGCCAACAAAGCACATATCCATCATACGATCTCAATTCCAATCAGAAGATCCTAGATCAAGAATTGCCGAGCACATAGCCGAGCACATAAGTACTCAACCAGAAACCTGAAAATGAAATGACGATCCATGGCTTCAGACACCAACTCAATCAAGCTGGAACCCCTCAAGACCCCTCCCCAAACCAAGCCCTGTCCCAGTCGAGACACTCGTCCGGCTCACCAGGGGAAATGAATGTTTTGCTAATCATGGGTCTGGACCCTGTATTTGCCCATTTGGTCATATTAGCGAACCTTATCTTCTCCAACAAAGCCCCAAACACGGTAAGGTCCACGATCCACCACCCGGACCTCATACCCTTTTGTTTACACGTGGCGATGATCACCAAGCCGTTTGGGGGGCAATCAAAAGCTTAAATGGCGATCCTCCAGTGCCGTTATGCCGATGTCGGGCATACTGTAGTATGTTCCTTGCTTCATTACCGGATGGACATTTTGGTCTGAAGTTTGGTAATTGCGACATTGTGAACCAGTTCTCAAGACCGGTGGTTTTGATTGGATCAGGTAAATCAAGTTAGGAGTTGGAGAGTTAGCTTTCGCCTAAACGGTAAATTGGAACTGAACTATAACTAGCTCCACATCAAGGTGGTGACCAATGACTAAGCGAGATCGGAACAATGTGGACCCGAGTCCGCGTTCCGTTATTTTTTCTTCGATTCACTTTTGTCTCTTCCTCATCATCAATCCAGTACTGTACCGTGGTGGCCGGAATCTGATGTTGTATTCTGTGTACACTACATGTATATTGATGCTGAATACCTGATCCTTTGACCACTAACCTTATCCAGTGTCAATGCCCTCGATTCTCATGAGGGTCTCCTCGCATCCCAACATACACACCCAATCTATATCCCCGCAACTCCCCAATCCAGCTGTTCCTGTCCTTTGGACTTTTCACGGACCCTTCTTGAAGGACGGTCTTCACAGTGTCGCGTCTTGTGGCCGTGATAGACTGGAGCTGGATTGCGCGTCTGGGGTTCCTCATTCGAGGACACCTGGGCGTTGATTCGTTCGAGTTGCTAGAACAAATCTAGGGCCTTCATAGTTCATGTTTACTTGCTCGAGTCTTCTTCTTTCGGGAGGATGTTATCTTTTCTACGAGAGCATGACTCCTTGCGCACCTACATTTCTTATTCTACACTCCAATTCAAACTGTTTCATATCTGCAATTGATACATCTCATGGGTTCATATGCCTCTTATGCCACATTCGCTTCTTTCCATATACACATGTACACTAGGTAATCCTCTTCCACAAACCCTTACAGCCGGCTCTTAGCCTTCTCATTACCAACAACATTCACCACGACCTTCCCCCAGGTCTCACGACCACCAAGCGCCTTCAAAGCTCTGGGCACACTCTCCAATCCAACAAAACTTTCATCCTTGAACGCCGTCCCCCGGAACTGGCCCTTGGCAACAAGATCAAAGATCCCCTTCCAAACCTCCCCAACCGTCTCTGTCTCAAACTTCGCATACATTCCCCAATGCAAGCCAACCAAACTCACATTCTTCAACAAAACGCGATTCAGCGCAACCTTTTCAATTTTGCCAGCCGCAAACCCAATAACCAACAACCGCGCATTCCACGCAACACACTTCAAACTCGCCTCAATCAACCCAACAGGATCATAAACAATATCAACACCCGCCTTCCCATTCCCAGCCCTCTTCTCAGCACAAAGCTTCTTCACTTCCTCCGGCCACGCCTTATCCGTATAATCAATCACATAATCAGCCCCAAACTCCACCGCAATCTCCCTCTTCCGCTTCGTTCCAGCAGTCGCAATAACAGTCGCACCCTTCGCCTTGGCGATCTGCACAGCAGCTAAACCGACGCCACCAGCGGCAGCATGGACAAGAACCCAGTCACCGGCTTTCACACCGGCGCGGTGCACAAGGGCCCCGTAGGACGTAGGCGCCGTAACGAATAGTCCGGCTGCATCCTCGAAACTCCACCCCTGAGGCACGGGAAGTAATGACGCTTCCGGCGCGAGGATATGAGTTGCGTATGCGCCTTGGGTTGCGCCGAAGACCCGCTCGCCAACTTTGAACCGGGGGGTAGATGATGATGTCGGGACGGCGAGGATTGTTCCTGCGAACTCGGATCCACCGACCCAAGGGAGGGGAGGTTGGTGCTGGTATTTCCCTTGGATTTGGAGGATATCGAAGAAATTGGTACCGGCCGAGTGGATCTCGATGAGGTATTTGTCGGCTGCTGGTGATGGGGTAGGAACGGTTGAGACTTTGAGCTCGAGAGGTCCCTAGGTCTTGTTAGTTGACCTGGTAGCCGCGGTAAAGGTGGGTGGATTGGAGACGGACCTTCACATATTCGCTGACTTGGATCGCGCGCATCGTGAGTTTTGTTTGATGGGGTTTTCTTTTGGAATAGAGTATATGGAAGGATTGGGTTGAGAGATGGTTTGGGTGGAATATGGGAAAATATGTTGGGGTTTCCCCGCGTAAGATGAGATGCCGAGGTTGCTCGGATAATTCATCCACTTTTTTAACCTTGGGAGAGTCTAGATCGACTTCAGCTCCACGAATTCAGCTCGAACTTCAACTTGCAATGTTCGATTCCAAGACCACAGACAAATTCCTCAAATCCAGACTTTGATTTGATACCAGTCAAGCTATTATAGATTATCCTCGATGCAGACGAGCAAGTGCTGACTTAAGTAGTATACAAACCTTGGAAGTAAGTCTCTTGCGGATGCACTAGTATTGAAAGTAGACCAACGTCAGAATCCTGGAAACTTCAAGTATCTAGAGGCTTCTAGACGCCAAGCTGACTATGGACTGTCTTCATATCCAGCTTTTGATATTTCGTAGTTCCTAGATTTGCGAAGTACAACCGAATAAATTCAAGAACATGGCACAACCGGAAAGTAGATTGATGGGTATGTCAAACAACAGATATGCAGCTAAAAATGGAAGAATATAAGAGAAGACATTAAATCGTGATCATGATTGTGTCCCATAATCCATCAATTTCATGTATGAAACGGAGTAGCTCATGAGAATCAATGATACCGTTCGCGCATTTGAACAAGAGCAGTCCAACCATGACAACAGGTCTTGCTCATACCATGCGCACACCAACAGCATTGATGCCGATGAACAGGCGCCTGCTGAGGAGATGGTACTGCCGCAGAGCCATCTCCAGATGGGCCCCGAGGAGGCTCCCGGCGAGCAACAGGTATATCTCGGGGAAGCTCCCGGCGAGCAACAGATATATCTCGGGGAAGCTCCCGGCGAGCAACAGGTATATTTCGCGAATCATTAGGATCGGAGGAGAAGATCGATTTTTCCCCCGAATTCCGTCTGGAAAATGTTCTTGATAACCGGGATCCCGAAGAAAGGCGTTCGGGGGAGGCAAGTTTGGCATATACCTCTGATGGCATATCGTGCCAGTGCTTGCATTGACAACAGATGACGAACAGCTTGGCGAGAACGTCATCTGATCGGGGAGGTTTCATCTTTTGCATGGGGGTTTTGCGTAGCATGCTTAAGGGGCCAGAGGCTAGTGGGGGCTTGGTTCGGGGACTGGTGGGATTTCTGGGCGTTTCCTTCATTGTAGCGACTTCTGTAGGCACGGCGGGCTTCGCTTCTTTGGGTTCGGGGGCTGGAAGGGATGCTCGTTTCGATCGTCCTGGAGGTACGTCGAGCTTTTCTTCGTCGGCAGTATTGTAGCTTGATGCTTGCGATGAGATGGATGACCGTCTATGGTCTGGGTCATTCCAGCCCGGTGGAGATGTTCCTCCGTCGGTAACCCTGCGCGGAGAGAGGTGATGAATTTGGGGATCTTTGGACCCGTGCTGTGCACCATTTAAGGCAGTGTTTTCTGCCGGATTCTTATTGAGAGTCCATTTGGGAGGATGGTCTTCAAGACTCAGTCGGCCTGGGTGCTTGGGAGGAGCTATCGCATGGGGAGAGGTCCGGGATACTCCGGGTATCTGTCGCTCCTGGTAGTCCGTTCGCGAATTACGGTTCTCCCGCTGAACCTCATTCCCAGTTAAAGGCCATGTTCCATTAACTGACTCCTGATTTTCATTGAGACTAGCCCTCTTTGGCTGACTTTGAGCCTTCTCAGATGGGGAAACTGGAGTCGATTGTTGATTGCTCTCGAATTGAGGGATCTTTGAGATTCGCAAGGGCTTGGGCAGATCCAGATCCTCTGTACGCAGTGAAGGATCGACATCTGACGACTGGCTCGGGGTGTCGGGACTATTTGGGTTCATGGCCAAGGGTGAGGATTTGTACACTCTTTGGTGATTTTGCGGAGTAGATTTCACGCGGCTCCTCATTGGATATTTTTCGACAGGCATGGATGAATGGACATCCACTGTAGTTTTCGAGGAAGGTGATTCTTCTGACATCGAGCTGGAAAATTCAGGTAGCTGCTGCGCGGTCGTGATGCGCATAGCTGAGGGGTCAGCGTCTTGTGGAATGCCCTCTGGAGGAGTATTTCTCGAAGGCAGGTCCGACTGATAAGTCGCATTTCCAGCGCTTGGAGAGCCAGCATTGGGAGCCTTGGGGGTCTTCGTCCCATTTTTTGGAGTTGTAGTGAACACATCTTGGTCGAGGTCCGTTCCATACAGTGATACTCGAGGGGATTGCCGTCCCCCGACTATATTCTCTGGCTGAACAAGACCTCCGCCAGACTCGCGGCCCTGCGTCTTTTGCCATTCCTCGGCCATCTTCCAGTTTTCTCGAAGATCGTCTGATTTTAGTGGGGTATGGTGTAAGCGCTGTGGTTTCTGAGGATGCTGAGATGAGACTGGTCGGGAGGAAAGTTGGTTTGATGCGAGCTGACTCGCAGGGATCAGGGTAGTTCCATGCCGGGTAGCCAGCTCCCGAGAAACATCAGCCCCAAAACGTTCCTCTAGTGCCAACGGGATTGATGGTGGAACAGGTGCTGCAAGGTTTGTATCAGCGGAGCCACGGGCTGATTCATGGTCACTTTCATTCGCGGAATCAATCCCTGATTGAGAGCCTCGACGGGAGCGCGTAAAGAATCGAGTGATAGATGACGATCTCAGTCGCAAACTACCAGCACTGGATGATCGCTCCGAGCTCCCATTTTGTTTCTTGACCAAGCGACGGGAGCTGCGATCAAAGTTGCCACTGTCCAGCTGGGTCTGGGATTGCTCCAGCTGAAGCATGCGCTTCTCCATCTCATTCCTCTCTACCTCCAGTCGCTTGGTTGCTCGCCTCTCTTTCCGCTTTGTTCCTTTGGCCCCCGTTGGGGAGGAGCTAATTTTATCGCTTTCTGCTGCGTGCTTAGCCTCCGTTGTCATTTGCTGAGTGGAGTCCTCATCCTTGGGGACTGCGCGAACAGATGCGCTGGATCCCGTAGTGCTGAGGGAAGGAATGTGAGACGTCGACGAGAAATTGAAGGAACTGAGCGCTGCATCATCAGGGACCGATGGTGCGGTAGTTGCTGCTGACTTGGAATCATTTTCATCGCTCGGTCGAGCCGACACACGGGACGGGGTTTGCGGGGTGCCTGGCCCTAAGCTCTGGGGTTTCTGTAGCTTATCAACAGGAGTTCTCACAAGAGGTTTGGGAAAGAATCTACCTTGTCTGTTTGATCCGCTCGATCAACATTAAAAACACGCTGGAAGCGTTCTGAGAAGGATGATCGCCGTCTACGGGGTGGATCGGCCGACATTGCGCGGAGTGAAGACAACAGTAGATGCAGGGAATAGGGGAGACATGAGAGTTACAGTCTCTCAGTCGCAGAAAATCCCCAGTGAACTGGATCGGACCGAATTCCAAATCGCGCCACACTGTGATTTTGTGACACTGAGATTCTCAAATTCGAACATGTGAGACCTGCAGCTCAAGTACTATTCTTAGTGCCATTTTTACTTTTTCCCTTTCCCTTAGTCACCAACTGTAGACGGGGTAAGTTAGATTCGCCTTCGAGACCCTTCGATTTGTCTCACTTTTATATGGAGAACGGATTGTGTCTTTTCTTTTCTCCCCGAGGTTATGTTTTAATTGCTATATGGCCCAACATGGCCGGGTTGGAAATACGACATCTCTAATTATGATATACAGGTAGAAATAGGAGTGACAGACATGACATGACCATGATCATCATCAACCATATTATTACTATCCCCAAGTTCCTAAGTAGAAAGATCCACGGTTCATCCACATAGCCCCGCTTGGCGCCGTGGAAACCAGGTCAACCTTAAACGAACCGGGAACCGGAGCATTCACATCACAACTAGTCCTGTCACCCGGCAAATCAAAGAGACTACCACCTTCGCCTTCACCATCACGATCATGACGCAGAAATCCGACTCCCAGTTCTCGGGACCGCCACCCAGCTACGAGGAGGCATCCAAACAGGGAGATGATCGAGGTGACCCACCACCATACCACAACTGGCAAGAAGCCGTCCCAGACACTTCCATCTTCCCACCACCACCAGTATCAGCATACTATAACTCAGGCACAGGCAATGCATCCAGTGATGACGCAGAACGAGCCCATGCATTTTGCAATAACACTCCACTCTACATCCCGACCCGACCCTCCGAGGTCGTCTACAGCGCAGTCCAGCATCACGACCTACGACCTGTCCGAGCAAATGAGTACGTCGGGGCTCTAGGACCAACCGGCCTGGGAAGGTGGCGGGGTCACACAGTAGACCGAAACGGGGACTGCCTAGTTCTAACTCATCTACCACTCTACTTTGCCGCCGCGGACTCGCCCTTTATCCGCGAGACGCGCAAGACGATCTATTTTGAGGTGACACTCCTGGCTCGCCGGGCTGGGCCGGGATCTGGAAATACTGACGAAAGTGGCTTCTCCATCGGGTTTGTGGCTCAGCCTTATCCCTCCTGGCGATCGCCCGGCTGGGAGCGGGGAAGTCTGGGGATCTTCTCCGACGATGGGTGTCGGTTTGTGAACGATTCGTGGGGTGGGCGGGACTTTACTTCCCCTGTCAATGTAGGTGAGACTGTTGGGGTCGGCATGGTCTTTTTCCTTCCTGAGTCTAGCGGCGACGCGAAACATGAGAAGGGGACGAAGCGGCCTTGTAAGGTGGAGGTGTTTTTCACCCGGAATGGTCATCGGGCCGGAGGGTGGGACTTGCACGAAGAGGTGGATGAAGATTCCGGGGGAATCAGTGGGCTGGAAGGTGATTTCGATCTGTATGGGGCCATCGGGCTGTTTGGTGGCGTCGAATTCGAAGCCTGCTTTAACCCTGCAGGTTGGCTTTGGCAGCCTGCGCAGTAGATGCGTCACGTTCTAGAATCGCTGCCAAGTTTATGTCTAGTGGGAGATCAGGACCGAGATCGAGGGAATGACTTTGAAGAGAGATGTGCTTGGACGTGTATTGCTTACCCATCATTTTCGAAGGATATGGTCTGGGCTCTATCGATATCCTTGCTTTTGCAGACCTACGTTGCATACTTCAGGTCTAGATCACTTAATGGAACATGATAAACTCTCTATCACACGATCTCTAGTTTCTATACTTAGACTTGATCCCACCAGATCCCACCATTCTCGGGATGATTACAATATCCGAGTGAGCACGGAAAAGGTGCACATGCGCCTATCCCGACAGCCGGCTAAGCATTCATGTACGCACCTGGGGACTAGGCACGTACATGCATGGTTCTAGAAAGGGATCGATTACCACCCCTCAAGGAATTCATCCGAGTAGAGACGCGCATTAGTGTCCCCGGGGGGAAGCAAGAGCTGCATTTCCGCCATGCAGTGCAGTGCCAGTGTTAGAGATTGACCAGGGGCATGTAATCCTTCCGCGGGCCCCCCCCCCCCCCCCCCCAATCCTGGACACCCCGAGTTAATCGAGGTGCATGAACAGCAGAAGGGAATTTGACGTCACGCCATGCACCTCCCGCATCTCCGGCACGAGTACAGGTACATCAAGCATGGGAATCGTCTCGTGCCTGCGATGTACATCTCGTGTAGATCCGGAACGTCGGTTATAAAAGTGGACAACTGGACCGAGGCAGATAGACCTTCCATGGCTTGCGCTGCAAGGTAGTTTTGGTTACGAGATTTGTTTAAATTTGCTGTTCTGGATCATTTATGCATCCATACAGTCGGTAGCGAGGCACTGCCCAGGTCGTCTAGCGGGTTGTTTTTAGCGGTTCAGCCGGTTCGCAATCGGTCTCAAAGCAGCCTCATGCTTTCTCGGGCTTCGGCGAGCGGCCTGAACGCGGTTTTGCTTTTCCTGGGAACGCAATGACCGCTAGAGCTGCATGTAATGCGCACTGACGAAAGAACAGAGAATCTCGCGTTTGACAGGGGGGTTTTGAGCCCCTGTCAAAAAGGAAGAAATCAATCTGCAGTCCCTTGGACGCATTGCAGCATATACCTATACAGTCGCTTGGAATTATGGAGTATTATTGAATAGTAATCAACTAATTACCATCAACGCATTTGCTATTCTTGATTACAAGTCCTCTACTAAGGCAGATTGCGCCATCGTTTCTCTGCGTGTCCTCACTGGACGTCGTGTCGAGTGGGAGATCGGCAACAAGCTCATACTTTCTTATAAGAATATCTTATAAAAAAGATAATAAAAGGAATTTATATTATTAAACTCCTTTATATTATTATCTAAAATTACTAGGAGCATGAGCAAAATTACCTACTCTGTAAGTAGAAGAACACCCGTGGGGGACCGAAGTCGGTTATTGACCCGATAGTATGCCACGGTTGCAGCAGCTGCAGCCACCTAGGCAGCCTTGCCCTAGAGTATCATAGCGACTGGTTAGCGGGGAGCGGTTGGTACTCGACGTCGTATCAGTGAGAGCCTCCGGAGAATGGGGATCTGACACGGGACAGTGCGCGCGATGGGGCCCCCTGCAGCTTTGTGTGGAGAGTCTTGTCGGCCGTTGCCACCAGATCGCGCTACAACCCATTCAGATTCCGCGTATCAAAGTGAAGTGGATGCTGACCACGTCTCATGTTCTGGGGGCTGCGCCATTCATGGTGGAGTAGGGAGGAGGGGGGGGGTCAGAGGGAAAACATGAAAGCGAAAATACAAAACTGGGAAGAAAGTGTTCCCCGGTGTGTATTTGTGTACAAGTATGTGTTGTTCCAAGACTATGAGCACAATAGTCGAGACTCGGTACTGTACCTTTGGCAAGTCAGAAGCGAATCCACTTTACTACATGATTTCTTTTTTTTTCATCTCTGCATGGTTTTTATGTCCGTGTTACGCTTGTAACGCACTATCAGTTCTGAGCCCACTGGACGATCTGGGCGTTCCTCTGACCCCAAACAGGAAATACTCGGAGACTGTAGCTGGTGGCATGGTCGGCTCACGATTCGTCGGAAGTCTTAGACGGTGGCTAATCGGCTTGTCAGCGCTAAAGGCCAAGACCAGAAAAGGACGACGAGAGGGGAAAGCCGTCTGATCGACCTGCATGTCATTTCCGTGTCAAATTTGCTTTTATGATGATCATACTGGAGAGTAACTCTGTAATGGAATGTTGATTAAATAATCCAAATAAATATCCCCAAATACCTAAACACACGGGGTTTATTCTTCCAATTCCAGATTTCCTGCTTCCCCTTTACCACCTGGCATAAGGACCACGTTCTCGCTTGGCCGTTACCAAATTGGATTCGGCCACTCCCGGGATAACAAGTGGACATCAAGGGACGCTACGG
Organism: Penicillium sp. IBT 16267x; assembly: GCA_028828865.1. Taxonomy (NCBI): domain Eukaryota; kingdom Fungi; phylum Ascomycota; class Eurotiomycetes; order Eurotiales; family Aspergillaceae; genus Penicillium; species Penicillium sp. IBT 16267x. Next base: position 1,702,749 of record JAQJZQ010000012.1, on the reverse strand, counting down.
GTAGTTGTGTGGGAAGTGTGGAAAGTGTGGAGTCTAGACAATGGAGAGAATGTCCGTGCTTCCGAGATACGCGTCTGTTTCGCTCATTTGATCTCCGCCGGCCACTGAAATCCAGAAGCTAGGCTCGGCCGAAGCGGACGTTGAGCTAACAAAGAATGGGATAATGCAAAGAAAAAGAAAAGAGTCAAAAATACATGGCTTTTTTTTTTTTCCTTGAGCGAAACTCCATACGGTTGTCGTTGCCGTTGCCACTGGGGAAAAGAACACGGCCTGTGCTGTAGCGAACCCCGCTGGGAAAGAGCCAAAGTACCAGATTACGTGGGCAAGGTCCAGTTTCAGGCGACCTTGGCATGATTTTAACTCTGCAGCATGCTCTACAAGGCCGATCATGGCCGAGCGCATGTCCACAATGTGCACGTATGGGGCGGAAAGATCCAGCAATTCCTCATCTGGCGGGTTGCATGGGTGCTTTGGCCAAGTCCGTTAAGGCGGAGTCCCATTGTCAGCATAAGCTCCCTTGCTCGATTAGACGCCCGTTCGCGTCTGTAAGCAAAGAGGTGGGGGAAGCCAATCAGGATCAGGATGGTACCTGGTTCATAGGGAGTTGTATGTCCCACGGGCAAACTCCGTAATATGGCCCCCCCAGTGGCTTGTGGCTTTGTTCCAGTGATCGGGTAAAGTGTACTCGAGTGCTATCTGTTCTACTCAGCTACAGAGTAGGTCAAAGTTACAAAGTTCGTTCAGACCGGCCGAGAAATGTGTTCTCAGTTGAAAAGCGTGGGGTGCCAGCCAGCTGGGTCGCCAAAACTCTTTGTGGACTTATTAGGGGGCCGCCTTGTTTTGTCCTCGAGTTGCCTTTCTCATACTTTATCCAGAATTCTCGTATGCTTTCCTTGCTGCTCTTCTCTGTCATGCCCCACCTAAGCTTGGAATAACGAGTTAGGTGCCGATCGGCCGCTAGGATTCCCCCTTCTCTTTTTCGAAACAATTTCACGGTTGGCTCTCACGAATAGTTCACCTGCGGTACGGAAGTGGATTTGGTCGTCTTGGGCAGATGCACGTTAAAATTAAGAAACCCATCGTGTGGCACAAGGCGTGCGAAGCAAGGCCGATCATTGTCGCACTCTGAAGCGGGAAATATTATGTACAAAAGGTACGAGAATGGGTCCTCTTCTTGACGCTAGTTTGGTGTGGTTTTGGCAGTTTTGGTAGTTAAGAAAGATTATAATCATTAATTTGGGGGGAATCTTCCCACAAATAAGATACGGCGATAAACTGCATCACGATCATATCGTCAGATCATCATAAAAGCAATTAGTATCATGATATTGCTGATCGCATAGAAAAGGGAAAAGGGTTGGGCTGGGCACCAATGAAGATCCACAAGGAGGGGAAAACAGAGAGGGGATTCGGAGATATTTTCCCCTTGGCCGTGCAGCGCCGATTTTTCCTTGAATTTGAATATCCTTTTTCTTTTCTGTTTTGGTCCTTTAACCTAATGTAATATTCCTCTTGTCTCGACTCTGCATGTAGAAACTAAACCGATTCTATTTCGATCGCACTGGTACCTGCGACAATGTTCGAACCAACCGGAAAGGAGGAATTCTGGTCAAGTGCTCCTGGTTGCCTTGTGCTTGCTGTCAGAGAATGTCTATTGTTCAGCTGATCGTCTCGTTCCATGGATTCACGTTCGCCTTAAAAACTAAATTCTCTAGCCGACAATACGATACCGTGAACTCATCCATGGCGAACAATATAAAGCTAAGACCGAACTAAGTTATATTACTATCTGACAGCGTAATACCCATGTACTTAACCCGCTCCGCTGCATGGACCATCCCTCTCCACTCGCGAATGCCTCTAGATCCAGGGTCTCTGACGCACGAGGCAAAACTACACCTGCAGCACACTCAAAACGACAACGGGGACTGGGGCGTTGTTTTTTTTAGCTTGTCGTTTTGGGATTTGAATTTATAATTTTGCCTTTTTTTATTTCATGTAGAATCATAGCATGTGCTCTATATTTTAAACCTCTTTTCCCTGTCTTTTTGAACCTTTTCCTCTTCTCCCTTTTTATTCTTTTTGATCTCCTCCCTCTCCTTTTAAATTCCTTGGGCTGGTTGAGGGAGCTGTGTCTTCCCCGACATTCGTTTTTATTTACCTTCCTGTTTTCCGACCAGCCCATTCTATATTCTTCCCCGGTCATTCTGGGAACAATTGGAGCCACACAGGTGAGCCATCTTGTCCAACCTCCCCAGTCAAGAGATCCTGGCTAATCAAGATCATGGTTTTTGGGTTTAGTGGAATTGGGGGAAAAAGCGCAAAACCCTATACCGGGGCGAGACTCCCGAATCGAAACCCGGAGAAATTATAATCTATAAATCCCCCCCATCAAATACCAAGCAAGCTACATTGGAAATCATCATGGCCTTTCCATTCCTACGGGCCTTTGTTGTGCTTTTGTGAGTTGGGAAACCGAAACCCTCCAATTTTATTCGTCAATTGGTGGCGGCTGACTGGCGAATCAATAGTGTGTATCGTTACTTTCGCCTCGTGGTGAATCTGGTTTCCTTCTGGACATTCAAGCCGATCCCGCCCCCAGAATCCCCGAAATTGACCTCCCAAGATGTCTCGGTTATTATCCCCTCCTTGGAGGGCTGCGGGGAGGAGCTGGTGGAAACAATCCGCTCAATTCTGGAAAATCAGCCCTTTGAAATTCTTCTGGTGACAATCGAGGCCAATCGGAAGAAGGCCGAAAGAATGTTGAGTGTGATGCCGGCGTCCAAATCCCGAATTCGCCTCTTCACCGTCACGCACCCCAACAAGCGCCGCCAGATGACCAGGGCAATCCCGGAGGTCCGCACGGCAATCACGTTGCTGGCCGACGACGACGTGAGCTGGCCGCCGACCCTGCTGCCCTGGATTCTGGCGCCGTTTGAAAAGGACGAACGATATGGAGGCGTGGTGACCTGCCAGCGTCTGCGCCGAGCTATCTCGCCAACCCTCTCACAGCGCATCTGGGGCTACCTGGGAGCTTTGTATCTGGAGCGACGCAACTTCGACTGCGGGGCTACGACCAATCTGGATGGAGGATTGCCATGCATGTCGGGCCGGACGGTGGCTTATCGAACTAAGATTCTCCAGGACGAGGGGTTTACATATGCCTTCACTAACGAGGAGTGGTGGTGGGGGAAGTACCAGCTCAATGCCGACGATGATAACTTCATCACCCGCTGGATGGTTTCCCATGGCTGGGAGACTTACATGCAGTATCACCCTGAAGCAGAGGTGCTCACTACATTGGAGGATAACCCCCGATTTCTGAAGCAATGCGCGCGTTGGTCTCGAAGCAATTGGCGGAGCAATCTGTCCAGTATGTTTCACGAGAAGCACATTTGGTAGTAAGTTACACCCTACGGCCTTTATTTTTTATTTTTTTCCTTCAATTTTTTTTTCTTGGCTTTTCTTTCTTTCTTGTTATTTTCGTTCCTTTTTTTGAGTGGCAGGTAAATCGGACGGCCTCGGCCCAATGATGCGTCTGTTGTGCATGATGCATCTGTATCTGCACTCGTACAGCCTGATCTTTGGTCCAAGCCAAGGACCCGAAAGGGACTGTGGGTCACCAGAAAGGCATGTCCGAGAGGAAACCATGAGCATTGGCCTTCTCAGGGTATCCGAGTTATTTCGCTTTTTTTTTTTTGCCTCGTGTGATATGTATATGAGGATTTTCTTTTTTTCAGCCGCTAACTTTTATTACAGTCGTCAACCCTGGAGCGCATATGCCGTACACTTGACAACTTTGTCGCCTCCCGCTCTCCTGGGTGACCTGTTATTGATTTGGCTGTGCCACCGAGGGACCGCTCCGTGGGGTGAAGTTCTTCATAGTCGGGCTATGAATATGCTCCTCTTGTGGGTGTTTACGAGTAAATTTATTAAGCTACTGGGTCATTACATCCGGTATCCGGTTGATGTGTTCCTTTTGCCTATCTCTGTGCTCTTTGGTTATTTCCACGGCGCAATCAAGATGTACGCGGTGATGACACTTAATGTGGTAAGTAACGTATTTGTTTTTGTTCGGGTTTAATAAACTCCCTGTACCCCAATGCCCCTCCCTTTATGGTACGCCAGCTCAACGCTTTGATCACGACTCCTCCTTCGTGCAGAAGTTTACCCACTATCTTCCCGTGCGACCCTCTTTTTTTGTGCTTTTTTTTCTTATCCTCACATCTTTGCCTGGTTTGGCGGATGTCTTTTTCCGTTTTCATGACCACATTTCCTGGGACTCTTCGCTAACCGTGCACTACAGACCACATGGGGTAGCCGTGATGGCGCTGATGATTATGACGCGGAGCGCATGAAGAAACGTACGGACGCCGATCGCCTAAAGCAGCCTTACCCCTACTACCCCAGCTATCTCACCAAATAGACGGGGAGACTCGCAGAAATTGATGCGCACCGGGCACGCATGTGGCTCTGGACCCTTTTTTAACGATGAAATGCCGTGACGACCACTGTTTCGACGTTCGAACTTTTGAACCCGCTTTTTCTTCTTTCATTTCGCCGATTCTAGATCCAGCGCTTTGATTTTTACGACTTTTGCCTTTGCATGATCGAGTTGAAGGATCCTCAAGCAAGGCCCTTCTCGGATTCGACAGAAACTGATCCGTAATGCCACAGCTCCGGCATTCCGACCTATTCGGCTTTTTTTTTTTGTTTCTTTCTCTTCTCTTTTTCTTTTTTCGTTGCACATGGTTTTCAAAACAAAAAGGGCGGGCCTCGAGTTGCAGTCTTTTTTTGATTGATCTTTCTTGTAAATTACAAAAGCATGGGCGGTTCTCGTCGTTTTGCTATTTTCGATTTGCGTTTATTGTTCAAGCTGGTTTGATTCCCCGGGATTCTTTTTTCTGGTAGCATTTCAACATTTCTATCTTTTTTCTTTGCGATCTAGATGCAAGGGAGGTTTTATGGTTGCTGTTGAATAATCTCTAATCCAACTGAATTATGCGCATGATCTGGTTGTGGACTCTCGAGCTTGGTGTCATCGTACATATATCTCGATCATAGCGAGAACTTCGATGCCGAATCTGGGTGCAGCCCCCGGGGGGGGGGGGTGTGGACTGAACACACGTAAATTGTTTCTACAACTCTAGAGCACTTGAAGGGTCCCTTCCTCTGACCGTGGTATGGAAAAAAATGATTTGATATTCGCTTAAAGTACAATAGAACTCTTGAAAGAATAAATCGTGATATCTGTCACATACTCAAATGTTCAACATAAGCCTGACGCAATACTGCAGTAGGCTTCGCCCCGCGGGGATGCCGTGGAATTATCTAATTATCAAACTCAATGCAGGCGAATGATCGACACAGCTGAAAAGAGCAGATATTGAGCATAAGAAAAGCCTGGAGTAGTAGTACAAAGGTGACAGTATATGTGTAAGCAGGCGCGCGGACCAGGAATGATCGGGCCGAGTCTCGACTCGAAAAAGTTCCAGTTCCGCAACTTCTTCCCCGGAGCTCAACCCTTGTCTTCCCAACTTGAATTCCAAGAATGGCTACCATTCGTGCTGCGCTACCGCAGCTTTCCTCCGCTGTGCGACGCAATGCTGCACGCCAATTCCACTCTTCCCCCTTCCGCGCCGCTATTCCGCACCCGATTACTGCCCACGGTCCCCCGCCCAAAGCTCCGGCGCCATCAGCAGCATTTAAGGATAAAGTCCGCCAATCAGAAAATGAGCCATCGTCGGGAGAGGAATTACCATCGCGATTAACTAAGCCTTCCCCGCTGAAGTCGCGGTTTTGGAAAGATGTTCATGTTCACGGCAAGCCCGGTATGTTTGAACCCGGCCTCACTGGAGTGGAGGATAGCCTGGGATTAACGATGGATCTGTTTGAACAGGAGAATACCAAGTACTGCTCGATAAGCGCCCGGTGAGAACTCCGAACAAGGATATTCTCTCAATACCCCCAACCAAGCCTCAACTGGCGCACGCGATCGCCCTCGAGTGGGACGTAATGACATCTGCCCAACAAGCTCTCAAGAGCCATTTGATCCCCTTGACCTCCCTGGCAGCTCGTGCTGAAGATATCGTTCGCGAAGATGCCCGGGGCGAAAGCACCACCCGAAACCAGATCGTCAACACTGCCATGCGATACCTCGAAACGGACACTCTGCTCTGCTGGGAGCCGGAGCGACAAGCTGGATTGTTTGGACAAATGGAGGAGAATGGGGAAAATACCGAGACTCTGCGCGAGATTCAAATCCGCGTGTCCAAGGATATCATGAGCTTCCTGTCCACCAAGGTCTGGCCTGGGTTGGAGATCAAGCCTATCCTCGATGCGGACAGTATTCTCCCAGTGTCTCAGCCACCTACCACCAAGGATACCATCCAAGGCTGGGTGTCGCAGCTGGCACCCCATGATCTGGCTGGGTTGGAGCGAGGCATTCTGGCTTCGAAGAGTCTGCTGGTGGCTGTGCGCCTGCTGGTGGAGTGGAGTGAAAACTTTCGCCACATCCAGCGGTCTCAAGAAAAGAAGTTTGGTCTGGATGAGGCGGCCGAGGCCTCCAGCTTGGAGGTCAAGTGGCAGACGGACATGTGGGGCGAAGTTGAGGATACTCACGATGTGGCCAAGGAGGACATGAAGCGACAACTGGGCAGTGTTGTCATCTTGGTCAGCGGCGAGACTCGATAGATGATGAGAAACCTGTACTATATTTGTTTCATTTTATAGCAATCTATGTAGCCTGTATATTCTCTAAGGGTTCAATGGTTGGGATCATAAAACGTAGGTTCCTGATATCTACAGGGGCGCCAAGAGCCGTGATCGACCCCCTTCCCCTCAAAGCCTCTTTAAGTCCCCTAATTTCCCACCTGTTCGCATTACATTCTCCATGCTTTTGTCCTGATTATAGCACCCCACGTATCCGACGGGGCATCTAATTATGTCTGAGAGACCTGAAGGGTGAGTTTCGTTTATCTTGCCCTTTCCTTCAAGTTGTCAACCACTAGGAACCCATGGTTCGAAGGTCCCCGAGTCGGCGAGTCCCCATGACCTCGTGGGGGTTCCAGGCGTCGTTTGTTAGGAAACATACATTTCAGTGAAGAAAGGACCGCGGAAAATAGAACCGCGCAAATTCCTCGTGGAGAGTGCGATCCAAACAGCATTGTTCGCTCCTTCTTGGGCACTTTCATGTGACTGACCCGATGTTGTCTCGCAGGCATAAGCGCTCTCGCAGCTCCATAGCGCTCTCTCTTCTGCACCGCGACAAATCCCGCGGCGAGGATAAAAGCCAGGACGACAACACCGACACCTCTACCGGGACAGGTTCGACGAATGGATCTTCCCCATTGACCCACGCCCGCAGCTTTAGCCGTCACAGCCGTCGTAAACCTGCTTTCGACACGAGCCCGTCCCCCGCAACCCCAGCCATCCTCCAAGGTACCCCTCTCAACCAGAGCTCCCACGATATCAACGGAATGGAAAGCGTGACCTCCGCGCCTCAGGCGGAGAGCGCCAGCATGTCTCTGGACCAGTCCGTACGGACATTCCGTCTGTTTGAGGTTCTGCGCGGTGGAGATACCAATGCGATCGCCAGAGCCATCGAGGATGCCAAGGATCCCCAGGTGGCCAACAATCTGTATGGAACGACCATTCTTCATCTGGCTCTGCAGTGCGCCGAGCCCCAGGTGGTGGAATTCGTGTTATCTACGGGTACCGGGTTGGACATCAATGCGCGCGATCGCGAAGGCAACACCCCGCTTCACCTGGCAGCCCAGCTAGGACGAGTCTCGTTGGTACGTGACCTGTTGAGCAGACCCGACGTCAACGATGCCATTGTCAACTACCGGGGCCAAACTCCCCTCGACGCCGCACGGACTCCCGAGATCTTCCAGCAGCTGCAACTCGCCCGATCCCTCTTTATTGATAGCAAGACCCAGGATATCCAAGCCCTGATCACCAAGAGGGAATATGATAATCTGGAGAAGCTATTGGAAGAACCTCGCGCGGAGGGTCTCTTGGATGTAAACAGCCAGGAATTGGTGACCGACCGCGCCACCATGCAATCAGGCGGCACGTTGTTGCATGAGGGTGCTCGCAATAGAGATGCGCAGCTAATTCAGATTCTCCTAACCCATGGAGCCGACCCCTTCCGGCGTGACAAGAAGGGCAAGCTGCCCCAGGATGTCACCAAGGACGACAAGACCCGGGCACTTTTGAAAAAATCTCCGGCGGCTGCGATTGCGCAGCGTGGCATTCAGGAGAAGGCTATTCTCGGGAACAGCAATGCTCAAGGTCTGTCTGGTCGTGCCTCTATTGGGGAGGCACCTTTGGCCGGTAAGGATGCGCGTGAAATGAGAGGTTATCTCAAGAAATGGACCAACTACACAAGTGGCTATAAGCTGCGATGGTTTGTGCTCGAAGATGGTGTCTTGAGCTATTATAAGCATCAGGGTATGTTTTCACTCCCTCAAGCATGAGATTATTGCCGGTATTGCTATGATTGGGATTGACAGATCGCTAATCAATTCTTGCAGATGATGCCGGCTCCGCTTGTCGTGGAGCTATCAACATGAAGATTGCTAGACTCAACATGGACGCCCAGGATAAGACCCGGTTTGAAATCCATGGCAAATCATCGGTCAAGTACCACTTGAAGGCAAACCATGTCGTGGAAGCCAAGCGTTGGTTCTGGTCTCTGAACAACGCGATCCAGTGGGCCAAAGATGAAGCCAAGGAGGAAGAGCGACAACGTTCGAAGACTGCGGAGGCGCTTCGCCTGGCCAAGATAGATCAGTCTACCGGAGACACTCCCTCCGAATCTGGCCTTAGCCGCAGAACCAGCGGTAGGGGCCCACTTCCTTCGGGCCTTGGAGTTCCTGGCGGCAGCTTTACCAGAATCAGTACCCAAGCGTCGCGCACGACCCTTGAAAACTCGCCTGCGGAGGAAGATGAATCGGCTTACGGGTCGGTAGATCAGGGTACTGGTCCCAACGACGTGAACCGAGCGCTCAGCCGCGTAACCACCGCGCCCGATGGGGATGATGACGATGATTTCATGGACTTTGCTTCCAGCCATGACGAGATGCCCGCCAATGATAAGGATGCCCTTAACATTACCGCGCAATCTGCGAAACTCCAATTGGATCTTCTTGCAAATGTCTCCGCTTCTCTGCAGGCCGAGCGGACCAAAAACCCCGAAATGTCGATCGCGGATCCAGCCATCGAGCAAGCTCTTACTGCATACGAGGCCGCTGTCAGTAGCCTCGAGGGTTTAGTTCAGAATCTCCTCAAGATCTCACGGGACCGCGACTCCTACTGGCAGTATCGCTTGAACCGCGAGGGACAGCTACGTCGCATGTGGGAGGAGAGCATGGCTCGCGTTGCTCAAGAGCACGAGGAGCTGCAATCCAAGATGGGCGAGTCTGAAGAAAAACGCAAGCGGACCAAGCGAGCTTTGAAGGAGGCGCTAGAAAATGCAACCGGCAGCAGCCGCTCCATCAGCGGCGCACCGTCGCGTGTGCAAACGGAACCCTCTAGCGTCATGGGGACTAGCCAGTCAGAGATCCGTGACTCTGGGCCGGCCTCGCAAGATGACCAGTCAAGTCAGCTTGCAACACCGCCCATTCCACTCGCTCGGAAAACCTCAAGGCTTTCTTGCATCAGCAGCCTGTATGATTCCGAGTCAGATGGAGACGAGTTCTTTGATGCCATTGAGGCTGGTGCAATTGAAGTGGCGGATTTCAGCCAAGCCACTGAGACCCAAGAACCCGAGGAGCCGGAGGATGAAAGCGCTCTGGTCCGGAAAGAGAAGGCCGCTGTGATCAAGGCCTCTTTCAGGGGTTACGAAGACCCTGTGCGACAGAGACTTAAGATGGACAGTGATGACCGGCCTAGAATCTCGCTCTGGGGAATTCTAAAATCTATGATCGGCAAGGACATGACAAAGATGACCTTGCCCGTATCCTTCAACGAACCCACTTCATTACTCCAGCGAGTTGCAGAGGATCTAGAGTACACCGACCTTCTTGATATTGCCGCAGACCGATCCGACTCCATGGAGCGCCTTCTATATGTGGCCTCCTACGCTGCTAGTGAATATGCCTCGACCATTGGACGTGTGGCTAAGCCATTCAATCCTCTGCTCGGTGAAACTTTTGAATATGTGCGTCCTGACAAGGGCTACCGGTTCTTCGTCGAGCAGGTTAGCCACCACCCTCCAATCGGTGCGGCATGGGCGGAGTCTCCCAAGTGGGATTACTGGGTAAGTTCTTTATTTCGCAACCTTTTTTCCCCTTTTTTCGTGTCGAGGTCAAGCTGACAAAGTATTCGCATGTAGGGTGAGTCCTCACTCAAGTCCAAGTTCTACGGCAAGTCATTCGATATTAATCTCCTGGGTACTTGGTTCTGCAAATTGCGGCCGTGCACCGGAGGCGAAGAACTTTACACCTGGAAGAAGGTCACATCTTCTGTGATTGGCATCATTACGGGTAATCCCACCGTGGACAATTATGGTTTGATGGAAATCAAGAATTGGACCACCGGCGAGGTCTGCTACCTTGACTTTAAGCCTCGTGGATGGAAAGCATCCTCAGCTTATCAGGTCAGCGGTAAGGTGGTTGATCGTAACGGTTCTCCGAAGTGGAGTATTGGTGGCCGATGGAATGACAAGATCTACGCTCGCCATACCCCAGGGTTCGAAGCACCGGTATCCGGCCAGGATCCTGAGTCAGCGAAGACATTGTTGGTTTGGCAAGCCCATGAGCGTCCCAAGGGTGTACCTTTCAACCTGACTCCATTCGTCATCACTCTGAACGCCATTCCCGACAACCTGCGGCCTTGGCTGCCTCCTACTGACACCCGATTACGTCCTGACCAGCGTGCTATGGAGGACGGCGAGTATGACTTGGCCGCCGATGAAAAGCATCGTGTTGAGGAGAAGCAGCGTGCCAAGCGGAGAGAGCGGGAAGCCAGTGGCGAGATTTATTCTCCACAGTACTTCACTCGGGCCACCTGTCCTATCACTGGGGAGGAGTACTGGTCTCACAATGGTAAATATTGGTCCAGCAGAGATGCCCAGGACTGGAGTGTCGCTGAAAATATTTTCTGATCGGGAAAGCAAATGTACCAGGTACAAGGGCTCTAGGATACTCTGCTCCTTTTTTCAAATCACCATGCATTAAAGGGCAAGTGGGGTGTTTCGTCCTTTCTAGTACTTAATTTTCGAGGTGGACTGTAACTGTGTTATGTACAAGAACTTTTTTGCATTTCCACGAATAAACGATTAAGCAAAGGCTGTATTTTAGTCAATTGATGTTGACTGAACGATATTAACAAGCAAAATGTAGTATGAAGACCAGTTTACATGTTACGAGACATATAACCTTGGATTTGAAGCTTCATCAACATACCTGATCTACTTGATCCCGAACTCCACTTGCCGTCACGTGCACGGGATCATTCGAGGAAAAACGACCAGTTCAACCCTGAGCCCACTCACTTCCCTCTGAATCACCCCACAACTCACAATGGCAGGTGGTTACACTTGTGTCCAGTGCCTTCAGGTGCTTCGCCAGGGAGTTCGCGCCCCTGCGCCCTCGGCTCGCCTGCAGACTCTCGCCCATTCGCGTCGGAGATATGCTGCGTCTCCGTGGATTCGCGGTTTTGGCTCGGGACGTCACAACCGTCCATTGGATAAATCACCAGAACCGAGTCAAGGTACTAGCAAGTCTGCCTCCACGATCAAGCCTACCTCTTCATCCCCGTCGCTTGCACACCGAGCAGCCTCCACCGCCTCCGGATCCTCCATCGATTCACGAGCTATTTTGCAACCGGATAACCTCTTCCATTCTTTCTCCAACTCTCCCTCTCCCGCTATCCGAAAACGCGCTGCTTTCATTAAGGAACATGCCCACTGTCCTCACCCCAGTCACCAACAGACCCGTGCCCCTATGTCGCCGCACGACCCGGAAGCACGCAAGACTCAAGGCGAAGCCAGCTTGCCCCCGGCCCACTCGCATTTTGAATGCCCTGACTGCGGCATTCCTGTCTACTGCTCTGAGGGTCACTGGATGGACGATTTCGAGGCTCATTTGGAAGTCTGTGATACTCTCCGCCAGATCAACGAGGACGACCATGACCTGCACTCCGGCCGCTTCTTCCCTGAATTCAATTACCCCGGTGTCCAGGATGATAACTTTGTGATTAACATGACAAACTGGGATACTTTCATGTACACGCGCGAGTTTGAGGCGGTCAATTCCGACCGGTCTATGCGCCAGGTCACCCGGATGCTCACCTACCCGCAGACCATTGCCAGTGTTCTGCACGAGCTGAGTCCGTATAATATCCGAAGCAAGAACCAGCTGACACCTGAGGGATTGAAGAGTCTGAGTGGTATGTTTGAATTCGAACCCGAGGCCGCTACTGCGCCCTCATTATTGTCACCTTACTAACGGACGCTTCCCCACATGTTTAGCTCTCCGATACTCTCTGCACCCTCCCCGTACTGGCGAAGATGTTGATATCAAAGGCCTGCGCTTGAAGGCCCCGCCTGTCCGTCTCTTTATTCTCGGTGCCCGTGCGGAGTCTTCTCTGCCCCGCGAAGTCTGGCTGCAGCTCCAGTACATATTCCCCCGCTCCCTGCTGCACCTGATTTTCATCGGTCCCGAGAGTATGACCAACCGTGACGCCGAATACCCGTTACCGGAGCGCACACCCTCGAATCCGTTCGGTGGAATTGTTGAGGACCGCCTGGGTGGCCAGATGAAGATCACCACCTACGTTGAATACTTCCACACCATGTACAAGGCAAACTACTTCCAACCCTTTGACCCCTACCTGGATTGCTTCATGCTCTTCCACCCCGGTCTGGGTCACCCCGCTAGCTCACACGAGTGGCAGGAAACTCTCCCACAACTGCTTGAGACCAAGGTCCCCATTCTCTGCACCGGGTATACGCAGTGGGATATGGAACGCGATATCAAGTGGGTTAACGAGAAGTGTGCCGGCGAGTTCGATATGCTTCTCGAGCCTGGTGAGAACATCTTCCGCAGTCTGCGTTGGGATTTGAATGACCAGGACCCGCATGATGTTTCGTGTGGTAACTGGGGTCTGTGGGGATTCCGAGGCAAGAGGTATGTTATAACCTTTCCATTGTAGTTTTATTCGACGTCTGTGCTAACTTCTGATATAGATACGAGGCCACTTACAAGAGCGACTAAGTAGCGCCGCCGCTTCCTGTATGATATTACTTGATTTTACCTTCTGGAGTCTCCAATTGAGTTGGAGACTCGTGTGTAGTAGATAGACATCCCTAGTCCGCTCTGAAATATGTATTATGTTTTGCGAATCACGTGTTATAATTCCGATCTGATCTCAGATACGTATAGGGACTAGTCTGACCGTTGAACCTCGTATCTCGAATCTGATGCCAAGCATAGCAGGTAATTATCGGAAAGTAGGACCCACTAGGTTAAATGAGATAAAGCATTATCTAACAAAGTACTGAAGTAGCAAAATCTACGTTGGGACAAATATGACATCCAAGACAGCAAAGATGATTCCATCAAAGCCGAAAACGGGCTGATTAATTCCCGGACCAATCCAAAAATCGCTTAAAAAAATTATAAAACATGGATGACATGAAAGAGGTTGGTAGGAAGATAAAAAAAGGGTATAGGCATGAAGAATTCGGAGAACACATCACAGCAGCCGTGGTCATCGACGGATGCAGAAAATAATAAGGTATAGAAGAATATGCATGACTCAAGGTGGGCAGCCAAGAAAGAAAGAATAATAAAAAGCCCGATAGATAGAAGAAAAAGTAAGAAATGCAGTGACCATCCTAGATGGTATGTGATCCGACAAGCATATAGCTGACGGGAATCTGCCAAGCAGGTAGGGGGTTGATCCTCAAGATCCCGACGCGTTTAAACGCGCATATTCACGAACATTGGGGTGGATCCAAATTAGACGATCAGCAGACCGGCGATCGCGAGCACACCGGCGGCGACGGCACCGGGGAGCTGGCGCGAGGCAGCACCAGTAGTAGGGGATGAAGCGGCGGCAGAGGCGGCGGCGGTCTGGGTAGCCTCGGTGGTGCCAGCCTGGGTAGGCTCAATCTCGATGGGGGCAGTAGTAGCCTTGACCAGAGGGGTGGAGCTGGGCTTGACGGTGAAGCTGGAGCTGGGGGTAACGCTGGGGCTCGGGGTGTAAGGAGTGCTGGTGCGCAGAGGAGTAGAGGTCGAGGTCGAGCTGGGGGGGCAAGGAGTCGGGGTCGAGCTGCTAGGGGTGTAGCCCGAGGGCACCAGGGTCATGGTCTTGGTGACGGTGACAGCTGGGGCGGTAACAGTCTCCGCAGCAAGTGCGATGGGAGCAAGGAGGAGAACGATAGTCTTGAAGAAGTGCATGTTTGCGAAGTTTGTTTATAGTTTGAGGTGGGTTTTGAGTATTTGAGATTGATCTGGAAATCCGATTGAAAGAAAGAGTGAATGGAGCTGGGAAGAAAAGAATGCGACAGCCCGTGTGCTAGGAGAGATCAAAAACGAATGGCACTGAGATCAGTGAAGAAGAGAAGAAGAGAAGGGAAGTCTGTTTTGCGAAGGGGCGGGATGCGGGAAATGAAGCCCAATCTTAGGTGAATACACTTATCTGTGTTAGGTTTAGCGGCAGACGTAACCGCCCCAGCGACCAGTGGAATGTTCAATTACTCCAACTCCGACGATAACAAAATTCGGTTAAAAGGAAAAAAATAAAAGGAGGTCATTGTATGACATCTCATTGATCAGTAGAGTGAAAATGCAGCAATGATTCCACCGGGGTATCCGAGTCAAAACGCATAAAGAACGTCAGCCTAGCTCATATGTACAAATAAGCAGTCATTAAAAACCCGTTACAGCAAATGTTAGGGGCTTGGCGGCATGCGCAATCCTAGCAAAGTTTGGCAAGTATAAAGCGTAAGCCAAGAGGAAGCGAATAAAAAAAGAAAGAAAAATCGTAGAACATGTCGTGCGTAGCCTCGTGCGGTTTTCATGCGGCCCCCTTTTGCCCCCATCCTCAGTTCATTAGATACTCCACACCGTAGCAAGCACCACAGCCGCTGTTGCCCAATACCCACTGGCCTGCAACATGGTCGCCATGGTTCCTGAGGCGGCGGAACTGTCAGCAGCAGTGGTTCCATTGGCCAGAGTACCGTTAATATAGATTTTCTCCGTGCCATTGACCGTGGCCACGTTCACCACACTAGTATTCTTGGGCTGGGTGCCGTTGAACAAAGACTCGTAATAAGTGCTGTTGTTGTTGTCGTCGCAACCACACTCCTGATACTCCTCACACAGACATGTCACCGGCAACGAGGCATTCTTGTTGTTCTCGTTGTTGGTGTACTGGTAGTTGTTGTTGTAATCATAAGCGTAGACGGGATGGTACCAGAGTCCGGGGAAGAAAGCCAGGGCGGCAACTGGTAAAAGGAATGGGGTGATTCCTAGTGCTGAAACTGATCCGGCTCGATAGGGTGTAGTTGCGCCTCCCGCGTAATATCTGTTCGCGCCGTAAGTTCTGTGTTCTTGAGCGTTGGGTGACTGGTCCCTGCATAGGACGAGCCAGACCTGTATCCTGAATAGGACGAGCCAGACCCGTATCCGCGAGTGGAGCCATATGTATCATCGTACCTTCCGCCGCCATAGGATGCTGCTGTGCCTGAACCCTTACTAGTTGATCCACCAGCATTGCTGGAGGAACTCGATGAACCCGAACGAGAACTTCCGCTGCCGCTGGAGCTGCTGCCACTGCTTCCACTGCCACTGCTGCTACTGCTGATGCCGGAACGACCTCCGCTGCTTCCACCGCTGCTGCTGCTCCCTGAACTGTGGCTACCTCCACCACCACGACGCTTCTCTAGTTCCACTTCATGGTCCCCAGGAACTCCAAAGATCTTGAGGTCTGTTTGAGAATCTGTCGGTAAGGAGGTGACCCCGGTGGAGCACAGAAGAAAAAGCGCGGTCGTCCAAGCCAACTTCATGATATGTGAGTATTCCAAGTGAGTATGGATAATGAGAGGGTCTAGATAATGAGGAGCGAAGTTGAACAAAAACAAAAAGAAGCCAAGGAAAGAAAGTAAAAAAAGCAAGTTTTTGGCTCTATAAGGGAAAGTACAGAGCTCGGGATTACTTTCGGAGCGGAGACCCTGACGATCGGATATACGAGCGGTGCACCGCCACGTTTACAGACAATAGCAGGGTAGCAATCAAAGGTATCATCATTTCATTGGGCCAGTGTCAGTCTCTACAAGGCGCAGTGCAATAGTACCATTTAAGCGACCTTATGACATATGTATGGTATCAATGGCTTATTTGCTGCGCCTACATGCTAGCCAATCAGCTCAAGCGACATGGATCCCAAGGTTTTACGTTCATAATCTTCGTGAGAGACTCCATACATTTATCCATTCAGCCTCATGTCGTATCCACGCCACAAAGACATGATATTTCCAGAAAATCATAGTAGTCAAGAAAGTTCATTCCAAATAGCTCGGAGACCATAGAATTATAATTTATCATTATCCAGAGTGAAAACAGTACTAGTTAATTCAATAGCGCCTAAATTCTAGGGCAGTTATTGGCGGTCGGGGATTAGGTACTGATCAACCTAATCACTCAGGGACCTTGGGGATCAACTCTTCTTCCTTTCAACCCTACCCTTGTTCTCACTTTCTCCATGGTGCGTCCCAGGGGTCTCTCTGCCGCCTCTTCCGTCTCCTCAGTTCCTGATCAGGATCAGGTAAAGTCCATTTCGCCCCCCCCCCCCCCCCCCCTGAATCTCCAGCATCTGACCATTCTCTAGGAACTGGGGAGCATGTATGATTACCTAGCCAAGGTAATCCTCCTGGGACCCAGTGGTGCGGGGAAGTAAGTGTCACCAGGAAGTTCAAAGAAAAGCAGAAAAGAAAACGGTGATTTCTGACCGTTCGGGTCTAAACACAGATCCTGTGTGCTACACCGATTCGTCAAGAATGAATGTACGACCACCACGAGACCTTCCGCGTTCACATCTGGCTAACCTCTTCTTCCCTCCAGGGCGAGTCCTGTCATCACAGACCATCGGAGTCGAATTCTCTTCCCGCATCATCAAGCTAGGTACTGGATCAAGACGAAAACGCATCAAGCTCCAGCTTTGGGACACGGCCGGCACCGAACGATTCCGATCCGTATCTCGATCCTACTATCGCGGTGCAGCCGGTGCCATTCTCATCTACGATGTCGCCTCCTACCCGTCCTTCGCTGCCCTCCCGACCTTCCTGATGGACGCGCGAGCCTTAGCCTCTCCGAACTTGACTGTCCTGCTAGCGGGGAACAAGGCTGATCTCGCCGATCATACCTCTGAGATACCTGATGAGTCCACGCGACCCCCACCAACGTCGTCGAGTAGCTCCAGCAAACAGTCCTCGCTGCCCTTCGACGCCAACAGCTCTATGCGCTCGACGAACTACCTGGGTACGGGAACACGTATGACTGCGACATTCGCTGAGGATCGGGAGGTGAGTAGGGAGGACACGGCTCGTTGGGCGGCGCAATCGAATATCCCAGTCGCTGTGGAGGTCTCCGCGCTGACCGGTGAAGGTGTGGAGGAAGTCTTTCACCGACTTGCGCGGATCATTCTCACGAAGATAGAGTTGGGTGAGATTGACCCAGATGACCCCCAGAGTGGCATTCAGTACGGAGATGGAGGACTCTATGGCCACGGCACCAGCGATGCCTCAAGCATTCGGAGTAGAGCCACATTGGATGAAAATGCCCTGCCACTTCATCGTTCCTCGCGGCGACGAGGCAATAGGCCTAGCTCGGCGGGCTGGAAGGGTGGCATGAGAGAATGGGAAGATGTGTTTCGCTTGGGTGGTCCTCAGTCCCGGCGAAGCAAAGGATGTTGCTGATACCTATCGGGTGATCTCTTTTATTTTCGTTACACTTGTTTTGACATGTCTTTCGTTGAATCCCTGCACGATACCCCTCTTTCGACGTTCGTTCATGATTTTACAGATGCTTATTTATCGCAGCCCACTCCCTGAATGGGGAAGTTGTCTTTTGATCCCAAGAACTCGAGGGTGGTAGACTTCTCCTAGTGGCTCCCTGGACAAACTAATCGCAATATTTATTTTGGATTCCACTTCTCATTTTTTATCTCATGAACCACAGACCGTCACTTCATATAAATTAGGACTCACAACATCCATTACGCGTCAATCCCGGCAATGAGGGTCTTGATGCCTTTTCCAGCCTTGACTCCAAGGAAAGCCTCCTCGGCTTCCTCGAACTTGACAGTTCCTGTGATCAGACTCTTCACGTCCACCCGACCCGATGAAGCCAGATCGACTGCTAGCTTGTAGTCACCGCTGCCGTAGCGGAAGCTTCCTCGGAGAGTCAACTCCTTGGAGCAGGCGGCCATGATGGGGAACTGAATCTCGCTCCGGCCCATACCACCCTGCACGTAGGTGCCGCCGTTATGGAGGACATGGATACCAGTGTGCACCGAGGGCTCCGCTCCGGAGGCATCAATAGAGACATCAGCACCAGTGCCCAAGTCATTCTCCTTCTTTAATCGCTCAGCATTCTCCAGTGCGGTCACCTTGCCAGGCATGAAAGTGGATGTGGTGGCGTATTTCTGTGCGAAGTCCAGACGAGGCTGCTGGATATCAACGGCAATAACCTTGGACGCTCCAAAGGCGGTTGCGACAGCGCAGCACAGCAGACCAACGGGACCGGCGCCAAACACCACCACCGATTGACCGGGGGTAACCTGAGCCTGTCGAACAATGTGAACCGCAACGGCCAATGGCTCCATGAGGGCGCCCTCCTGTAGGGACATGCTCTCGGGGAGCTTGTAACAGAAATCCTCGGGGAGAACATAGTACTTGGCTAGGGTACCATCGTACGGGGGAGTCGCCGCGAATTGCATGTTCTCGCACAGGTTGTACTTTCCGCTCTTGCAGGGCACACACCGACGACAGCAGATACCAGGCTCCATGGCGACGCGGTCGCCCACCTTCAATGTGCTGACCGCCGATCCGACCTGGGTAATGATACCCGCGGATTCGTGGCCCAACACCATTGGGTCCTTGACCACGAAGTGACCGATCGCACCGTGCTCCCAGTAGTGCACCTAGTGATCACGACACATTCCAGTCAGCTACGATCTCTTGTCACACAGTACTTCGCTACCCCGCATAGACCCGATTGCACCTACATCGCTGCCACAGATACCGGTATATTTGACATTAATCAAAACATCGTGCGGGTCCTTAAGCTCTGGGACGGGACGATCTTCGAATTTGACCTTATGAATTCCTTGCAGGACAAAGGAGAGGTTCTGTTCTCGCCACGTTAGCCAAGTTTACCTCCGCGGGGGGAGGAGAGGGGCGGTGTATGTATTGGTTCCTACTTACCTGAGCGGTGGAAGTCATCGTGCTGGAGAGGGGATGTGTTGGATGAGTGAAAGAGGAAGAAAGAGCAAGCCCCTGGAAATAAATATAAATATCCAATCCCGGCAAAATGTGGAATGAACCGAGCTGGTGCTCCCCGCAAGGACGAGGACCGCATGACCTTCCCAGAGTGGATCCAATTGGGATTTTATCCGCGGGGGACTTTTATCCGATTTGCCTATGTCACTTTAACGCCACAGTTGATCACGAGGAAGTGTTGTTTTTTAGGCATTTGGAGTCTAGCGTGGTGATATTTGATTTACTACTACTATCAGCGAAATTCACAGTCAACTAGCAAGAATTGGACTGGCGTAGCTGTTCCGCAGCTATGTGACAGACCCTATAACTAGCCTAATTTCCAAAGTTGCAAGATTACGATAGATGTACCGCAAAAGAGACTACGGATGACCATAAATATGTAATACTTCACATATGATTCAATATCAAGCTTGTAGCTTATAGTTGCAACTATCTGATGCGTAGGTCTGGGCCCGTGCGTGCCAAGCCTGGTGCGGAGAATCGAATCTAGTGCTTCCGCCTCTTCACTCCGTCCCCGTTTGGATGCTTAGAGCTTCGCATTGCTCTTACATCTTCTAGCCATGGTGCATCCACATGCAATTGCCCTCCGGGGGGCATTGCGCAGCCTTAGAGCTCGTCCCATTCTCCCACAACAAAGATTCTTCGGTGCATCGGCCCGATACCAGGCAAGCGAGAAGCCGCAGCAGGCATCTTTCAAGAGCCAGCTCTACGAGAGCACCCAACAACGTTTGAAACGCGAGCGTGCCGAGCAGGAACGTTTTGCGCAATACCAGACTCAGTCTCCCGGTGGCCGATATGCCGCTCTAGTCTTCGGTAGGTCACTCCGTCTCTCCTGAACGGGCCGTCGCTAATTCTATTCTGCTTCTGCAGCTTTGGTCTTCTTTACCACCGGCTCTTACTACCTGGGATCGCTTAAGCCCGCTGCTCTTCCCACCTCGTCTACAAGTCCGCTTGTGGATCTAGAGCCGGCTAAGCATAATGTTTCCCCGTCCAACCTCCAGGCTGCTTGGTCCGATTTCGTGGAGATTCTGGGCAAAGAAAATGTTTCCACTACGCCCGGTGACCTAGAGTCGCACGCCGGCTCCGATTGGTCTTCGTACTCGCGGAAGGAAAATGAGAAGCCTTTCTTGATCCTCTACCCGTCTACTACTGAGGAGGTGTCCCGGATTATGAAGGTCTGCCACACGCGCGTCATCCCAGTCACCCCGTACTCGGGCGGCACAAGTCTGGAGGGTCATTTCGCTCCGACCCGTGGAGGTGTCTGCATCGACTTCCGTCGCATGGACCGTATCCTGCAGCTGAACAAGGGTGATCTGGACGTAGTGGTCCAGCCAGCACTGGGATGGGAGGAGCTGAACGAGGAGCTAAACAAGGATGGACTCTTCTTCCCTCCGGACCCAGGTCCCGGTGCCATGATCGGCGGCATGGTTGGAACAGGCTGCTCAGGAACTAATGCGTACCGGTACGGAACGATGCGCGAGTGGGTTCTGTCGCTCACTGTAGTTCTGGCCGATGGAACAGTAATCAAGACCCGTCAACGCCCACGCAAGTCCAGTGCTGGGTATGATTTGACCCGAGTCTTCATTGGTAGCGAGGGCACTCTGGGTCTCGTAACGGAGGCAACCCTGAAACTGACCGTCCGCCCTCAGAGCGAGAACGTGGCTGTTGCCAGCTTCCCTAGCATTCAGAATGCCGCTGAGTGTGTCACAAAAGTGGTTGAGGCCGGTATTCCTGTTGCAGGAGTGGAGATTCTTGATGATGTGCAGATGAAGTGCATCAATGCTAGCCAGACCACTAGCCGTCAGTGGGAGGAATCTCCTACCATCTTCTTCAAGTTCAGCGGAACCCCATCGGCCGTTAAGGAACAGATTAGCATGGTGCAAAAACTCGCTTCCAGCGCCTCAGGCAAGTCCTTCGAGTTTGCCCGTGGTGAGGAAGAAATGAAAGAACTCTGGAGTGCCCGCAAAGAGGCTCTGTGGAGCGTGTTGGCCATGCGCAGAGGACCCGAAGATCGCGTCTGGACGACCGACGTGGCCGTTCCTATGAGCAGACTGCCGGATATTATCGACGCGACCAAGGCGGACATGACCAAGAGTGGATTGTTGGCTGGAATCTGCGGTCACGTTGGAGACGGAAATTTCCACGGTAAGCTAGCTTGCTTTTTGGAATATCAGGGGAATAAAAAGTACTGACAGAAAAACCAGCAATTATCCTCTTTAACGAGAGCGAGAAGAAGGTGGCTGAAGGGGTGATCCACCGCATGGTCAAGCGTGCCGTGGAGATGGAGGGAACCGTGACAGGAGAGCACGGTGTTGGTCTCGTTAAGCGGGATTATCTTGCCCATGAGCTGGGTGAGACTACAGTGGATGCCATGCGCCGGGTAAGTTCTCACAAAGATTTATTTTCCATCTACTCTAAATCAACACTAACGTCTATTGCAGTTGAAATTGGCTTTTGATCCCCTGCGTTTACTCAACTGCGACAAGGTTATCCGAACAGAGCAGCCAGCTCCCGGAGAGGTCAAGGAGTGGTAGTCTTGATGTAGATATACTTCCGAAAAATATACCTAATCTGAATCTGAACCAGAACGCTCATCATGGTGATGGTGGTGGTGATGGTGCCGGCGATGTCGGTGAGAATGTTCCTCATCGCTACCACTTCGAGATCCCGAGCGATCTCTGGATGGTGACTCCTCCCGAGGACGCCGTTCCACATACTCCACCCTCTCGTCGATTCTCTCGCCGTAGCCTTCTTGAGGTGGGTAGCTAGGTCTCTCAAACTCATCAAAACCACCTCGTGGTGGTGGTGGTCGGTCGTAACTGGGTGGATAGCCCCTGTATTAGATTTGATCAACTACCGAGACTTCCTCAACATTGAATAAACAATTGAAAAATGACCTACTGTTCAAATCCTCCAACGTATCCAGGCTGTTCCATGGGTGCGAAGGCAGGACGAGGAGGTTCATAGTCGTAGCGCGACTCGGTCTGCACATATTCGGTTTGACTACTTTCATAATACTCGTCTCGTCGCTCCTGTCGCTGATAAAAGCCTCCATCCTCTTGCTGGTACTGCTGATATTCCTCGTGGCGATAGCCCTGCATAGAAGGAGGGTGCATGAGAGGGGGATTCGGTGGATATTCAGGGCGAGAATAGCCACCACCGGCATAATTTTGGTCGGTACGCTGTGCATACCCATCACCAGAGGGATATTCCTGGTGGGAGTGAGATGGAAATTCGCCATCAGTCGACTCGTCTTCACGGCGACTGTAGTCGTGCCGGCGACGGCGGGAGTCACTAGTATCACTATCATCTTTTCGCTCTTCGGGGCTTTGTCGACCGCCATTGGCATCGTTCAAGATCATCGACCCCATGCCACCAACAAGACCACCAACCAGTCCGCCGAGGGCTCCTCCTCCCAATGCTTGTGAGGCGATGTTCTCGAATCCATTGCTGGACTGAGACTCCCCACCAACGCCGTTGTTGATCTTGGGTAGAGCGAGAGGCTTTCCACAGCCATGACCACAGTCCTGAACACCTTCCTTGTGGTTCTTGCCCTCGAAAACACCGTCCCGGCTCAGCTGTTCGCGGAGACAGTCCTGCGCCTCACTTCCCTTCTCATTCCACCATTGCTCGACCGTAGAGAACATGATGCCACGGATTTCGTTCGCGCCATCATCTCCGTACTCACGGAGAGCAGGGTGGTGGAACACACCGGAAATGATTCTGGTCAGTGTTTGGTCGATATCAGCATCTTCGTCATCCCAGCACTGCATCAGCTGAGGAACTGTCCACTTGACAACATTCGAAGCAATGCGACCGGCTGGCTCGTTGAGCACATTCGAGAAGTGGTCTTTAGAAAGCATTGAGTGGGTAGGGTTGGATGACGAGTCATCGTTGAACACGACATGCTGTTGCTGCTGGCTACTCTGGATGACCTCCGAGGAACCAGTCTCCAGCTCGGATTTGACCTGCCGAATAATGGGAAGAACATAGGGAGCGATGACGGAAAAGACGAAGATCGTGATCTCGTTTTGGATTTGCTCAATCAGCTCCGGCAACACGGGGATCTTCTCAATTGCCTGGTTGATTGCTTTCAGCAGTTTGTCATGCCACTCCAGGACAGGGTAGATTTGTTTCTGAACATCGTCGAGGTAGCGAGTCCATTCTTCGGGATCCCGTGGAGAGACATCAGGAGTGTTGTGCTTAGCCTCATCGGCCTTTGCCTTGAAGTCATCCATCTGGCTTGCTTCGGCATCACTGTCGCCAAATAGTCCACTAGGAATCTTGCTCAACAGTCCCTGCAGGACGCTCTCTGAAGAACTATCATTTTCCGAGTCGGCGATAGCACCCTCCAACGACTGCATCTCCGATTGCGTGGCTTTATCGGTGAATTCACCGAGCACCGAGTGGAAAAAATCGACTCCCCCAAAGGTTCCTGTCACAATAGGATAGACCATGTCGCGTGCACCCTGAACTTCCAGCATAGTGTCACGCCCGACATGCGGGAAGACATCGGTCTCTCCAAGTTCAATCAAACTCAGCTCCGTATAGTTGGAATGGGCCGCATAGTCCTCCAAGCAGTGCAAGCCTGTTCCCAGCAATCGAAGGGCCTCGTATAGATCCTCCTTGTTGCCGGACCGAGCATAACGACGACCAAACTTAATTGAACGACCGAGGGTATTGCGGATCAGATTGGCCGAGGTGTCGATGCCCATGTCTTCGGACGCAATGTAGTATTTCAGACCTGTGCGCGGGTCGATAGAGAGCTCCCGCTCCTCGTCCACCGGCCCTCGCAGACGCCTGTCGTAGTTGCGAGCATCATCTCCCTCCGCATATCCTTGGGGGTTATCGATATGCTCCGTAGGTTGATAGCATCCCAGTCGCTCCGTGGTGACTTCAAACTCGCCAGTACCGTAGCTGTGATCCGCTATTAGCTATATTCCGAGGGTCTTGGCGAAGCTAGAACTCAACTCACCCAAAGCTCATAAACCCCAGCACCCAGATCAGAATGCGAATAGCCTCCGCACTAACATATTTGACTGTACCAACATCAACAGCTTGGCTATAATCCCGCAACCAGTTTCCAAAGTAGACGCGCTTCACATCCGACTTGCTGAATTTCTGTCCACCCGCTCCTCGGGCCAGGAACAAATTCAAAAGCGCATCTTCGATATCACCATGGCGCCAGTTCTGACCTTCGATCGAAGAAAGCGATGCAATATTCCCCGCACCGAAGCCATATGCCTGGCCGGAGATGGCGAGAATAATGAAGAATGAGAAACACAGGCTCTGTATAGATGCACCCATGATAGATTCGGGAGGGTTGTGTGTTATGGTTAGGTGGGGGAGGAGAGGGAAGAAATGTTCAGATTTGAAGATCACACGATTGGAAAAGTCTGCCCAACGCCGAGAGTGTACCCATTTGTTTGGCGGGGAACGCGATTGATACGATTCTTGGCTGCAGTCCGTGTGACATTTAGCCCCGTTTGAAGGCTTGGCGCGGGCTGGGATGTTTGGAAACTGGGCCACGAGCACCTACAAGGGTAGGAAGTACCTAGGCTAGGGACACATAGTATGTAGTCAATTATACCTTCTAGCTTTCATACGGCGGAGATCATAGACTTTCGGGAAGTCTATCTGACCCATACATATGTCGACTCTGGGCAATCACGCGACTACATCGTGGGCATGTATGTGTTCACGGGTACAGTACTTAGGCAGGTATATTTAGTTTCAACTCTGGTTGTCGTTGTTTGTCTTTCATAAGTCAGTCTTCTTGTTGCTCAATTCGATCCTGGTTAGTCAGGTTAAAGCCCATCTGAAGGAAGTATTAAACGAGCGGAACCTTAACCTTATATCCTGCCAAGGTTTGGTCCTCGCTTACTCATACTTCTTTACATTGTTGAATATATTTGTGGCCTTCGTGCATGGAGACAGCATTTGAAAGAAATCCTACACTATGTACAAAAAATCTAAGACTAAATCTTGTAAAGTAGACTCAGGGGTTTTTTTTTCATGAAGTAGGATTTCTAGTGCGTGAAACTCACACCGAGGTCTTGGCACCCGTGGCTTGGCGTGGCTTGCGTGAATGTTCATGCGGTGTCAAGCAGGAAACTTGGCTAATGGAACTGCAGATCTTGAACGATCGGCATGACATCAATCTGACTTGCATATGGACCAGATGAATCGCTTTCCATTTTAGTACTCACCCCTCGCCGCTTTTACTGGGTAAACCTGAGCATGGAAGCGGATATACGGAATCAACGCGACCCTGATCCATGAAGTAACTTCTATTAAAATTCCCGATGTCCAAGGTTATCATCACCGATGTGTAAAGATATACTCTAGATACCCGTGAACATCAATTTTGCATGATCGAGGCCAGAAAATTGCCAAACACAGGTGGGTCTCTATACTTGAAAATAGACTTTCACTATCCATGGATGATGCAATTGAGATATAGAGCCCCTAGCAGCGAAAATAAATATCTCGGCGGTAAATTTAGCTTCCCAGTCACTACTAAACACCCACACAAACATAGTACCCGGCCCAGAGTGAAGAGCAACTACTGCCCACCCCGCTATTCCACGCCGTAAACTGAGCAGCGGTAATACCATACTGCTGCTCAATTGAATAGCACGAGTCGCCGCTACCAACAAGATGGTAAGCCTTGCAGGTACTAATGACTCCTGGCTCGGGCTCCACATTCGCAGTAGCCACGCAGTAGTAGTAACCGGCGAGAAGATTTGCGCACGAGGAGCCGACGGCCGGGTTGAGCTTCTCAAATTCAGCCACCGTTAGGTAGGAGTAGTATCCAGTCACGATGGTAGCGCAGGTATCGCCAGATTTAGCCTGATAGTAGGCAGTGCAATCGGAGGCGATGCCTGTTTGGGTGGGGGAGGGACCTGTTGCAGTGGCAGTTGTTGCAGTTGTGGTTTTGGTAGTGGTTGTTGTAGACTTGGTGGTTGTGGTGGTGGTTGATCCTGACTGGAGTTAGCATTCATGAGATCTAAGTATGAATCGAGGAGAGAGAAGATGGGTACCAGATACTCCAACGCAGACATAGTAGCCAAGCCAGAGGGAGGAACAGGTTCCAACAGCTGGGTTCCAGGCGTAGAAGTTGGCTAGGGTGATGCCATTGGCACTCGCGATACTGGCGCATGTATCGCCTTCCACGACATCGTGGTATTTATTGCAGGTGGAAATTATACCTGTTTGCTGGGGAGAGGGTCCTGTGGCTGTGATGGTGGCAGCAGTGCTAGTGGCTGTCTTGGTGGTGCTAGTGGTGGTGACGGATGAAGATCCAGAAATACCCACACAGACATAGTAGCCAGTCCAAAGACCAGCGCAGTCGGTGCCAATAGCCGGATTCCAAGTGTAGAAGTCAGCTAAAGTAATGCCGTTTGTACTGGCAATGGCGGCACATGAGTCGTCAGCCACTACATCGTAGTACTTGTTGCCTGTAGAGCGTTAGTTGATGGATATTCAAAACAAGGGAGGTACCGTACAGCTTGAGATGATGCCTGTCTGTTGAGGAGAATAGGGTGCAGTTGTCGTAGTGGTGACTGCAGTTGTTTTAGTGGTAGTCGAAGTAGTAGCAGTTGTTGCCTTAGTTGTAGTTGACTTGGTCGTTGCAACAGCAGGGGCCTCGACACAGTACGAATATCCAACAGTGAGAGTGCAGTCGGTACTCGAAAGGGAGGGATTCTATCGTATAGCGGTCAACAGTTGCTTTGAAATACTTTCTTCTCTGACGGGAACGCACCCACGACACCAGCTGAGCTACGGTGAGGCCAAAGTAGCTCTCCAAAGAGGCACAGGTATCACCAGAGGCAATATTATTTGCCCAATAATCGCAGCCAGCAGCAACATTGGGATCAGTTGGGCCGGTGGCAGTACCGCCGTTCGCCCAGCGCTTGACAGCAGCAGAACTGACGAGACCGGCGAGCAGGATCTGAAGCAGGGAATGCGAGGCAATCATTTTTCCACAGGAAAACCAAAGCAAGTAGATTCTGAATAAAGTACTGGGATGCAACACTAATGCAGAACGTCTAGATGGTATTTATGATTACTGCAGGTGGTCGGTAAATCTTTCCTTATTTGATGTTTTGTATTTTTTTCCAGACTAGCGATGCAGGGCCCATTAGCTCGGATATTGGTTAATCTCTAGTTTGCCCGCAATAGTCACATATCTATAAGTTCGGCCGATATCGCTTATGGCCCCGACGAGGCTTGGTGTGGTGGCTGCATGCCAAGCAACCCACGGCTAGCATCCGGTACAGGTCCCGCTGTGTTTTCTCTGTTTATGTTACATAGAACGATCTATCTATATTCAATTAATGGCGCATTTTGTCAATGGTGCAATTTGGCTAACGCATAAATGGAAACAATACCGCCCAACTAAAGTAGTCTTTCTTCATTCTAGTCCCATCCTCGGTTCACATCGGAAGTCACCTTGTCACTCTCATTTCCTTTCCTTGTTAGTTCCAATGGCACGGATCTTCTTTCTCTGCACGATTTTTCTGCAGACAGCAACTGCGCTAGCAACGGGCCATAGCCCAAACGGTATCCTTCGCCGCACATTGCGCCGCACCGGACGGCCCCTACAGCACCATGGACCCGGCCGCAAAAATGACCCTACGGCTCTAGTCCACGACGCAGTGGCCCAGGACAGTATCCACGGCTCATATAGTTCGAACTGGGCTGGAGCTGTTCTTGATACCCCTCCACCCAGTGGCGCAACTTTCACCTACGCATCTGCAACCATCACCGTCCCCACTCCAACTGCCTTGGCTACTGGAAACCCACAATACCAAGCTGCTTCCGCCTGGGTAGGAATTGACGGCTCAAGCTATACTACTGCCATTCTTCAGACAGGCGTCGACTTTTACGTACTCAATGGTCAGTCCTGGGTTGACGTTTGGTATGAGTGGTACCCGAACTTCAGCTTGGATTATGATGAGTTATTAGTGAGCCCGGGGGATGTTATTGTTGCGAGTGTGAATGCTACGTCGGCGAGCAAGGGAATCTGTATTGTTGAGAATTTGACGACCGGAGAGAGTGCCACACAAGCCGTCAGTGCACCGAAGTCTACGGCGACGTTGGCTGGACGCAGTGTGGAATGGGTGGTGGAGGATTTCTCGACGGAAGGAAATCCAGTTGATTTTGTTGGGTTTGGGGATGTGCAGTTCCATGGTTGTGTTGCGGAGGATAGTGTTGGAGGAATGCATGGGACGGAGGGCACGACGATTTATGATTTGGTGATCGATGGAGTTGTGGTCGCTGATGCTGATGTTGTGGACGGTAGCACTGTTATAGTAACCAGGTTATGATTGTATATACATCATATCATAATGATGAGAAGTAGACTGGCCCGCAGGCTCACATATTTAGTGACTCCTGGTTTTATCCAAGGTAAACTGACTATTTATTTTGTAATGCAGACAGCAGCAAAGCAGCTACACCGTGATGTTCCTTCTCCAATGCGCACTCTGCAGCCGTCATCCCGGTTCTCCCATCCCGAAAGCTCGCATCTGCACCCTTGGCCAGCAGCAGCCTAACTGCAGTCTCTTGTCCAGTCCTCGCCGCATAATGCAGTGGCGTACTTCCCAACCCATCAACTACATCCGGGTTTGCCCCTGCCGCAAGTAACAACCACATAGCCTCCTCTTGGCGATGCATCGCGGCTGAGACAAGAGGTGTGCGCCCCTGCCCGTTAGTTCTCAGTTCTATATCTGCCCCTCGGTCAAGCAGCGCCTCCACAATATCGACCTGACCTGCTTGGGCTGCCAAGGATAACGGGGTTTCAACCCCTAAGTGGATGTTGACATCCTGTATTGCATCCAGCAAGAATAGGGTTGTTTCTACCTGTCCTGGTGCTGAGCTAGGGATGACATGAAGAAGAGCATTGGCGGCCTCTTCTTTGGGATCGCTCTTCCCTTGAGCAATTATCATTGAATAGAGATAGTGCATGACGGCAACATGACCATGGACTCCAGCATGAGCCAAAGGTTTTCGTCCCTGTCTGCCCCTTGCTAATACATCGGCCCCGCCGGACTCGACTAGTAGCTTTGCAACGCCGAGGTGGCCGTTCTCCGCGGCCCAGTTGAGTGGGAAGGAAACATATGCATCTCTAACATTGGCACTTGCGCCACACTCAAAAAGCAAGAGTTTGATTATTCCCTCATGGCCATTCTTGGCAGCTGCACTGAGAGGGTGAAGGATTTTGGAGGTGACCGATCCAATAAGAAACCGCCATTGCTGACGGACTTGCGGTGAGAGATGCGCATCTTCGGCTAGAAATCGCCGGATAATGTCTTCTTGCCCGTGCTCGGATAGATAGCAGAGGGCTGAGAAATTGTGGTATGTGATGTTGAAGCGGTACAAAGTGCGTATAAACAGCGTATGTAGCCGTCGGCACGTGCACGCTAAAGCATATAGCGCATTTTGTGAGTCAATGTAACATCCGATTCTTGCAAGAATTTCGTTGGCTAGGTCGAGGAGAGCCATTGAATGCTAACGTGAAAAAGGGAAGGGGAAAAAGGCCCCGGGAGAGGCCCCGGGGGCCGCCGCTTAAATATAGTAAAATTACATTGCGCTAGTGGGAAGAGACCCTGGACATCCACTTCCAAGGGTTTACTAAGTATCCACGGAACAAAGTATCCACTCGTAATATATGAACGAAATCCAATTACCGTAAATTTAAGGATCCAGCTTCGTACGTCTATCTCATGGCAATAGTTGGGTCTTGAATATGCATGCATATTTATTTTTTAACATTGGCTGTCGAAATTCCTTTGATCCAGGGCACTCCAAAAATACGGGCAAAAAGGTTGTGACCCCCTCAAGGGTTTGACAGCTCGGCTTGGCCTCTACTTGCCCGTTTCTAAATTGCAATGGGGAACCCGGTGTACCAGTTCCACGAATCAAGATACATGGCCACGGCAAAGTAAGCAAAGCTGTCTGTTAAACGTTAGAAAGGCTTCACGGGTATATTGATGGCGTAACTGGGTTGATGTGGAACTCACTGGCATTGGTGACGGCAACGTTCGGAGTATTCGCGAGATCTGTAATGCATAGCCATCCGTAGCTGCCCTGACCTCCAGGACAAGGTGCATCAACTGATTCCAAAATAAGCTATCTGTACTGTCACAGATAGGGTTGAGAAGCTTACTGAGTCGGTCATCAGCGTAGATGTTCCATGAATGACTGGTTTCGTGCACGATAGTGAGAGCGATATAATCATTTGCGACATTGTCAATGGCGAATGTGCTGTCAAAGGCGGAGTCCTTCAGATCTGCGATACGCTTCCCATTCCAGTCAGTCAACTTGTAGCCACAGTAGACGGTCACATCTAGGTAGTTTGCTACAGGATTCGGACTCCAGGTATACGCCATCGGGATATTTGTAGAACAGGATCCGTCCAGGTATAGATAGTCTTGGCCTCCCCTCTCAATGGGACGTCCATCCCAATAAACGCCATTTTCTGTGGAATATGATCAATCAACACAATTCGGTAAATGAAAGCCAAAGATGCAGAAACGTACGGACGAGTGTGAGGAAGTCGGCGTCATCACAGTGGATTTCAAGGTTCGGAGAATATGATTGTGTAAAGCCAGTAATCATGAGCTCGGCAGTAGATAAAACCTTCTGGACCCTGTAGTTTGTCTGTAGGCTTGCCATGCTCTCCGATGGAAGATCGGGAATGATCTTTCCAAAGATAGACTCGAATGTCTGTACAGTGGCCTTATTCCAAGCCAAAGCCTCTGTCCGAGTTCTGCCTCCATTGCCCAGGAAAGCCTGCAGCGCAGTGAGAGCGTCCTTTGCAGCTTGAGCCTACAATCACTGATTAGTTCGCTTGTTTTATCTTGTTGTCTTCCCCTTTCACATGGATGTCAACGTACAATAGGAAGTGCGTCCTGGTATCCCCAGATAATGTCCTGGGCCAATTGTGGGTTATTTTTACAATAATCCATGTTGAGCTCGCCTCTTTTCTCATGGGTATGATTGCCATGCCCGTCGTGTGGCTGGTAACGATTCCACAACCCGGGATACAGCTCGCGTGCCCCATTACCATGAGTTGGACTGGCAATGGCTGGGGCCACAGCTGCGAGGAAGCACAGAACTTGGGAAAACACTGCTTTCATGGCGACGAGGGAATGTCGAATTTGCATGCGATGGGTGATGGGTCTGAAAGTGAAGGCCGTAGTCAAAACTATATCTTGGATAGCAATAGCGCTGCACCTACCTTAGCGCCGCCATCTGTGCCAGTCGTTCCCGTTTCCATTCCCCTCTAGGATCTATTTTTTCTTTGTTTTTCTCATTATTTCCCTCACGGGCTTTAACTAAATCAGGCAAGTGATTTTGTTTCACAGTATCGTAAATTACATCGGCTAAACGCCCCATCCTCATGATTCCATTCGTGAACCTCACTATGACAAATTTTCAACCAATTTGCAACTTACTCAGAG
This sequence comes from Penicillium sp. IBT 16267x, assembly GCA_028828865.1. Classification (NCBI taxonomy): domain Eukaryota; kingdom Fungi; phylum Ascomycota; class Eurotiomycetes; order Eurotiales; family Aspergillaceae; genus Penicillium; species Penicillium sp. IBT 16267x. The sequence continues at coordinate 1,670,766 of JAQJZQ010000012.1, read as the reverse complement.
ATACGACATTGTTTTTCTCACCGGCTAAGACCGAATACGAGCCAAGCTAGTTGCTTAGCCTGGACCCGGAGGCTCTCTAGTGCCTGCCCACCTTGATACGAAACACCATGTAGTGTGCCAGCGGGAAACTTAGCGGGCTTGGCGGGCTTAGCGTGCTTAGTTCCCGCAGGGTCCAGACTCGCAACTAGATCTTGTTTTCTTGTTAGACTGGCCCCTCCCAAGGAAATTTGGCCCCCAACGAAGATTTGGCCACCCTCGGAGATTACATGGATCCTTCCTAGTCGCGCGGCCAATCAAGATCAAATTGTATACCACCCCACTTACAACCAGGGCCCTGAATTGGTCTGAAAGTAGGTCAGTGTTCCCGACGTCCGGTTGCATCCCATTGGCAGAGCGTGGACTAAGCGTGCTAACCTACGCCAAAAGGTAGTGGCGCGGCACTAGAGCCGCCCCTGCATCCGCCCCATGTAACCTCTTCACCTCGCATAAACGTTGAATAGTGTCAAAAAATACTATCTCACAACTCACCGATATCGGAAAGGAAACTAAAGCCCTCATGGCAATGGAATTCGGCAGAGGTGATCCAATGATTGGCGGTTGCGACACAGTTCATCGGGTCTGTCTTGATCCAGTATCAAATGCCGTTTTGGGGTGGTCGAAATCTGCTGGTATAAGTTAGGTCCAAGACTGAGTACAGTCAATCCAGCATCATCTCTTTCACTTTGGATCAAGTTGTTTACAGTGGGGACCATGAAGTGGCTACTGTCAGGCTACCTGATAGCCAACAGCCTGTTGCTTCAGACTCTTGCCCAGAATACTGGAACCGGAACATGCTCTGATACCCAAGACTGTGTATCTGGCTGTTGTAGCAACTCTGGTTTCTGTGGATTTGGACCCGACTTCTGCGGAGATGATGTGTGTATCTCTACCTGCGACGCTGTTGCTGAATGTGGTGGTAGGCTCTCGTACTTCCTTTCTCACCGTTTTAGAAAGTGCTGATCGAGAACAGAATATGCGGCAATAGCAAACTCGACCTGTCCGCTGAATGTTTGCTGTTCGGAATTTGGGTATGTTTGGCTATAATGTTTCTCAGGATTCAGCTGACCAATGGTAGATTCTGCGGAACCACGTCGGAATTCTGTGGTGATGGATGCCAGAGTGGCTGTGATACAGTAACACAGCCGTATGTTTCCTTTTTAATTCCTTTCCCTCTTAGGTCATTTCCATCATGCTGATATGAAATAGATCCTGCGGTGGCACCTCTAGCAGTGCCATCTACGCTGGCTACTATGAAAGTTGGAACAAACAGAGACCTTGCGATGTCATTCATCCATCTGATATCGACGTCAGCCCATGGACGGTATGCTATAACCTGACTCAATCCTCTTTCTCTCCAGCAGAATTGGAACATATGATAACAGTTAACTAGCATTTGTATTACTCCTTTGCGCTAATTAGTAGCGATGACTCAACCATTACAACCATGAACTCCTGGGATGAAGAGTATTATGCTGCCTTTACGGCACTGAAGCAGAAAAAGCCTTCCTTGAAAACATACATTTCAGTCGGTGGCTGGGACGCTGGTGGCGAGGTATTCTCAACAATGGTCCGCTTTCCTGGAACCCGCAGCGCTTTCATTAACTCTGCCATTGCCATGATGGAGAAGTATGGCTTTGATGGAATTGACATTGACTGGGAGTATCCGGCAGCAGAGGATCGTGGTATGTAATTATTTTCAACTGCACATATCTCGGCTAGCCTCAACAAATCCTAATATTGAAACAGGTGGAAACACCCTGGATACCGCGCGACTCGTCACTTTCCTGTCGGAGCTCAAGACAGCCTGCGGTGATACATATGGACTTACGGCTACACTTCCATCTTCATATTGTAAGTTGATGAAAGACCTGATACAAATATTCACATACTAACGGCTGTATAAGGGTACCTGAAAGGGTTTGATGTTGAAGGCATGTCCCAGTATGTGGACTGGTTTAACTTTATGTCCTACGACATCCATGGTACCTGGGATGGAGATAGCGAATTTACCTCTCCGGATATTAATCCTCATACAAACCTGACGGGTAAGTCTGCTACTGTCTCTCCTCCTATCATAAATACTAAGGTGATAAGAATGAGGGCTAACAAAGATTAGAAATCACTGATGGACTTAACCTCCTGTGGAGGAACAATGTCGATCCTAGCAAAGTCGCCCTCGGTCTTGGATTCTACGGCCGTTCATTCACTTTGGAAAGCGCGGACTGCAATACTCCAGGGTGTCCCTTCCGTCAGAATGGAACAAATGGCGGAGGTGGAAACGCTGGTAGCTGTACTGGAACGAGTGGTATCATGTCGGACTATGAAGTGAGCCGTATTCTCAAGAACTATGGCCCCGAGGTAGTCTATGATGAAGTAGCTGCGGTCAATTGGATCACCTGGGCGACGAACCAGTGGTATGGTCCCACTGTGGCACTCTTCTAGAGACAAATGACTAACGATGTATAGGATCTCATTTGATAACGCGAAGACTCTAAGGCAAAAGGCCGATTTTGCTAATAGCAAGTGTCTTGGTGGCCTTTTTGGGTGGGCTTTGGACCTGGGAGGTCCTGGCTCTTTGACCAACCCGAATAGCCTCAGTCTGGATGACACGAGCGTAGATGGAGCTAATCCAGACGGCTCATCGGGAGGATCGGGTGATGTCTATATAGACCCTGGCATCTACAGCAGTAAAAATCCTACTGTGACATGCGTGCCCCCTTGCAATCTCATTCTCCCACCCTGGACCCTGCCCTCTTTCACCACCATCACTTTCCCCGACTACGAAACCTCTCTAGAGGTGGCCTGGACGACAACGATCACCACCACAATTTCAGAGGTTGCCACTGTGATTACCACCATTGCACGCACAGTCGAAACAACGACAATCCCCATTCCTCCTGTCATTACGAACATCATCGACGTATGGAACTGGAACATTACCATTCCCTCTGCGACAGTGACCACCTATCACCCCGTCAGCAGCATCCTGCCTCCACCGATCACTATCATAGATGACCCCAACCCAGCGTCCATAACAGGAGTCGTACACCCCCCTGTCACCCGCACCATCACAGTACCCCCTTACCCCTACCAGTCAGACGACATCGATCCATTTTTCCCAACAATCACATTCACAACCGGTCCTCCAGGCCCATCCTGTACAGGCGGCTGTGGTCACAAGTGTCACATCTTCTGTGGTGGCCCCTGTCTGACCGATTGCGATGGAGGTAACAACTCCAATGACTTCAACGATCCAGTCGATCCCGATCCACCAAAGACCCACGTTCACTGCAAAGGACCCGATTGCGTCAACGGTGTTTGTACAGGACCCCTCTGCATCAAGGTTGGCTGCGTCGGATCCAGCTGCTCGGACAGCCTCTGCCTCGGCGGTGACTGCTCCCCTCGATATTGCCACGGTGATAGCTGCGATAGCACATGTAGCGGCTCAGACTGCCAGACATCTGGCTGCATTGGTGATGACTGTAACGGAAGCGGTTTCTGCTTCGGTCTTCAGTGCCTTTCCTGGGGTTGCCTTGGTCCCAACTGTGGTCCTGACCTCATCTGTATCGGCCCAGATTGCACAGAAGTCTCGTGTACTGGGCCGGGCTGCGAGGACGGAATCTGCACAGGGCCCGGATGCGAGTCTGAGGATGAGGACTGCGAGCCAGAAGAAGCCCCCTTTTGCACGGAGTTTGTTTATAGCACCGTCATTGCCCCAGCTACAACCTCCACCAGGACTACCTCTGAAGCCTGCCGCACAATCACAGCCTGTGGTGCAACGGCGACCACTACCACTACCACCCGAGACGAGGAGGATATGACTATGACTGTCTCAGACATCATGCGCCAAGCCAGCATCGATCTAGATGCGCTTTCATCTGCTGCTGCTTCCATTAAGTCCAAGGAGTCTAGCTGGCTGTCAGAGGGAATTACTACTACTTCTACAACCACAACGAAGAGTACAACCACCTCTACAACTAAGACCACTACAACGACTTCCGCCTCCCCAACTGCATCAGAGGTTTCCTATAGCTGCAAGGGATCGTCCCGCTGCGGCTCTTTCTCTAACCTACGATCCTTCTGTAATGTGGCGAAGGCCTATCTACGTGGAAACGATCTTTACGGGTATGTACCGTCCAACCATCTGTGTTTGTTTTTCCTTCTCAAGCATACTCATACTAATTTGTATAACAGAACACTTGACTCTGACTCCAACACCGGAGCATGCTACACAGACGGTAAAAATGCCGGATTCGGCTGCGGCGTTTTCGTCAGCGGCTCTGGGTGTGAGATGGACGGCAACACAATGGCTGCGTATGTTGACCTTCCCAGTTTTTCTCTCATTTACCCTTTCAAAAACGTAAAATTATGAAACATCAAGTCTAACGAGTATTTTGCAGTGCATATGACCACCTCCACAACAGCGACGAAGGTGACTGCGGTATTTGCGGTTCGGTCACTTTCTCCGACGGTTGTCTACTCAAAGTTGACTATGTAGGAGGCTGCCAGACGACTCTCGATGGGCCGCTGCAGGTTGCCCCTCCGCTGTCAAATGTGACCTCAAATGGCACTGTAGCTGCTAGAGGAGGCGAGTGGTTTGTTTAATGTTGAATTCTCTGCAATTCTCTGCCATTAAGAGCAGAAGTATCTACATGGTATATTTGGTCTAGCGCTAGAACAAGTTGGGAAATGAAAGTACATTCGAGATTGCTAAGAATTCTATAGTTATCTATAGTTATACAGTCAACTCCCGCTTATAGTACCCCCTACTATCCAAGGAAAATCGTGTACAATGGGTGAGAGGTACAATGGGTGAGAGGATGACATAATATAACCCTAAGCCCTACTGCCTATTTAGGCTCTAATCCCATGTCTTCTAAGGTCACCTGACGCTTCTCCTCGACCTGAATCCGCTAAGCTCGCTGATTAAGTTAGTAGGGGTGGGGTTTCAGGCATTCTTATTGGTTGATGGGGCTGACTAAGCGGATTACTCAGTAAAGATGGGAGTGTACAAAGGCGAGTGTTCTAAAAGCGAGTGTTTATTATGGGAAATCAAGGAAAAGTGGGTCCATCCAAGGAAAATGGTACCCTGACCGGGAGTGTTCTATAACTAGCCGTACTATAAGCGGGAGTTGACTGTATCTCTTTTTTTTTTTTAGTTAGATAATAGATACGAAAATTTCTAATAGAGAACTATTTATTAAAGCCTATAGGTAACTATATTCTAGAATAATTTTTTATAACTTTACCCCTCCCGCGCCACCTTCCACGTCCATGCAATACGTGCTTCACACTTCACCCAAGCTTTAGTAAACCCTTGCTAGAATTTGCTAGAGTTTCCTCTATTGACCTATTTCATTATTGACGTCCTGCCTCCGCCAGATTACCCTCCTGTCAACTCCAGCGACTACCCTCAAATCCCAACCCGAATGTCACCCGCGTTGCTTCAAGAACTGCACGCTTTTTGCGACAGTGGGGACATTCAGAAATTCCGGGAGATTCTTGACTCATCACGCTCTTTTCCGGATGGATTCGACATATGCGATTTGTCCGGTATTATGATCGAAGCCACTAAACGAAACAGTACTCCATTCATCAAAGAGCTCCTTCGTCGCGGCATGCCAGTGGATCCACTCTATGCCTTTGAAGCAATCAAAGTGAAGGCAAAAGATGCTCTAGAAGCATTCCTTAATAACGGGTGGGATATCAATCAGCCGATGAGCGAGCTTAAACCTCCGCTACTAGGGTGAGACTAATGATCCTAATATGTTCCGAGATTTTAACCAGACGTAGTTTTAACCATTTTTCAGATATGCTATTGCGGACGAGGAAATGACAGCTTGGCTTCTTGATCATGAAGCTGATCCCAATCGACAATGTGTTATTGATCTCACACCACTCTCTCTTGCTGTCGAAAGTGCACCCATTTCTGTCATTCATCTCATACTCAGTCGTGGCGGAGATGTTCGAAAAGGACAACTCCTCCATCATGCCATCGAACGGCAATCAGATATTATCGAAGTTCTGAAGCTTCTCATAGAGAAAGGCGCACCCATCAATGCAACCGCTTACGAAGACCACCCCTCTTGGGCGTTATTCCAATTTATGGGTCTCGGAACACCCCTGCACAGAGCATCTGAACTAGGGAAAGTCGATGTCGTTCGCTACTTGATCAGCAAAGGAGCCGACCAGAATATCAAAGATGCAAAAGGTCGTATACCTTTAGAGTGTGCGCAAATGTCGAATCACTTGGAAGTCATTGAGGCATTGGAGAAGTGGAAGTAACTTGATTTCTCCCTGTGCTTACCTGCCTTCGGGTACCTTTTTGGCATTTGGACTGCCTAAGTCATCAATTCGAATAAGTTTTTGTGCGTCTTGTGTCAACTTTCTTTCTCTCGTTCCAGGTCAGCGTTAGTGCGGGGAAATGCGCCTCCTCAGTGCTCACCGTCTTTCTCCCCGTGTGCAAGTGGGCATAAGGATCTTCAAACCTTGTTAGTGGAATGAACTCTCGCATCTCGTCTTATGCTCCTAGTCGTCATTGGTTCGCTAATGCCGAACCATGTAGTGCTGATTGCTGCTCAAGATTCGCCTGGCATTCTTGTTCCGTGCCGCCTGGCGCATAGGCTGAATACTCCAACCAACACTGAAGCTGTGACACTTAGGACTCCAGCAACTAAAAGAGACCTCGACCTGCAGTTATATAATGCTTTGGAGAAGGCCCCTCCCTCATCTCCACCGCAATCCTATTCGCACTGTTCACGCCGAGTGTCATATCACGTGATCAAAACCACCTGTCCGTAATATGGAGTATGTAAGCTAGTTAGATCACATGATCTTAGTAAGCACACAGAATAACTGCGCGCACAGAGATAGAAGAATGGGACAGACAGGCATATATTCGACTGGATATCTATTGGTCCAACTTCCACCGCCCTGATTACGTGTTCGGACACCACCGTGCTTGGGCTCCTTAATAACCTTCCTCGACAACTATATATATCAACATCACATTCTCCCGTCGGCTTACGGGGAATAACTCTGTAATGAACACTATAAGGCCAGCTCTTCCTCGCTTCTCTACATTCTTTCGCAAGAAAGCGTTTCCCATGCCTTCTCCCGGGCCATCTTTACCACCCTGCGTACTCATCGACGAAGAAATCTCGCCAGGATACGACTCCAAAGTATTTCTACCCAGCGAAACCTGGGGAGGTTCTCGCCAATCGCTACCAAACCTTGGTCAAGGTTGGCTGGGGCGTGTCTTCAACAGTATGGCTAGCGCGTGATTTGCAAGGGTAGCCTTCAATGATTTCTGTTCAGTTCGAAGCTCTCTCTATTTCTAACATACATACAGGCATACAGAAGAGCCAGAGACCATTGTGGCACTAAAAATTATCAATAACAACGCGAGTTCGGTTGGTCATGAGCGCGAGGTTGAAGAGCACATTTCCACAGCAGATCCGTCACATCGCGGTCGCTCACTTATCCGAACGTTACTAGACTCTTTTGAAGTTAAGGGCTCTGGAACTTCTTATTCATGTCTTGTGTATCCACCTATCAGGGAGCCATTGTCGATGTATCAGCAGCGCTTTGCCGACAGAAAAATGCCACTGCCCCTCATTAAAACATACATTCGTGCTCTTCTTACGGGGCTTGATTATCTGCACAAAGAATGCAGGATAGTTCATACGGGTAAATTCATCTTCGTCCTTATTTCTCGTCGGTGATACTGATCCAATCGGCTGCCTAGATCTAAAGCTTGAAAACATCATGGTCTCATTCGAGGATCCAACAGTGCTTGCTGATTTCATCAATTCTCAGCTTGAAAACCCGATGGCTTCCAAGATTGATTCCACGGGACGGCCAGCGTATCAGTCCCGCAATGATTTTGGGCCACTGAAAAGCCTGAGAAGTATACCACAGCTTGTGGACTTTGGCTTAGCAACCAGACTCGAGGAAGACGACGACTGGGGCGTCTTGCCTATTCAGCCGGACCACTATCGGGCGCCAGAGGTGATACTGGGAAATGGATGGCAAATGCCGGCGGATATTTGGAATCTTGGTGTTCTGGTGCGCTCCATTCTCCAAATTTATTGCGTCTGCTAATGCTAGACTAGTTGTGGGATATGATCGAAGGCAAAGAGCTATTTCGGCATATTCATAACCAACAAGGTTGCTACAATGCTAAACTACACATCGCCAAAATGATAGCTTATCTCGGTCCACCTCCTATAGAGGTCATACAAAGGTATCAATATATGCGAGATTACTCGTGGCCGGAACCTGTTAGGCGAGAGGATGGCAGAGTATGTGAGACCATGGAGGAGTACTTCTGTGGGCCGTTCTTTGAAGATAATGGTATTACCGCATTTTCTATCTCGCATGAGTTATTTACCGACTCACGAAACATCTTAGGTCGTTTTCTCTACGAAAACCTGATTCCCGACCGAAAATTACGCGACACGGTTTCCTTAAGGGAGAGGAAAGAGAAGCGTTCCTTGACCTCGCCAAGGGAATGCTCGTCTGGCATCCAGATACGAGGAAAACGGCAGGAGAATTGGCGGGGCATCCCTTTCTTCAACAAAAGCAACCAAGCACCTGATATTTTTCATTGTTTGCTAGCGGAATGATCCTCAATCGTGATTAATATCATTTCACCAGTGCCATCAAATAACCGATTGAAACGTCAACGTACTTGTCTTTTGAATGCCAACTAATATAGTCATTCGATCTGGCTTTGATCACACAATAATATCACTATACCTCAAATCAGATACAAGACATCAACCGCAATTTCATCCTGGTCATTACTCTGGGGATTTCATTACTGCCGGGCTTTCTCCCTACTTGTCTTCGCCGCAGCCTTCATTTTGGGCCAGAACTGCTAGGAATTGTGCCGGGGTCATGTCATATTATATGTAAAATTTACATAAAAATGGACCCACTTTCATGGATATCCATGGTTTTATTCTTATCCATAGATATCCTAGTGGTTTTATCCATGATGGATAACACCCATGGTTATCCATGGTTTTATCCATATCCATAGATATCTTAATGGTTTTATCCATGATGGATAATAACCATGGTTATTAACCAAATGTCAAAGCCTAGGTTAGGTTCGGGTTATGGGTTAGATAGGTTATGGCGCAGCCTAATAACACGCATACTCCTCAGCTATGCCTACGGCGCACGTCGGCGTTAAAGAATCAGCTCCCTGGGTAGCGGCCTCCGGAATGATGTTGATAGCCGCATTGGTAGAGTAGTTATAACTAAAGAAGCCTTGGCCAAAGTACCGCGCAGTCTCGATCACGCGCTCGTAACCAGAGGTGAAGATGGGCACAACAGACTGGCCGTCCCATAGATGACCGTACCAAGCACGGTACTCACTACCCCGACTAAAGGCATCAAGTAAACCTGCATACGGTCCACTGGTTGACTCCTGAGAGTATAGGTTCGCATCTGGGACATAGTAGGTCCACTCATTCAAGAAAGCAAGATCTCCCTTGAAAGTAGAGACATTGGCTTTCATTTAGTCCAACGTTTGCACAAAACTATCTGCAAAGCCAGAGTAGTCTGGGTAACGTTCACCATGGCGCATGATCATAAAGGCTTGATCGACTTCACATCCATCGGGAGTGTTTCTATCCACACCATATGCCTGACGATCGGAGTAAGGGGCGAGAGAGCTCATGTATTTGATGATATTATATCCATCGGAAAGTCTGCGAGAACTGCTTATCTCCAAACTTGGGATACGCTCTCATGTTTGCAGAAGCCAGAGAGGCCAAAGCCAAGCCGGAGGCCAACCAAGAGAGATTCAACATCTTGACGTTGAGATTGGTCGAATAGCGAGCGAATCCGAGATGATAATCCAAGGATCATGATCGAGAGACGACAGTGTACATGAGATAGGGGTGCTTTTATAGCCATAATGCTCTGTGCCTAGCCACCCTTAGGGCGGGCATAATGTCGCTAATGCGCGGTAATTTTAAATGGCATCGCCTAAGTATACTGTATAGCCGGCTGGATTTCTACTTTTTACCGAGTTTGAAGCCATGAAATTGTCAAGCCCCAACCCCATGTCAAAGCTTCACTGACAGCACGAACGTGCATGTAAAGCTACTTTTTATTGGAGAAGGCGGGGAAAGGTAGAAGCGGTAAAATTGTGGCGTTCTTGGACCCTTGCAAGAGCGGGCCTGCAAGCGCGGGCCCGCACGTGCAGCTAAACATACCCATCTTGATGACTACTCTTGATTAGATCGATCGATAATATTGTTCTCCCCTCGTTTCCAAAGCACTTAATGGGATGAAGTTGGCGGAACGATCCGTCAAGCTCTGACCTAATAAGAATAATACCTTGGGGCTCTCATAGAACTCTGCTTAGAATCATATTCAGAACTCTCCAGGCTAAACACAAGAGACAGGAGTTAACTGCACACGTGCCAGGGTATTCAGAACAAGAGTCTATCATTAGTCTATATCACACATCTTTAACGTATTAGCTCAACTAAAGTTGATTCCATCACTGGCCATACTATCATTTGTTTCAAATAAGCAGATCCCCACAAAGTAAGTGCTTGATTCCATATTTTCTTTTTCTTTTTTAAATGAATCCCTATCCATCAGCCTTTATTTCATAAAGTCAATCTATTCAATGCCTGAATAAAGGCCTCTGTATCTCAAACGAGTGTCCAAGGTTGTAGTCTCAACTTAAACGCAATCTAGAAAAGCCTCACACAAATACCTACTTCTCCCGAGGTCATGAATTTCAGCACAAGGCCTCCTGGTAAAGAAAAATGAAGCAAGATGACGACGAGAGGTCAAAAACTGCATATATGCGAGCATCCCAGCTGTAATCAAGGAAGTCTGAAGTCATTGAATGCTTGAATCTATGCTTGTCATCTGACAGGTTGTTACGAAGGCTGAGAAATGTTCGACGGCATGGATTGACCTATAATCAGTAAGTGACCATGACGTCTTACAGAGATGAAAACAATATTCAATGCGCGATAGCAAACATTTTCCACCCAAAGAATGCACTTCAGCACTTGCGATGAATACTGAAATCTTGTATTTGGTCTATAAATCAGCTAGACAGACCTACCGCTCAGCATCCACAGTTACCAAGCATGTTGACGCATGTTGACGCTGGAAGCCGAAGATATCTCTGACACAGTTTTGGCTTTGAGCACAACTTCAGCGAACTAATTCAGGAGCTAGGTTTTGCAGACAATCGTCTTGCTCCAAACTCTCTTGGTCCAGGCCAGTCTTCTTCAATAACTATACAGTAAAGAGCATTTTGCCCATTCTCCCCAACTGCCATCATCAGCGGGGTCAAAGACAACCATTAACAGTGCTTGCACAGAGTTCTAGGATCGGACGTTTTCAAGGCAGCCCCAGATTCATAAGAGTGAGACAAGTCTGGGAATGGTTTAAATTGGCTAGGATTCATTACCAGCAAATTCTGGGGTGAGTTAAAAGTTCCTCTTAACAATGCGCTACATAATCCATACTATGCTAGTCTTACCTCGCACGGAGGATACAGGTCGTGTCGCCATTGGAGGGGTCTTGGCGTCACCATTAAAAGCAATTAGACTTCGTAATGGTGACGCCAAGACTTTTCAATGGCGACACCACATTAGAACTCGCACGCTGAACAGCACTCAACCATAGATTAGTCATTCACCACGTGACTAGACTGAACACTTGTCCCGGGCCGACATTTACCCAGTAATCGGAAGCCTGTAAGCGCCCTCATAGAAGCGGCGCCCAGGCCCCACCAGACCGTCTATTACAGTAGGTGCATATTAGCTGTGCAAATCAAATCCGTTCATATGTCACGTGTGGTGCTCTGCAACATGTAGATACGGAGATCTAGACCAGATCTTTCGCCTTTCAACTTTGACTTTCCGTAGCTGAAGTTAATGATACACAAGGTAATTATAAGAACACTATGAACCAATAATAATATCATCAACTTTAAAATACTTGAGAATGTAAGATTTGAATTCGTGTTAATTGTTAAATCCAACCTTGGAACTGCTTGCGACTCTCCGTGCTCCGTCTCCGCATGCGGGATTCTTCGGCTTCACCGCTCCCTATTTCTCCTCTTTTACTCCATACCCTACGATCTTCCCCGTCAAGCCTTTTTTTGCTCCTTTTCTTACTTATTCATTTCCCTCACTCTCCACTTGGGTTGACTTATTTGTCGCCCAGCCTTCCACAATAGTGACTGGGGTTCACTGGGTGCCTTATCGCACATGCGCCAGTCGAACACACGGTCCTCAGCCTTTTTGTGATATTGACCTTGCGCCCCCGCGCTTACGCTCCACACCATTTCCTTGATGCTCACGCCCCAGTCCTCGTGCACTGCATTCAGATCCTTCCCCAGGCCCGGCTTCACCGACTGGTGATCTTGACGTCGAATTTTCACCCACGCTCCTATTCCCCGGTTACCGACACCACAACCATGCGCCGAGCGACTCCTTTCTGAGTTTCTCATACGTGAAGAGTTGGGGAACCGGGCTATCATCATGGCTCGTACTGATATTCAAATTGGTCGGGAGCCGGTGGTTCCGACTTCAAAAGGACGACTTTCCAGCGACTCCGTGATTCGATCACTCACCAAGAAGGATGCCCGCTCCATGTCGAGAGCAGGGACGGAGGCTTCCTGGGCCGCTAAAGGCCCCGGGCTGGTCCCATCTCAGTCAGATCTAGAGGGCGTTTTTGCGCCGGCTCCCTTTCCTGAGTACTCCGATGCCCAGTCTCCTGGGTACAGGGACCACGACTCGACCACTTCAACCAAAGTTCCCTCCAACGTGACCCCCAGCGAACCCTGGAGCTTGACTCCCAATGACTCGTCTGAGGCGCTTGATTATCGCTCCAAGAGCAAGCACATAAAGCCCAAAGTTCACATCAAACCGATACTCCGCAAAATGTCGCGTGATGATGCGGCGTCCACATCCATCGATCTGTCCCGCTCGTCAACCGAGCAGGAAGGGCTGGGCATCTACCTGAGTATGGAGCGGGATCGGCGCCGAAGTGAATCGCTAACCGGACCAACATACCGGCGGGCATCCGGCCTTCACAATAGATCCACAAGCGGAACCTCTCAATTTTCTACTGGAACCGGATCCAGCGGAGGCAGAACAGGATCGCAATACGTCTATCCCATGCGCCCAACCCCCAAGGCATATACACCACCATTAAGCCAATCTAACCACACATCGGGAAATGACAGCGATGAGGCGGACGAGGACAGTATTGAGTCCGAGTCCAGAGCCCCGCCCGCGGCAGACACTGCCCGTTTCGTTCGTGCTTCTTCAGGACCGGTTCCCCGCTTGTCGTTGCAAATTGAAGATGAATCGTTCATCCAACTCCCAGAGGTTTCCTCAACACATCTTGCCAGTAGACCATCCTTCGGCTACTCACGAGATAATGGGAGTGCACTGGACACCGCATCGCCAATCTCTAGACCCTCTCTTGACTACGTGTTTCGCTCACGAACTCGCACCAGTACGGATCCGATCTCTCGAGCGGCCACCGTCCAGGCTGCCCGGCAAGCGTTTGAGGAAAGGGAAGCTGCTAAGACTCGCCGGCTCGAGAAACAGCAGATGAAGTCTGAAGAAAGACGTCGCCGGGTCAAGCACAACTTGTCAGGAGGCCAGGAGTCTCCGGCAGTGCAATCGAACGAGAACATTTCCGAGAAACCTTCCAGATCGCATGGCTCGCAGGGAATTGAGGCGGATAAGCAACCATCGGCTTCATGGAAATCCCAATCCAAAAGCACTTGGGTGCTCTTCATGACCTGGCTCCGAACCCGGGTATTCAAATTTCGACGAAAGCTGCGAAAGACGAACTGATTCCTTCTCCCCCTATCTATCGGCTCATCTCTGTTCATAACCTCATCGAGCGATTTCACTTTTTTTTATTGTTTTTATGCTGGGGATCTTTGCAGCTCTACTCCACATGATTTAGGAGTCCAGGGAAGACAGGCGTTTTTAAATAGGGATCTTTGCTGGCCATCAAAGGCAACATTTTTGATTATTCTTGGTCCAATTAGGAAATATGAAAAAATTTATTCACATATATATTCCTATACTCACAGACCTTCCAAGGTTGTTCAGCGAAGATCGGTATGTGATCGCATCACGTGACCAAACTGCGCAAGTGTGACCTCTGCGTCGCCAGCCTTTTGCCCATTCCAAACACTACGGCGTACAGCAGCGACAACAAGCGCCTGATAAGAGCTCCGTTGCTTCATCGCGTTGTTTTTCCCTCCTTAGGCGCACCTCCAAAAGGGGGACAGCGTCTCCATAATGGTGTACGACTGGGCAGGGAAGCGGGACATCTGCTTCCAGATGTACATCCAGGATAAGAAGGGACTGGAGGAGATCATGGAGTTCATGAGGACCGCTTATCAGTTTTCCCCAAGGTAAACGATCGCGCCTTCCCAAGGTATATAAATGCCTTATACCTGCCATAGAGCTAACTCACGGTCGGTAAACAGCAAGCGTGCCTTCCAGACCCAGTTTAAACGATGGGGTTTCCCTTCGAAGCAAAATCCAGCCCATAAGAATGTCGAACTTGTCGCTCGAGTACAACAGCTATGGGAGCAGAATACCAACCAACGTGACATGCTTCGAATCTTGAATGATGAAGGCTTCGTGATCAAAGAACGAGAGTTAATGCGCGTGCGTGCAAAAAACCGGTGGCTACTTCGAGTTCCCAACGGCATGAAATCCCAAACGAACGCTGCTATGCATGAGACACAACCAGAGGACGAAGGCTTGTTGGCCCTGCAGCAAGAGGTCTACAAACAAGACACTATTTTTGATGGTGCTGAGCCTCCGCCTGCGGAAATGGCTGCACCTGTCGAGGGAATTCCCCCGTCGCCGAGTCTGTCACCAGAGATCATAGCAAAACGCAAGGCAAGGCTGGACCGCCTGAAATCGGAGAGCGCAGAGCGATGGGCATCCCGAAAGCGCCGACGTCGCACTCGTGGCTGGGCTGGACTTCCAGCAGATCCTCCAGGACCTCCACGATTTCCCTCGGAGACCACAATCGACGAGAGTAAGCAGTATCTCAGCCTAGACAACGTCATGTACCGCCAACTCCGCGATAGGTTTCAACGGATCTGCGAGGAGGCTGGATTCATAAAGAAAACAATTGCAGGCCCGGAAAAATGGCAAGCAGCAAAAGACAAACTGATTCAGGAAACCCCACACCTTCAGCAGGTCTTCAATACCGAGCCCAACGAGCGTGATGCGAAAGTACTCGCTTTAGATGTTGTCTGTACGGATGTCACTAAACGGATGAGAACGTTAGAGCGAAGGATGACTATTGCCGAGGCAAAAAATGCCCTGGGTGTCAACCCTGAGGAAAGCCGTCAGATTCGGAATGCTTTCTATGACACGCTCAAAATGGACCATTTCACAAGCAAGTTGGAAGCGGGCGACGAACACTGGAAGGAGTTGAAAGCACAGTGGATCCGTGATACACCTCTACTCCAGCGGATTCTGGAGCCCGGAGAAGCTGACCCCCACCACACAACCAAACTGAAAGCCATGGAGGTACTATGTCGCGATGTGATGAAAAGGCTGCGTGATGACCAAACCAAGCGGGACCCTGCCCGGAAGAGATCATCTGCGCGCGCCGATTCACAGAACCCCACGCGAAGCACCGCCACGCCTGTGAGCAATATCCTTGGGAATGAAATCAGTAATGGTATCAGTACACTGGCATCCCAAGCTCTTGCAAGTGCCCCAATTACCGCCAGTGAAATTGGAGATATGCAAATCGACCCTTCACTGCTCCAGGCAGCGAATGATCCCTCGTCTTATTCATCCAATGCCCAACACGAGGCCAGCAGCGCCTTTGAATATATGGACCCAATGCTACACCCCGGGTTGCTCAACACTGATGTCATTCTCCAAATTCGTCCGCAGAACAATCTTCCTGCAAACTCTACAAGAACCTGGCCCGAGAAACTAAATACTCGGAGTCTTGAGGAAATCCGCCAATTAGTAGCCAATCGGTATCCATACTCGATCGTCAGCAAGATTGAGGGAGTTGGTAAGGATGAACATGGGAACGACACTTACTTCGCTATTGATGAAGATCATGAATTGGATGCATATTTGACTCATGTGCATGACAGAAAGCCTTTGCTCATCTTGACGCTGGCGCAGATCTGATTCTGTTCCTGTCGAGTCTATTTTTATATCAGCTTTTCCTCTCTGCCAGTCGCTTTCAAAGAAACTTGGGGCCACAAATACCTAACTCCATCTATATATTAACGAACCCAATGAAGAAAACACAAGCTGTGTGATACACACAAATTCATCTCAAACCATTTCTGTCTGTTGTACTGTAGGATATTTGGAAATAGCCCTCTCCGGAGGATGACCTCGTCTATTAAGGTGCATTACAAGGCATACATACGGTGATGAAAAACTGAATAGGCCTGTAAGAGGATGGTAGGGCCAAAATTCATTTATAGGTACATGGATGACAGAAACGCTTATATCTCACATTTACATAACAGTATCCTCTTCAGGGAAGGTTCATCTAGTATCTCAAAATCTAACTGCTACCCAGTGTTTGAACAACGTTCCTGAATAAAACGCCAAGAGAAGGCAGCGAGAACGAAGGAGTGTCACCAAATACGCTAGCAAGCCCCTTATTTTGACCAGCAGAACTATCTCCCTCGATAGCCTGCACAGGAGCTCTCTCCGGGCCTCGACTAAAGATAGTGGCCAGTCCCGAAGTGAGCTGGCTCGTAACCTCGATTGGCTGTACGCTCTTCTGCGAAGCCTTATCCAGACATCCAACGCGCTGCACACTGGAGCTTGCATCAACGACGATATAATCGCCAGAGTATACATCTGCTAGAAGTGCGAGCGGGCAGCTTCCAAGAATTTCTTGGAAAACCAGGTTTAGGGAGGAAATGTCGTAAATCCGGATGCGGAATCGAGATTGACGACGCTTCTTCTGTGAGGTACTCGAGGTCTCGAGCTCATGACTGGCGATAGCGAATGTCCGGGTTCTGGGGTTGACTGCAAGAAGGGGTGGGTTTGCTGCGTTGGCTGAGCTGGAGGATTCAGGCAGCTGGGCGGGCTTGACGACATCATCAACGGTATCCCAGACTGCTACTGATCCTGCGGATGCAACAACTAGGTATCTTCCGAGGAACTTGGCTGAGTAAGGAGTGCCGAGGAAGACGCCGGTTCGTCGGTAGTGGACTGTGCAATTGTGGACATCGATCAGGAGGACAAGGCCGTCGTTTGCTCCGGACTCGGATGGCAAGCAGACTGCGAGAACTGATCCATCCTCAGAGAAGCTCATGCAGGCCTGTTTCAAGGATGCGCCTGCATCACTGAGACGGCCGGTCAAGTCAACCATGTTTCGGCATTTCCATGTATCCAATTGCTTCTCAGAATCGGTTTTGAGGCCACTTCGGTGGCGAGCAGTTGGGCACCAGAAACGAAGGAATGCATCTGCACCAAGGGTTGCAAACTCACGAGACTGGGGGCGAGCAACCAAGCCAAGCACCTCCGCATGGTGGTTGTTATTGAAATGAGGCCCATCAATACGAGTCACAAGTTCCCACATACTAGAAGATGCACTCCATTTCCAGAACTTGAGGAAGATCTCAGGTCGCAATAAAACGTTGTCTTGGCGGGAAGCAACGCTAGCAAGAGCCTCCACATCTCGGCGGTGGGGAGTCCAACTATCGACAGTCGCCATCCATTTTCCATCCTCAAGGATATCCATATTCCGAATATCAGGCGTAGCTATTGTGGAGCCTTCAGGGCCGACATTCAATGTTGTTGCGTTAGTCCGCGCAAGAGCCTGGCGGGAAATGTGTGAGTTGGATCTGATGTCGAAAGTTTGCAGCATGGCAGCATTAGAGCGCTGGGGCCCCTGCTGGGTGGATTGGTGCGAGGCAGGAATAGCTACAAGTAGTTGCTCTGGGTGTTGCGGGTGAAGGGCTGCAACAGCGTTCAACGACTTTTTGGAGGCGGAGTCCTTGGTGTTACCTCCCTCCGAGCTAAGCTGTAGACCAGTCACGGTGGCAGTGGGTAACAGCTCTCTGGCAGACAGAACCATCACCGAGTTATCAGCCAGGTGCACCACGTAGGAAGTTCCTTGCGGTGAAACGGTGATGTTGAGAATCGGGGAGGACAGATGGGGCAGGAATTGCTTTCGGCCGGTATCCAATTGCCATAGAACGATGACGGACTCATTTCCACCTGAGAGGATGTAATTACCTAGACAAGTTCATTAGGGCGCACATCCTTAAGCAAAATATAATGAACGCGAACTTACCATCTCTCGACCATTTCACAGTATTGACAGAGCCACGATGCCAGTGTAATCTTTGTGGGGATGATTTCTTCTCTGCATTGCGTCCAAATAGAGTGTTGAATACGTCTTGGTAGACCAAGATAGCTCCACCAGTTTCACCCACCACCAAGTCAACAGCCTCTGAACCTTTGGCAGACTTGGATTCTGTGCCCTTGCTCTTTGCGGATAGATTCTGACGCAGGTGGAAACAAGTGGCAGAGGATGGAAGTGTCGCTTCTCTCCAGTTATATTGTACAGATTCGGCGTTCTCGAGATCGAGGGTGGCTGTGGTACCCATGAAGATACGAGGGCCATCAGAGGCAATGATGACTCGTCCCCCGCAGACAACTTGGATATTGTTGATCTGCTCCTCGGTGGTGAGAGCAACGATGCTAGGGGACTTTTTGTCGCTCAACGCATTGATCGAAATCTGTCTCTTCCCGTCCTTTTGAATCGCAATAGAGTATGCAGCCAATTGGTTCCGGTTCTCGACTGGTGGCACATCCACTGCAACGGCCCTGGACCCAGTTCCCCACCGAGCCAGCCGCTTTCCAGAATCCCAGTGCCATTTGGTCACAAAGCTAGAAGTGAAGATGTAGAGGATCTCCTGGTCAAGGGGACAGATCTTGTATCCAATAACATTTTGTCCAGCCTCCATCTGCAAGGTTCGCACCAGACGAGATGTCGAAGTCGCGAAGACTTGGACAGCCGTATCGAGTCCAATGAAGAGATGACTACTCGATATCAGAATGGGTCCGAAAAAGGAGAAAGTGTGCAAAAATGAGCTACTTACGCTTCATCAAGAGTCATCACGGTGTTCACATTGCTGTAACGACCGCCGACTGGGCGTGAGAATGACCATGGTGCACTGCTCTTGTGTTTCTCGACTGCCAATGACGGGGCCTCGTTTTCAGGACTCGAGCCTTTTGCCTTTTTCTGGCTCTGAGAGTTGTTGACATCCGAAGTCCGGCGCCGTTTGGTTCGCTCCTCACTCGGTCGCGATGGTTTATCGGCGGCGTCGCTGGCTCGAGACCGTTTTTGGTGTTGTGCTGACATATTTGCAGCTATTGGAAAGGTCTGTTGGATTTATACCAACAGGCTTGGTGATTATTGCAAGTCGTAAATCAATTAGTCATACCTCAATGTCATTCGTGGTGACAATTAAGGAAGACAGATACCGCATAGGTCTCTTGGTGATGCGCAACTTTTTTTTTCTCGGAAACAAAAAGACAAGGCGGAGGCGATCAGCAGAAAATTGTCCCTCCGCTCACCGCCGACATGCCCGTCGCGGAAAAGTTTGAATGAGCTTCAGGTGAACATCACTCTGTGAATCTTTCATCCTTGTCTCGCCACGATGATTATTCCTGTGCGTTGTTTCTCTTGTGGAAAGGTTAGTGACGTTCCTGCGATCTCTTCGCCTTTTTTCCTAATCATGTCTTTAGGTGGTTGGCGACCTGTGGGAACGGTATTTGCAGCTGCTCGACGAAGGTGTCCCTGATGGGTAAGAACTCTTGATCCACATTCTTTGCTCCATCTGGCTTAGCTCTCTAACATATGGTCAGTGATGCTATGGACCAGTTGGGTTGCCGCCGATACTGCTGCCGTCGAATGATCATGACCCACGTGGATCTTATCGAGAAGCTCCTCCGGTATGTCCTGAAGCTCAAGAGATACAATTGACTTCCACTGAGAATCTATCTCCTTTAGTTACAACTCCGCCGAGAAAGACCGCACTAAGGCTCAAATGTAAATTAGCCCAACGGATTTCCTTGCTATCACACAATATGTTTGATGTGCAAGCCCGCATGGCCCATCGCGTGAGCATCATTCTCGACACGATAGCGACGCCGGTTTCCAATACCCTCCACCATCAGCGATAGCTGCCGGCATCCAATGGAGTTGAAGAAAGATAGGGTGTTCGAATCTATACCCCTGGCCCGTCGCCCACAGTTTTGTTTTTCCCCGCTTTTTTTTATCTCTTGTGTTTAGCTATGGCGGGGCTTGAGAACTATCGAACCTACTCCAAGAGCTATGTGACAAAAGCTGGATTTGGTCTTTTTCTCCGATAGAATGTATCTTCATTCTCGCCAACATGCATTTTGGAGAGGCGTTGCACACATCACGGGATTCGGCGTCTATGGAGGAATTTATTAGAAAATTCACAAGCGATTCATAAAACACAAAGAGCACTCCAATCCTTCAGTACAGCAGGACCATATAGGGGGTTTCAAGGGGAATACATTGTAATCGACATGTTTTTCATGTGAACATTGCAAGCGCCTTACAACCAGAAAGAGACTAGTCTGGGGGCGTCTGAGTGGGGAACGGACAAGCCTATGCATGCCTCATCACGCCCCAGGCGCTTAGTTCCGTGTGCTTTCTCGGCTTTCTCTGCTTTTCTTACTTTTTCCTTGATTTGATTTCGGCTTTGAAATTCTGATCC
The DNA here is from genome assembly GCA_028828865.1 of Penicillium sp. IBT 16267x. Taxonomy (NCBI): domain Eukaryota; kingdom Fungi; phylum Ascomycota; class Eurotiomycetes; order Eurotiales; family Aspergillaceae; genus Penicillium; species Penicillium sp. IBT 16267x. Next base: position 1,649,936 of record JAQJZQ010000012.1, on the reverse strand, counting down.
TCTCGGAGAATCTCAGCGTGATTGGAATGGTAGTATACGAATACCCGGTGACCAGGCTGATGGGTTATCTTGCGGCCTGAGCTCCTCTGATGCGCGGGGATTGCGCTCGACTCCTCTTCTCTCTTCCTTCAACTTCCCTGCCCAAACTACAATTCCAATTCTCCATCCCCCAGCTCGGCCATGATGGCCGTCAGGTCGCCGCTGCCCATCATATCGTATCACGATACCTCCAGCCCGTATGCTGGTTCAGATTCGATGTAAGCCATGTCGATGTCGCCGAACCCCATAGATGCGCCCCGTTGCTTATGCATTGCCGTATAGGTCTTTTGAAAGTCCCTCAGCCAGTGTGAGGAATTCAATTTCTTCCGTTCCAGATGAAAATTCGGTCGATGAAACAAATATTATACCTGCCGCCCCCACGTCAGATGGAACGAAGCTAGATAAGGGCAATGATGATGAGGGGTCTGTCGCGGCGACACCAGTCCAGGAATCAGCACCTTCTACTCAGCCGGGACTGACAGTATGTGTGAAACAGAAGAAGTTGTGTTCCTTCTATCACCAGCATACTGATGCGAACAGATCCAAACTACACACTCCTATAATATTGGCTACAATACAAGATCAGATGATGATGAGCCACCACAGTCCGTCATACATGCTCCGCCGGGGTTCAGGGATTTTGTAAGAAAGGCTTTAATAATCCCATTGGCTACCTCGGTTCTTGCTGCTAATGATTAATGAAGACGCGCGCAGAGACACAAGAACAAGAGGCATGCGATGACAATGAATCATCTTCGCCTGACTCGGAGCCTGCTCAGCTGGCTATTGCACCAGGAAGGGCCAGAAAGGTACTTTGCAAACGCCCATAATCGTGATTACTGGATTCACTGACAATGAGATGTCGATCCAAAGATTGGCAATAGTCCCATATCTCCACCACCATTGACGACCGCGGTCGCACCCCCACAGGACTGGGCGGAAAGAGCAACTCCTCGGGCACAGACAAGACATGAGTTCGAGGGTTCAGGGCGACGCACACGTTCTAGCAGTTTAGAAGGTGAAAATCCATTCTTGATCTCCTGTGATACGTCAACATATACATCGGCTCACACTTGGATAGATATCCCTGAAGGTACACAAGGTCCACAGCCGATGAGCAAACTCCTCGCTCCCTTTACAACCTTGAGCCTGGATACTGACATGATACCAGGAAATTTCTCCATCAAAGAAGTCGAGATCAATGCTCTGCGAACAGCCCTGGCTGAATGTTGGACACTATGTAATACGCTGGCTAGTCTTAGTTATATCAATCGAGAACGGCTCTTGGAAGGCGGGATGGAAGAAGATGCATGGAGATGCTGCTGGCGACTTTGCCAAAAGTTATACGATACGCGAGAGGATGATTTTGCCTTGCAGGTTAACCCCACACTCGACCTTTGTCGAGATTTCTGCCAGGCCTTATTTGAGGTCCGAAGCTGCGATAATGACCTGACCGACTCGGTGCTCCGCGTGAGCTTTGAGCTTAATAACCACCTTTATAACACGCACGATCGCAACCTACCGGACGCCTTTCGAGAGCGAACGTTGGACTTTTATATTACCTTGTGCCACCGCCTCATGAAGCAACGCACACGCCTGACCGCGACGGACGCGCTCCTGAGTGCATGTTGGACATTGGCTGAAATGCTTTTCAGCATCCGACAGAGTAAACGAGAAGGTAAAAGGCTGGACGAGGAGCTATTGGGATCGGCCGTGCAGGCCTGTTGGGAGCTTTGTGACATTTTCCGCGAGGGCTGGACCCTACACAGTATGCGTAACTCAGATCGGGGCACACCACGTCCCAGCCAGACGACTTTTGCCCAAGCCTTCCAGCAGGCGGCGCAGCAGTCTGAGCTCGATTTTGTCGACGACTCGGGGCAGCTTGGGAATCCGGAGACCCCAACCACTATCTTTGAGGATACGGCAACAGTCTCCCCCGATGAAGCATCCGTACCCAATATCCTCGTTCTCGGGCATGGGCATGGTCACAGCAATGGGCATGGGCATAGTTCCCACCCCAAGTGGCCCTCTGGTGCGTCTAGCATCTCGGACAATTCTCGGTCTTCCGGGCACACCGCATCGTCCGCGAATACGGTGACCACTACCTCCGAGGACCCAAACTTCACCCGACTCAAGGTGTTGGTCACCAAAGCGGCCATTAACAGTGGATACCAACGGGGTCATTCTCAGAGCCTGTCATCCTTTGTGAAGTCTCTCCCCTCGGATGCATTTGGTTCGGCGCCCTGGCAGACCTCGTTATTGAAGTACTATCGAAAGCTGGTCGCGTTTGATCCCGCCTTTCGCAGCGTTGGCTTCCCGGCCCGCGTGAGTGCAATTGAGGTTGCTCGTGCCTGTCAAGCAATGCTTCAGAGCGGACAGTATTCTTGGCTTCGTGATCTTTACCGACTCGTCTTTGGCTTCCACATGGAAGAAGCAATGGGTCGGAAGGGAGTCACCATCCAGACTTGAGGGTCAACCACTATTCTTGAAACCAATCGAATTTCGGGTTCCAAGGTTAACGTGGAAGAATATGAAACGGGGGGTAGGCAATCTCTCTTTCCCTCGTTCTAGGAAGCGCGAGTCATGGTTGTTACGGTGTACGGAGTACAGCGACGTCGAAACTGAAAGTGGAGACAGTATGCTCTGGGCATTTTCATTTTTCCTTATTATAATGTAACGATTCCGCACCAGAATCCGGTGATGCAGTTGAATTGAACCGTTTTCTTTGCCGGAGTAAAGTATAACCATTCAACCGCTTCTAACTCCAGTTGGAGTTGAGATCTCCTGGTCTCACGCGTCTCCTTGCCGATCATGCCTCGTTCGGAGATGGCCCGAGTACCCTATTTGGCGGTCCACATTATCTACGGTAAGCACACTGCCGGTTCTGGGGCCGAAGCAACCTCGCGTACCGTTCAATATGAAATCTACAAAGGTAGATTGTTTTTCCCTCGGGAATCAACAAATCAATCCTCGAACACTCTGTACTAAGTGGAGAGCAAGAACAGGCCCGGGGGCCGACAGTGGATCCCTGGATCCCATCGAAAGTCGGAATTGAGATGTCTACTGAGCCCATTGAGAATACTGCCTTACCGATTTTGAATTCTCTCCTGTCAGGCCATGCATGGAATTCCCTTGGAAGATTCTCCTTCCCTCTTGAGCCCCTTTGTGGAACAGGGGAGGACATGATGTTTCCAATCGGTCTAGTCGCGTCTACCCTCTCCACTCCCCCGCATATAAGCCCAGCTGGGGAAGATTCCAACGCAGTTGAAATTTGAACGCCGCTGACGCTTGGTAGGATCTGAAAGGCTGAAGGTGGAGATGTAATTCCCAGAGACGGGATCAAACGACGTGGGGATTTAGGCCGACTTCTCGGTATCCGTGTGCCACGGGGAACAGGGATCAATAGAGCATTCGGAATAAGTCGGCCCCGAGTACCTTTTGCCTGTGTCGAGATTTCCCGTTGAAGCGATTCGTGGAAATCGAAATCAGACAATTTCAGCCCGAATTCGATTTGGATCCGACTTGGAAGATCATACAGGAAGACAAACGAGATTCTAAGATCACGGAAGAATCATACCAGATCCCTATATAGAGGCGTGTTTGTTCCGTTGCCGATTCATGTCAGAACTACGCAATGAACATGATCATGATTTACTAAAAAGCCACAGGGATTCGATTCCCTCTTTTCGCGATTTCTCTCCGTTCCCATAGAGTGGATCTGTGGTAGCGTCGAACGCCCGGTGGAGCCTAGTGCATGCTAGTAATATTTTAGCTGATGGGATACAAATGATTCGATTTCAACAACCTATATGATCATGTCACCGCAATACTATGGGTTGTTGTACTATAATCCCAATTGTGTGCCAGTATCTATAAAGATGCGAACTTAACTCTCTACGGGGTACTAATACAATCTTCATCTAATATTCGGACCGCCAAGCCTTAGATTGGGTTACTGACTTAGCTTAATTAGTCTTGGCTCTCGGGACCAATCACGCCAATCAACGCCGATCCGCTTTTCGAATGACGCGGAGTATCTGGTGCATTCTGTGCCACAGAGGTTTTTATCGCGTGTCGAGTGGAGTGATGGCGTTTCAGGTGGATCCTGGAGAGACAGACATGGGGGAAGACGGAGTAAAAGGTGCATGGAGAAGAAAAAGAAAAGAAAAAAGAAGAAGAAAAAGAAAAAAATGTATGAAAAAGTTATAAAATGGATCGCATAACCCCCTGAACCTGCAGCAGTCTATTGTACATAATTTCTATTTTTTATTATTTCTCCTTTGATATTCCAGCCAGCTCTGGTAAATCATCTTTCATCATGGCCGACGTTCCAAAGTTCGCCGGCATGTCTGGCAACATGCTGTCACGAACGATCACTGCCACAGCAACTATGGGTTTCCTGCTCTTCGGTTATGATCGTATGTACTCATTCCTCCATACCCTTATCAGAAGACTGATAGGAACTCGCAGAGGGTGTTATGAGTAGTATTATCGACTCAACTGCGTTCTTCAAGCTTCTTCCCCAATTGGATGGAAACTCGACCTTGCAAGGCACAGTCACCGCTCTTTACGAAATCGGTATGTCCAGGGCAAATAAATAAAACAATACCCAATGACAGTGTCGCTAATCACTTGCCAGGATGTCTTATTGGCGCTGTCTTCATGCTTATCTTTGGTGATTGGCTGGGCCGTCGCAAGGCTATCATGTCTGGTGCTTTCATCATGATCATTGGTGTCATTATTCAAGTGACTTCGTACCAAAGACATGACCCCATGGTCCAATTTATCATTGGTCGTATCGTTACCGGTGTTGGAAACGGAATAAACACATCCACCATCCCCACCTACCAAGCCGAGTGTTCTCGGACCTCGAACCGCGGTCTACTTATCTGTATCGAGGGTAGTACTATTGCCTTCGGTACCCTGATTGCCTACTGGATCGACTTCGGTGCCTCTTACGGCCCCACTGATCTGGTTTGGCGTTTCCCTATCGCTTTCCAGTGTATTTTCGGAGTCTTCATCATTGTTGGAATGGCCTTCCTGCCCGAATCTCCTCGCTGGTTGTTGACTCGCGAGCGCCATGAGGAGGGAGAGAGAGTCATCGCTGCTCTGCAGGGCCAGCCTATTGGTTCTCACGAAGTGACTCTGCAAAAGAACATCATTCTAGATTCCATCCGAGCGTAAGTCCTTTTTCGCTAGAAAGTTCAAGTCAAGTCAGTCTAACCTTTAATTCTAGTTCCGGTCAGATTAGCAAGAACACACCCTTCGCCGCTGTCTTCACTGGTGGAAAGACTCAGCATTGCCGTCGTATGTTGCTCGGTGCCTCATCCCAGCTTATGCAGCAGATTGGTGGTTGCAATGCCGTCATCTACTACCTCCCCATTCTGTTCAAGCAATCAGTCGGTCTCACCGGCAGAATGCCTACTATTCTTGGTGGTGTGAACATGGTCATCTACGCCATCTTTGCAACTCTCTCCTGGTTCTTGATCGAGCGTGTTGGTCGCCGTAAGCTCTTCCTCTACGGAACCATCGGCCAGATGGTCTCCATGATCATCGTCTTTGCCTGTTTGATTCCGGGCACGACAGTGGCCGCCAAGGGAGCTGCCGTGGGTCTCTTCACTTATATTGCTAGCTTCGGTGCCACATGGCTTCCCCTGCCGTGGTTGTACCCAGCTGAGATCTCCCCGATCAAGACTCGTGCTAAGGCTAACGCCCTCTCGACCTGCTCGAACTGGCTATTCAACTTCTTGATCGTCATGGTCACCCCGATCATGATTGCCCACATTTCCTGGGGCACTTACCTCTTCTTCGCCGTCGTCAATGCCTGCTTCTTGCCCATCATCTACTTCTTCTACCCCGAGACTGCCCGTCGCTCCCTGGAGGAGATTGATCTGATCTTCTCCAAGGGTTACTTGGAGAACATGAGCTATGTCCGTGCGGCGAAGGAGCTGCCCTACCTGACCGACGAGGATGTTGAGCGGGTCGCCATCCAATATGGGTTTGGCCCAGCTGAAGTCCACGAGGCTGTTTACGAGGCCAAGACTAGCAGTGCTAGCGACAGTGCGCCTGAGCATGCACTTGCCGAGCCTAAGTTTCAGACTGTTTAATTTCAGTCGCTGTGGAGACACTACTTTATACAGAAAGAAGACGACCGGTTCTCATTGCAGTTTTTTGCAGGACCGGGTGAAATACAATGTGATGCATGGGCTCGATAATGTTTAAACGACTGGCCTTGTTCTTGATACCCATGAAAGAGACTGATTTTACGAAGGACTGTTGGTTCTGCCATCTTGGCATTCTTTTATTAGATGTGATTTCAAATATTAGATCGGAATGGGTTCTCGCCAACTATTGGAAACGAAATTGATATACCCCTTCCAGCCGGTTTTCCTTGATACTTGTCTCTCTTGTAGGTTGCCGATTCGGCGGGATAGGTATGTCTTTGAAGTGACTAATTTAGTGCATTACACTGGGTCCAGACCTACTGGATGATATTCTATAACAAAGTGGCCACTGACTATATTCAAACGTTAGCTAGTTCATGCTATGTGTCTCTCCTACCCAGCGCGGATTCATTACTAGCCTTAATCCAGACTCTAGGGCTCTACCCACTAGACAGGTAATCAAACGTCTGCCGAGGTGCTCACTTCCCACTCCACTTTTCCACTCATCATACGAAATATATATGTCTCCCTCACAGTTGTACAACACAGCACCATATTAAATTCTATTAGAAGGCTCTGGAGTATGAGCAAGCTTACTACCAGCATAATAGAATTTTCGAGGTCTTGCATAATATTTTGGTATGTTTCACAAGCTTAGAAGAAGTTTTAACTACAAAATCCTAGAGTGGTAGGTGGAGGTAGTAAGGTCCGTGCGTATCCTGACCGACCCCGGAAGCCAGCTAATTAGGGCAACATAGATCATGTAGACAGGAATGTTACGGTCATGCCTATAGAAGTATACGAGGCCTCGAGAGGCCTTGAGGTGTCCTTTTAGAAAGTTTGAGTTTATTGATATAAATTTTCATGGTGATGCATATTTTATGATTGGATGAATGCAAGTTCACCGTAATATTAGTAAGGTACATTAAAACGTTGATACCATCTCTATACAGAGCCATCACAGCAGTGCTGTCTAAAATCGATTGAGCACCCGTAAAAGAAATTCACAAAGGCAAAGGGGGTGGGGAAGAAAAAAACCAGTGAGCTCTATCCGAGCGAACTCGAAGGCCAACAATGCAAAGGTCCCACATGCTCACTGAGCTTTCTTGTTCTCCCGGCGGCGCTTCAGAGCATCCGGGCTGTACTCAGTGTTAAGACAGTAGTCCCACCAGCGGAAGCTGCTCGCGTAGTTGCCAATGAACTTCTCGTGGTGCAGATCGTGGTGATCGGCACCGGCCCAGAAGGGAAGGAAGTGGTGCAGACTCCATGGGAACTCATAACCGGAGTGAGCATCGATGGCCTGGAACAGGCGCAGCACAATCCAGATGTACATAGTAAGAATGTGCAAATCACCGGTGATGGCACACCAAACGATCGGGCAACCAACGGTTCCAAAACCGAGAATCATAACCTCAATAGGAGAAGCGTATTCTGCCGCCAATCCAAAGGGAGCTGAGTACTGGTGGTGGATCTTGTGGATGGCTTTGTAGAGTGGGCCCCAGTGAAGAGCGCGGTGGGAGAAGTAGTGCCAAGCGTCCTCCATCACAAAGAAAATCGCGATTTGGTAGGCCATGGTCCATAGGGAAGGGAAAGGAATCGAGGTAGAGAGGCCGAAGAACTGAGCCATGGGGTGGAAAAACCTATAGATCAATTAGCCCACTGGTATCACTCGCGTTGACATTTCATTGGAAAGCTTACCAGATCTGGGGGAGCTCGACGGTGAAGTGACTCAAGAGCACAAACTTGGCGCAATCCCACTGTTCCCGCAGCGAAGGCATTTTGCTCTGTCCAGATGGGTTAGTTTTGGGTTCGTCCAGTATGGTGGGTTGGTTTCTGCAACTCACGTTCTGAATTTTGTATCGGTTGAAAAGACCCATGCTGTCGATGAAGATCCATGGCAGCGATCGGCCGAAGTAAACCAATTCGTGCATGACAAAGGACATGATACCGGTGGCCAGCACATCATTCTGCATCCAGGCGTACCATGCTGCCCATAGTCGCTCCGGGACATTCAAGCTGGGGTTATATTGACCAATCTCCTCGAATTGGCCCCAGTAGGAAAGCGGTGCCACAGTGGAATTCCTGCACATAAGATATTAGTAAAATTCAAGGAGAAGGGAGATTATGTATTTGATTGAGGGGGGAGGGCAAACAAGGGGAATAACGAACATTGTGGTTCCCGAGAAAAAAAAAAAAAGAAGAAGAAGAGATAACAACGATCCGAATCGGACCTGTAGACACTGCGCGGAATAAGTACGACCACGAATCAGTGATTCTTATCGAGGTGTTGAGAGGGGGTTGAAAAAGGGTAGAAGATAAGGGGGGAAAAGAAAGGAAGTGGGAGTGAAAGCTGATATAATTTGTCGGGGGAGCAGGACAAGCCATTTCCGAAGTGGCGAGACCACTTTATCGTCAGGGGAAAACCGGCATTTGGCCAGTCACCGTTCAGGAAAAGGGGGCCGCCTAGGTGAGGCCACTGGTGAGCCGATTACCATCCGAGACCCGTTCGCCCCACCCGGCATAACAGGCATACTGTAAAATGCCTATTTACCGCCTTCTGTTTGGTGGAAGGTTGGAATTCCAGGTCAGGCCATCTGGGGTTCATTGTTTCCAGGATTGTCTGATCGTGGCGCTACAGCAGATCATGTCATCTTCCAATTGGATTGGGAAGTAGAATCTAGAAATTTCCCAACGTTAACAGAGTTCAGTCATCAACGCTCTCATGAACGCTCTGCTTATGTAATTTAACGATAAATCACGTGAACACACAGTACTCATAGTACACAGTACTCCCAAGTACGGAGTTTGTCTGTTGTTTGTTTAGTTTGTCCACTTTGTATCAAATGACGACATCCACTCACATAGGCCATTTTCTCCTGTCATGTTCCGACCGCGCGCGCCATGTCGATTGTTCAGGAGTAAGGTCGTATGATCCCCACAATTTCGGTGCCTAGCTGATTCTATTTTGATTTTCCCTCTGCGAATAGGAATGCGCATGGTCTAAACATCCAGCTGGACCGTCTCCAACAACAGATAGTTATTCCCGAACGGTTCGACGCGGTCGAGGCCCCAAGTCACTATGTCCACCGGCTCCAGAATGTGATCGATTCAATCTCCGTGACCTCCAAGACACAGTCTCTCCTTCCAGCAACCCACTTGGCGGAACTGCTTTCGGATCCTACTCTCTCCCACCTTCTGCTTCCCGGGGTCACGGAGCCCAAACCCGAGAAGCATGTGTCGGACTATCTATGGCTGGTGGTTGCTAAAGCAGCGGTCCAGGCATCGGGTTTGGTAATGCATACCTTGCTAGACCAAACGATTCAGCTACAGGAGGAGATCTACTATTGGGATGAGGTGCTAGGCTCAATGTGGTCCAGTGGCCTCTATGCGGCGCAGACCTCGCCTGCTCGACTATGGCACTGGTCTATAGATATCTATACCGACCATAGATCCCACGGAGCTTTTCCTGCCTCCATCTCGAGATCTCTTGCTGTCAGATGGGGACAATTCTATCAAGTTGCTCGACAGAGCTTGCGTGGAATGTCCGAGCACCCCAGCGGATTGAATTGGTCTTCACCCATTCGGTCTTGCCGAGTGGAGATTAGACAGAAGAGAGATCGTCTCATCGCAATGAGGGATGCTCATACGAGCAGCCTGGGGCTTCTCATGGATCAATGGCATGCTTTTCAATCTGACGACCTCGCCAGCAAGGGGAATGCCTTACCAGAGCAGTGGCAGGAAACCGTCTCGAAAACGGTGCATCTTACAGAGGCTATTCTTGACCACGTCTTGAAGCAGTCTAACACTGCGGATTTTGAACAATATGTTGTCCAAGCCGTTGAAACGGACATGGCTTGTGTGCAGACGCGAAACTATGCCTCATCGTCCACCCAGCCTACTGATCTGATCCAGCGCCTAATCCATGTCCTTCGCGAGCAATTACCTACCCATACAACCTCCATCTCCACCTCGATTGGAAACCACGGGCGCCCCTCAAGGATCGTCCGGTATTGGCTACCGTTGTCGGTGGCATTGCTTTCGAGTAGCATATCATTGAAGGTGCTGGTTCGTCGTCAGGACGAGATTATCGAGTGGATTAGAAACATCGGCTCCACCATCATCGACTTCGGAGGCAATTGGGTGGTTCGCCCTATCCAAAATCTCATTGGAACCATTAGACATGATGAGAAAAGCGAAATTGCCATCATGAGTAAAAAGAGCTTGATGGCCGACCGTGCCAGCTTGGAGCGGATGGTCATTGATTTTGTCCGTGATCGGCCAGACACAAGCCAGGGAAAGCCAACCTCAGAGGACACGGCAGCTATCGCGAATGCAGTTAAGGAGGGGGATCTGACACCTGTCTTGAAGGCCTACGAAAGGGATTTGCGGTCACCGTTTGCTGGAACCATTCGAGGCGACCTGGTTCGGGCTCTTCTGATCCAGATCCAGAAGACAAAGGTCGACGTGGAAATCGCAATCAGTGGAATTAATGCCTTGCTGAAGAGTCAAGAGCTTGTTTTTGGGTAAGTATTCACTGAGGCTCTACCTTGGTCCAATCATTTCGAATGCCGTGACTAATGCTCCGCAGCTTTATTGGCCTCACACCGGGGATCCTAGTCTCGTATGCGTCTCTGCAGTGGGTCGCAGGGCTCTTTAGTAATCGACGAGGCCTACGACAAGGCAAGAAGCGTTATCAGCTCAGGCGAGGACTACGGTGAGCCGTTATTCTCAAGAATTTATCAAATGGTTCGATATGCTAATATAGGGCTACAGAAACGTCACACGGATCCTCACAGCAGCTTCCTTGACCACCAACGAGGTGATCTCCTACAAAGACTCGGGACGACTGATCTGTGAAGCCGAGGCATTACTTCAGCATGTCAAAACAGTGCTTGGGGGTTTACAATATAGGGAATTCCGAGAGGACATTGAAGATCTTTTGGATATCCAAGGGGGAGTCACTAAGCAGCTCCGGGTAGTTGAGAGGATCCGATGGACCTATTTCCACTAGTCGTGCATTGAACCCCGGTATACCCCAACAGTGAATAAAGAGTGAGACATAGATGGAAACACACCATGTCCTGAGCCTTTCTCCAAGTAAACTCCAGCTTTTCGTGAAACAGAAACCCCGGCGAGGCTGGAACAAGAAGGATACTAAGCAGAACGGGAGAGACCAGCGCCGGATTATGTAACCCGGGGGGACATACGACCGTACCGTCATCACTCCACCTGGGTGTTGACCACATTTCCCATTTCTCCCTCCTCTAACGGCCGACTCAAGGCTGTCTGTTCTGATCTGATAAACTACCCTGTGGGTTCCTTACCCTCAGAAGTCTTTGTTTTGCTTGTTTCCATCTCGTTGGTGACCGATCTCCACTCTTCACCCGACGCTCCTGATACGTATTGTCCCTGGAATCCTGGAACCACGAAATCCCGCCCACCACTTAGGCGCCTAACGATATCTAATTCGCACTACAAACCTCCTTACAACACGTGGCTTCGCATCTCCTTACCCCAAGACTATACCTTCAGTCCTAAACCTCGTGGAACCCGCTGCCAATCCGACCGTCTCCTATCTCAGAATATCGATTCTCGCCGGTTCTAGCGAACACAAAAACAAGTCACCATGGCCGGTACAAGGAACTATGACTTTCTCGTGCGTATTACCCCAGGGATCTTTAAATGCATCCGCTAACTTGGACCTATCTTGTAGATCAAACTTTTGTTGATCGGAGACTCGGGCGTAGGCAAGTCCTGCTGTCTCCTCCGTTTCAGCGAAGACTCCTTTACACCTTCCTTCATCACCACCATCGGTATTGATTTTAAGATTCGTACGATCGAGTTGGATGGCAAGAGGGTGAAGCTGCAGATCTGGGATACTGCAGGCCAGGAACGTTTCCGTACCATCACCACAGCTTACTACCGTGGTGCTATGGGTATTCTCCTTGTCTACGACGTGACCGATGAGCGGTCTTTCCAAAGTAAGTGTTCATTGCTTGTCCAAGATAAGATTGGTTGCGACTAACCTCATTTTTCCCCACCAAAAGACATCCGCACCTGGTTTTCCAACGTCGAGCAACATGCCAGTGAAGGGGTACACAAGATTCTCATTGGAAACAAATGCGATTGGGAGGAGAAGAGAGCTGTATCCACCGAGCAGGGACAACAGCTGGCCGATGAACTTGGTATTCCCTTCCTCGAAGTCTCCGCAAAGAACAACATCAACATCGAGAAGGCTTTCTACAGCCTCGCATCGGATATCAAGAAGGGCATGGATACCTCAAAGACCGAACAATCTGGCTCTCAGGGCGTCAGTATAGACCAGCAGGGATCTGGCCTGAATGGTAGCGGTGGCGGAAAGTGCTGCTAAACCCTGTACCACCATCTTCCTTTCTCCATCTTCCTCTCTACCTCCCCCATCTCTCTATCTCTCCTATCTGCCTATTTCTTCTTTGTTTTTTTTCCCCTCCTATTTTCCTCGTTTTTTCTTTGGTGTTTCCCTCTCTCGTTTCGGAACTTGCGCGTGTATGTGTGTTTTCTGTTCTCTCGTATCCGCAACTCGTTTCCTGCGCGACCTGCCACATATCCTTTTGCCTGCAATTTCACGTGCTAAGATCTGAACGTCCAGTTTCTATGGAGGATTGGCGCCTGTTCCCCCGTATCATAAACACCTGTCCATAGCCTGTGACCTTGTTCCGTTTTTTTATGTCCAGTTGAACTGCGCTGGAGATAGATCTCGTCACTTGTCTTGTTTTCTACATTTTTTAGTAAATTGTCATTGAAACATATGAGACATTGGCATCTTTTAAAGTTAAGACTTGATTAACTCCTGTACACTTATACTGCGACCCACTTTTTGGGGGGTTATCAACCCACTGATAAGCTCCCCACCAGAATTTCAATTTCTCAATTCGATTTGGACTCAGCCTTATACCTCGAGGCTTCTGGACTTGCAATTGTCACTGGCTCTCGATATTTGTCTACAACCTCTTGTTGCATCGGATTGCAAAGTTTCCAATCCACATAGCCCCGCAGAGAGGCTTTGAGTACCACCACCCCGGTGCGTGTACGATATCTGCGTTTGAGCCAGTGCGAACCTCAGATCTACGCGCCGAAACATCCGGAGATACATGGGTTGTTTTTGTTAGCTTCCCTTTCGACCGATTCCAGTGCCTTACTTGCCCGCTGCCTGGATTTGAGCAGCGAAGCACGATGGCCGACGTTCGCAGCTTCACTGTACGGCCAGTGTCGAAACAGGCTAGAAGCGATTACAAAGACGCATTCCGCATATACCTATCCTCCTCGTCGCTAGCTTCCCTCAGACTTCGTGCCGATGATCTTTGCGACATATCGTTCGCAGAAGGGCCTCCAAAGACCGCAATTGCTTGGACAGCGGTGGAAAATATACAGAGTACAGTGGTGCAAACATCAAAGGCTCTCCAAGATTGCTACGGAATCAAGGTTGGGGGAAAAATCAACATCACTAAAATTGATGGTGCACTGGAGGAGATTAAATCGATCGTTGTGATTGACTGTTCCGAACCCGAGAAAATCGAGAGATACGGCCAAATTTCGGCAGAAGAGCGATGTCACTGGGAATGGGCATTGGAGTTCCCGCTTTTAAGATCCGAGGTCGTCGCCAAGAGCTTAGTTTTCGAGCTTGAGCTCAAGGGCCAGCGCCGAAGCTTCCAAGTGGTGAACATCCATCCCGAATCCCCAAGTTCTAGTCGTACGATCTTTCGCTTCACAAATGCCAGCAAGATCTCTATTGGTACGGAGGTAGAAGCGCCTTCGGAGATTCCCCATGAAATATCTGTCGATGCCGATGGGTTAGGTGGTCTCTCACGACAGATTGATGACATCAATGAGAGTCTATCGGACTTCAATATCGACCTGCTCAAACCTACAATGCCCTCTTTCTATGAGCATAGTCGCGGTATCCTCCTCTATGGACCCAAAGGAACAGGAAAAACATCCCTTCTTCAGCAGATCGAGAAGGCTGGCTGGCGACAAGTTTTCAAAATTGGAACTGCAACCCTCGGACGGAGTACAGGCGAAGCCGAGAAAAAACTACGCACTACATTCCAGGATGCCGCTCGCTCCAAGCCCAGTGTGATCATTATTGATCAGTTAGATTTTATCGCTCCTAAACGAACTTCACTGGAATCTTCGTCGCTCGCCTCGGTCCTCTGTGAGAACCTAGATGCCATGAGGAGCGCCTCAGTTCTGGTGATAGCTGCGACTCGACACCCCAACAACGTCGATGATGCACTCAGAACTCCTCATCGCTTTGGTACAGAGATTGAGATTCAGGTCCCCACGGCACACGACCGAGCCGAAATCTTACGTGCCATTCGTGGACCGGCATCTGCAGGGCTCACGGATGCCTTGATTGACTTGCTTGCCGAAAAGACCCACGGATATGTCGGAGCGGATTTGTTCGCTCTACTCCAGCTCATTTGCCGGAAAGCACGCCAACGGCAGATGCTCGAACAGAAGTCTGCCGCTCCCTCTAGGAGCCAGTCTGTACCGGCATCTGATATCATGGATGCTAGCAGCGATGCTGAAGAAAATGGCCCTGTTACTGTGGATCTAGCGATTCAAGAAACTGATATATGGTCCTCGTTGCAGGAGATTCGCCCTACAGCCATGCGAGAGGTGTTCTTGGAGACACCTAAGGTGAGATGGTCCGACATCGGAGGGCAGCATGATATCAAAAAGCGCCTGCAACAGGCCGTCGAGAGACCCCTTAAGGTAAGCATTCCGCTCATTTAAAACTCACCACGAAGCTCACCATTTATCATAGTTCCCCGAACGTATGCAGCGTCTTAATGTCAAGAGCAAAAAGGGCGTTCTCCTATATGGTCCACCGGGATGTTCCAAGACCCTCACTGTCAAGGCTCTGGCCACGGAGGCAGGCTTGAATTTCTTGGCCGTTAAAGGCGCAGAAATCCTGAGCATGTACGTCGGTGAGTCCGAACGATCACTGCGAGAGATCTTCCGCAAAGCCCGGGCGGCACGACCTAGTATCATCTTCTTTGATGAAATCGATGCCATCGCCACGCGACGCAGTAGTACTTCTTCAGGAGGCGTCAACGTCCTGACAACCCTACTCAATGAAATGGACGGTATCGAGGAGCTGCGAAACGTATTGGTTGTCGCGGCCACCAACAAACCGGATGTCCTTGACCCAGCACTCATGCGTCCAGGTCGTCTGGACAACATTCTCTACATCGGGCCTCCAGACTTCGAGGCTAGAAAGGAAATCTTGCGCATCTGGGCGAGCAAATCTGTTATTCATCCGGACGTTGATCTCGATGAATTGGCCACTCAAACTGAGGGCTACTCCGGTGCAGAGATCGTAAGCATCTGTGAAACCGCGGGTGATGCCGCATTGGACGAAGAGGAAGAGACTCAACAAGAGCTGGAAGTGCAATTAAAGCACTTCGAGTATGCCTTAAGCCAGGTTCACCGGCAGATCACGGACAGTGTGATTCGTGAATATGAGCAATGGCGAGATGGCCAGAAATAGAGGCGCATCCATGGATTTTTCCGAAAACTCATAATGAAAATATATACATCCTTGAGATGAGAGCATTTACTACACTATACATCCCATCATTCCCTTCTGTTCCTGTGATACCATATTCCTTACCTAGATTACCTTAGATATATATTTGCGCTTTTAAATCGCAGCGATGTAATATTCAGTATATACATATGATTAAACAACTCCCTCGAGTGCTGGTTCTGATCAGTCTGTACCTAATGTAACCCACCTGGTCACCCGAAACATTGACAAGAATTATGAAAACACAAACCTTGGAGGCCATGGTTCCCTCAAGAGACCTGGCACTTCAACGAGCGCCAGGTCATATAGTAATGCGGATGATACATCGTCTGCTCCTGACAGCCAGTAGACTGGTCGTAGATATCCACAATATTTGAACCGGAATTACTACAGCTTTCCTCAAAGGCCACACAGCTACCTCCGCTCATACTCCACGACCAGATTTCCAGTTCTGGGCTTGAGTCGCAGTCGGCGTAAGTGCTGCCCCCATCAGTATAATATCCACAGGAAACGCCGTCTGTCATCTCAAAGTTAAGACCGCCATGGAGGCTAAGACATTCAGTGTCTGTTAAGCTGGTCCCCGTCAGTACGTAATAGTCGCCGTTGCAGGTCTCCCCGGTATAGGCGGCAAGGGTCCAAAGGCCGGTTCCTGTTGCGGCTGCTGCGGTGGTTTTAGTACTGGTTGAGGATGTGTGCTCAGTCGTACTTGTCAATTTTTCGGTAGTGCTGCTTTTGGTAGAAGAGGTGCTACTAGTGGTCTTGGTTGAAGATGTATGCTCAGTTGCAGCCGTAGTTTTGACGGCAGTAGTGCTCTCTGATGTGGTCTCGGTTTCGCAGTTGGAGATGCAAATGCTGGAGCGACACATGTCCAAGTCTGCGTCGGCTACGGTAGCACATGAACCTCCCATGATACACTAGATAAGAAACAAAGTCAGCAACTGGGATCAGTTATGGAAGGTGTAAATTGTTAACTAAAAAGGTACTTACACAACCAGTAGAACATGGGTTCAGTGAAGATAGGTCGGAGTAGTTCTTCGGTCTCACTGTACCCGGAACCTGGGGACCACATGTGGCTTGGGGAAGGGCGACGGGCATAGGAGGTTCACCCGAGCTAAGACAGATGATATCTCCTTGGTAGATACCGGCACAGCCCGTCCAGCCCCAGGTGTCGCTATTATAGTTCTCAATCTCGGCTTCAGTAATACCATATGCCGAGGCAATACTTTGGCAAGTATCGGAGAAGGATTGAACGACATAAGTGTAACAGAAGCCGCCACTTTCTTCTGGCACGTTTGATGTAGCTCGCACATTTGGGGATAGGGCTGTTGCTGTCTTGAACAGCCCCAAAAGACCCCAGAGTATAAACATAGTCTTCATTTTTGAATATATTTGAATATAATTCAAAGCTAATCTTTCATATTGTGATCTAGAGAAAGTCAGTCTGGTTAATATGGAATTCCAATCTTTTTATATCCATTGGGAATGAGGGTCTCATGATCACCTGCGTTTATCATACCGTATCCTTGAGGTTAGAAATGAAAGAAGTATATATAACGAGTGTCAAGCCAAATCAAGAATGACTCTCGTCAATATTGTTTTAACCGGGGGCTCAACCCGCTAGTATTGTTCTTCGTGGCAAACTCGTATCTTTTTTTATAGTTGAAAGAAAATAATGAAAGAGAGAAAGTAGTAAATATAGAGCCTGAAGACACAATGGGAATCCTCATGATATGGGCAAGGGTAGAGAAATACTGCCAACTGGCAACATTTGATGTGATGTTTTGAATCCTTCTATGACGATGATTGAATTTACCTTTACCTTGCTAATTTTTCATATACAATATTGCTTCTGGAATATACTAATGTATAAATAAGAAACAACAGATATGCTGTGGTATGACTGGGTGGTTCGTAACCAAAGATAGATAAGTGCATCATCAAGGCGGTGTGTGCCGACCTTGGAAGGTCATTACCTAACATGGTCTAGTGTCGTGCAACGCGCAACCTGAAGCTTCCATTCCACACAGCTTTGTCCCCAACTGAGCACCGTGGATCCCCTCCAATTTGAGTTCCTCAAACTGAAAGCGCAACATGTCTTCGCGAGCCCGCAGTCGGTCGCCTTTACCCTCCAACGAGCGAGCCCCTTCGCGTTCTTCGCGCTCGAGAACTCGCGACTCGCGACCTCGAAGTATCACCCGCAGTCCATCTCTCGATACAGGTCGCTATGAACGACGAACAAGAAGCCGAAGCCGCTCTAGATCCTCTTCCCGTGGGCCTAGCAAAGGCGGCCGACGTTACCGGAGCCGCAGTCACAGTCGTAGTCATTCGCCCAGCCGAGATCGAAGCCCACCCCGGAGCGCAAAGGTTAGTGACATGAGACTGGCTTTTTTTGCCCCCGTCCCTTGCCTCGGAAATAACGCAGGGCACTAACTGAGAGAGGCAGATTGTGGTAGAGAAGTTGACCAAGAATGTGACTGAGAGCCACCTCCGAGAGATATTCGGCACCTTTGGTGAAATCGAACAGCTCGAGCTCCCAATGAACCCAGCTTGTGAGTTACCCGCCCGCGGTCCCATAGACGCGCATTGCTCACTGTTGTGTCTAGTTATGACCAACCGCGGTACTGCCTACATCCTCTACTTTGATCCCGCAGATGCCGAGGCAGCGATTGCCCATATGCATGAAGGCCAGCTTGATGGTGCATTTCTGAATGTTTCCATTATTCTTCCTCGGCGCAACTTTTCACGGTCACCGCCGCCCTCTACTCGAGTAAATGGTCGGTCTAAGTTCGGCAAAGGTCCATATGCAAACTCTCCCCCGAGAAGACAAGGTCGTGCACGGCCTACCGAGAGGCATGATACTTACCGACCACCATCGCTCTCACGCTCGCGTTCGCGATCACGATCACGATCACGATCACCACGACCGAGAGGAAGCACTCGACCAGAAAGCCCCCGTCAGAACCGACGACGAAGCCCTAGTTACAGCAGTTACAGCTACAGTGAACGGAGTCGGAGTCGGAGCCCTAATAGGAGTCGAAGCCGGAACCGTCATTAAAGAAGAACTCGGTCTTTCAACACGCAGTGTTGAAACAAAATGACTCGGTGTTTCCCTGACTGAGTTCGGGTCTTAATATAAACAATACCTCACTGCATGACGCCTTAAATTCTTGACATCGCTAGGCCCAAAAAAGATTGAAAACAATGATAATCCAAATTCAAGCACCGAAATTCACCACCCACCATCTTTCCTATGCCATTGACGCCTTTCATACGGGGAAAAATGTCACCCTTGTCGTTTCAGCGTTTCTTTTTCCATGGAATCAGACCATGAGTTACGAAGAGCATTGCATGCTCAAAAGAAGGCGCACCATCCAATATACATAGCCGCCAGATTCTTCTTATCGGTTGCCTGCATGATCAGTTCATCCACTTGTCCGTCCACGGACAAGGCAATGGGCTGCTTAGACATGAAACCCCGGAGCTTGTTGCGAACATCCTCCAGGACACCGGCCGGAGTGTCAGGAACGTTCGCGTGATTACGGCGCTAGGAAGCGGGGTTAGTGACAGGTCTTCGAACTGATGGGGAGCTAAGACTCACTCTTTTGCCGATGAAGTCGGTGGTTGGGTCGTGGAGGAAAGTTTCCAGGATGGTCATTAATGAATCCTCATTTTGTCGCAGGAGACTAAGAGTGATTTCACAGGTGCGCCGGAAAGGCCCTATGTATGGTCATGTAACGTTAGCAACCGGGTCATGCTGTAATCAGCTCATGGGATAACGCACCGTTGTACCCATAAGCACCAAAGGCATCGATCATGTTGTTGGTCAACCGGAATGGAACCACTTCTGGTTTCTCAAACGTTTGGCCCTGGAAATCCGATGAGCATTGCGTTGCAGCAAGTACGAGAGACTTCAACGACCTACCTTGTCGAATAGACAATTGAAATCAACATGCAGAATACCTCCTGTACCTTCTTCAAACGACAAATTCTCTCCATGTCGATCACCAAGGCTAAAACGCAATCGACCACATCAGTATGATAAACGCATGCTTCAAAAAAGATGTTATAACGTACCCTAGAACGTATCCAACCATAGACATGACCGCCGCAGATCTCGTATATCGCAATCTTGCCGTAAACCAGGCTTCGGTCTCGGGGAACATCTCGATAAACCACTCATGGAGAACGGGAGGAAGTCTATATTATTGTTAGACCTTCAAATATGGAGATCGACGAGGGGAGGCGAATCGCACTTAGCCAGAATCTTGGTCGTAAACAAATCTACTTTGGAACGTGACCGGTCTGCACAGATCTCGTTGAGATGTTGCTTGATTTCGCCGTACTATTCTCTCTTCAGTCACGGTTTGAGGTTTTGCAAGTTGGTTGCCATAGACTTACATTCGGTGAAATCCCTCGTTCGCGGAGAAGTTTAACTATGATGTCTCTCAGTGTGCGCAAATTGTCCACCCATTCAATGAGACCGCACTCCTCATTCAATGGGGTCACTGCGTAGGTTTTGATGTCTTTTTCTGAATTAGCCCCGGGCCATGAAAAGAGATACAGCAGTATGATTATGAACGTTACTCACACATTCTCCGTTTGCTCGCCTCAACGTCCCGTTTCAAGAACCTATTGATCATGTTATTGAATTCCATGAGACGTTGATCCTTTCGAAGATCGTCTTTGGGTTTGCAAAGTGCATTGTAGATCTTCCCGTCGGAACCTCGAATACTGATCTTGCGGGGCTTTTGAAGCGAGTTCAAGATTGTGGCTTCGTCCAGAACAGCTAGAGCAAGCAGGTCAGCCAGTATTCGCAAAAGCGTGGATAGGTTCAAAAACCTTCAATTGTCGTAGGATCCCGGGGGAAAGCTCTGAACCCTTTCAGATACTCTGCACCATGGGATATGGGGAGACTGGGAATCAACATGGCCTGGAATGGTACCACAAGTCGACATGGCGCAACCTTGTGGTTAAAGCCAAGACCGCGCCCAAGCTGGACACGACTGACTCTGTCCTCGACAGGTGCGAGGCATAGCTGAAGCAACTCCTCGGAGAACTTTTGACCTGATGTTATCATGCGACGAATGTCGGGAGACGAAATATCCATCTTGTGCTTTGTGGTGAACTCCTATAGATACGGTCTTAGTGCTTATTCACTCTGCTATCAGCTTCTTCACATACCGTGATCTTCTGAAGACAGTTATAACCCTTCGACGCTCGATCTTTATTCGAAGATTTGACCACCGCGAGAACTGTCCATAGACCTTGCTGGGGAAAGTAGTGGACAGCCTTGGTCACAATTCTAGTCAAAAGATCATAGACCGTGTTGTTGGGGTGACAGATACGGGCCACCACCTGGGGCAGAATTGTAAACAACTATCACAGTTAGCTTCCTATATAGTAGCAGCAGCAGAATTTTACTTACCAAAGCAGGCTGGAGACGAGATGAGATGTATTTCTTCAGTTGGGCATGCATCTCGTCTAGGCTTTTCTGTCGTTGTGCTTTAGTGTGTCGCTGGAACTCCCTGGTGATTTTGGATCCCCGAGTCAGTTTGCTGAGCATTTCGCGCAGAAAGATCACTCACTCATTGTCTCCCCTTTTTGGGTCAATTGGCTGACCAACGATGGAAGCATGCTCTAACCAAAGAGTGAGAAGCTTTGGTAGGGTCTGGAAAACGTATTTACTGCCATAGGTCAGAGAACGAAGGTAGTTGTCAATCACCAATTTGGTAGCCTCTCCACTCAGACTGATAGAGCTGTTAGTCTCGGAAGATGTGTGTGCTACAAAGAGCTCAAGAGCTTACTATATTTGAGCCTCTTTCCCCATTGGCTTCGCCTTTTCAGAATCAAGGATCTTGTTGTAGTGCTTGCCTAGGTAGTAATGGGCTTTCTCCCATCTATGTACCGTTGTTAGAACAGTTCATGAAAGAGCAGTATATAAAACCAACCGTGGGTACAGCTTAATGGCTTCTCGATATCGTTGGACAATAGCCTGGGAGTGGGTCTGACCGGCTCGATCAGTCCATTTTGCCAGCATAAGATGGGCCTGATAAAATTTAGCGGCTTGATATGTAGATATGTTAAGTAGTGAAGACATACCCTGGCAGGTACGTCGTTTTGCTTCTGTCCACGATTGGAGACAAAAGAGGCTGCCTCGGATTCAACCGGATTGGATGCTGCTGGAGTGGTCTCGTTCATGGATATAGCCCCTTCCAGGGTCTGGATCGCCTTTCGATGGTGTCCGTCTTGCCAGAGCAGTTTTGCATGTTCAATGGTGGCTGATCGATCTTTAAGCCTAGCTGCATTGAGCATAGAATGATATGCCTGGCTGGTGAATTTGCCCTTGCGCGAGAGGTGGGCACTTGTAAGCCAGGCAGCAGAAATATCGGAATCAACGAAGCCGCCTCTAGAGCATGAGAAATAAAAAGTTAGCGACCTGTAGAAGGCAAAGAAAATATTGGTATCATCTCACGCTAGCTCCATGGCCGCCCGTCTGATACCCAACAAGTACTGTTTCTCAGCAATGTAACCTCCCACGACATCCAACCGTCGTTTAAGGGCGGCAGACAAGTCGGGATACGAGGGGTTTCTAGTTCTTGCATTGGCTATCGCTTCCACATCTGCCAAGGCATGTAATCGTAGCATATCATCATGGCAGGATTGTAACGAAGTGACGGAATTGGCCGTCAAGGACCTTGCAACATTGAGCCTAAGCTGGTTAATGGTTTTCGTAAAGGCTTCCGACTTCTCTGCCAACAAAGCATCATTATTTTCATGCCGGCCTTGAAGAGTGCAGAGAGCCGAGCCAATGCCCACGTTGAAATCACCAGTTCCCTTCTCAGCACATAATTCCAGATAGCCTTTGAGCTTAGACCATCTACCTGTGATCCAAGATGCTTCAACTGCGAACGGCAGGAATCGCGAAGTTGCAGCATCTTCATCTTTGAGAGCTTCAAAGCGAGTGAGAATGGCATCTAGAAGAAGTGAGCTGAGGATGAAAGGGAGCAGAGGCTGTTTGTCAGAATATAAATACCTTGTTGACCCGATTCCTTGAGGCAAGTGATAAGATTCCACTGGGCCTCAAGGTTGTCAGGTTCTTTTTCGAGCTGAAGCTCATACCAACTCTGTGCAGTGGCCCACCTCCCCGCCTTTCGGTGTTCCAGAACCTGTTGCTCAACGTTAAGTCCGGACAGATGGCTGGATATACCTTCTATTCCGTCTGGCTCATCAATTTGGCTGTAGATGTCTTGCAGCCTTTGGTAAAGCAGCTCGGGATCAAAGCCTTCTGTGGATTCCGGTTGCGATTTACATCTCCGAATATACTGTTCCCAATGGAACAAAGCCCGAGAGAATGATTTACATTCCACAGCACGCTTGGAAATTATCTCGGGCGGGATTGCAGCCAAAACAGCCTCAACAGACTTGATCTGAGCGGAAAATTTGTCGAAGAGTAATTCTCGACCGTTATCTCGAGAACGACTCGACTGGTTAGGTTGATGGCCTATGCTATTGAGCTGCTTCTTCTTTCCCTGAAGCCACCGCGACAAGTAGTCTAGGACATCGAACACACTCTAAAATCATTGGTTTGTCTTTAGTAATTTGTATGCATCAAAGCTGCCGGGATAACTTTACCTGACTGCAGCAAATAATTGTTTCACGAGCGTTGTTATTCGTATCAGGAAGAGGATGCGAGAGAACCTTTATTAGTTCGAGCTGAATGTCTTGCTGTTCTTGTGTTGTACCACCGACGATGCGGTACAGCACCGCGAATGGTAGGAGGAAGGAAGAGATGGAAATATCTTGACCTTTCACCACACGACTACAGAAGGCAAACACGAGCTTTGCGTTGTCGTCCTTTGAGATTTGAAGCAAGTCCTGCACCAAAGTTCGAAGCCACTCGCTATGGGTCTTGTCCGGGGAAAATAGAGGATATTCAATCTGGGGGTTCTTCGCAACGATGGTAACGGTGTATGTCGAAGTAAGAAATGGTGTCAACGTATTTCGGGTCCCTTCGGGGAGTTCCATCCACCTCTGATATTTCTCATCGCCCTGGACATTATACGAACGCTGAGTAACAACCGATTGCAGATCCGAGATTCTGAGAAGGCCCTGCATCGCATATGCTAAAAACCCCTGGGCTCTGGTATTAGAGGCCGACAAGAATGCATCGACAAGCACATGCTGGAGAAAGAAAAGGACAAATTCCACAATCTCCTCCGTTCGATCGAAATTTGACAAAACAAGGATATCCTTCTTCTCCTTGATTGTCTCTACTCGATTTGGGTCCAAACAGCCGACAAGTCCCAAACATTGTGCAGACAGCAATGTGATGCTCTCTGAACTGGTATTGAATTTCACACAACAGTCCAATAATGCTCTCGTGAGCTGTGCAATCACAGGATCCGGCTGTTCGCTGAGAGCAGAGACGTGCAAGAACTCCTCGTTTTTGGAGAGGAAGGGAAGTAACTCGGCCAAGGCTTGCTCAACAACCGTCCCATTTTCACTCTGGCAGCGGCGGATTAGAGCGAGCAACCGACTTCGGACGTCCATCTCTGCCCGTAATTCGTTGATTTGAGCCTCAAATGCGGCCATTTCGGGAATAGAGGCTAGAGATGGCATCGTATTAAAGGTATCTCGCACGAGGTTTGGATGATTGGTCAATATATGATCGATTAACTGATGTGCATGTTTTCTGCTTCGGTCGGTCAATCTATCCCAGTATCTGATTACAATTGCGAACGTCTGGTCGATGAGAGGCTCGATGTCTTCGGCACTGAGGGAGCTGATCAAGGTCGTCCAAGCCGAGAACGCTTGACCGCACAATTCCTCCATGTCTAGGGCAGAGCGGAGGCAAGCGCAGACCTGAGGCAATGCATTACTGACATGGCCCTGGGCAATAATGATCATTTCTTCGATTGCTTTAAGGTTCCGTCTCTTCTCTGCCAGTGTTTGACGCACTTGAAAGTCATTGATTGCGTTTGAGAACTGTGTGATGATTCCGAGAACATGCTCTTCGATGAAGTGGCTCAGCAAGTCCGCCTTTTTGGAGGAACCTCCTCCATGTGAAGCAGACTTCCTTGGAACGAAAGTGGCTAGGCGACGAAGCGCTTGGTGAAACTACAAGGATTGAGATTAGCTAGAAAATCCAAGCCTCTTCCTACGGGTCATAAACTCACTCTTTCCTTATTTTGCTCACCAGCATCCCCGAGACTTTTCAATAAATCACAAGCAATCAGGATTGGCTCGATTCGGACCAACTCCGCCAGAGTCCGTCCTTTGAAAGCGGGATCTATCTCTGCTAATAGGGACATGATCATGGCTTCTGGGTTGCTAGATTCCTGGGCTAGCAGAAAAGCAAGGATCGCCGCAAGATTATTCTTCTCAGAACATACGTCGAAAGGCGATTCGGCTTCATCGCGACTTGCCCCGATTCTGCAAATGATATCTCTTTTTCTTGTCAGGACCAAGTAAGGTAGAACATGGACCTCTGTTAACCGCAAAAAGCTGTCAACTTTCATGCCAAGCAGTTCGCAGAGCTGTTCGGCCATATATGGGCGAGTTTGAAGATTCTTGACGACTGCCACTGACAGCGTTCTCCAATATGGCCGAAATAAGCCAGCAGGTGTCAAAGTAAATTGGAAAGCAAGTTTGGACAACTAGATCAATCTTTAGTTTCATGAGTCCGATAGAATGGGTTTTAAGGATGAACCTGTCCGAAAGAAGCGATTCAAGTCCGGTACAACTCACCTCGTCGTATGCCACTGCACATATGTATGGATTTGGGTGACCGAGATATTCTACAAGGCGCAAAAGAATGATGTTTTTCTCCTCTTCATCCGAGAATCTATCAGGGAAAAGAATGAATTAGCGAGGGATCAAAGGATATGACAACTGGGACATACTTGGCAAGACAGCAGAGTGTCAAAACACATGCCTCCTGTAAAGGAATGTCGTTCTTCTCGGAAATATTCTTTAGCCATTCAAGTACGACGATAAAATTGGCTCGACGGACATCTGGCTGCAGGCTGGGGTGCACGAATGCTACCACCGAATGACTAGATATCAGTCAGTAAAAGCTTAATTTGAGTATGAAGTTGCCAAACAAACCTGGTTGCCACGCGAAGTTCTCGGATAGAACTTCGAAAGGAGTGGAGACAAAACTCCCCAGATGCAGAAGATGATAGGTGCATCTGATCTAGACAAGGGGAGTGCATCAGGATCCTTCTTAGAGCTACCATAGCAGCTATGCGTGGTCCGGGTGTGCGTGTTAGCTTTGGCAGAATGGAATTGAACATTGTCCACAGTTCCTCGAATCCAGCTTTGTCTTTCTCGGTACCGGTCCCAGGTTTGGGTTCTTCGAAATCACATGTTTGACAGAAGACGGTATCTCGCCCTACAACATCTGAAAGCTTTTGCTCAAGGTTTCCTGTGATGGCGCAAGAGAGTTGTCCGATTATGACCAGTGCGTCTGACCTTTGAGGATCAGAAAGCTCATCATACGAGTTCCTGCATTCCGGTCTTAGCTCAATTAATTCAAGACACAGATCGTTTTAGAAAACTCACTCTAGTGCAGTGCGCAGGCCTGCTAATCCTCTAGAATGATCACAATTTAAGAGCACGGACAGCTTCTCTGTAAGCAGATGCAGTAAGCTTTGATTCGAGGGCTCAACAGGCAAGCACACGCGCTTTGAGGCTCGCGTATCATCATCCAGTTCCATTTCATGGGTAGAAATTCCAGGTCTCTGAACACCAGCCGAAACACCAGCTGTTGGAGGAGCAGGCAAGCCCTTGGGGGAATTTTCGGCGAGCCCTGAAATGACAAGCAGCACCACCTCAAGAGACTGGATTGAGGCCTGGCATAGAGTTAGCTCATGCCCCGACCAAAAACACTAATCTGACTGAATATAAGGTTGATCATTACCAATAGACCTGGCTCCATAGGCAGGAAATAACCATCCTTGTCCTTGATTTCCGCAAGAGCAGACAAAAAGGATTCCCTCAATTGTTGCGCGAAAATTTTCGAATCAATTGCCGCTTGTAGCGCTTCCTCCAAGAAATGAATCAGTCCTGTCTGAAGGACAGGCAATTGACTGGAAACACTGGGCGGGAGGATATCGCTTAGGCACTGAGCCCAGGTCGAGGCCAAGCATACGTCCGAACGCAGGGCTGATCCAGACGTGTCAGACACACAAAATCGGTGTGTATATGCCATGAATTCTAAAGTGTCTTGTTCCTCTTCTGGAGTCATTGTTGGCCCAGCTCTCTGCACCCACTTGGCCGCAACTTTACGAAGGCGGTTGTACCCATTCGAAATCCACGGAAGGTTCTGACGGAGATTGAAGGTTCGTCGATTCGGGAGACCCTCTATTGTGGCTTGAGGACTAAATGAATCTAATAATAGAGACACAAGGATGATTGCTTTAGGGAAAGATCCCAGGTCTATCCTTTCCCGCAGGAGACCGCGGGGAAGAGCCAGGTTGTCGAGATCCACACCGAGTGACCCGTTTGTCGCGGGTATAAAAAGATTTGTGGGAATAGAATCTCGCAAATTGCCACCCAGCGATGTTTCCATGGTGCATAAAATGTCTGTGGCAATGTTAGTCGAGCTTCCACGATAATTTTCCTTTAAGTATATAACAGACCTGATGTACAAGCACGAAGAAAAGCCGAAACGCCGTAGCATAAAGGCGACGAGCGAGCCTGTTTGGATTGAAGACTGGCCATGCTGCTGAATATCAAATGCGTTCTATGGTGGATGAACTCGGAGGACCAAGCGCCAGCCAATCTAATCAGTCGTAGGATCAACCAGGCAAATAATGGCGCTTGGACGTCCTCACCCAGGATCAGCGGATCTGATATGTCCCATAATGCCTGGGGGGCTTTCTCGATGCTTGCTTGGATGATATCCAGACAGTCGATAAATTGGCCCAGCAGATCGTTTGTCTGTGCGGTATTACTTAGATCCACTTCCAGGCCGGCTTTGAGAACAATGCAGATGAGTTTATTAATGTCTGTGATGCCTTCATCGACGCGCATTTGACTCTGTATTTCCCCTAAAAGTTCTTGGCGAAGCTGTGAAAATGTCTCCCGCGGGAGTCGATGTCCTTTCTGCCCTTGCGGTGCCAGAGGGGCGAAATGAGCCGCAAGGATGGATGAGGCTGGCTCCATGGGCGGCTGTCGATTCCCCTGCGCGGAGCCATCATTGTCTCTCTCGGCTGCCATACTGAGTGAACATGGCTAGCGGATCAAGATCCAGATATTTGGTAATTGGGGGTGCACTACGCGCGTTGCAGAATGAAGAAATGCACGCGGAGTTGATATTGACGTTGATACCTGAGGCACCAAATCCCCACCACGAGTTTAAACTAGTACTGAGTTTGGTGATATAAAACTCGCTGTCAAGGGTAGAATAACAAAACAGTCTCCAATACTAAATGTCTATATCCAATTATGCTTTCCAATATTAAAATAAGATGTTGGCTGGATACATCGAGATGAGTCGGTGATTACACACATAAAGTATCTGGATTGCTCCCGCGGAAAATCTTAGACAATTGAGGTAGTTCACTTCGACTCCCACTCACTTCTTAACCCACCACAGCCTGACCCCTTGTGCCTCTCAAGACATTTATCACAGAATCACAGAATAAGAATGGACTCATCCACTGAGCAAACTCCTCTCACTCCGCCGGTCCCAGCGGAGGATTCTCGACACGCCTATTTTATGAAGCAAGCGCTGTTGATGGTCAGTACCTCCCTTTCCCCATGAAAAGTTTTTCAAACCCGATACCTAAATGAACGGAAATTTAGGGCGAAAAGGCTCTGCAGTCCGGGGAGACCCCCGTTGGATGCGTTCTGGTCTACAACGACCAGATCGTGGGATATGGAATGAATGATACAAATCGATCAATGAATGTCGGTACACTCGTTATTGCAGACAGCCCAACACAGCACAATAACCAACAAGCTCCAGGGAACCCGGCATGCGGAATTTATTGCCATCGCAGAGGTGCTCCAAAAATACCCCAAATCAATCCTTCAATCTACGGATCTTTACGTGACTGTCGAGCCATGCGTCATGTGTGCCTCGGCCCTCAAACAGTATCGCATCCGCAGTGTTTATTATGGATGTGCCAATGATCGGTTCGGAGGCACTGGCGGTGTTCTGTCGCTTCATTCAGAGTCGGTGAACCCTTCGTAGTTCCAAGCTTCAGATTTCAAGCTGACCCAAGACAGCCCCTCCATCGACCCCACGTATCCAGTGTATGGTGGACTATTTCGCCAGGAGGCCGTTATGCTACTTCGTCGATTTTACATCCAAGAGAATGAGAAAGGTCAGATCTGGAATTGGAGACCCAAACAATCCATACTAACATTTTTGCAGCGCCAAATCCTCGACCCAAGAAGAACCGTGAACTGAACACCAAGTTCGAGAATACAGAGAATCAGGCACCGACCTCATAGAATGACTTCTATTGAATTTATTCCCATGCAATGGCCAGTGGAAGGGACCCAGTCTGGCACGGACGCTTGATATCCAAAGCGTAGTTTGCGAAGTGCTTGGGGGAATCTTTTAGCAGA
The DNA here is from genome assembly GCA_028828865.1 of Penicillium sp. IBT 16267x. Classification (NCBI taxonomy): domain Eukaryota; kingdom Fungi; phylum Ascomycota; class Eurotiomycetes; order Eurotiales; family Aspergillaceae; genus Penicillium; species Penicillium sp. IBT 16267x. The sequence continues at coordinate 1,620,581 of JAQJZQ010000012.1, read as the reverse complement.
ACATAAGTTTGTATTGTTAATTGCAAATTGCGCCTTCAAAAAACACACGAAAAATGGATATGTGTACAAAAATTTTGCAACTCCAGGGATCAACTCAGGAGACGAATAGTTCAAAGAGCTCATGAAATAACCTAGGCGGTTCGCTCAGCTTCCAATTCACGCTCCGCTTGTTGGTAGTACTTGGCAGTGTCGACACCGTGCTATAAGGAAAATAGATTAAGTCAATGGGCGATCTATAGAAAAGAGGGGATCGAGATCGGGGAGGACTAACCTGATCGTGGTTGACAATGTTGATCCACGGGAGGACGTGGATGAAGAGCTCGGAGTACCGGGAGTTACGGGCAGCAATACCCTGAATATAAGAGGACACCGTCGAGACACCGTACAGGGGCTCACCCTTCTTCACCTTGTCAACCATCTCGCGCATGTCTCTCTCAACTTCCCGGGAGTTCTCGGTGAAGCCGTAGAAACGTCCTGCCAATCTGTCAGTATCTCGGTAAGAACACAATTGATCAGCGCACATACTGCAGGATCGCTGGTAAAGCACATGGAGGCCACCGAGAAGGCCGACGGCACTGGCGAGGCGCATCACGGGGGCAAAGCCACCGCGGCCGACATGCGACGGGCTAACCCGCTCCATGACCCAGAATGCAATGGGGGAGACAGTAGCCATGCCACCAGCCACGGCATAATCGGAGGGCCGAGCGTATCCGAAGACGCGACGCAGATGCCTAGAGCCATTGTAAGTGCCGAGCTAAACATGGGGGAAGGGTTCGGGGAAGGTCGTACGGGTCGGAGTCGATGAGCTACAGAAAGCGGTTAGCTATGAACATATATGCGATGAGGCAGACATACGGGATAGTCGGTATTGGCCCGCTTAGGGGGCACAATGGCCGTGGTGGGAGAAGCCATGATGAAGATTGATATGGTGGGATACGGGCGTTGTGCAGAGTCGAAGTTCGGAAGTTGGAGGTCGTAGCTACACTAGCCTTTTTGGGTTTAGCGTATGTCGGCGGCCAGCACTCCTCTGGACCAATGATAATGCTGCTGACTAGGCGCGTCCAGAACGCGTTGACTGGATAGCTGGTATCGAGGCTTAATTGATATGAACATTCAGCGAAAAGGTTTTCTTCCTTAATTCACATTGAAATTCTATCACACTCCAATCCCCCTAATATGGAGACGTCAGCAGAGCGAGCCAGCACTCCCAACGATATCAATGACCTATTCGACTATGACGTGGGCCTAGACGAAATCTTTCAAGGAAAGAACGACGCGTCAAATAATGATGCCTCTAACGCAACAGGAGACCCCTCCTCTCTCGGACTTGGACTGGATGAGGAGGTCAAAATCACGAAAAAGCGACAGCCGATTGCAAAATTAGACGAGGGACGGTAAATAGCGTGTCTCCTTCCCCAATGGCAATATGTTGATCTGACAATTGCCCCCTCCTAGTCTACTTTCCCAACCAGGTATCCCCAAGCTCCGACGCACAGCTAAGGATAAGCTTCGATTCAAAGGCAAAGGACACGAGGTCAGTCATTTTATATATGTGGTAGCCACGCAAGGCCTAACAAGAGGGGTTGAGTAGTTTTCGGATGCGGCCCGCCTATTGAATTTCTATCAACTTTGGCTTGATGACCTGTACCCTCGTGCAAAATTTACAGATGGTTTGGCTATGATTGAGAAATTAGGCCATACCAAACGCATCCAAACTATGCGGAAAGAGTGGATCGAAGACGAAAAACGGAAAGTCTTCGAAAATGTCACCGAAACAAGAGACCTCCCCACAAGGCTTTCTTCAGATCAGAATGGTAGCGCCGCGAAAGACATGCTGAAATCAATAACAACACAACCAGCAACAGGTGGATCAGGTTCTCCAGATCACGATTTGTTCATGCCAGACCCCGAGGGAACAACCCGGCAACCCGCTAGCCACCCCGAGCCCGATGACGATGATCTGGAGGATCTATTAAGAGAACAAGATGAGGACATATTAGGGAGCCCACAACCAGCGAAGCAGATGCCGAGCAGCGGATACGATGACTTCGATGCTGAGTATGAAGCCATGAACGAGATGGGGCTGTAGTAATAGACAGAATAATTCTTATGACAGCCATGAAATTCATTAATTCGATATTATCTTATCCAGGAGCGATTGGTCTAGAACTCCCCTGCCTTGCCAGACTTCAGAATTCCGGGCATATTTCGGAAATGGATATTGAACCAATCAAGACCATGACTTCAGTGGACTTATGACTCAAATAATAATATTACAGAATCGCAGCTAATGTGACATGGATGCATCGATCACCGGGAAAAATTTGAGAGGAAAAGATTTATCGTCAAGATGGAATCGCAGAAATTAAAAGGCAAGTTGAAGAGAACGCCGTAGAAGACTCAAAACTAAAGGTCGGCGGGCATCGTGAAGACCGAGAATTGACCACCAGCACCGGCCCAGTTCAAATTTTTGCCACGGACGGCAGTGTTGTCAATGATTGTAGCAACCTCGATGTCCTCCTGAGTGCCCTGTCCAGTCTGGTAGGTGGCAGAGAAACCCCACGACCAGGCACGGCCATCAGCATCAATGGCGAGTGAGTGGTCCGAAGCAGCGGCAACAACCTTAGCATTGATGCCAGGCACGGTAGTCGGTTCGATCAGGATACGGGGACGTCCACGCTCATCCTTGATCACTGCATCTTCGCTCAGAGCGTCCACCTTCAGGCCGCTCTGGAACCCATCCAGACGACCCCATACCAGGCACTCGCCATCAGCAGTGCGAGCAATGGAGTGGTGGGAGCCACCACAAATCTGGGTGATTTTGCGCTCCGAGAGCGACTTGACAACAAGAGGGTGCACAATGGCGGCTTCATCGTCACCAGCGCCCTCACGAATGGCTGTAGCACCGAAACTGTTCAAACCCCATGCGTAGACTTTGCCAGATGAGTGAACTGCGAAGGAGTGATAGGATCCACTTCCGATGTGCACAATGTTCTTAGGAAGTCCGAATTCGCGGGGCTGCAAGCCGTGCAGCTTGTTACGCTCAACGATGCGGCGGCCGAGTTGATTCTGCTGGCCAGAGCCCCAGGAGTACACAGCTCCCTTGTCATTCAATGCAAGGACATGGTTAGCACCACAAGCCAGGTGCTTAATATTCTTCAAGTCAGGGAGGAGGATCGGGGTGTTCTGCACGCGGTTGTTCGCATCGAATCCGAGGATTCCGTCATTGCTCTGGGAGAACCGTAGTTAGTATGGCACGAAAATTATGTGTAAGGCGATTTTCTTTGTCTTACTCGGAAAGTCCCCCAGCCGTAAACAAGACCATCATCTGTCAAAGCAAAGCTTGCGCTGTCGGCAGCGGCAACTTCAACAAAAACGGTTCCTTCCGGGAAAGCGCTCGCAGGGATTGCAGTGGGGGTGGCCTCCTTGGGGTTCAAGCCGCTGTCCTCATCCTCGGAATCCGAGTCGCTGTTATCATCCATGTCCTTGTATCCACCATCCCAGGTGGTATCACGTCCCAGGGAGCCCTGATCGTTCACACCCCAGGTGAAGAGCTGATTGTCGTGGGTCAGGGCAACACAGTGCATACCACCGACAGCTACCTGCACGACACCGACTTTGTCGGCGGCCAGGAGCTGATTCAAGCGAGGTCGCTTCACATCAATGACATTCTTGGCCGTGCCCAAACCAAGCTCACCAGAGCTTCCCTCGCCACAAACAAACACAGTCAGCCGAGTCTTGGGAGCTTCATTGATGACAACCTTGGGCTTGGCGGCCTTGGGCTTAGTCGCACGCGGCTGAGCAATCACACGAGGTTTCTTGGGCTCACGAGGCTTCTCCTCCTCTTCATCGGCTTTGCGCTTCTTTGACGCGCTGGTGGTGGTAACAGTGGTCTTTGTTTTGCGCGCCGTCTCAGTCGTTCCCTTCTTCGCGGCAGTCTTGGAAGTGACTTCAGTAGACATTTTCTTTGGGCGCCCCCGACCGGCACTAGTAGGTTTGGCGGTGGTCTTGATGGTCTTGGTCTCAGCGGCCTTAGGTGCCTCGGCGGTCTTAGTTGCGGCGGCGGTCTTCGCGGCCCGAGGGGCCGGCTTCTTGGGGGCAGCTGTCGCCTTTTTGGGAGGCATTTTTGCTGTGGAATGTGGAATTGAGGAAAAGGAGAAAGAGGAGGGGGTGGGGAAGGGGAAGAAAGAAGAAAATGTGGAAGGGCAAAAAAAGACGCGTTAAGACTGTGATTAAAGGTGGAAAAAAAAAGAGAATTGATGCCAAGGCACGGACGTAAATAACACGGCATTCCCATTGTTCCCGCCCCCCAAATTCGATCATCTTATGATCATTGTTTCACTCGACTCTTTGAATAAAATGTTATTTCTTTTCTTGATTAAATTATCTTCTAAGCATATAAATTCTATATGGATATTAAAAAAAGCAAAAAAACTCCATTAAGGGGGAGCACCGGCTCTCATATCCTGTGGGCGGATTTTACCACACATGATGACATTCTGCCCTAATGGTGTCCATTTGACGTCGCGTGGATTCAAGGCAGCATTGGGATTACCTTGAGGATCCAGTTTAGACTCGGGACTAACCCCAACACCCCCATGACCAAGGTATGTAGGAGCTACTGTCACGATGATTGAGTCGATAAAGTTGGTGTACTCGGGATTCAACAGCTCGTTCAGAACGGTCCCACCTCCTTCAATCATGACGCTCTTGATTCCCTCAGAGGCGAGAGCCCGAAGAATAGCTTCCCAGCGTAAGCGCCAGTCTCGATTGTACTCCACGATTCGCAGAAAGTCGCCCCCATAGCCCTTGAGCATCATGAGTCGGTCAGAGTTGATGGGGGCTCCTGGCGAGACTACCACCCAAGGGGCCCTGCCTTTTCCTTCGACGGCAGTGCGGAGCATCCGGTCATCTGGACGGATTGGCCATCGGCCCGTGGGATCAATGACTACTGGGCGAGGTTGCCACATTCTTCCCAGGCCTCCGAAGCCTCCAGCACCTTCGAGGCGACAATTCAAACCTGGATTGTCTGCTAGCACGGTCCCGACCCCGATGAGGATTGCATCATGGCGCGATCGGAGGTAGTGGGTCATCACCTTGGCTTCAGGTCCGGAAAGCACCGTTTGCATCCCGGCACGAAGAGAGATCTTCGAGTCCATTGACGATGCGTAGGACAGGGTGACATGGGGAAATTCACTTTTTTCAGAGTGGTGGGTAGGTAAGGTTGGCAGATATGGCTCGAGGAAGTCCAGGGAGAACTGGGGGAAGGCAAGGGTATCTGGCGGTAACTGAGGTGAAGGTGCTGGAAGAGTTGGTTGCATTTGCGGTGGTAGTGGCGGTTGCGGCTGCGGTTGCGATGATTCATTGATACCATTGGCTGTTGCAGACTTAATAATGCCCTGTCCCTTCTGGTATTCGTATCCCTCGTGGGGAACAAGCTGGACTTCTGGGTTTTGTATGCGCCATTTAGCCGCGACATTGCGCACATCGGTCACCGTGAGAGAGCGGCCTCCGGCTTCAAGGAGCTTCTCGGGCTCTTCTTGAAACTTGGCGTATATCGACGAGGGGAGATACCCTTTCACTGATTCCCTCCGTACAAATTCCATAACCCCGGAGTTACGCTTCACGCGGTCGCTATAGTCGAGATCGTGGGTGTGAGTACTGTCGCTTCCCGGTGTTCTCGAAATGGTGACGGCTGAATATGCGCCTTCAAACCGAACAACTTTGATCTGAAAGTTGCAGGTGCCTCCTTCTCGCGAGCGTTTCTTTCGGGGACGCTTGCCCTCTGGTAATGGTGGCCGAGTCTCTGATGGCCGATGCGTAGGGCGCCGTAGTCGACACATGTAATAGTCAGATGTGCAGAGCCCTTCCTTGCTGGCGTTTGATCTTTGCTTGACCCAGACGTTATCAATGAATGGCCAATATGTCTCAAACTCCTCCTGTGTGATCTCAATCGGATCATTGCACTCGAACAGGAGCCTACGGATTCTCGATAGGTTCGGCGGGTTCTCGAACAGGCTATCCGCAGGCTTTCCACCCGGGGGTCTTGGCTCGATGCCGCTGGTATTATCGGTTGCACTATGAGGTTGCGGTAGATCATTTGCATCGCCCCGCTGGGCTTGCTTTTCCAACGCGCCGGTCAGGTCCACAGGGGTTGAGGTATCGTCGGATTGTGGAGGATCTTCTGGGGTTCCTTCATCTATCACATCTTCTCGAGAATTCGGTACGGAGTTAGGCTCAGCATCTTTATTTTCCATTTTGTCGCAAGTTTGTGTTTCTTCATTGTGCAGCGACGCCGAACCGCTTCCAGACGTCACCGGTTGTGAGCCCGTGTCTGACGCGTGGGAGGCATGGTCCATCTTGTGTGGGACCCGGGGACGGCGACGGTTCGCAGGCAGGGTGATCAGTGAAATCCCAGGCGGTGATGACAATGGAGCATCTGGGCGGTTGAAGTGGCTCCATCAGCAAAGTGGGACTGGACTTGCCGAATGGTGGGTGCATGTACAGTGTTGGGTCTCAAAGGAATTGTCCCGTAGGCTTGGCATTTTTAGAGATAAACTTTACTTTGAGGTGCCATCTCCAAGCATAGAATGATAGTTACATCATCCACAAATTATAAATCAGATTTAACTTGGCTGTCAATACATAAAAACCATTCTGCTCTTTGCTTTTGGACTTACGGAACACTCTATTATAACAAAACAAAAAGTAATACTATTTCGTTGTTTCCGTCACATGTGCATGACTTCTAAGTAAATTCTAACGATACGAAGTTATACAACCTTGGGAGTCCAGATCAGGAATGAATATCAAAAGCTAGGCTTGGGTTAAACGAATTTAATCTTATAAGCGCCCTTTGTTATTCAATCGATCAAACACTGCATTATTGAGTAGATACGACGGCCTAGATACAAACATATCCTCAGAAGGCTCCAATATCGGCTCCCGCCCGAGCCAATGCCTCGTAGACCTTGGGCGGCAATTTGTATTTCACCATACCGGAGAAGACCATGAGATCCTTAGCCATCCCCAGAAGCCGCTCCGCGAATCCTTGGTGCATATCGGTCTCATAGGGACCCGAGGTCTGGCGGTGGCGCTCATGGCCAATGCATGCAATGCACCACATAATCACATGGCCAATGTTGCGGGAGATGATCTCTGGGAGAGCCGAGAAAGACTGGGCTGTACTCCGAATGAACTGCATAGAGCCTCGAGCTTGCAACGGAAGAATGTTAAGCTTGTCAATAGCCTGCAACAAATTGTTAGCCTGAAAGACATAAGACAAGATAATGTTCTCCACTTACATCGAGTGCTGGGGCCCACCTGCCAGCTTCCACTTCGATCTTCGCTTCCATCATGCAGAGAAGGAGTCCACAGGCGTCCCGGCTGACCGGGCGAATCTTATCGTAGTACATTGGCTTGGAATTGTAGAGAAGAATCATGTTCTTGCCCAGAACAACCGGGTCATCGACAGTGGTCAGGCTCAGACTGCTTCCAGGCGCCGTGGCGCCCGACTGATCGGTGGACTGGCCGTCTTGACTCTGCTCGACTCGTGGACGAAGAGGTTGCAATTTTGGCATGATACCGCCCAGCTCAACAGCAATTGATTCTGACAAAGCGCGGTTAATCATATCGATCACACGATCATAATTCTCCGCCAAGTGGTAGAGGAGGACTGCATCAGTGATCAGACCCTTGTCGTCTGCCACGCCGGCTGCTTGCACTGTAATGTTTTTCAGGAAATCGTCCTGATCCGTCAAATTGATTAGCTCAATACGTTGCTCAATGATGCCCGTGATCCTTGTCCCATCGGCTCGGATGTCACCCAGCAACTTAGCAAAGTCACGAGTCTCAAGAATGAACTCGCGCAAGGCCTCATGACACACCGCTGCCTGGGATTTGCCAAGCGAGCCCGGAAGGTCCGCGTTGAGACAGATTAACGAAAAGTAGTCAATGGCGGCCTCGACGTATCCAGTGCGGAATTCTCGCGTGTATTGAGTGATGAGGTACCCGAAGTTAATCTGCGGGTACTGCTTCACAGTAAAAGAAACTACACGAATGCAGGAAATGAAAAGTTAGCTGAGTCAACGGTATGGATGGATTAGTGTAGTTGGATATGGGGCTTTGCTTACGGATTTCTTCCCCAGAAGCATAGAAATCGGAGACACGCAGAAGACCGTAGTATGCTAGTGCAATAGCAAAGTGCACAGCAGTAACAGGTGAATAACTGCCCAGGTAGGCCACGGCCTGCTCAAACATACCTCCCAGGATTTGGAGAAGGAAGAATGTTCCATAACCACCGGGTGCATCCTGGCCCTTAGTGAACACTCGTTGACCGATTTCCGTAATATCTGTCTGAATGTCTTCCAGCCCAAAAACGTCACCTGCGACTTCCTCAGCTCGATCATCCTCCCTGGCGAGGCTGAATTGCAACCACATCCAGTCCTCAACGGTCTGATTCACGCCATCCAGACGACGCCGGGAAAGATCACAACGACCGATAATCTTATAGCATGCCATCCGGTAAGGATCAACGGTATTGTCGGGGGCATTGCGCGAGCGTTGCTGGTACTCTCCATTGATTTTCTGCTGCATTTCTCGACTGAGACGCGAATCTTGAGCGTATGTGGTCATATAAGTCACGAACTTGTGATCCAGAGACCGGAATCCAGGGTCCTGGCTGACATACTCAGCGGCCTCCTTGACGAAACCGCACCGTAAAAGGTAAAAGATCAGAATCCAACAGTAATCCTGTCCATTCATCTGCAGTTCGGTTCCATCAGGAGCCAGATCTCTCCTGGCAGCGCGAAGGCGGATATACGCCCGGATCTTGTTGGTCACAGTCGGGATGCCACCCAGTTGAGCTTCGCGTGGATTTTTGGTAATGAGATTTTCCACCTCACTGTAGAACATTCGCTCCAGGAATCCCCTGGACCCTTCCAGAATTTGCTTCTTGAGATTGATGGCATTGCGGGACTTGCTTGATTCCTCCAGATAGTCTGTAGCGTACTGACGTTCTTTCACCGCATCGCGGTCAGAGGGGCCCGTAACGCTGGGGCTCTCGCGGACGATGCTCACTAAAGCTTGATAAGCATCAAATAGTTGCCGTGGGGCCTAGGAGAGGAAAGTTAGCTCTACAAAAAGGATAATTCGAATTCCAAGTACTTACATCACCGCCGGTTTGCAGTTCAACTTCAGAGAACTGATGAAGCACCGGGTATGTTCGCCCTTGGAGTCGAACAAGATTCAACTGCTGGACTTTCTCGGCATAGTGACCCATCTTCTCTCGCAAGAATCGAAGATCCGGAGACGGCGCAGTAAGCCCCTCGCTGCGCTCTGCTGGGTCCTCAAACAGCTGGCGACTTGTGAGGCCGGCACCAGGAGTTCCAATGACAGATTTGTCAAGACCAGATCGGCCAAACACACTTCTCCGGGATGCAGCGGGACCACCTTGCTTGGATTGCCTCGCTGATCGACCAAAGGCACCACCCCGCATCGTGGGTTTCAGGCTTGCGCCGTGGGAGCTGTCTTTTTGCGCGAGGCCAAAATGCTGGAAGATGTTCTGCCGCTGCTCTTCCCAATCCATGTCCACCTTCTCCTCCAAAAAGGAATCGAAATCCCTTTGAGCCCGCGATAAACTCTCCGCAATCATCACCTGCCGGCCACGTTGTTGAATATTTCTCAGGTATCTTTGGTTGTCTGGGTCGAAAGTGTCCGGTTCTCTCGTCGCGGCCAGAGACGCCTGGGGGTCTAGAGAGCGAAGATCTCGGAGCGTCCGTCCAGGCGCAATACCAGATGACGCAAGAAGGTAATGACTATCAACATTATTCATCAAGTTAGCAACGAGCGCTGGGTCAGTCTTCCGGGTGGGGGGAACGGGATCGCGAGCAAGGAACAACTTACGCCTTTGTCGTCGCACCATTCTGCTGGGAGTCTTTGCCTCCCGATGTGCCCAGCTCTCGCGCCTTTCTGCGAATATCATCCAAGCCTAATTGAAGACTGGGCACATCCTCAAAGTTTCCATTTTGAGCGGTGGCCGACAGTGGTCGCTTTTTCCCGCGCTCCAAAAGGCTGTTGAAAAACGCTGGTTTGGTTGCTTGGCTCGACATTTGCGGTAGCTCTTGAGGATTCTTGGCCGGTTGCTGGGTCTGCCCTAGGAAGGAGGAAGACTGGGCGGGCGGCTGCGGCTGCTGCTGAGCTTGGGATTGACCAAACAGGGAAGAGGGTTGAGCAGGCTGGGCAGGTGCAGCTGTCGTATTGCCAAAGGCACTGGTCGTATTGGTAGACCCAAAAAGGCTAGGTTTGGGGGTTGTTGTGGCCCCAAGACCACCGCCTCCGAACAGAGAGCCCATGTCGAAAAGTATGGATCTTGGTGGCGTCGACTAAGCCGGAGCTAAAGAAAATGAAACTCAATGACTGAATAATGGTCAGAAGCTGTAAATTGGGGATTAATGGCAAAAGCTGTGGCCGAAGGCAAGCAGAGAGTGAAGCTGCCTAGCTGTAGTTAGGTCGTACCTTTCAATTGGAAAAAGTCTGAAAGTCACTCAAGATTCCACCACATGCAATTTCGCGATAATCCCAAAAACAGTCTTTTGGCAACGCTAATTCACTACCAGATCCCCAAGGGCCAAATAACGGGATGAATATGATGAGCAATATGCTCTTGTCGCGCCTAAACAAAAGTTATCCCGTTGTCGGACAATCAATTTCCCGAAATCGGGTTGACCCCAATTGAACATTGAACCACCGCACGATTAGTGAACCTCACATTGACCTTGCAACGATGCCTACGTTTCAGTCTAAAACCTTTCGCAGAGCGACAACTGCTTCGTCTACACTTGGTGAGAGGTTTGGAGCTTTGTACCGCGCACGACTTCCTCGGCACCCTTTTCTTCTCTTCGGACTTCCGTTCATTACCGTCATTGTGGCCGCATCTTTTGCTCTGACCCCTGCTGCAGCCTTGCGCTATGAGCGTTATGACCGTAAAGTCCAGCAAATGAGCAAGGAAGAAGCATTCAAACTTGGACTCAAAGGCCCCGATGGCGAAGAAGGAATCAAGCGCAATCCTCGCAGGAGAATTATCGGTGATGAGAAGGAGGAATACTATGTAAGACGCCTGAAAACCCCATTGCACATTGGTATGAGCCGAATGCTAATCGAAAATTCCAACCTTTCAGAGACTTATGGCCAAGGACCTTGACGACTGGGAACAAAAACGGGTGAAGAGATTCGAGGGTGAACCAGATGGGAGAATCTGATTTTACAAACAGCCATGGAATCCACCGAAAGGGAATACACTGTGCCTTTACCCAAACCCCTCCCATTGAGGCATGAAGTTCAATCGCTGCTGTTCTGGAGATGCTCCCAAAATCAAGACCTATTTCAACCTGATCATGATATTGCCAGCATCGATCCTGGCCTGGGTGCATATACATGCTTTTTGGCAACCAGACCTTGACCAGTACCCCTGCTCTTCCTGTCTGTGGTCTGGGTGCTCATTTGATATGGTCCAGTGCCGTGTCTGCAGTTTTACCCTTTCGCGGGCCATCTTAATGCGCCACCGTGGAGGGAGTGGGGACGCTTAATCGATTTGGGGATCCAGCTACATGGAAGCCTGTCAGATCCAACACGGATGCTAACGCATGATCAACATTGGTATGACGATGGACCTTGGGTCCTCTCCAAACTGCCCGCCCAGTGAAGATTGAATATGTACAATAGTAATGTATGAAATACAGAGGGTTCACCCTACGCCAATTCCCTTGCTGCTCTGTTTGCTCGGTGAAAGGAACCCATTGACTTCATGTCTCCTTGGGTAATCTAAACACAATAATTAGCCACATTGAAAACTCGATTGAAATAACAAGTTTCTCCAATAAAGTCTAAATAACGTATACAGTATATGGCAAATGATATACAGAAGAAACCAACTGAACCGAGGGTTTGACTGGAACCCGTGATCCCCACACATAACGTCATACCTCCAAGGATTCTGGAAGCCCGAAAGACCTTCACCACTTCTCTTTTTCCCCCCGAATTGAACCTAATTTGATCCCTACTCTACCCCTCACAGCACTTATTAATCATGTTTCATGGCATTTCCCTCTGATAACAGGTTCTTCTCTTCGCTTCCATTGGCCTAACTTGTGCTCGTTCTGGCTGGGGCCCTATTCGCGTCAGCCCCCCTCGAACGCCGTCCGACTTGTCTTACGTCAGTTTTTTTTCCACGACTTCCACCCTCTCTTCTTTACCACTACGACATACTCTTTTCACCAAGCATCTTTGTATAGATATTTTCGTGAGCCAAGAGCGAGGGAAGAAAAAGAAAGGGGAAAAAAAACAGTTCCCCCACCATCGTCATCACCAGTACCTCTGAGTCAGCGAGATACCCGGCGGTCTTCCTTTAATTTCGATCATATAAATTCGAACTCGGGTCCACGATTGCATACTAAAGTCGGGCTGATGGTGTAACTGCATCTGTCGTTCTGATAAACTTTCCGGGTCCCACACTGGGAGCAAAACCAGCTACCATGACGGGTCCCGGCCGATCACCACCTTCGCCGTGGGTGCAGCCAGTGCAGGGAGGTTCCCGGGATATTAGAAGCCCACAGTCTTTTCATCCCACCCTGTCACCGTCAGCAACTGCTATGCGCTCGAATGGTTCCATCACGGAGGTATCCAGTCCCAACTACTTCGGCATGACAGTCGAACATCGCTCAAGCAACCCACCAACATCAAACACCGGACCACACGTGCAGAAGAACTGGGGTCCGGGTTCATTTCCCAACCCCCAGGCGTCTCTCCCCAGTCCGACCAAGCTGCAACTATTTTCGCAAGAATCGGTATCCGAAGGCCTTGTCAATCTGCTGAGATCGGAATCAGAAACTGACAAAGGCCGACGGGAAACGGCTCTTCAAGGCTATCCCTCTACTGGTGATCGGTCATCAAGCCGGTCCCCAGGAAGCTTCAGTGGCTATGCTCCAGAATATAAGAAAAATTCGCTCGGTAAGTGGCCGCAATGCCTGCAATCTTCCTAGTTACCCAATTCCACGCAAGAATCAAACATCACTAAACTTTCAAATACAGTCTCTGTGCCTGAAGCGTCTCAGTGGATCACAGCTGACCGCTGTGCTGAGCTTCTTCGATCCTCTCCACAGGGGCTCCTTCTCTTGGATGTCCGGCCCTTTGCTCATTATTCCAAATCCAATATCCGAGGATCCTTGAATCTCTGTATTCCAACCACATTGCTTAAACGCCGGTCATTCGATACTCAAAAACTGGAAAATACATTCACTAGTGACAATGACAAGCGGCGCTTTTCTCGGTGGAGGGAGTGCACCACCATCGTTGTCTATGACTCTGCCACTTCCGAGGCAAAAGATGTGGCAGCCCTGCTGAGTGTCATCAACAAGTTCCAGGCGGAGGGCTGGGCTGGAGAAGGGTTGATCTTGCAGGATGGCTTCAAGAGCTTCTCCAGCCGATTCCCAGACTTGTTGCAACGGCCGCAAGGACAGACGGCAGGCCCGTCAGCTAAGCAGCGGTCTCCCATGAGCATCGATCTTCCATCCGCGGCCCCTGTCGCTGGGGGGTGTGCTCTTCCCGATTCATCATCCGCCGTAAATCCCTTTTTTGGTAATATCCGGCAAAACATGGATCTGATGGGTGGAGTCGGGCAGATTGCTTTAAAATTACCTGGTGGTCTGACAGAATCTACCCGACACGCACTTCCTCTTTGGCTCCAAAATGTGTCGGACCCGAAAGATCAAGGCCGCATTGCCTCTGAGAGATTTCTTGATCTGGAGAAGACAGAGTTGCAACGTATGAAGCAGGCTTTATCATACGAAGGCCCATCGGCTGCGGCTGGGGGAGCTTCGAAGAAGTACCGCGTCGCGGGCATTGAAAAAGGCACCAAAAACCGCTATAATGATATCTACCCCTTTGAACATTCCCGAGTCCGGCTTGAGGGAATTCCCTTAGGAGACTGTGACTATGTTAATGCAAACCACATTCAAGCCGAGCTCAGCAATCGCCGATACATCGCAACACAAGCACCGGTTCCGGATACATACAACGTTAGTATACCCCTCTCCTTCGTATGTCGTCTGCTTCTGTTCATACTGACAATTCTATAATAGGACTTTTGGCGAGTGGTCTGGGAACAAGATGTCAGGGTCCTCGTTTCACTGACCGCTGAGATGGAGCGAGGGCAGGTAAAATGCCACCCATTCTGGAGGACTGGCGATTACGGGCCATTCAAAGTCAAGGCTTATTCCGAAAAGTCCATCCATGTTGATTCCCTGAGTAGATCAGCTACTCCCAATCAGTCTTCCGACGGAACCAATGAAAATCCTGTCATCATCGTGCGGCATTTCAGCCTCTACCATACGGCGTTGCCGTTTCAACCACTTCGAGATATTACACAGCTCCAATATCCCTACTGGCCTGACTTCGGGACCACTTCACAACCCACTCATTTGCTCAACCTGATTGAGCAATGCAACAAGGCTGTCCGCTCCACTAGCTATGCCGGGTTCAGCAGCGAAGAGGCTGAACCGACTGGCCAGCGACCCATCCTGGTACACTGTAGCGCCGGCTGTGGTCGCACCGGGACTTTCTGTACGGTTGATAGTGTGCTAGACATGCTTAAACGGCAACGGGCGCCGGGTACACAATCCTCGGGATCACCGGGACCACCGGGATGGGTCCGAGATTCCCATCTCGATCTGGTCCAGAAAACGGTAGAGGATTTTCGGACTCAGCGGCCGAGCATGGTCCAAAATCTCAGCCAGTATGTGCTCTGCTATGAAAGCGTGCTTGAATGGCTTGTCTCTCGAATGAACGAGCAGTCTTGATGTTTCCTTGAACGATTGGAGATACCCATTTTCTTTTCGGACTTTGCATTGCTGAGGTGTTTTATGTTGGACCTCGGAGTTTCTGATAGAAATGATGACTTCATAAAAGCAACATCGCTTCTCTCTATGATCTGAAGTGATGAATACACGAATGCCTTTTAAGGTCACATCATCTTTCCTCATTTCCCCTTGTGCCAGGATGGTGAATATACATGTCTTAAAAATATAGTTTTTGACGATTCGAAATTTGCATAGAAACACGAAAGCATCTCCACTGCCTCTTCCAATGTCATTTATATTTTACCTTGAAGATAAGGACCCTTTATCTGTAAAATTTTGTACTTGTGTAGTGGCTTTTCTATGCCACATATAGTTTCTAGCCCGCATATATCGGGAGTTCCCAGGTTGAACGGGCCGATCCCGACACTAAAATCGAGAAACAACACTTGGAGACCTACCGAAGCGGAACCTTTTCCCGCCAACATTTGAATATTTGTCACTAATAAGTCTGGTTAAACTATTTTAGGGTTTTTCCATGCTTGCGACAAAGTCACAGAATACACAGGTGCCAAGGTCAACCGAACATCTCCGCCTAGTGCTAAACTAAAACCTTAAGGCAACAGGCGCCGGCGCCTAAATATTCTCTTTCCCCGACTCGCTTCAAATATATATAAAAAATATAGCTCACCCACCTGGGCATAGACCTCCAACTTTCTCTCACTCTTACGTCTCTTTTCCTTTCATTTCACACTCGGGT
The DNA here is from genome assembly GCA_028828865.1 of Penicillium sp. IBT 16267x. Lineage (NCBI taxonomy): Eukaryota > Fungi > Ascomycota > Eurotiomycetes > Eurotiales > Aspergillaceae > Penicillium > Penicillium sp. IBT 16267x. The sequence continues at coordinate 1,604,972 of JAQJZQ010000012.1, read as the reverse complement.
TACAATCTCACCCCACACAACGCAATGCTGCTCTCACTTCCTGTTGAGCTGATTCAGCTCATTTTGCGAAGTTGTGAAAGCCCATCTTTCCTCCAGGCAGCCTTTTCTTCCCGCACTCTACTGGAGATTGCTACCACTAGCCACGATCTCGTTCAACACCAGCTCTGCCAGACCCCCGGAAAATCTAACTACCCAGCGTCCCTCACAACTCGCCAGTTGTTCAAGTTACTCCTACATCGGTCCATCCAGGAGCTGTTGTATGGGATTGAGAATCAGTTCCAACGCAAATCCTTTGCATTCGGTGGGAAAGTGATCGACAGCCGTGCTTCTTTCCTCATTTCCCTCACAGACGACGCAGGTACCCGCATACAAGTTTTGTTGGTATTCCAAAACGACTCCACGGTCTATCTCTTCGACATTGAAGACGGGTGTTTGACCCTTCAGCAACGATACGAGGTTCCTGCGAAGCGATATGGAGATGTACAGATTCTCCATACTGCACTTGACAACAACCAGGTCTATGTGCTGCATCGCTTCCAGCCGTTCATTGATGAGGGGCCCGATAGTTCCCGTCCTTTCGTTAAACAAGCCAAACAGTCCAACCCCCACGGAAACATCTTCCTAGCTACCTTCCATCTTGATCAACCAACTGGCACCATCCGCATCCATGGATTCCCGGATGAGAGCAATTACGAGCCACTGAGCTTTGTAGTGGAGGATGAGCAGTTTGCTATTTCCTGGCAACATATTCAGCACGCTCACGATCATCGAGTGATGCTCTACACCATGGAGAAATCTGGTGAGATGGAGGATTTTGGAGACAACCTTGAGCTCATTGGTTATGATTGGCATGATCATGATATACTGCATACAGATACGAAAGCCCTTCCTCCGATCATAGGTGTGTTCCATTGTTTTCTACACCTCGTGGCTAGCAACGTTACTAATGCATGACAGCCGCAAAATATACGTCTTTTGTCCTTGCAGAACACCACAAAGATGATGATTCTGAGCCAACAGTCAAATTGGCCTTCAACGATGTAGGCCAGCAGTTATTACACTACTACCGAGCCCAGACTCTCTATAGCGCCTTCCAGAAGATCAACTGGGTGCTCTCACCTGGCCAGTGGAAGCCAACAGCTAATCCGAACGGTTGTAACGTCACATTCACAAGTTCACTCTCCCTCAATTTCTCGATCGGAATTCCCTTTTACGGCACCCACGAACAAGGCAATGGATCTGCCGGGTCTCGTTGTCATTGGCAATACCTCGCTGTTGGTATTGCGACTCATCGGGTAGAGCACTGGTCCGTGGCCTGTTTACTCCGATCCGAGGCATCCCCTACGGCTCACCACTGCACACATGAGCAGCACATTGACCGAGGAAGGCGATTTGAGAACTGGAAGATCATGGCACAGCTGGGAGGGTTCCAAGAGACGAACACTTCAACGGGATCTCTGATTGCAACTTCACCCCAAAATACCCGAATCGCAATGGCTAGCTGGAAGACAGTGACCATCTGGGCGCTGGAGCCGAATGTGTTGATCGATGGCGAGGATGGCTTCTATCCCGAGTCGTGGCGAACAGAAGGGGGATACCCAGAGCTCCGGCCTGCTGTGATCCAGTTGGACGCTGTGTGCTCTCAATTAGAATTCACCGAGAACGAAAATGAACTCGTGGCCATCACCGACCGAGGGTTACTGCTCCTGCGTCTCAAGCCTGAAGAGCGAGGAATCGGATTTATAAATGGCAGTGGGAATCGTATATTCGAGGAAGAAATGGATATCTCATAGCTGGCGGCGTTGGTCCTTTCTTGCTATACCGCGTGCTTTCTGTTCTCAGGAGTCCATCTCAATTGCATAGCGTTATTTGGTTGCCCCCTGTTTGAAGGGCATTTGACCATTATTATGATCAAGGATACTGAGCCGAGAATCCAGAATGGTCTCGTAACACCAATATGACATTTCTTTTATCTATAATCGCACTCTATTGTCCCTCCCCGCCACCACCGCCGGACATAACCAAAAATGTGACAATCAACAGCACCCACCAGTACCTATTGTTGTATTAGCGATTGAACATTAAAGTAAATAGGAGTAGTCACACTTACTTTTGCAAAAGGGTTTTCTCCGGTACGTCCTCGGGATTTGACCCATCCGGGCCCACGACGACCGGTCGGTTCAGATGTGGTTGCGTACCTGGCACGTTGGAGATCAACTCCACCTGGGGACCTGAAGGAGATGAGGCGGCAAGAGAGATGTGATAGGGCTTGTTGGAAGGTCCGAGGTGAAGGCGAATTGTGGGCTGGTCATCTCCAGTCAAGGCGGACAAGGACACCAAGCTGCCAGACCATTGCTTGGGATTGGAGGGAGTCGCGGTGTATAGACCGATGCGAACGAGGTCATTATGAGAGCTGGCTGGAGGGTGGTACGACACCAGCTCGGACTTCAGTGTCGCGGGATCATAGGCGACGCGTGCCAGGAGAGAGGGTTGCGGAGATCCGACAGGCCAGTAGAAAACCTCGGAGGATTCGGCGGCGATCGTGGCGATCAGGAGCGAGACAGCTCCTAACAGGTATAGGAGATACATGATGTGGCGTTGGAGTCGGAGGATAGATTAGAGGGGAAAGGGGAAAAGGTGAAGAAGCTACTTGCTATATCGATATCGGGGCGGTCGGGCCGTGCGATAAGTACTACATCGGACCAAGGTACATTACCCCACAAAAACCTGGAACTTTCGCCTTCGCCTAGTTCAATTGCAAACTCTGGTGAGACTTTGTCTTTTCTCTTCTCACATACCTTGACACGCTATTCCTATTTCTTATAATACCCAGTGTGAAGCTTTCCTCTCCCCCCACACTTCGATTTTGACCCCAAAACCATATTACAATCAAACGGCACCATGGCGTTGCCTTATCGCCGTCCCTCTCGCCAGGGCTCTCGCCAGGCCTCCTTGGACCCCCGAAATGAGTTAGCAGTGCATTTAGACCATTTCATCGGCATCGACGTGGGGACAGGCAGTGCTCGAGCTTGTATCATCGATGCCAAGGGTGATATCGTGGGCCTGGCCTCAGAGAATATTGGACTCTGGCAGCCAGAACACGGCTACTACGTATGGTCTCCACCGCACACACTTGAAATCAACAATCTCTCGGGCATGTACTAATGGGTGCGCGTGGCTAGGAACAATCTACCACGGACATCTGGCGTTGTATCTGCACAGCGGTGCAACGGGCTATTAGCCAGCACAATATCAGCCCGGAGACCGTCCGGGGTATTGGGTTCGATGCTACCTGCTCTCTGTCCGTGTTTAACAACGAGACTGGCGAACCCATCTCCGTGACGGGGCCGAACTTCGACTCGGACCGTAATGTGATCTTGTGGCTGGACCACCGTCCGGTGGATGAGGCAGCCAAGATCAATGCTACAAACCATAATCTGCTTCGCTACGTGGGAGGCACAATGTCCGTTGAGATGGAGATTCCGAAAGTCCTCTGGTTGAAGAACAACATGCCCAAGGAGCTGTTTGACAAATGTAAATTTTTCGACTTGGCAGACGCACTTACCCACATAGCAACCGGTAACGAGAAGCGCAGCTTTTGCAGCGTGGTCTGTAAGCAGGGATATGTACCCGTTGGGGTTGACGGGAGTGTGAAGGGGTGGCAGGAAGATTTTCTCAACGAAATTGGTCTGGGCGATCTGACGACAGACAATTTCAAGCGCATGGGCGGCGTTGACGGGGTGGTGAGCCTTCCTGAGTCATGACAAAAGACAGATTGGCTAACGTTCTGCGATCCAGAATGGTGACTACTTGAGTGCTGGTGAACTTGTCGGCCACTTGTGTGAAAAGGCTGCAGCAGAACTGGGCCTGCCCGCTGGAATTGCCATCGGCAGCGGTGTGATTGACGCATATGCTGGCTGGATTGGTACCGTGGGTGCCAAAGTCAACCTGGACTCTGACCAGTTGAATGATGAGGTTGCCGAAAATGATATGGCACAGGCTTTCTCTCGTCTTGCAGCAGTGGCCGGTACCTCAACTTGCCATCTGGCCATGTCTCCAGATCCCGTCTTCGTCGACGGTGTCTGGGGACCATATAGAGATACGATCCTCCCAGGATACTGGATGGCTGAGGGTGGACAGTCTGCCACGGGAGAATTGCTTAAGCATGTCATTGAAACACACCCGGCCTTCAACCAAGCCACCTCGATCGCCGAGTCTTACCATGCCAATATATACGAGTACTTGAATGAGCACCTCAAGGAAATGGTGCAAGACCAACAGGCTCCGAGTGTGTCTTATCTAGGTCGCCATTTCTTCTTCTACGGCGATCTTTGGGGTAATCGGTCTCCCATCGCCGATCCTAATATGACCGGGTCCATAGTCGGATTGACGAGTGACAAGACCGTTGACGGCCTTGCCATTTACTACTATGCTACTTTGGAGTTCATTGCTCTGCAGACCAAGCAGATTGTGGACACAATGAATAAAGCTGGTCACAGCATTACATCGATCTTTATGTCGGGCTCGCAATGCCAAAATGATATCTTGGTCAGTCTCATCGCCTCGGCTTGTGACATGCCGGTGGTGATTCCTCGATACATCCATGCAGCGGTGTGCCACGGTGCTGCCATGCTTGGCGCAAAGGCTGCTAGTACCGATCAAGATGGGAAGACGGAGAGCCTGTGGGTTATCATGGACCGTATGAGCAAGCCTGGAAAGAAGGTGATGCCCACAGTGGACACCAAGGAGAAGGCTCTGCTGCAGGCCAAGTACCAGGTTTTCCTCGAGCAGTGCTTTAAGCAGCAGAAGTACCGCCAGATGGTCGACGACGCAGTGGGTGATTGGAAGGCCTAGGTACCCTAGGATTTGCAGTGACTGTCGATGTCAAGCTTGGCTTGGATGAACTTCTTGAGGCGGAATCAGCTATTTAATAAATTTGGTATATACGATATCGATATGTGTAGGTTATCATCCAAAGTAAAAGCGAAAGGGTCTAGCAATGTTCATTATGAGATTGAAAGCATCCCAGATGGGCAATCTTCAGGAAAACAAAACACATCAAATGAGTCTCCTCCGTCCAGCAAGGAGTTGATGTTTAAAAAAGACAAACAGGGTGAAAGGGATAGACAGCCATTCAGATCATGAACGAGCTATGCACATTGTGGTAGCTATGAGACAAAGATATGGCCCTATGGAACAGAGCATGGGCGATGCCTGGGCATTATGACGAGCTAGATATGTTCAGTTCAATATGCCACCCCAGAACGAGTACGACCGATAGTATAGAATTTCTCGGAGTGACTGGAGCCCAGGGCAAGCTTGTCGAATCGATCTACACCCATGCTGTCCAGGTTGCTGTATCCTGATAGATAAAATCCGAGGATGACAACCAAGTAGGTCAAGACAAGCACAGAGCCCTTGAAGTAGTTGCTCTTTCCTTCGCCGTAGACGTACGACAACAGGAAGACGCACAGGATTACAGTGATCATATCCCATTGAGGGAAGAGGAGGCTATGGATTATATCGTGTAAGCAGGGGGGTCTGATGGAGCCTTGGGAGGTAGGAGATGGAATGGACATACTTGAAAGAGTGCTGCGCGAGTTCTGCAGGGTCAATAGAGCGGGTATATATAGCACTGAAAAAGACCAGAGCAGGCACCTGCAATAGACAGACTTGCAAAGCATAGGCGGAACCAATTTCCATAGACAATGCAATGTTCCCGTTCATTGCAAATGATATGGCATTCTGCGAGGAAAGTCAGTGATACTTCTTAACCTTTCAAACTGGGAGAAAAGAAAAATAGGTGCCGACATACAAGGAACTCGGTGGTGTTGGGCACCAGGGCAAACAGTGTAATTCCGAGGAACTTTTCATCAATATCCACACTCTCTAATACCACATCCACGGTGTTGACAAGGAGTTCCGCAACCACAGCATAGAGAATAGTTGCACCGAGGAGGATTATGGAGCTCTTGGTCCGACTCCAGTTTGGAGCATCGTGGCCTCCGCCAGTGTGCGCATCAGCGGGAATGCCAACATCCTCAGCCTCCTCAAGAGGCGGTTTGATTTGATCAGCCAAAGCACGCCCGGCCTGACGCCCGGTAGTTTGCTGACTGAACTTCCGATTTCGAGCAGCATCGCGAGCCGCCACTGCAGCAGCCGTGGCTGCCACTTCGGTAACCTCGCGGACCAGCCGCTCATTGTCCCCCTTGCTCAACCCGTGAATGGATTTGGGAACCTGCCGATCGTCGATGCCCCCAGCTGGTGGGGGTACCAGGTGAGGAGTGTTGCTCCGATGTTCCACCCCCGAGCTGCCATCAGTGAATTCCCAGTTATTCAGGCCTCCATCTTCGAGGCCAACCTGCCTGAGTGATTGGCCTAAGATCCGCTTGTACAACTGAGATTCGCGAATAGAGTCTTTGCGGCTATCGAGGGCACCGGAAGCCTCAGGGGATCCCGAGAAGACGTGCCTGGGTTCATAAGACAGCGAATCCTGGATAGGGTGAGAAGACTTCTTCTCTTCAATCTCAGTGGCCCAAATTAAAGCAGCATGAGTTCTGAGGGTGAACCAAAGGCCAATTATGTACGACAGAAAAAGGAAGACAGCGGCAGCCCATGCATAGGGCTGGACTGCATTCTCAAAGAACGCATCCTGTACAGATGCCACCTGAGAGAAATAGCATTGGCGGCAGTCGTCCTGGATCACCATGCCAGCCGGTGCAACACATGGATGGCAATTGAGTTCGTGCTACAATGTGAAAGTTAGCTCGTAGCTCGATGTCAGATGAATAGAAGCAGGGTCACTTACACTGCCATAAACCTGGTAGAATAGGGTGGGACCAAAGGCGGCGATCATAGCAAACAGCAGCATCGTTGAGGTCACACCTGCAGATTTCACATTGAACCGTTGAGTCTTGCGCTTGATGGCACCGAAACACATGGAGAGGCCAGGTAGAAATAGAATTCCCGCGAAGATACTGCCAATGATACTTCCCTCAACAAGTCGAGCCTTGCCTTCTGTCAAGGCGATGCAGTAGAGGTATACCTCTACAATAGTTGAGAAAAACGCGTTGATTGCGGCACCTAGACCCATTGAGGACTGGGCCGAGATCGAAGCTACCGCTTGACCAATGAAATAGGCTAGCGGGATGATTGAAAGCAAAGCGAGGGTGAAGATTAGTCCCGGATGCGTCAGCCATGACTCTATGCCCAGGAATTGGCGCAAAACATAGTAGTCAAATATGACGAAAAAGACCACACTTAGCAGGTTGATGAAAAAGATGTTTGTGCCATCGATCGTGTATTTCCAGTACCTGGTGCCTGCAGCACGGTATGTGCACAATAGAATGGAAGGCGAGGAAGATCCGGAGCTGGGCCTTGCATATGATGTATCGGAATGGAAAGACAAGGCAAGAGGATGTCTTCGTAGATGGCTCACCAAGATGAGTGTTACACGACCCATTGGAATCCCGAAAACCAGCAGCCAGCAGAATAACGACACCAAAAGCATCAGGGGTCCTACCAAGAAATAGAAGAACACAAAGAACACCACTCGGCCTAAGTTCCATTCACCGCGGCCAAATAGACGACGCTTCGCCTGAGGGAGCTGTGAATCCGAAAGTTGTCCTCGCTGAGGCCGGCCCAGCAGACTGTCTTGTTCACCAGCAGAATCCACACTGTTCCGTCGGCGTCCCACGAGTGATCGGTCCCTACGGGGGCCAAAGAATAGTCGGCCATGCTCCAAGTCCCCGTTTTGCCATTGCTCATATTCGCTGATACTGCGGCCCTCCCCTTCATCTTCCTCAGCATAGAGCTCATCAGTCTGTAGGAGAACAAATGATCCAAATGGATAGAGTAGGTAGCGCGAAAGTCCCGAGAACACCCTCCCATAAGCCACTGCGCTGGGTGAGTAGGCGAAGAAAAAGCAAGCTGCCGCCGCTAGTAAGGCAATTAGGGCAAGCCACCATCCAAAGAATAAAGACCACAGGAGGTTGGATAGGAACAGCATGGGGCTGACACGACCCCCCGGCGACGAATGAATATCGCCCTCGGCGGTTTTTTCCACTGACCGACTCTTCTTGTACACAGCCGGCTTCCAAATTCGGATTCCGAAAGGATGGGTTTCATTAATGGCTTGCTGCCGATCCTTGAGCGTGAAACTCTCTGCATCACTGCTTGCTCCTTCATCCTCATGGTCATCGTCTTCATGGTCATCTTCGTCATTATCACCATGGGAGTCGTCACCGCTGTCCAGATCACTCCCTCCGTCCGACTGGCGAAGGGGTGGAAGCTCCCTCGAGTCGTCCAAGCCAGGTTCTGGTAAGACAGAGTTGTCCACAGCAAGATTATCCGATTCAGCTCGTATTAGCGGACTGGGACGGGCACTGGGGCGTCGTCTTAGGGTGCTCGGTGCACGCAATGGACGAATCCTAGGGGATAGCTGGGAAGTGGAGGCCTGATTCAGGGCGTTATCTTCCTCAATCTCTTTGATATCATCGTCGGTCGAGAACTCTTGTCCCTTGTGGGGTATTTGACGTTTGGTCGACATGCGGCGGATTACCGGTGGCTTTTTAGCCTTGTCGGGAGCCGTAGAGGGCGAGCTGAAGGCGCGGCTCGCGAAATCCTCCAAACTTTCTTCGTCGCGCGTTTCGGACGTCGACTCAGCGGGGAAGGTATCCAAGGTTCCTATTCGCGCAGGCCATTAGCACCATCCTTAGCCACTCATATCTCTTTCCGCCCTCTTCTGTTACACGAAGATAGCCTTACCGTAGTTTCTTCGGACAGAAGCCGTTGATCTCGGAGCCGGAATTGATGATCCTGGAGGATAGTCACTCCCCGTCAACCCCAAGGGCCGGTTTGACTCTGGACTCTCAGAGTCATTTGTGTTGCCCGCCATTTCAGGGTGGACCGAAAGATAACGGGATTAGAAAATCAAACTGACAACTCTAAAAAGAAACGACCAAGAAATTGGAAAAAGCAAAGATACTAATAACAACCCGAGAAATGCAGGGATCGACTGTAAATACAAGAAGCCGATCAAGCCGTTACATGGCGGGGAGCAGGTGAAAAAAGTGGTTGTTAATCACCGCATCAGCTGAGATGCGCGAAAAATGTACAATCAACGTGGAGAGCTCGAGCCTAATGACCCATGGCATGGTTCACTTCCAATGAGGGAGTGGATGACTCATCACGTGGGGAGCTAACTTCTGGTTTGTGCTGTTTGTTTACCCTTGCTGGCCTTATGGGCCTTTGTCGCCTGAGGAATCGGGTGTCAAGATCATGTGTTGGTTCCCGCAGCTTCGAGAGAGCTGGTCCAGCTCCAACTGTGAGAACTCTCATCCCAATCATCAACGCGTTTCTTGTCCCCTCCCCACCTCCCGCCAATTTCGTTTTGATTGCGTCTTCCGCTATATCTCTCTGGGCTAAACTAAGAGCACCTCTTCAACAAATCCCATTCCTCTGTGGAAGTCAGCAGCCCGTGACCTCTCCTCGCTCCGATAGCGTCATCTCTTCAACATGGCGCTCGACAATTACTACCGCAATAAGATCGAGGATATGAAGCTCGAGATTATTCAGGGTCAGGCAGTTCTAAGACGTTTAGAAGCACAGCGTAATGACTACAACTCGCGAGTGCGACTTTTGCGAGAGGAGCTCGGTCTCTTGCAGCAACCCGGCTCCTACGTCGGCGAGGTCGTCAAGGTGATGAGCACCAAGAAGGTCCTGGTCAAGGTACACCCGGAAGGAAAATACGGTATGTTCATAGGCTCTTGGCTTGCAGCTGCTCTGCTCTTGATGGTGCTCGATTCTAACAAGGTTCAATCTTCAGTGGTGGATATCGCAGACGGTGTCGATATCGCCAAGCTCACCGTGGGCAAGCGAGTGGCGCTTCTCTCGGACTCTTACAAACTGGAGAAGATGCTCCCATCCTCCGTCGATCCCCTCGTTTCGCTCATGATGGTGGAGAAGGTTCCGGACAGTACATACGACATGATCGGTGGTTTGGATCAGCAGATCAAGGAAATCAAGGAGGTGATCGAGCTCGGCTTGAAGCACCCCGAGCTATTCGAGTCGCTGGGTATTGCACAGCCAAAGGGTGTGCTGCTGTACGGTCCTCCCGGTACCGGTAAGACACTGTTGGCTCGTGCCGTGGCTCATCACACCGACTGTCGATTCATCCGTGTCAGCGGTTCAGAACTGGTACAGAAATATATTGGTGAGGGAAGTCGAATGGTGCGTGAGCTTTTCGTCATGGCTCGTGAGCACGCGCCAAGTATCATCTTCATGGACGAGATCGACAGTATCGGTTCCAGCCGTATAGACTCAGCAGGCGGCGGTGACTCTGAAGTGCAACGGACCATGCTCGAATTGTTGAACCAACTGGACGGTTTCGAGCCGACTAAGAACATCAAGATCATTATGGCAACCAATCGATTGGACATCCTGGATCCAGCCTTGCTGCGGCCCGGTCGTATTGACAGGAAGATTGAATTTCCCCCACCATCGTCAGTTTCACCCCGCCTCCCACTGATTAATTACATTCTAACCAATTTCTTTCCGATGCAGGGTCGAGGCGCGTGCCGATATTCTACGAATCCACTCCCGGTCAATGAACCTGACTCGTGGCATCAACCTGACCAAGATCGCCGAGAAGATGAATGGGTGTTCGGGAGCAGAACTCAAGGGTGTTTGTACCGAGGCCGGTATGTATGCGCTGCGTGAGCGGCGTGTCCACGTTACACAGGAGGACTTCGATCTGGCCACTGCCAAGATTCTCAACAAACACGACGACAAGGAAGTCGCAGTGTCCAAGTTGTGGAAGTAGAGTGGCGGGGATGATCGACCTGTATCACTAGTTCTAATCTTACTCTTGGCCTTTTCTTTTTTCTCTAGATTGCATATTGGTGACTTTGCCCTCTCCATCTTGGCACGACCCACTCGAGAATCTATGGGAGGAGCTCAGATAGTATCTGGGCATTTAGAGATGCATAAGTCATTTTTCCAGACAAAATTCTCCGTACTGTAGCTTAGATCGCATAAATCGCCATAGCCCGGTATTCTACATATAATATGCTTAGATCATTTATTTATCACGTCTTCACGGACTATTAAGGTCACTGCCAGGTGAAGAATACATCCATAGATGACTCTGGGGTATAGTTACACCAGTCTGCAGTGTTGGCAGCAGCAGGAAGCCCGGTCAGCATGCGGACGAATCTGACCCGTTAGTGTAGATGCAAGATGCCTTCAATTTCGACCTAATCATCGGACAGTCATCGGACTGCGCGGTATGGCGCAAAAATGGGCCGTCGGCTCCCTGTGTTGTCGAATTTCCGGGGGCGGAAAACATGCAGGCTGAGAATCCCATTTGCTTGGCCGTCATCCCTTGAGGTCTTGGCCCGTTGAAGCTATCGTTAATTTTGACTTATGAAGTGGGGAGCATGCCGCGGTATCCCTGGAGCGGAGCCCGGAGTAGACTAATGGGGCCGTATTTCAGCACCGCCCCCAGGGGCTCGCATATCATAGTTTGCTTCGTGCTCGATGTATTTGATAGGAGATTGTCAGATCGACCGCTTGGCGCGGATCTTCCAGCGCCCTGGCGACTTATTGTCTTGGCAGTCTGGGATCGAACTGTCTGCAGGGCTGTGTACTGTATCAGAATGGTATTCTCTGTACGTTGCACACTATCGGTTTGCCAAGGGCCAAGAGATTCTTGGAATTCCGCTTCTTAGACATTATTGTCTTTCTTGCTTCTTTTTGCGTATGTCTCTGTTCGCGATTTTGAAGATTACCTTGGTTGCGCCACCCATGACGAGTATTCCCTTCCCGTCAATGTACTGTTGAATGAATCGATTGGACCACGATTGTCCTTTTCTCGAATGGCAAAGAGAAGAAAGTGGATACTCGCACTGACGCGGCCTAAAAAGCGCGTGACTAGCGGATCAGTGGGGCCGGACAGCCAAAATGTACTTGAGTGGGACAGTACAAAACCCCATACTTGGGGGGTACTGGGTACTTTGCCCCCTTACTGAACCCCTAAAAACATGCCATATTTTATCATTGGTCCAAGTATCCTTTCTTTTTCCTTTGATTGATTTTTGGTTCATGTCTTATCTTGTTGGATTTACATGCACCCCGTACTCACTACATATGAACTTCCAAGGTTATTGGGTTAGGTATGTGAGATCTTCCTTATACTCCGAGCACGTATAAAGTATTCTAAAAGAGATAAATATAGAAATCACCAAAGTGAACTCATAAACAGGTCATACCCACGTAGATTCCATAAGGCTTTTTAAAGTACTCTCCCTGATACTAATACACCACTGTATACAAGCCTCCCGGACTTGCTGCATTCGGTGCACCCGCGACCCTGACCGACTCTTATCATTACTCAATCGAATAGTCCAATTTCACATCTCCACACTCGGATCTCCATTTCCGTCCCCGCCGGAGCTTCAGTGGCGCTATTCTCTTTCTTGTCCCGGTGAACCATTTGGTACATTTGGTACATTTGGTACTGGATGATCTGATTTATTTCAACCGCATTTATCCCCGAGTCCCTGATTCCCCACTCACCCGATCATGGTGGAACCCCCTTCGCCCTTTCAAACTATATAAAGAACCCGGACTATGTCCGACTTGTGGTCCGCTCTTGTTTCTGCCATTGACTCCGACTTCGACGCCATGCCTGCCGTCCTACAATCTACCATTAACCTTTTAGAGACGGAGCTCGTCAAAGCCCGTGCCGCTCTCCAAGAGATCCAACCCCATGCGCCGATCTTGCGCATCGGAGATGAGGTCGCTGTCGGCGCTATGATCGCCTATCGTCAAAATCTCATCCGCCGTGCCCCCGATTTCTATGGCTCTCGTCGCCTTACTGCAAAAGAATTGGGCCTTGAACCTGTCGTGCGCGAAATCCCCGAGAAGATTACCGTAGATGTAATCTCTATGCCGGAATCCACACCCCCTCCACGCCGAGCGCCTATCGAGGAGGCCCTAACCAATAGCCTGATACTGGATCACATTGCGCCTTATCTTGCAGCCCCATCCTTGCTAGCTCTGGCATCAACATCGCGACTTATGTACAGCATGATTACACAAACGCCCTATATTTTCCGACACCTTGATCTGACTCGCTGTCGAGGTGCTCAGCTTCCTAAAATGTCGCAGCGACAGGATGACCTGCAGACGGAAGACGAGGTATACTCTGCCCCGCTGCGGCGCATTTTCGCCAGCCTGGATAAAAGATCAGTGCTGCAGGATGTGCGCACCCTGGTTTTAGATGGCCTACCAGTACCGGCCAATCTAGTCGCCGATATTATCCTGACGGATCGATTCAATGTCAGTATCCTCTCGATCCGTGAGTGTCTCCACCTCAATGAGCGAAAGCTCATGCAAGTCATTCAACATGCCGTTCGACCTACACGCCCTGAGGGTACTCCCCGGATCAAGGGTATCTATCACTTTTCGCCCAGAAGCGAGGCACCTCGAGGTGCAGTGCGACGCCGGTATCGCGACTGGTGGGGTTCTCGCATTGGCTCCCGGAGTCCGAGTCAGAGCTCGAGCTCATCGAGCGCTTCCTCGGATGACGAGGAAGATGTCCTCCAGACACCCGCAGAGCAAAATGAATGGTACGGCTCTTCGGGGAGATTCTTCAAACACACTCTGGACGATGGCTGGGCACAAACATTACAAAAATGTGAGGGCATCATTGCATTTGATGCGGTGCTTTGTCGTGGACCGCGTCACGATGTCAATCTGTATTCTGCAAACGAAGGCAAGCTGGCCCCGGAAGCTCCTCTCCTGGGACCAGCAGTGGCTACTGTGGCACTGGGGCCACGGGGCTGCGATGGATGTCATAGTTCTCCAGAGGGACCAGCGATCTGGGGCCAATCTCCAGATCTACAGTTCCCACTGCTGAATCCAATGCCATTACATGTATCAAGTGTCGCCGCAGCGAAGCGCCCTGTACAGATTCCAGGACAACACCCATGCTTGATTGTACGATGTGCCGACTGCTTGACTGACCGCTGGTGTCACCGATGCAACAAGTGGTTTTGCTCCAACTGTCTGCCTAACCCTCAGCATGCTCAGGTGAACCTGTCGCCACATCAGACAGCAGTTCGCCCCCCGCAGGGATCGCTAACAGGACCTGTTAGGCCACCAGAGCGAGAGGTATGTAAACCAGCGCACCTTCGAGACTAAATTGCGACGGTCATTGACATAGCCTTAGAAATCTGTACCAGGAGTGAGCAAGGATTGCTGGGAGTGTGGGCCGACCGTGAGTGACCACCCGTTGATTCCATATATCTATTCTAACCCCGTTATAGTGCGCATCGTGTAAGCTAGATTGCCAGCATACCTGCCAGAGCTGCCAGGGTGACTACTGTATCGACCACAACGAAGGATGTTCCGCCACAATGGTAAGCTTTCATCTGGCGACATTGCCATTACAAAGTTAACAATATCTAGTGTGATTGGTGCAATACTAGCACTCGCCACCGTATGCGAAGTTTTCGGTAAAGCGTAATGATGAAAGTTGGATTTCTAAGCGGGCGTTTTCATGTTTATTATACCATTTCCGGGGGCCGCGGAGTCTTCCAGAACTTCTAAGCTTTCTGTATTCCCCACCTTAAATTATCGCAAATGTCACTCTCCTCTTCTTCGTGCTTCATATCATGGAAAATAATACTATAACTTGGTCGGCTCAGCTGGCTGTAACTGCTCCTCAGCGAACACCTCGTCTACCGGGAGATAAGATTACCCTCCCTCAATCCGCCCTCGAACAGCTTCTTGCCGCCGCGCCCCTCCAAGCTGTCCCTCCGAACCCTCGTGTGCATACCACTACCTTTGACCCCTTCAACCCCCACACGTTCGCTGCAGAATCCCGAGCCCGTCAACAAATCGAGAATCGCCAGCACCAGCTTCCCCACCCGCTCACGTTCCGCATCGTAAATCCCCAGAATGGTCGTTACGTGTACGCCGGGATCCGAGAGTTCTCCGCTGCGGAGAATGAAGTGGCACTGAGCGCTTTGCTCCGAGAGTCACTTGGAATTCAAGATACCGAATTTGAATTAGACGCAAACGGCGCGACACAGAATACAGATGAGGGAGAGGCACAAGATCAACCCTCACCAAGCCCAGCGGTGACGGTGCATGCGAAGCAACTACCCAAAGGCACATATGTGCGACTTCGCCCGCTTGAGGCTGGCTATGACCCCGAGGACTGGAAGGCCTTGCTGGAGCGACACCTACGGGACAACTTCACAACTCTGACTGTCAACGAGGTACTGAACGTCCCTGGGACGCGCAACGAGGCTTTCCGGTTTTTGGTGGATAAGGTGTACCCGGAAGGTGACGGGATTTGTGTTGTAGACACAGATTTGGAGGTTGACATTGTTGCGCTGTCAGAGGAACAAGCTCGAGAGACTCTACAGAAACGATTGGAACGGGCAGCGCGGGCACCAGGTACAACGAGTGGCAGCTCAGTTGGCGGGGTTCTCGCCGTCGGAGAGGATGTGTCGGCCCAGGTTTTGCCGGGGGAATATGTTGATTATGAGCTTCGAGAATGGAATCGTGAAGACACGCTTGATGTGGAGCTCGTTACAGAGGATCCTAGCCTCTGCCTATTTGTCAGTCCCCTTGGTGCGCGCCAACAAAGCCGTCCTCGGGCAGATATGCATGTCTGGGGAGACTTCTCGAGTCAGTCTCCCAAGCGAGTGAAGATTCACTCGACAAATGTGGCTCTTGAGGGAGCAGAGGCTCTCTATATCTCAGCCCACGTCAATTCTATCACCTCCGGGCCCGAAGATGCTGCACCTACACAGCAGCCTCCGGCGCAATATCACTTACGAATAACCGCGAATAAACTAGACGGAGAAGAGGAGACAGAAGAGGCCCATGAGGACGGGGACGTGCAGTGTCAGAATTGTCGACAATGGGTGCCGCAGCGGACTTTGGTCCTCCACGAGAATTTCTGTCTCCGAAATAATGTCCTTTGTTCTCAATGCAACAATGTCTTCCAAAAGCGGTCGCCAGAGTGGGAGAACCACTGGCATTGCTCTCATGATTCGGCCCATGGTGATGATACCTCCAGCAAGCTCACCCACGACTCCATCTTCCACAGTGCCTACAGCTGCCCTGATTGTTCCGCTCAATTCGAAGGACTTCCTGCACTGGCCCAGCATCGCACCACCGAATGTCCGGGCAAGTTGATTCTATGTCAATTCTGCCATCTACTTGTCCCACAGAAAGGCGAGGCAGACCCCGATCTCAACGACCCCGAAGTCATGCTCTCCGGCTTAACACCGCACGAGCTATCAGATGGCGGCCGAACAACAGAATGCCACCTATGCAATAAGATCATCCGACTTCGTGATATGAACACCCATCTCAGACACCATGATCTAGAGCGTGTTTCGCGTCCAGCTCCCCGCATCTGTTTGAACCAGAATTGTGGCCGCACACTTAGCAGTGTAAGCAATACTTGCCTCGGTCTCTGTAGTATATGCTATGGACCACTGTACGTCGATACATACGACCCAGAAGGCAAAGCGCTCCGACGCCGTATTGAACGACGCTATTTATCCCAGATGATGACTGGCTGCGGCAAGCCTTGGTGCCAAAACGAGTACTGCAAGACTGGGAAACACAACGCGAAACCTGCGGATGGTTCCCCTGCGCCGATGGGCGTGGCTAATATCATGAAGGTTACGCGCCCCCTCGTGGATGCTATCAATTTCAAACCTGAAGTACCCAATACATCGCCATTGTACTTCTGTACGGATGAGACGGGGCAGATTCGCCGTAACTTGGCAGAGATGCTTTCTGCCGAGGGGTCTGCTGATGGCAAAAACTATGCGCTTGCATGGTGTGTTGCTGCTGCTGAAGCGGCTGGTGGTGATCTGGAGAAGGCTAGAGAATGGCTAGCCAAGTGGGCACCGACGCAGGGTGAAACAAGTAGATAATTCGGCTTTATGCCTTCCTTTGTGGTCTTTTGGGGTTTTCGTTGAGCACGGAAAATTTTTGCATCATACAAGGTCTATACGGATGAATTTATATAGAGGGATATTGACGAATCTAATGGTATAATGATATATATAACACATTTAGAATCTCATGATATTCATAAATTAGATGTAAGGAACAGCAGGGCGAAGAATTTCCACATGTCCCTCATTCTTTTACCGGATAGCCTCCGCAAACATAAAATGGACAGCATGATTTTGCCACCATGAGACTATATCAACTCATTTGAGTCGAATAGTATCCACAAAAGAATCAACAAAGCCACCGAACCTTTAAGCGGCACCCGTTTTCGCAGCCAGAGTACCTGTGCCCCGTGACGAGAAGATGCCCATAATACCGAAGACGACGTAAAATAGAGCCAGAGGATATGCCACCAAGCCGCGCATACCGCTCATGCGCGCCACGGCACAGAACATGCCAGATGAGCTGTAGGTGCACCAGCCTACAGCAGCGGTGGTCAAGAGGTACCCGAACATGGTGTCCATGGGGATCAGAACACCAATAAGCGCAGTCAGCACAAGTGGAAGGAAACAGTAACCCAGAACACTGGCCGAGCGGGGGAAGGTTAGGGTTGCTGAGAAATGACCAGCAGTGGAGACGCCAGAAATAGAGGGCTTGTGGTGTGGGTTATAGTTGGTGGGGTCGGCGGCATTGGGAGTCGGGGCTCCGTCGAGGACGGGCGACATGAGACTCAGGATAAGGTGTAAGGAGACGGTGCCAAAGACAGCAACACCATAGATGTAACCATAGAACACCTTGCCGGATAGGAGTAGGAAAAGACCGTATAGGAAGACGTAGAGCAGGGCGCCGTAAAGGTCACTGTCGTCCATTAAATGGTTATCGATAGATGCGAATGGGTTTAGCACGCTCAGAGTCTGCAATCGCAAAGCTGTTAGCTCATCTTGAATGAAATAAGATATCATATACATCAGAGATGTCTTGGTGTCCGAAGTAGGTGCATAGGTCCAACATTCTGTATCACAAATGGAAGCAGATACCACCCCTTGCAACAACTTACCTTGGTTTTAATGTGACCGAGATTAATTCCGAGCTCTTCCTGTAAAGACGGTTCTCCATCATACCCCTCGGCTCCAAACGCGGCTATCCAGCCTGTCCGCAAGCCACTCTGCTCGCCCATCCTGCCGCTCACACCAGCAGCTGGAGACCCAAAGCCTCCATATCCACCCCCCGAATAGGCCT
Organism: Penicillium sp. IBT 16267x; assembly: GCA_028828865.1. Taxonomy (NCBI): domain Eukaryota; kingdom Fungi; phylum Ascomycota; class Eurotiomycetes; order Eurotiales; family Aspergillaceae; genus Penicillium; species Penicillium sp. IBT 16267x. Next base: position 1,586,744 of record JAQJZQ010000012.1, on the reverse strand, counting down.
GTGCAGAGGGATTAGGAGCGCCACCAAATCCAGCACCGTATGAAGCCTGTGAGGGTGTCGTGTGGCCGGATACTGAGGAGTAGGACGAGGGGAAGAACTGGAGGTTCTGTGCGGAGCCTTGAGGGGCATAGCCCGGCTGTTGTTGTTGGGGGTAGTATTGAGCCATTGCCGTGGAGCGGCGGTCGGACTAATTTCTGGTGGCAATGAGCAAGGATAAGGTGGAAAGTTAGTCGTGGGAGAGCTTGTGAAGCTCGAAGTGCCCAACTTGCGGTTTGTCATGATGCCTGCTGACTCAGCCCCGCGTGGAGCCCCGGGAGCCGAAGTATAGAACCGATACCGATACAACCAAATAATAACAAAAAGAACCCCGTATTCAAAACTAAAAAGGAATGAAGTGAGGTATAATTCGACTCCGCTAAGCTCTAATAATAGGAAACATGTTTCTACAGGAAGTTGATGCCAATTCCCAACTGCAGGCCCTTACGGCCCTCCTCACCCTTGCGAAGGACGAGTGGTAGAGAGAAATTAAGCTCAAACCGCGCTACGGGAAGGGCGTACACAATACCAACACCGGCCGAAATACTAGGCAAGCCATTCTGCAGGTCAGAGATGGTTGAGATCATGGCATCTTGCACCTCTCCACTGCTTGAAGGAGAGGTTTTCTGCGAAGTGCGCAGTGGCAACAAGCGACCACCGTTCAAGAAGGCTTGGAATCGCAAAGGCTTCTCGGCTCCCACCCGGGGGAGAGGGAAGAGCAAGTTTGCGCTTCCAGCGGCGTAAACGTCACCACCAAGAGAATCAGAACCCTCACGGGGACCCAGGCCGCAGAGACGGAATCCGCGGACGTCAGTCGGACCACCAAGCAGGAAGCGGTCGTTAACGCGAGAAAGCTGGGGCCGCGGGTTTGATTCCAGTCCCAAGGGGTAAAGAAGACCTGCACGGAAGCCCGTGGTGAGGCTGATGCCACTGTCACCCTTGACGCCCGGAATAGGGATAGGGATACTGCCCTGGGTTTCGATCTCCGACTTCCAGAATGATACATCTCCCTTCAATGCGCCCCAGCCAGCAACTTCATTGAAGACCTTGGCGTAGTAACCGCGAGAAGGCAACATGGCATTGTCCCGCTGATCATTGACCCAGCTGTGGAAGATGCTGCTCTTCACACTATCTCCAGCGTCGGCTCGGACAGTCGGAGATGCGTTCTCCGCAAGGCCGGTAACCTGCCTCCAGACTCCGTTGTAGCCCAATTCATGGCGATGGCCGGACTGGGAGAGCCATCGAAGCTTGCTCCAACCACCCTTGACGACTTCCTCATGGCTAGCCCAGGACTTCTGGGTAGAGCTTGCAATACCGCCAACTTCCAGGCGGAAATCGGGGTCACAGAAAATGGGGGTCTCAAATGCAGCCTGGTAGGCAGATCGTGTGCGCGTACCCAAGGAAGCATTCAGGTTCAAAGTCTCAGCACCTCCAAACACATTACGCCATAATAGGTTACCGTATGCCGAGCCCTCAGCATTTCCAAGGTCGGTTCCGGTCTTCAAAAGCACACGAGATTTCTCCCGGGTAGCGAAAATAACATCGATGTTGCGCAGTCCGGAGGTGGGATCTGGTGTCGACTCATCCAGGTGAATGGCAATAGGCTGTTGGAATAAATCTAATAATTATGTTAGTTGAAAAAGAGATCATATCTATATGCGACTAGAGGGTCACCAACCGAACCGTCCAAGTTTGTCTGCCGCAGCCGAAACTTCCCGCAAAGCCTCGGATAGAGTGTAGGGATGATCGCGTTTTGCACCAAGAAGCGGATTGACGATGTGCTCAAGGAAGCTTCGGCGCGTATGGGGAGCGCTCTGGAACTGGACCGACGAGATTTTGCAGGGTAAAGTAGAGTTTTGGTCGAGCTTTATAGCAATCACGGTTAGCCGGGCGATCCTCAAGTCCACCAGTAGGCCTGGTGATCAATGACCCAAAGGCCAGAGAAAGCGAGAACCATACCAATTCCCCAAGGCGAGATTGGGCCTTTTGAAGAATTGCCTGCATCCGCTCATTCACGGCCTGCTGCTGCTCTTCAAGGACCTGCGGGTCCTTGCGCTGTTGCAAGCGCTCGAAGATCTACGGACAACAAGGTGATTAGTTTAACACAAACATATCGAATACAGCACCAAGCTGCATGTATATTCGACATACATCTTCATCTCCGGCAGATAGAGGGGAGGACATCGTGACGGCTACAATGTGCCAAGATCGGGGAACAGCAACATCTTGGTGATCGCGTGGGAAAACGGTGCGCACGTGACTCTGGGGACGATCGCCGCGCAACCGTTTCACCTTGGACCTTTGACTTCTACATCGATCTTTGTTCTAGATTTCTAGATTTCCTTTTCTTTCACTGCTGTCTCTCCCCAGATTACTTCGCTTCTTACTAGCTACACATATTATCGAACATTCCGCACCATGGCGACCAAGGCAGCTCTAAAACGGGTGGGTATCCGAGACATTCATGTCCACGCAACCGGGAGTCGCTAACAGTCTATACAGCTTACTCGGGAATACCAAACCATTCAGAAGAACCCCCCGCCATTCATTATTGCCCATCCATCTGAAAGCGATATCCTTGAGTGAGTGACCTCTGCGCTCTTTGGAAGAAACTCATGCACTAACCAGATCAGATGGCACTATATCCTCACGGGTCCTCCGGGAACCCCATACGAAAATGGACAATATTGGGGTACCCTCATGTTTCCTCCTGAGTATCCCTTTGCGCCCCCGGCCATCCGCATGCACACCCCCAGTGGTCGATTCCAGCCATCTACTCGCCTCTGCCTGAGCATCAGCGACTTCCACCCCAAGTCTTTCAACCCTGCCTGGGAAGTTTCGACCATTCTGATTGGACTATTATCCTTCATGACTAGTGAAGAGATGACTACCGGGAGTGTCAGCGCATCGGAAGCGGAGCGTCGCGTTTTTGCCGTTCGGTCACGATGGTGGAACTCAACCGGTGGCGGTTCGCACCTCAACGCCACCCCGGGTGTGACTCGAACAGCCAAAGGGATCAATAACGTCAAGGCAGGAGATGGAGGGTTGAAGTTCCGGACTGAGTGGCCTGAGTTGGACCAGGAAAACTGGGCTTGGATGAGGGAACATCGGATCGATACCAACACCGGTCAGATTCTCCCAGACCCCAACGCCCCTACCAGATGTTCCCCAGAGACTAGCGCACTACGTCGACGACCAAACGGCAGTGCTCCGGGGATTGGAGCGGTTGTGGAGGGAGGCCATGTGGCTCGGGAAGCCGGTCAGGGATGGGCACGACGCAACCGTCTTTGGATCGGGTTGGCGGTGCTTTTTGGTTACGCATTAATCTCTAGACTCATGAGTGACATGCAGGGGTAAATTACTTTAACGGCATATGCTCGAGAATCTTGTCTACTAGAGGAGACGTTATGCTTATTCTTGTGATCGTTAGCGGGTTGCGTTGTTACTTGTGCTTGGCAGCATCTTCGGGCGCATTATACAGGACCTTCTTTTCTTCTGGATGATTTCTCTATATCTACTCTCTATATACCATCCAACTATGTATAGAAATGGTTACACAGTTCCATCATATCACCGGATCATCACTGGGTGAGTTTTTCTGCTTGAATTACTTTTAAACTGAATTTGGCTGGTGCTCTATCTCTCCCCCGCATTGACATATTGGCAACGTAACTACTCCTTTTCTTTTCTTCTAAATCCGTCTTCCTACCACCACTTCATATTGACTTCATTGGTTTGTGACCTGCCATCTCGCTCTGTGCTGGCCTTCGGGCCCAAGATGGATCATCTGCAGTCGTTCACGTTACCAGGTGTTCGACCTTCCAATTCAGGTTTGTGCTCGATTGTACCTGTGCTGGTCCCCCATCCCCCGGAAAGACCCACCGATCTACCCCATTCGTGGATCTGTGCGCCACGATTTGACCCTGGAGGTTTGTTATGGTCTCTGTGGCAAACGAATCCTACAGTTCCTATTTGCCTAGGGGCTTCACCTCCATCCTGGATGCACTAGCAGAGCGAGCATTGCAAAATACTGCACATGTACTGACAGCTTTGGTCTAGAAACCACTTCAAGAGCCGCCCCACCGCTTGATCGGCCGTCGTTCACCTTCATCGACCACGACGACGACTTGACCTCCAAACGAATCAAAGATGTTAAAGCCCGCAAGGCGATCCGCTCGCATGTTATGCGCGATGTACGCCGACGAGAGAGACTAGCGGGAACCAAACGAACATCGAGGCGAGAAAATCGGGACCAAACAACTACAAAATCCCGACGGAAAGTAGTTGAGGAGTCTGAGGACCAGCAACTGGTTTTGAGGGCTGTATCCCAGACCTCCGTTTCATCGATAGGGGAGACGGACTTCGAGAGTAGTTGTTCTGATTCAAGACCTCGACGAGCACGCCCGCCACGATGGCTGGCTGGCTATCCACTACCTTGTCATTTGAGCCTAAATCCCCGGACTTTACCTGCATCATGGTTCTATGATCCCTTCTGTTCATTGCCAGGAACGGGCGAGCTCCCTTCTATGGTTGCACATTTAGTTTATTACTGTACGTCATGTCAACTCTTTGAAGGATTTCTGGGCTAATGACCACGATCAAGGGAAATCTGTCTTTGTTCCCATGACCTTTCCGAGCGGTCTCAAAGACTCGGAAATTCCCGAGCTAGAGTTGATGGTCCGATCTTCGTTCTCTGACCCGGGAAGTTTCTTCGGTCTCATGAGCATGTGCGCTGCGCACCGAGCCGCTTTAGCCATGAATCGCCGTGATCCCTACAAAACGATCGATAACTCTGATCGGGTCATCAACGATTCTGACTATTGCATCATGAAGGCCAAATCGATACACGAGATGAACACTAAAGTACGAGACCCCAGATTAGCACTCAGCAACGAGGCGTTCGATACGATTGTCAACCTCCTCACTGGATCAGTAAGACTTCGCTTGAAAATAATTACCCGAAAACTTTCTCACCTATTTCGTGGTAGTTAATCGCAGGGTTGTTTGACGAAGCTCGGGTTCACCTGACAGGCCTAAGGCGCATGGTGGAGCTTCGGGGTGGAATCACGGATAAGAGCATAAGCTCATCTTCAATGCTGTCGGCAATTCTTACGTACGTGAACAGACTGTGCTCTTGAGTACTTGACTTACAATCCAGCAGAAGCGATGTGAAGGCCGGTACAGGGCTGTTAGCTAAACCAGTATTCCCACTAACTTGGGATACACAACCCGTACCTCTCGATATACAGCGCCGAATTCGACCTCCTCCTTCATCACCAATGCGGCGACTTGGCTCTGGGTTCTGGGCGAACACCCTCCTCAGCCCACCATTACTACGCATCTTGAACGTGATACGGGACATGATCTTTTACAGTATCACTGTCCAGGTTGCACCCCAGGCCATTCACTTCAGCGACCATGATTTTTTCCGAGTGCTCAATTGCGAAACCGAGCATCAACTGCTCAGTTATATTCATACCGAAGACTCCAGGTCCGTGAGGATTCACCCTATTGAAGCAGTCACCCGTGTAACTTCGATCTGCTTTCTGAACTACTTTCTCATTGTTTCCCCTCCATCCTCGGGTCTCGGTCGGGCTCTCACAAAACATCTCATGAAAGTAGTGAACAACTACAGACTTACCCTTCTCCTCGAGCTACCCAAAGAGAATTTTGGATTGTTTGCCTGGGCTTTGTTCATTGGAGCTCAAGGTTCACTCGGTCAGCCCGAGCGACCCTGGTTTGTAGAGCGGTTGGCCCGTGTCGCAATGCTATGTGAATGGCAAACTTGGGAGCAGGTATCCCAGATCTTAAGCGACTACTTCTTCATTGCGGCTGCCCAAGGATCGAGATGGCGGGCCATTTGGGACGAAGCGATGGCAGGGTTTGTGATTTCCGCGGATCATTTGTGAAACATTTAGCCCGTTGCTTTATCAAAGATCCCCTGGTATCGCTCTGTATATTGAATATTTGAAGAACTTAATATTAATGATAATGGGTCCCTTATTGACGTAAACCAACCATATCGCGTGGATTTGTATAGTTCGGCCCGTGGCGGATTACGAGTCGGATTATGTCATCCTGTCGCGGTTTTCCAGATCTTTTATCGCGCGAGGCCAACTTTTTGGATTTTACCACTTCATTATCAACTTTTTTATTTTTGATTCCTCTGTATTTTAATAATATCGAAAATGGGTTGGTTCTGGGCAGACTCACAGCCACAGGCGCCACAGGCACCTCATCCGCCTACCAATGCATCTCCCCCAGTACGTTCTTCAGATCCTATATCTACATGAACTTCCCGGCTGACCATGATCAATTTAGCCTGCATGCCCGATGCATGAATCGCACCAGGCGCCATCCGCTGCCCCTGAAGGCAGTTGCCCCATGAAATCCGATTCCCCTTTCTACTCGCCTCCGAAATCATCTGCTGCGCAGTCCCCGCAACAGCCTGCGGCTTCAACCCAGTCCTCCACCTTGTCGAAACTGAACCCGATGAACTATATGTTCGCCTCGATTTCTCAGGAGCGTGCCGTGAACCAGACCGTTGATCTTCCCGTTGAGCGTGAACAGTCTTCCATCCCACGAGGCGACAGCAACGAAAACTGGGAATACCCATCCCCTCAGCAGATGTACAATGCAATGCTGCGCAAGGGACATACCGATACACCTCAGGATGCCGTGGAAGCCATGGTTGCTGTCCACAACTTCCTGAACGAAGGTGCCTGGAATGAGATCGTGGGATGGGAGCGCACATTTGCCAAGGGTCTCAAGGAAGGATGGAGCAAGTGTCGCCGAGGCGGGGAGAATCTGAGCTGGGATCTGGCCATGGCTGAGGCGCATGGACTTGTGGATCAGTCGACAGAGCCTCGTCTGATCCGGTTCCAGGGTCGCCCAAAGGATCTTACTCCCAAGGCCCAGATCTTCCAGGCTCTGGGATGGATCTACCCTTCCAAGTTTGAGTATGTCGTGAACCTGCAATTGTCATAACCTCCATTCCCAAGTAAATACTAACGTGGACTACTAATAGGACCAAGCCTCCCTTTGACCGACACGACTGGTACGTTCAGCGTCAGACACCTTCGGGCCCAAAGGAAGTTCGTTATGTGATCGATTACTACTCTGGCCCTCCTGAGCCGAATGGAGAGCCGGTCTTCTACCTCGATATTCGGCCTGCTTTGGATTCGCCAACGGCTGCGGTTGAGCGACTGATGCGGTGGGGAGGAGACGCATGGTGGAGAGCCAGTGGAGCCGCTGTTCGCGAGCAGAACGCATGAGGCTCTTCAGACAGGTTTGATGCTTTCTCCACTCCACATTGTATAATTCTAGACATGGCATGGGCGTTTTTTCGTGGTTTCCTTTTATGAAATCCCTATTCATGATCGCTGGTGTTTTCTTCTTTCCTGTGTCATATCCTACCTGTCTTATCACCCCAGTTTTAACAGTTTATTTCCACCAGCAGACGATAATGGCAATAGTGACGGTTTTCGTGAGACTGTATCGATGTGACGGGAGTTCCAAGGACGATCTGTTATACTAGCTTGTCTTGCCATCAAATTCCAAATGTACATTTGAATATATATTTTCATTATTATTGATGCCGAGGGCACTCCATATGGTACAGGAAAGGGGATCTATATCTCAGATGTTCGGCGACAGCTGATCATACTTGACGCACTGCTCGACACTCTCAATGCTGGCCTGCAGCAATCCACGAGCCTCCAGACCAACCCAGACTCGAAGCATCGAGGTGTCGCCCGAACGAACTGTTTGCAAGAAGGTGGCGCCAGAGCCCAGCTGTCGGAGGATAGGAAGGGCACTAGAAACAGGTCAGTATTGCTCTAAATAGAGATGGAAATCAGAATATTCTTACCTCTTAAACAAGTCTAGGTTTGGGTTCAAACTTCTTCCAATGCCTTCAAGTAGGAGGCAAGATACCACGACATTCACAAAGTCACCTTCGAACCGGACATGATGGCCGCGAACCATTGTTAGGACTTCACTCAGCACATCGCCAATCCTTATGTTTCCAAGGGCAAATGTGCGTGTCTTTATGCTCAGCACAAGATGTTGCATTTTTAGAGCGAAAATCTCCGGCTCGAGGACCTGTTCAGGTGTGCGACATCGCTCAACCATAAGTTGGCCAGCTCTATATCCATCGAACTCGGCAATGGCTCGGAAAAGATCCAGGAAATTCCGTCGATTGGTGTCATTCAACTCGGTAACCAGGCCCGTATCAATGAAAATAAGCTGCGGGCGGTATCCTTCATTATTAAGCTGAGCCAGAGCGGAATCCCATTGTTTTTGATTGCCAATATGGGGGCGTAGTCGCGCAAGCACAGACTCAGTCACGTCTACTTCGGCTCGTGTCGGAGCATCAGTGGCACGTGAATGCTTGCGAAGGGATAGATCGAGCTCGCTTGGCTGGTAAAACCGAACCATGATGTTTCCTGGGTGTAGATCCGCGTGGACAAAGTTATCGATTAGAAGCATGTGTAAAAAAGCATCGAGGCCTTCATTGGCAATCTCGTGCTGGTAAACGCCTCCTCCGATGTCCAGAAATGTGGCTAGCGGGATACCCTGAGCGAATTCCTCGACTAGCACCTCGCGAGTAGTATAGTCCAGGTAGGGGTATGGGAACCAGGCAGTGCTTCGGGACTTAAATTTTTCCCGAAATCTGACGAGGTTAGTGCCTTCGATGCGCATGTCCAGTTGAAGTTTCATCATCTCCCCAAACTGCTGGACCTCATCCGGGAAGGAGAGCCAGTGCATCGTAGGGATGGCATTTATCAAAGAAGCGAAGAACGACATTATGCGCAGATCACGATGAATCATCTTCTCAACTCGGGGATGTAATACTTTGATCGCGACATATGATGATGGTACCCGATGTGGTGAGTCCTTGACCAACACGTCGACGTTCTTGCGCATCTTCTCCCCCAAGGTGATCGGCTCTTGGCCCAATTCCTGATTCCTAGCTAGGCTCCGCTTAAGCTTGGCTTTATAAACTTGTGCGATGGCACCAACACCCAAAGGCTTTTCGTCGAACTCCTCAAAGATCTCTTCGAATGGAAGGCCATTGAATGCTTTTTGAATTGTCCGCTTGGTATCGCGAAGGGAATGAGCGGGAGCATTGGAATGGAGCGAGGACATGATAGTGCACATTTCCGGAGGGAAGATGTCGGTTCGTGAAGCAGCCCATTGACCAAGCTATCAAACAGAATCAATTTTTAGTAAATCATACTCGAATGGAAAGTAGAATCAACATACCTTGATAAAAGCAGGCCCAGCGCGCTCCATTGCCTTCACCAAGAACCGATACCACCACAGTGTACCTGATTGCGCCCCATTCTTACTTCCAACAGCCCGACCAAGCCAGATAGCAGGCACGGTTGCCACAACCGGCATGAAGATCACGAACAGATGAAGAAATCGCAGCCCGGTAGCGATTGGGTCATAGACATAGTAGTAGAATGTGATGGAGAGGCGTTGCCAGACCCGCGATAAGCCCTGGGCATCTGGGGAAACAGCTTTCCGGATCTCATTGCGCGAAGCCTCGAGCATCTGCATCTCACCTGTCTTTTCAGGGTGATCCGCCTCCGCCAACCTGAGGAATGCGCCGGGTGCCAAAGCGGTCATCACCAGACCGCCGATAACCCGACCCCGCCGCGGGGTTTGTTTGGGAGGTTGCCATGATGTTAGACGATGTCGCGGGATGCGCGGGATCCCGCGTCGAAAACAAAAACGAGTGAGGAGGACCGTCCTCATGGTCTATGGTGTAGTGCATGGGAAAACGAAGATGAGCCGCGGCGAGCGATAAAGCCCGATAACCGGCACGTGTTGCAACGTCATAGTTCATTCATGAAACCAGGGCATGTACTTGAAAGTTGAAGTAGTACTTACCTGAGCACCACCTACCACCTACGTAGGTGCCTAGTTGCTTCATCAATACCAGATACATACCCTTCGACTCGATATGCTAGGCTACTGCACTTAAAACACAATGTTTGTAGATACTGTGGACGGCGACGGGCTATACTACAAGGTTCCTAGGTCGTAATATAGACTTATGAGGTATGAGACGAAATTGGGCAGAATTTTATAACCACTGGGGCTGTTAGCACAGGGGTAGTGCGCTCGCTTCGCATTTCTGTGAAGCTGCGAGAGGTCCGGGGTTCGATTCCCCGATAGTCCATCTTTTTTGCATCTTTACAAATAGCGACCGTAGCTGTTTTATACTTTTTTTTCTATTCTTTTCATTTCAATTTCTAATTCAGGCGAGAAAAAAAATTCGGTCTGAATAGAAAATTAGCTTGTTAATCTTTTTCTTACGGTTTTCTTTCTACTACGTTATAACGACGAGAACCGTACCGGTAAATATGAACAAAGATACCTGGGCCTGGGATAACCTTCCACGATCTTCAGGAAATCATCAATACAACTCAATATTCACCAGATATTAACGTAGACTATCGCTATATCCTTAAATAATAGTATAAAACGGATAAAATAACGTCGCATTCTGCCTATCCCCACCGCACGTTGGAATGATGTGGATCTTATCAGTGGATCTAAGAGACCCACATTCCACTATACATTCCACATCCTTACTTCCTTGTCCGTTTTCCTCCAGAGATTATCCTATTTCGGGAAGATGTGGCTTAATGAAAAAAATTCGGCTATTGATCTTCGTTGTTTGCCGTAGTCGGAGCCTCCATGGCAGTGTGTTCCGAAAACAGACCAGGCGATCACGTCGCAACCATGGTCAACCAACCTTGAAATGAATGTGATATCCCCAGTCGCTCGCGACCGAGCTGTTCCCCTGAACTTTTTCAATAAATGCAGCTTCTGATTCACCATGGGTCGTCCAGAGAATACCCATGACGATCTCGAATCGGACCGCGATAGCGAGTCCTCAACTTGGCGCGATTGGGCGTTAGTGTTAGCCTGGTGTGTATCGGGCTACTTGTGTCTCATTCTCACCGTGATTGGCTATTTTAATCCATCACTCTTGCCTATTGATCCCACAGCATTGCTGTTCAACAAGGAAATTTCCCCGTTTTTTGCATTTTCGCATGGATCGGGATATTTCCCGAAACCGCATGGCTTCAAGATTGTCGCACTAGTGCCCTTCAGGTACCACGAGCGTACAGAGATTCTTGATTGCTATCTACAGGTCAGAGGAATTTCCAGCTCTTACTTCAAATACGATGACAAGCTAAGATCGCTACAGAAAAACCTCGTTCACAACCATGGCTTCCTCGACCAGGTCGTTTTTGTGCCTCAGACACATGACCCGGTTAGCCTGGAATGGTTAAGATCTACAGTGATGGAGACCCCAGGGTATGCCATAGCTCCGCCTGGTCAGGATATGGACTGGAAAATCACAAAGGACAATGTCATGTACATTCGTATTGATGGAGATATCGTCTTTCTGGAAGACCACACCATCCCTACCATCGTGAAAACCAAGTTGGATAACCCCGACTCGCTGATGGTTTCCGCCAACGTCGTGAACGAAGCCGCTCTTGCAGCACTGCATAGCCATCCCGGTGTTGCTCTCCCGTACCTACCAGAGCTGCATCATGTCAAGCAGTCCTCTGGATTCAAGGACCAGATTAGCCAAGGATGGCGCGCCTCAGGCCTACCTGCATGGGAAGGGCCAGCAAGCTTCCGGGTCCGGAAGGGATTTAAACCCCCATTTGAAGGCCATCGGTGGTTACTACCGGCCGAACCGGGCTCTGATCGAGATCCCATCGCGGCGTCGGTTTATACGGAAATTGGGCCGACTCTGAAGGACTGGACGGTTGCTGCCCAGCAACATTACTCTTTCCTTCATCATCTTGAATTAGGTCATCTGAAGCGATACAAGTTTCCGATCTGGGTCGACCCCACCGAGCCAATTAGCCAAAACTTTGGATGTTTCTGGGGGAGGGACGCATTGGCCCTTCGTGAGATTTTCGAGGTCGATCCCGCAGATGACGAGCACCGCAAATCATGGATTGGGGCAGATGGTACTAGACCACATGTCAATATCGATGGAAAAGGTCTAGCCTCGCATTACTCGGCCAGTTCAGGAGCTGCGGGTCTAGATTCGACCGATCTCTTGGACCGCTATCGAGCATATGCTCAGGAGAAAGTCTGTCGCCATACATCGTGACGGAACCCTTGAAGGGGGTATGAACAGCCCCTTTTACATTCTGTAAATAATATACCCGGCAGAATATACTTTCTTTTGCTCAGATTCGTGCGAGGACAGCGAATTGTAGTCATCCTACCCAGTAGCTTAAGCAATTATGTTCAAACGCAACAGTCGACCTATTTATCCAACGAAATATAGTTCTCGGCCGAGTAGTGAGACTGAAGTCATAATAGGCTAGAGTTAAGTGGCCCTTTAGGCATCGGGACGATCACATCATTAGAAGGTTAATTGTGCCATTAGCGTACCCCACACAACATAATTCCCCCAAGCTTGTATCGGGATAAAGTAAAATTGGGATACTTCAAATGAACTACTACAGTGAAGATCTTCGTTGCTAACAGCACCGATCAGTAAATAGTCAATTCTGCAGCTTCTGATTTGATGCCATCTGTTCCCTTAATGATGCGATAGTTTTAAGAGGACTTCATTATCCGAATAAATACTAGATGGATACCCCTTAACCAGAATAATCTATCGTCTATTTACACTATAGCTCATTTGAATTCGCACTTAAAAATGTCCTCTACGGTCTCCCAGAATGGTGTCATTGGTACTCATAAAGGAACCGAGTCAGTGGATATCGAACAACAAGGCAGACCAATTGCCCTGGACTCTGGACTTCCAAAGTCCCTCGGCGCAGGTGTATGTAGAAATACTATTATATCTTCTAAAGAAAAGTGAGCTGACAATTACTGTAGTCTGCGTTAGCCCTGGGTGCATTCGGAACAACACTCACCACACTCTCGTTGAGTCTAATGGAATGGCGAGGGGTAACCACCGACAACGTTTTCGTGGCCAACTTCTTTTTCATCGCGGCATTTGGTCTGGTTATAACCGCGCAGTGGGAACTGTCTATTGGAAATGGCTTTGCCTATACGGTTTTCAGCGCATTTGGTACGTTCCAATATGATCCTATGAGCACGGCGACGATGATTTGGAAACTCACCAAACTGGTTACAATCAATTAGGTCTTTTCTACGCCGGATATGGCGCCCTTCTGACTCCTGCGTTTGGGATTTCCCAAGCATACGGGGGAACCAGCACGGCAGAGTATAACAATGCCGTCGGATTCTTCATGATTCTATGGACGATATTTGTATTCACGTTCCTCATCGCGTCACTTTCAAGCAACATTGCCTACATCCTAGTATTCCTCTTTGTTGACCTTGGGTTTTTGACTGTTGCTGCAAGCTACTTTGCCAAGGCTGATGGCCATGCTGCATCTGCTGTCGCGTTGCAAAAGTCAGGCGGAGTATTCTGTTTTCTTGCTGGGTTGATTGGATGGTATATTGTATTCCACTTGTTGTTGCAGGATTCTATCCTGGATCTGCCATTAGGTGATACTTCGAGGTACTTTGGGAAGAAGGGCAAGAAGAGGGAGTAGATTGCGTGATTGGGTAGATCACGATCAGCAACGGAACCTTGGATTGTTAGTTTCAGAGGAAGCGCCGTAGGTACTGAGGTACATATACGGTTACGTGCTTAATTCAGATTATATTGTGACAGCTCTTTTTTAAATGCTTGATTTAAATACGTGCTCATTCGCAATTCGTAGTTGTTTGAACGTAATATCCCATCGATGATGCGTGACTCCGCCCGCAGTGGGGTATGCATGATCTACGGCATATGGTGATAACGACATTTACCCCCGGTTTGACGAAACGAACACCTGCTACGTACATTGTACTTGTCGGCCGAGTCTGGATCACATTATTGGTTTTCTGGGATGCCGTGTATCGCATCATTATCTACGACCAGCATGTCATCGGGACGGGACTAGTCTCGACGATGTCTAGATATACTGCAATCCCCTCGGCATCCAACAAGTTTCAACCAGAAAGATCTTTTTGCAAGGAATTTTCTTTGATCACAATATTCATTTCAACATGACACTCAACGTTCCTGCAACGGACCCGGCAGTTTATGCTTCTTACGAAGCGAAATGGGCCACACTTCCTGACACCGCTGAGGCCTGGCTCGCCAGAGCACGCGAGGTGGCTGAGGTTCTGGCGCAGGATGCAGCCCAGAGAGACCAGGAGAATAAGTCTCCGCGAGCCGAGATTGCACTATTGAAACATTCGGGCTTGCTGAAGCTCCTGGGACCTAAGAAGTATGGGGGTGGTGAGCAGCCGTGGAGTGTTGGGTACCAGGCGATTAGAGAAGTCGCCAAGACAGATGGGTAAGACTTGTTCAAGGTGAATAAATGAAGCTTATGCTGACACCACGGGGTATGACAGTTCCATTGGCATGCTGCTCGGCTACCATCTCCTGTGGTCGACCACCGCAAACGTTGTTGGTACCCCAGAACAAATCGAACGTACCCACCAATTGATCATCTCTAACAACTACTTCGTCGGTGGTGCGGTCAACCCACGGGATAGTGACCTGAAGATCACGTCAGATGGTGACCACATCGTTTTTAACGGAGCCAAGTACTTCAATACTGGTGGTGTTGTATCTGACTTGACCGTTCTGGAGGGTGTTTTGGAGGGCACTGAGGGTCACATCTTTGCTCTTGTCGAGACCCGACAGCCTGGAATTCAATTTGCCCACAACTGGCACAATATTGGCTTGCGTCTGACAGAATCCGGCGGGGTCAAGATCGAGAATATCCGTGTACCATGGAGTGACGCACTGGGCTGGGATGAAGCCACTAAGCAGCCGCGTGAGGATATTTTGCTCATTCCATTCGCGACTTTGCTTCTTCCAACGTATGTATTTTGAAAACTGCCGCGCAGGGCCGTATTGCTAATATGCTGGTCTCATCTAGTATCCAATTGGTCTTCAGCAACTTTTATCTAGGTATTGCCATCGGGGCTCTGGAATTCGCATCTAAATACACCAACAATGGCACCCGTCCTTGGCCCTTCGGCGGCGACAACAAAGAGTCCGCAACCGACGAGTTCTATATTCTCGAGCGATACGGTAACTTCTTTGCGCACCTCCGGGCTACGGAGACATTGGCCGACCGTGCAGGTGAACAGCTCTCTGAACTATACAACCGCCATGGAGCCAACCGGTCCGCCTTGACTGCAGAGGACCGAGGCGAGGCTGCGGAGTGGGTTGCCAGCGTCAAGGTAGTCACTACCGACGTTGGGCTTCGAGTTACATCTGGTGTGTTTGAGGTGACCGGTGCCCGGGTAACGGCCTTGAAGGTGGGACTCGATCGGTTCTGGCGGGATATTCGAACGCACACTCTGCATGACCCGGTGGCGTACAAGAACCGAGAGTTGGGTCGGTTTGTGCTTCTGCGGGAATACCCCGCGCCGTCTTGGTACACGTAGTGGAAGATATACAGAGTATCTAGGTCCATATTTAGATTATATATGAAATTTATGATGAATAAGATAATCTTTCTTTTTTTAATATATAAACAAGATCATATAGACCAGGTTCCTGAGTATATAGATCTATAACATGTGGCAGATGCCGACGATAAGCCCCACCAACAGATAACAGATGCCGATCCGAAAATTTCGATGTTCGGCTTTCTCCGCGGGTTTAATACTTTTTTTTGACTTGGTTCTTGTCGCATTTTTCACATCCCTGTTCCTACTCGGTTCTTTTTTCAACACGCCAAGATGGTCCAAAAGTTCTACGTCACTTATAACCAGGTACGACCTTCCTTCCTCTACAATGTCCCTCTTTTTACATTTAGGGGGGGGGGGGGGGGGGGGACTGACTCGAGAAAGTGACTCTCAGACTAATCACATGTATAGGTTCACAAGCTCTGCCAGAAGTCGGCAGGTGCTATCCTGAAGGAGAACCCCCCTCACTTGATGATCGCGATTGGCGGTGGTGGCTATGTTCCCGCTCGTATCCTTCGGTATGTCCATGCGCTCGTTTTCTACACAAATGCGCAGACCTAACCATCCGTCCGCGCGAACAGATCCTTCCTCAAGGGCCCCGGTGATCCCAACATCCCTATCCAGGCTATTGGTCTGTCCCTTTACGAGGATCTTGGCCGTGGCGATGCCGAGGAGGTCCCTGGCACCAAGGTGACCCGCACACAATGGTTGGACCTGAGCTCTCTGGAGATGGCCAACCTGATTGGCAAGAACATCCTCATTGTTGATGAGGTTGACGACACCCGTACCACTCTTGAGTACGCTGTGCGCGAGCTTGAGAAGGATGTTCAGATTGCTCAGAAGCAGCTTGGTCGCGAGGGAGAGAAGACCAACTTCTCCGTCTTCGTGCTGCACGTGAGTGTTTTTGAGAGACCGATGGAACACTTTGAATTCAGTGCTAACGTGGTTCCCTACAACAGAACAAGAACAAGGAGAAGAAGGGTGTCCTGCCCGCTGATATGATGAAGAGCCGTTACCACGCTTCCGTCACCACCGACGACGTGTGGATCTGCTACCCCTGGGAGGCTCGGTATGTTCCTGCGAATACACATCTTGGACCACTCAACAAAGACTAACAATATCTTAGCGATATTGACGAGCACGACGCTCTCGCAAAGGAGAACCCTATCATCTAAGACCCTCGGGCCTTTTCTTGCATCGTTGAACAGT
This sequence comes from Penicillium sp. IBT 16267x, assembly GCA_028828865.1. Taxonomy (NCBI): domain Eukaryota; kingdom Fungi; phylum Ascomycota; class Eurotiomycetes; order Eurotiales; family Aspergillaceae; genus Penicillium; species Penicillium sp. IBT 16267x. The sequence goes on along the minus strand of JAQJZQ010000012.1, from coordinate 1,569,992 downwards.
TCCATTCTGCGCAGCGCTTCTATACAGCGGGTGGCTTTTGGTCCCTTGGCAATATATCCCGGATGGTCCTAAATGACCGGGCACGTTAATTTACGATATCATTGATGAAAGTTAGAGAAAAGTTGTCTCGTTCAAATACTCAAATACCTATGTCAGCTTAAGCCATGTCAGGTCTGCCCTTGCGGGCTTCTGCATGGTGGAAATGTATGTTCAAAGGGTATCAAACGGATGTTTATTGATGGCGAAACCAAATAGCAATTAAAAAGCTCCGTATCTTATAATGCCTCACGGCCTCTTTCCACGGAGAGCCACGCTTCCACAATCCCAAGGTATCCGAGGTGACTGATCTGCGCGCGACGATGCGCCCCAACCCAATTATTCCTGAAGATTCATTCAATCGACATCAACGTTGCCCTGGCGCAGTTCGATCTTGGCCAGTTCAATCTCCTTCTGCAGTTCCGCGTGTGCCTCGGGGACGTCATTAAAGGTGAAGATCGCAAGACCGAGACGGGCGAGCAGGTAGCATCCGAAGACAATAACTGCCCAGAAGGGAAGCTAAAATGTGACACGGGGATTAGTGACTTGTTCGAAGCTATCTCAGGAAACGAGGTATGTTCGGGGCCGGATGCGACGTACCACGGGGATGACTTCGTTTTGGAGGGTCTCGTTCAGGGGGATAAGACCAAGGTAGAGACTGAGATAAAGCTGGAAAATTTATTCGTTAGCGTTGCATTTCTAGCTTTGCGCCTCGGGATAAGGTCGCGGACACCGGATTTATTGACGTACAGAGGAAACGAGGAGAAGGACGGAGATGGTTTGCTGGGCGCGCGTCATGGTGGAGGTGCGAAACGTGTCTGACAGGTAGGAAAAGAAATGCAAGGAGAGATGATTGAACTTGATATGAATCTCAGGTTCAATTGACCGAGTTTAAAGGAGTGAATGGGAGTTGGGAAGGGAACAGAGGACAGCTTGGGGATTTGGCGGGTTCTTGGCTCAAGGCCCCGAAGGCGGAACTCCTAAAACATACGAATATCGGAACTACGACACGCAGCAACATGATTTTATCGCATATATAGAAATAAAAATAAAGGTCTATGACTAGTGACGTGTATTTCTCATCTTCCAAGATTACAGGGTAAAGTTGAGCAAATTACAGGCGACCGTGTTAGCTGGCAAATAGTCAGACGTTAATAATCCTACGTTGGTGCCTGAATTGACCTCAGGCAACACTATCCACATTGTCGATGCGGTGCCTATTCTCCTCTGCCAAATTCAACTATCCAAGGCAACGATCGAGGCTCCGCACCAGGCAATCTGGAGAACAAAATCATGGCGTCACTCAATGGAATAAATACCGGCCATGGGTCCAAACAGAAGACAAGCCAGTGTTCAGTCTCATCAGAGTTGGACCTGCCTTCTGTGGATCAAGTTCTATCGGGCCTACCTGATATAATCAGCATACTCCCTGTTCAGGACATTACAGTAGACCTACAAGATCAAGAAGCTATGTTTCGGGCTCTGAAACAGATCATCGAACACGCCGAACAGACGAGCGAGGTGAGCAACAGCTTTGACCTGAAAGAGCTCCATGCTTCCCTGGGACAGGCAGAGGAGGAGGCACGTCTCGGCCGACGAGATGCCAAGACATTAGAGAGTGTGCACACAACTCTAATTCAGCTATGGTCATGCAACTCCAATCTGATGGCGCAAGCGGCCGAGATTCTGGCCAACGGGAGTCGGGACCGTAAGTTTTGGGGATATCTTTTCCTGCGTTTGCTTAACTGACAGCTCTGTAGCATCATGGAGAGCTCCAATTGGCCAGTCTGGAATCCTCGAATTCTTCTTGAATATTGTTTCCTCGAGACAGGAGCTCGAGCAGGGATTGTTGTTGCATTCCTTGCGTTTAGTTGGTAACTCCTGTGCCGACACGGACGAGAACAGGGAAATTGTTGTGAAAGGAAATTACACCCTTGCTATAATCCGGCACTTCCTCAATCCGGACTTAATTATGGTGGCGATCCCTGTGATCTATAACATTTGCATGGATTATGGTAAGACCTCTTTTCATCTAATATGGCCCATGTTTGCTGATAAATAACCAGAGCCTGCACATGCCCAAATGGCGGAGAACCGGGCAGCATATATCATATTGAGGCTGCTTAGAGATGGTACTATCGGAGATAATGAGGCTCTGCTAGGCTTCGCATATGACCTTGTCGAACTAGCCTCTGAGCAAGGTATGATATGACATGCGCATGGATCTAGATCTCGTCAACTGACCCAAATCATAGCACAAGGCGTTGATAATTCACCTGACGGGACAATTCTGCTCCTCATGGAACTTGCTTTGAACGAAGACATAGCCTTTGAGCACTATGCGTCTTTGGTTAACTGCCTCTCCACATATTTGGAAAAAGAACGATTTCAAAATGCCTGCGTCTCCAACAACATGGTGGAGATGCTACTCTCTGTTTTGCAGCGATCCATGTCCATCGAAATCGACAACTCTTCCAAGGAAGATGTTCAAGCTCTGGCTCAGGCGCGAATCAAGGTCAACCAGGCGTTATCTGAGGTCTCGGCTTCCCCGCTGTTTGCAGAGCACTATCCCCTTGATTCCAACCTATCAAAGACTCTCAAGTCATGGATCATGGCAGAAGAGGAACAGCTTCAGATTTGTGCTTGTGTGATGCTGGGAAATCTGGCTCGATCCGATGAGGTGTGCAAAGTTATGGTTCAGGACCTGAAGATCCACGAGGAGTTGATCGCTGTGCTGAACAGTGATGCTCGAGGTTCTGTCTTGCACTCTACTCTTGGATTCCTTAAGAACCTGGCAATTGCTGGTGACAATCGCGTCAGCCTGGCAGAAGCTGGGGTAATTCCCGCTGTATCACACTTGTGGGCCTTTGACTCCGTTCCACAGGTACAGTTCTCCGCGGCAACGATCGCCCGCCAGGTCATCATCTCGTCAACGGAGAATATCGCCAGATTACTTTCCCCACTCTCAGATGATCCCGATTCTCCGGCAAACCGACGGACATATCTATCATTGCTTCTCGTTCTCTTTGAGAAATCTGATTCTGCACCTATCAAGACCGAGATCGGACGTAGTATTGCTTCTATCTGCCGGACTCTTACACCCAAAACCCGTGAAGGAGACGAAAAAGCGAGTGCCTTATTGGACACTCTGTATGACTTGCATGCGGGTGTTGCCCGCCCACTCGGTGCAATGATCACCCAAACTCAATGGCCTGTTGTTCGAAGCGAAGGCTGGTTTGCGTTGGCGCTGATGGCGAACAACAAATCCGGTTGTGTGGCGGTGGCAGACTGTTTGCAAAACGAGGAAGTGTTGGAGGTACTCAAGGAGACTCTGAGTATGAGCACCAAGCCTTCCGATGAAGAATCCGAACAGAAAGATCAGTCACAAGTGACTAAAGACCGAGACAATGTATTTGTTCTTGTGCAAGAGCTGTTGAAGAATGAGGTAAGTTCCCCACTTGGTTTTCTACTATCTACATAAACTGATGACAAGGCAGTCTGGAGCGCTCCCAGAAGGTTATCGGAGCATCATGGAAGATTTGGTCAATGAGCATGCTTCGCAGTTGAAAAGTAGCACTGTCTAGGAAAATGAGATGAACATAATGAAAATAGATGCGATAAAAGATGGCATAGTCAATGTTGAGAATTGCTGGTTTTCGATGCCAAGTCAAGTGATGCAGAATGGATCATCTATCAGATAATTACTGCTATTGGGCTTGGCCTTCTGCTCACGACTACCCTGGCAGCGGTGCAGGTCGACTTGGAAGAGAACGAAGTTGGACTGGGCACAGCTACCTGGGCATTCATTCGTAGTTACGGTGCAATCTGGGGAATTTCAATCCCGGCTGCGATATTCAATACTCAGTTCGGGAAGCTGTCGCGTCGCAGCTCAGACCCTGCTGTTGCTGCGCAGCTCGCCGTTGGAGAGCCTTACTCTCATGTCTCGGCAACCTTGATCAAGTCCCTTGATCCTCAAGTTCGAGATGAGGTTGTCGCTATATACTCTGATACCCTGAAGCGGAATCCAAGAATGTTATAGCCTGATTCCTACCCCGAAGGTTTGGAAATCCCACCTGATCTTCTCGGACTTTCACTCTCATACACACTGAATATCTCCCTAGCTGCCCAGTCCACAAGTCAATATCGACGTGATCTTTGAAATCGCAATCGATTCAGTCATCTGACTTGGTGAATGAGTTGCCACGTGATGGTAGTGATGGTCAAAAGAGCCGAGTGGACTTACATAAGCCGGGCGTCCCGAAGTCTGGCCAAGGCCCGTCGTAGCCCTGATTCCCCACGCAAACAAGTTGGCTTTAGCCATAGAAGCCGATCGGCAAATATGACTCGCGTGCTAACTACGGTCCCTGACCTATATCAAGCCACACGCCACTTCAATAGTGCAGATTGAACTGATCCAATTCTGTCCAGATGTAGATTAGTGCCGAGCTAGTGCCCAGCTTAGTGTTTCTGGGCCTATGAAGTCCTTCCCCAGATCGCTTGAAAAATATGCTTTCATGCAAGCCCCAAAGCTGCTGAGATTCGGCCTCTGGGCCTAACCGGTGCGTGTGACATGCTATATGAGGGCATCCCACCGCATCGGGTATCCAAAGTATCCAAATTCTTTACCTTCCTTTCGTCTTGTTTTGTTATTTGTGTTTGTTGACTCCCCTCTCACGGGCTATCATTCGCGAACCATCGCCATGATCTGGAAGACTTCGCTGCTGCTAGCATTGACATGCGCAGTCACCACCGCCCTCCCTTCTCCGCATTCAGATAATGAGAACCACGTCAATTCACATGAGTCGCTAGCGGATTGGCGTAAGAGTCCCCTGGGGCCGGCTATTAAGTTAATTGAAGAATGCCCCGAAGGCCACTGGTTCTGTCGTGAACTCATTATCGATATCGTTGATATCGAAGAGATCGTTACCGACACCAAAACGGTGACCCCTTTCCCTGCAACCGTGAAGGTCACCCATACCATCACCGATCATCCTCAGCGAGTAACAAAGACAACGACTAAGCACCTTACTTCTACGATCGTGGAACAACCGACCCGCACCACAACCCTACATGCTACTTCAACGCTGAGTCATACGGTACATGTCACGGCCACAGATCTGACCACTCTGATGGCCACCGACATTTCCACCGCGTTCCTTACTGCTCCGGAATATGAAACCATCACAAGGCCAGTGACGACCTTCGTCACAGATACAGTCACCGAGGTACTCACCGATTATGCCGCTGCCACGATCACCGAGTCATTCACCGACACTGCCACCGAAATATTCACCAACGCCAGTCACCGAATACTCAACAGACATCAAGACAGTGTATATCACTAACCTCGCCACTGACTTTGTCACCAATGTTCATACCAATTTTGCGACTGCCACTATCACCAACTATCATACTGAGACTTTGACTCTTTCCTTTACCGATACCGCTATCACAACAGCCACCGAGACTCTCTCGGCTACCACCACTCAGGAGGTAGATTATACTACGACTGACACGCAATCTGTGACTGTTCTCCAGACCGACTTTGAAACATCCACCAGCACAATCCCCGCAACGGTGACCGACTATACAACTGCAACCATCACTACGGTCGAGACTGATGGTGTCACGGTAACTACAGCTGCCGTTGTTACTGTTGCGGTAGCCAAGAGAGACCTGCCAGATCGGCACGTTGAGCTGCTATACGCTCCTCCCGCTCTGAGAGGAATTCACCAGACTCGTTTGTCAACTGCTTGTTCCATCTTATATGTGGAGGAGTGGAGGTCAACGGTATACACCACAAAAACCGTTGCGCGGCCTACGCTTACTAAGATCATTACTACCCACACTGTGGCACCGGCCCATACGGTCTATGTCACTAAGCTTACGACCGATTTTGTTACCAAGACCGGACCGAGTGTGGCGACTACAGTCAAGACGGCCACGGTCACAGCTGATATCACGAAGACAACGACGATTGGTGCAACATCCACCACCACCTCACTGTCTACCACCACTATCACTGATCTTGCTACTGTCACTGTGACAGAGGAAAGTGTTATCACCAACACCGATATCGCGATCATCACCGTGACGAGTGACGTGACAACCTCGACTACCTTGGATCTTACAGCCCACAACACCGCCTTTATTACCGACGATGTCTATATCTATGCAACCTCTACTGCTACAATTGATATCACAACGGCACAAACAGATACCGAGACCATTGACATCACCATTAGCGAGACAGCCACCCAAACTACCGATGTCACATCCACTGAGACGGCGTCCGTGACGACCACCGAGTCCTCCACAACAACCGTCGACGTGACGGAATTAGCAACAATAACTTCAACATCTTCAATCACCGTGACCGCCACTGCGCCTGTCACTATCCAAACTACCGTTGCAAACGTTGTCGACGTCACTAGCACCGCGTTCACCACATCGACCGTTGATGTGACCATCACTCAAACGGTTTCATCCACCACAACGACGACCATTACTTCGACAGCCACGAGCTCTCCTACCTGTGGAGTGCAGCTCGTTTCAACTCTGGTTTTGAGACAGGCTTACTCTCTCCCTGGGTATACTCTTCCACTGGTACTGGACACTACGCATTCGCTACCGGGGACGGCTCTTCTTATTCAATTGAACTTTACAGCACTACTGGCATGAGCACATCGGTGCTTTGCACAGTCAGTTGCCACTGTCGCCGGAGGCACGTACATATTTACGTTCAATTATATGATAATTGCTGGAAACTCCGTATCCTACCTCAGATGTAGCTTTGACAACAGCGCTTCAACGAGCTACACCATCCTTTTTGCATCCAGTGTGAAAGCCACTTGGATTACTTACACTGGAAATATGGTAGCATCCTCGTCGACTACCACGATGACCTGCGAGTTGATCACCTCGGTCGTCGCCTCGGTTTATCTCGACAATATCTCACTTGAATTGCCGTGTTGATCAGATTCATCACGCTTGTTTAATTACGCTCATGTCGCGTGGACCTGTTTGTCTATATATATTATTTCTTTTCGTCCACTTGTATATTCCATTGACAGAACATAATTGGCTTCAGATCAAGTTGTTAAAATTATAGATTTGAATTGATTTTTCATGGATGTAGAATTGTAACACACGTGAAGCACTACTTCGAAGTGGCAATCTTCATTCGCATATTTTCATCAGAAAGATTTTTCTGCCAATATTCCCTAGGCACGAATGCTTTTCGTCAATATCTCGATAGTATAAGAGCTAAAAATGTGATTTACTCTGCCTAGGTGAGTACTGCTCATACCTTGTGCTATTGTGAGAGTGATGGGTAGAATGCACGAAAACGATAGAGAATCTTGGAACCCTTAATGAACAATTAGGTACTTCACATGATATAACTGCCAACAAGAGAGTCCTGATGAGTGTTAATGGAGGAAGGTCAAGCACTAATAGAGCGATTGAACCTTGAAAGTGTGCCTATGGACTTAAAAACGTTGATATCCAACATCCTTGACAAAGGTCTGGTGCCAATGTCCCTGCGACTTAATCTCAGCAAGCTCGACGTAGAACTTTCCGTGCGCATCTCCATCGATGCCGACGTATAGAGGTGATCCATCAAGCTTGCGTTGATCAGCATAATAGAACCTACACCGGTCAGTAAGAAGCAAATCACCCAGGGAACAGAATATACACACTTGAACCCGCGGAAAGGGTAGGAGACAGCCAAGTATTCAATGATATGCGCTGTAGCGGCCTTCCCAACACCCAAATCGAACAGTGGTGGAAAGATCTTTGTATTCAACATATTGCCCGTGTAAATGAAAGTCCTCGAAGCGTCGGCGGGAAGTTCTGCAAAGCCTTTTACAGCCTCCTGTGCGGCAGCGTAAACGCTAGCTGTATTGATATTCAAAGATTTATTAAAATCGGCCAAGGGGGTAGAGAGAGGGTCCTGGAAATCGGCCCGGGTCGCAGCAGCAGCTTGGATATGGTCATCTCAGGCTCATCCAGCATTAGGAATTTTCATACCATTGTATACGACAACACTCGGAGTGCCTAGAGTTTCTTTCACTTTTGTGAAAACATTGGGCACGGAAAGGGGATCAGATAAGTCGCAAGAGATGTGGAATTCATTCGAATTGTTGTTTTCTTTCTTGGTCGTCCGAGAGGCTAGAGCGATCTTGTAGCCCTTCTCCGCGAAGGCTTGCGCCACGCTCGCCCCAACATTAGACCCTGCGCCAAGGATTAGAAGAATAGGGGATGGTGAAGACATAATTTGAATATATCGAGCAGATTAACCAGAGATATTATTGGGTTTGATTGATTCTAAAATATGTGCTGGTCGTCCAAGCTTTTTTAAACGGCCATAGCATTAGACCCCGAAGCTTGGTTGCCCCGCATTTATAATCGATCACTCTTAACATTACTCATCCGGGGGTTCCAAACCCATTTAACCCCGATAATTTGTAACTCCAGATAATTCAAACTTCCAATGCTTAATTCAATTTCACTGTTATCAGAGATATCCAAGGGATTCAAGGGTGGAGCCATGCGGCATCTCATATGTTAATCTATTTGAATATTCTGGCGATACTTGCGTGGTATAGAAATTCTCAATTACACTACCGCGGAATTTAGAACTTGGGACTTTTTGGTGTAAAGCTTATGAATGAGCAGCATACAGGAGATTTCTCAAGGCGTACGTAGGTGTGTATGTGTCTATACCCGCTCGCATAGTTGGACTGTTCCTCGAATGGACCAAATCACGCGCCATGAACAGCTCGGAGACTAATGGACTAATGGCGTAATGATCGGGGTAGAAATCGGCCGCGCTTATCAAGACGTAACTCAGAGAGCGTACTGCCAATAGGATGTTTCTCGGGGATAATTCGAATTGAATTATCTACGAGCCCCATTCAGACGATGGCTCCAATAGCTGCTGAATCCTGATATGAATCCCGCACCAATAGAAATATCTTTTGGCTGTGTTCTTATTGAAAAGTTAGTAATTAGTAAACGGTAGTTACGATGTCCGTCCTTGTTTTGAAACAGAGCCTCACTACTAGGTAATGTGAAGCGTTTAATGTCGCAAATCCCCGCCTGGAAGAGCCCAAAATAATTTTTCCCTTAGTAGATACCAGGAGTCAAGTGTATCGGAATGGACACCACGATTCATGTGCGCGAGAGAGGTAGGATAGGACTGGAGAAAGGAAAAAAGCCACACCGCGTGATTTATGTAAATGGTAATAGGTAGGATACATGATTGATCTCGGGGGGTAGTCAGAAAATTCCAGTGATGACTACCCCAGGTTCTCGGGTTTTGCTTACTCGCATTCACCACTATTTTTCATCGGGATGAAAATCAAGCCCGAAATAAGTTGCTGACAAAGTGTTGTCGGCATGCCGGCCGTTCGGAATTTATTAAAGGGACCCCTAGCTGCATTAGGTAGCGCTATAATTGTAATTCAGATTGCAATTCGAACCAGGTTACCATTTTACCACAGAATTCGAGGGATGATCACATGATATAGTCACATGACTCATAATGTTAAAGAATAACAACGGCGAATAAGGTTATCAAAACAAAGAAATCACCGCCAGACCAATATCACGACGTATTTCTGGTTCTTATACTAATTATAAGGCAAAATACACAATCAAATTAGTCAAATCAGTCATATCAAGCTACTCTAGAACTGCATAATACCCGTGAATTCGTCTAGAATACCCGTACACTAGTCAGGTCGACCCCTCGCTATTGTATTGATTTTTGGGGTCCCTTTAATAAATTCCGGCCGTTCGGGCTCCGAGCCAAATCTTAACAGATTAACAAGAACATAGTTATACATTCGCCCATGACGTAATTGTTGATGAACGGTACTATTTAATGGTTGCTTCATGACGGTAAATTCGAGTTATTCTTCAACAATCGCACAGTTTTAATCATTCACCTTCACAAACATTAATCATGGCAAAACTTATTACCGTTTTCGGCGCCACCGGACAGCAGGGCGGCTCAGTGATCCGTGCTATTTTGCAGAATGAAACTTTGTCGAAAGAGTTCACCATCCGTGGTATCAGTCGTGATACATCGAAGCCAGAATCTCAGGCTCTTTTAAAGCAGGGAGTTGAGCTCGTCTCGGTAAGATAGCAGCATTCTTTCCGGAAGTTTGATCGATTGAATGGATACTAACAGCATACTTAGGCTGATATGAACTCCAAGGAATCATTGATCAAAGCTATCCAAGGAAGTCACTCGGTCTTCCTCGTCACCACTCCAGCCTGGGTCGCTGGTTCCGAAGCTGAGCTTGTGCACGGCAAGAACGTCGCCGATGTCGCGAAAGAGGCCGGCGTCCAGCATCTCATCTTCTCTTCTCTGCTTGATGTCACCAAGGAATCAGGCGGGCGACTCAAGAATGTCCCTCACTTCGATCACAAGGCACATGTTGAGCAGTACATCCGGTCAATTGGTGTCCCCGCTACCTTTGTCTTGCCGGGTTATTTCATGAGTAACTACACTCAATTCGGAATGCTGCGCAAGGGTGACGATGGTGTCTATACTTTGACTTACCCTGTTGGCAAGGATGCTAAATTCCCACTCATTGATATCGCGAGTGATCTTGGTATGTATAATCTTTTCTACGATTCGAACAGCACGATCTAGGGGCTAACGGAAGACTTTGATCAGGTAAATTCGTCGCAGCTGCCTTGCGAAACCGTTCTGAGGCACTTGGCGCACAACTCCTCGTCGCTGCGGACTACTACACCCCCACTCGCATTCTTGCCGAGTTTGAGGAAGTTACTGGAAAGAAGACTCGGTTTGTGCAGGTGGACTCTGATACTTACAAGGGCTTCATGCCTGAACCGATGGGTGAAGAGATGCTGGAGAATCACCTGTTTATTGAGAACCCTGGTTATTTCAAGGGTCAAAGTTTGAAAGAGAGCCATGATTTCCTTGAAAAGTCTGGTTTCCAACCCACGACCTGGAAGGCTTACTTGGAAAAGAACAAGTCCTTGTTCTAGAACTACGGAGAGGCTCACATGTAGAGTTTTCATGATTCCACTTAGTCAATGAATATAAACCATAATGGCGTCGGCATTAGACAGCTAGTCAATTCGCTCTCATCTTAAGTCAGCTCGGGATTGAGCTCAGCCCCGAGAGCCCGTGATGACGTAAACAATTTTTATAGTTAGTTGATCAATAACTTAATAGTATTTACTTTGATAAATTTCCTCTCTCTGCCTAACTTATTACTTTTTCACTTTCATATTTCGATTTCTCCGAGCCTTGGGCATTGCGGCTTTAGGCTATCCTAGCCCCTGATCTTAGCGTTCTTCCGTCAACATTTACACCGAACAGTTTATGTGATGGCGAAGAAAATAATTTAACAGAGCAATGCACCTAAAACTAGCCACTGAAAAATAATTGATCCCAGTTCGTTGGTTCGGTTAGTCAGTAAGCTGTTGCAGCTCCGCCTGACTAACCAACCTTACACTTCCCCTTCGATACCTGGGCATTCTTATCGGAACCATCATTTACCGATAAATTGCAGAAAAAAAACATCATACCAAATGAGTGCTGCCGATTAAATATATTCATCTTGTCCGACAGTCGAGCCTGGCATGTCTCAAATCCACCCCTCGTCCCAGGCGATCTCCAGCCCTCAAGGAAGAAGCTCATATAAACGCAGTTGCATCCGATGCAACCAGAGAAAAGTTGGATGTGACCGAAATCACCCCTGCGGTCGATGCCTGGAATCTGGGGTCGAGTGCACCTACCCGGAGAATAAGAAGCGAGCTCCCCGCAAGCTGAGACGACCTCCAATCTCCGAAATTCTGGCCTACCTCAAGAAGTTGGAAAAGGAATTTGAATGGCTTCGTTCTACATCGAATGCTAATCAATCAACTATGGGCCCTCATTCGAGTACAGAAGACGTTACTCGCCAGAGTGAAGATACTGAGGAGCCGGAACCCTCCAGGGGTAGGCTGATAGTTCGGGGTGAACGAAGTCGGTATGTAGATGACGAGGCCTCGGTCCTTGTTAGGGAAAAAGTAAGTCTTTATTTCTCTTTTACAGATTTCCTGTGACTGATCAGTGGTAGATCCGAGAATTACAAGAAGCTTGTGATAAGGGTTTGGACAAAGACTGTACATACACTGCCACCAATGCCGGTCCTATGCCTGATCCGTTCCTAGGAATCCTAGACTCGGATGAAGATGCACGTTCGGACATAAGTTTTAGCCATTTTTTTCAGCCTTCCAAACTTCAAGCGCTCTGGCGTGTTTTCCGGGATAATGTGGCACCCTTGATCGCCATTCTGCACAAAGCCTCCATCGAGCTTATTCTGGATGAGTATTGTGCCAACCCTGGCTCATTCTTGCAACCAGAGCAAGAAGCTTTGATTCTAGCTATTTGTTTTGCTGCGGTGGTGAGCATGACACCGCAGCAGTGTCTGTTCATTCTCAGTGACAGTCACGATGTCTGCGTCCATGAATATCATGTCGTCGTGGAGCACGCTTTGGCAGGGGCCAATCTGATTGGTACTCAGGATATGCGTGTTTTGCAGGCTGCTGTCTTGTATTTGTTATGCCTTCGGCAGCGCAGTGATTTGCAGCGCGTATGGGCCGAAGCAGCGATTGTGGTCCGCGTCGCGCAGCGTCAGGGAATGCATCGTGATGGTCAGCATCTGGGATTGGCCCCATTTGAGATCGAGATGCGCCGCCGGCTGTGGTGGCATATCTGTATTATGGACATGCTCTGCTCAGAGGATCAAGGGACTGATACCCAGATCCGGCCTGAGATGTTCGATACCAAGCTTCCATCGAATATCGATGGAGACGAACTCAAACTGGAAATGACCAACCTTCCATCTTCGCGATCGGGTTATACTGATATCACGTCGTGTATAATACAATGCGAGATGATGTCCGACCTATACTGGACCGGCAAGTCTCTCGACAAGGGTGTGCGGCAGCCGTCCATGTCCGAGAAGGAAAAACTCTTATCCAATCTGGCGAATCGTCTCGAGGAGCAATACCTACGCAAATTTGACCTAGATATCCCGATCCAATGGATGACGGCCGTCATTGCCCGACTCACGCTGTCCAAAGCTTGGCTGGTACATCGCCTGAACCCCTCAGCGGCGGATCAAGATCCCTTAGTCGCAAATAACGACGAGATCTTTCATATGGCGGTCGAGATCCTCAAGTTCGTGGCACTTTTGCAAAATAACGAGACAAGCCAGTGGGTGTGGCTTAGCAAAAGCTACAAGCAACAACACGTCGTGGCATTTATCCTCTTCGAACTCTGTGTGCGACCAGCTACGCCTCAGACGGAGCTTGCCTGGGAGTTGGTGACAAAGATATATAACGAGTGGCTGCAAGAGGGTCTGCAGACAAACGCGATGCTTCAGAAACCCCTGTCGCGCTTGATGGAGCGCGCGACTTTCTTGAGAAAGAGAAAGTTGGCGGAGGCTGAACCTTCTGGGAGTCGCCGCGTAGTTGAACAGCCACTGGATGCGGCAGTAGAGGCCGCCCAAGAGGCTTCACAGACTGCTATGTCACAAACTACATTCCCGCTCCAAATGATTTCGTGGAATCTGGTATGGGTATGGGGTTCGGAGACCCTAACGTAGGCCCGTCAGAGGGGTATAGTCTTGACACCGGTTCCATCCCCTTTGAAGTGGACGATTTCCCTTTTCCAGTATTGGATTGGTTAAATGGGTCGTTATTGTGATCTAGTACTAGATCGAGAGTGATATAGTCCTTGGACTTTGCATATGATAAAGTTTCTGTAGTAGTGATCTTTGAATAAAGAGGGGATCATGTATTGCGAGACACATTGAATTCAGCCGACTAGAACCAAATTGTTTATAACTACGAGTGCAACATGTCCTATTTAGCGCGAATTAGCTGGCCTTTCAAATATGCCAACTTCGTAAATTTTGGACGGCAGAACTCACCTGATACTCGGTGGGTATCGTAATGATGCTGCTCCAGGGATAATCTGGATCACTGAAATCCCTTCCTGGCTCATACTGCGGTCCCCATGAAGTCTTCCTATCTAATAGGAATGGATCGTCATGTTTTTGTCGCAGTCGAAGCGGATTTATCGAAAAGGCAAGATGGGGAGTGACTGTCACTGTGGCTTTTACGAGATACTCCGGGTTTTTGGGTAAGACGACCACTACAGCAGCCGGGAGAATAGACAACACTCCAGACCCTTCCATTTTGTTCTCCTGCATCTTCCACACGACTTTGTTGTCTTGTATGTGCTCATTATCGCTACTCGGGTCTCCTTCGATTCGCATCCGACGATGTCTCTGAAAGCTCTCTTGTGTCTGGTTTGTCGTGCTGGCATTGAGCTGAGGCCCGGCCGGAACCTGATATCCCATGCTACCCTGGAAGCTCCAGCTCCTGTTCATACCCACTGCCGTGGGCACACCGTATACACGGTGCGGCGCCAGCGACTTGACTTGTGGGTCGTTCCTCGGGTTTCGGTCGGTCGGCGTCTCGAGATCCTTATTTAGCGTCTCTTCAAACTCGACCACGATCTTCACCGATGTAAACCGGTCTCGCTTTTCGCTTCGAAAATCAAAGCAGAATTTGAATATCAACAGTGCCGCTGGATCAGCCCGGTATGTGCCATCAGCTTGCGGGCCGTGATATGTGCCATACTGAACGGTCGTCAACTTTGCACAGAAACTTGTGTTGCGGATCCGATCGGCTGTGATTTTTTCGCGGTTGACCTCTCCATTCTGAGCATCATGTTTGATCTTGCGAGACGACAGGGTATTTCCCGCGGTGGGATCTAGCTCAAACTCCGTGTCAAATGAATTGGCTGGGGGCTGATCCATGGTGCTTTACTGGCAATCAGGGTGTGTCGAGCTTTGTCTGTTCTCCTCTCACGCATACGAGTGCACAGAAATCCTCAATCTATTACTTGTGAACGTCTTCTTTTATACCATCAAGGTTGCTGACACTTGGTAAGCGGAAAGAAGGGTGATCTGAAGCGAGTTTGAAGTGGCGGGTTTTTCGGCCACTTGGAAGACTCCAATACCCCGTAATCAGTCGGTTGGCATTGCAGTCGGAAAGCCTTCCTGCAGGGGTTTGGGCGAGACAAGTGCTCTTATCATATAATTGGACGGCATGTCGGGATGTTTTGCTCCTACACCACAACAGGCCGTCCATGTGCATGAGATGACTGTGCCGCTCTGAACTTTCTTTTTGGGTTGAAGATATATCTTTGTTCTCAAGGGTCTAGGGCCTCCCAGAGGTGTCTAGGCTTATTCTTCCGGTATATTTAAATCATTGGTCACGGGCTGGAAGGATTGATCCCAGGGACAAATCATCGGAATGGTCGACATGGTGCCTTCAGCAACGGCCCTCTCGCCTGAAGATGTAGCTAACCATATTTATGGCTTGGTGGTAAGCTTCGATGCCAAATGTACCCATGAGTACATATGTTCGTTAGATGGTGGGTTGAAACAGTACCCAGCTGTGGCAATTGCATCTGCAATGGCCCACATGTCAAACTGGAAATACAACCTCGCCGCCGCAGCTATTGCAGCCAGCTACCCACATGAGATCCAAAATAGGGAGAAATTTCTGTTTGAGGAAGAGCGAGTTTCTTTGGCTCTACTTTCAGCCATTATCAAAGTTCACACAAATTTCGAGTTTGAAGCATTGCGAAACCTGCTTCAGGATGTCGAGAGAGTGTACATGCCGCTGGGTACGCCGTCGCCTTTAACTTTGCTTGGGTTGCTTTGAATACTACTAACTACTTGAAGAAGGGATTAAAGAGGGCCCAGAAGCTCACAGTTCTGAAAGTAGTCAGATTTGTCCTCAGTCGGGGTGTTTGGACCCATCGACCGCTGACGAGCAGCTGTCGGAACTCACTATCCAGGACTCACGGGTAGGAGACTGCATACCCCATTTCTTATCTATACAATTATTCTAATTTCTTTCCCATGCTAGCTTCTTTTAGATTATATTATCATGGATGCTCGCATTGGGTTAACAAAAATGGGATGGGCCACTTGGTCCGAGTTCAATGCAATACACAGCGGTCGACATGAACGCCTTATTCAGTACTTGAAGCGCCACGGCAAAAAGACCCTGGAGAATATCTTCATGTATGCTCCATACATGACAGAGCGTCTTGGAAGCATTTCCGTTGCTATAAAGCTCTTTAAGGTCTATCTCGAAGATCTCCCTACAAAAAATGTCATTCAAAGAGCCTGGGCTCTTATCAATATTTTCACACGACAAGTCGCCGAAAACCCCGAACTAGCCGCCCTATCGCTAGATGAAGCATTTTCTCTTTTTACAACCGCCAATAATGAGACAGGCCAAATGATCTGCGAATATCAGCGAATTCGTTACTTCCTGCGCAAAACGCACACCGCGCTTCTCTGCTTTGGACAGATGCTGGCCCTAGCGGACAGGTTTCTTCACATAGGAAACCTCCAGTGGCATTATCATGCCTCACGTGAAACCCTCGCTATCATTATCAATGATCCTACTTTGATCTCCAAGCTTCACCCTGTGAAGGAGGAATTGTGTGCCCTGCTCAGGGACTCACAAAACGAGTTTCATGTCCGCGGTCTCGAAATTCTGGAGGCATATGATTCAAGCAAGCACTCTGTATCCGCAGAGCAATCCCGCCAGTGGCTTAAACGACTAATAATTGATAAATATCCCCAATTGACCCCATTTCAGCTGATGGATATCTACAAGGCCTTATTCGATGCCCACACTGCTCTGGGAGATGTTGAGGAAGCCAGCAAGTATGCCGAGGAGAGATTTGAACAATGCATGAAGATTGATGATATGCCACTTCAAGACCGGTCCCAGTCTCGGTACGAGCTGGCACACTCGCGATCAGAGATTTTGAGAGCGTATAGACCCCAACAGAGCTCCAGATTGGATTCAGAGGAAGACTGGAGCCGTTACGCAGTGTACGAAGAAAGGCACAGGAATTTGGCTCTTACAGAACTAACTGGCCTTGAAGAATGGATCAGAGTGGACTCAGAAAATGATTGGGATGATATGATTTTGGACAAGAAAATGGTCATGGTATCTCTATTGGAATTTTTGAAGAAATACTTCCCCGAAGCCATCGAGACAGAAGCGCCTGCTCTGTACTCCCAGCAGCTGGCGAATAAAATAACGTCTATCAAGCACGTGAGGCTGGATATTGGGGATATGCTCCTTTTGGCTAAACAAGGTCAAGGGAAAGAGGGCATACGGCTCGCCAACCGCACACTACAGCAAGTGTTAAACGATCCAATGGCAAGTATTGGGAAACAGAGCAAAGCCTACTACGTGGCCGCGCTCTCTTATGACATTGCAATGTCTCTAGACAAAACAGCCTCCCCATCTGCCAAAGAGGTGGATGAAAGCCTTGGGCTCCAGATTCAGTACCTCCGCAAACACCGTGATCTTTGTGAGTCAATTGGCGACTGACCATAGCATCATTCGCTGTGCACATCCTTTTCAGCGATTCATGCTTTTGTACATCAAAGGCCATCCAGAGCAGACTGCTGAGCTCGCCGCAGAGACTGAGAATCTGTTTCAAAGAGCTGAGAGAGCAACTGAGATGTATCGGCAAAGCGTTCTGATGTCTTATGACATAGCCACTCTGCTGCGAATGCAGAAAGCGGTCTCCCGAGGGGTTGTCAGAATCTTCTATAAATGTGCGGTCTCGTTTTACATCGAAATTAAAGACGCCCCAATGGCATGGCGCTGGGCTCAGAAAGGAAGGGCTCGAGCTATGTTCGACATCCTCAACCAAAACCCTGCCTCCGAGGAGACTTTAATCACGGCCTTGGAAAATGACACTCATACGCGGCATCTGCTGGCTGCTGATATTGGTTTTTCTAGCAATTTACAGCGAAGCACAGCATCAGAACAGCTAAACGTAAGAACTTCCATTCTTAAAGGCAAGCAGGGACAGCGCCCACTTCTGGCGGTTCCTGTGCTTGAAAAACTTCTGGATACCCCCATTTCAGCTGAGACGTTCGGCTTCCAACAGGCAACGTCTATTTACGATCAAATAAAGCGCTTGATGCCGAGCCACAAAAATAATAT
Organism: Penicillium sp. IBT 16267x; assembly: GCA_028828865.1. Taxonomy (NCBI): domain Eukaryota; kingdom Fungi; phylum Ascomycota; class Eurotiomycetes; order Eurotiales; family Aspergillaceae; genus Penicillium; species Penicillium sp. IBT 16267x. Next base: position 1,551,863 of record JAQJZQ010000012.1, on the reverse strand, counting down.
AATTCTCGTCAGCTGGGTTGTTGAAGCATCTGAACACATCTGCCTGATGGCCATGGACTGTCAGGCGCGCAACATCAATGCTCGCGCTCGGCTAAATTTGCGTTTTAACACCGTTCGAGACTGGATCGACAGAAATCTAGTGTTTCCAACAGACTCTACAGCTGAGCTAGAAGAGTTTAGCCCTCTCAACCAGCTGATACCTCTCGTCCAGGCACTGTCTTTCATGTCGCAGCCTGAGGATCTACTTGTTCTCTCGCCGCCAGCCGAACTTTCTGCCATACCAATACACGCCATCCGGTTGGATATTGATAAGCCAACGTTGATTGAGCGTAACCCAGTTGTCTACACCCCAAGCTTCTCGGTGTATCTTGAGTGTCTGCGTCGAGTTAACGCCGGCGTCGGTGATATTCCCGATGCCCCGCTGTCTGGTGCCGTCTTCGCCGCGTCATACGAAGAGCCGCATCGTCGAGAAGAGAGGGATCTGATTTTCCAACAAATAGAGACCCTAGGCAACAGTTTTGGCGCGCGGCATATCGTCGGATCCGAATTGACGGCTCCCACATTTAAGGCTGTACTCCAGTCCGCACCATGGATCCACTATCACGGCCATGCGTACTATGAGGCTTCCGAGGCAATGAACCAATGCTATGTTCTGGGTAATGATGAGGATATAGCTACAAGCTCTCTGCAAAATCTCGATATCGAGGAAGCTACTCCTACAGAACGCATTGCACAGTCACAGATGCCAGCTGTGAGGCACAAGTTACTTTCAACTCATTTCTCTGAGTTCTCCACACTTAGTGTCTCCGATATATTTATAATGGATCTAAGGGCGAAACGGCCGTTTGTGTGCTCGATCGCGTGTGATTCGGGTATGCAAGACATCACGGCCGGAGACGAGCCATTGGGACTGGTCACAGCACTCTTTTGCGCGGGAGCTTCCTCAGTCTTGGGAACACTGTGGCCTTTGGAAAGCCGAATTGGACGAATTTTCACTACCTATATGTATCAAGCTCTGGAGAAACAGATTGACGAGTTTAGTCGTGGTGAGGCGCGCTTTTCAGGTGTCTTAGACGTGGGGAGAGCTTCACGGGAAGCCATACTGAAACTCATGAAAGTGGAGGAGAAACCTATCTCGTGGGCTGGGTTTGTGTTGCATGGGGCTGGATTTTATGGGATTGGACAGACTTAGATTATTCTATACTTGATTACCAGCTCTAGGCCACCAGTACATGCTGCAGCACAAGAAACACAAGAAACAGATATATGCATTTCGAATCACAACTAAATCATCGAATTCAGGGGTATCGTGGTATAAAATAACACAATGAACAAACTTTTAAGTATATCAGCTCTCGGTCAATCTAAACAGCAGTAATTTCCTCAGATTGCTCCCGGTCAGGATTATTCAGCTGCTGAAGCTCAAATCCACCCTCATCCCTATCCTCACCCTTCTGCGGCCACAGAATCTGATGCTGGACAATGGCCCGAATCATCATATAGAAAACAAAGAAGTACATCAAGAGCAGTGGAAACACTGCCACGGTCCCGACAATGTTGATGGCGTCACAAGAAAACGCTTTCCCGATGGCAAAGGTAGCAGTGAGCAATGCAGTATTCGGAAACACGAAAGAGAACCAGGCCATTGAGTAGACCATTTTCCCGGGTCCGATGGCTGACCAATGGGCTGCACTAGCGATGATAAAGAAGAAGATCGCCAATCTAATTAGAAGTTAGTACACTGTTGATCTTTGACGGGCGGGTACATAGCTTACCCCCATAGCCATAAGGCGGCAAAGTCAACCGTCACTCTCAGTATGTCGGCAGCCAACGGACCATTGCCCATGAAATCCGCCGGAAAGGAACGCTTCGCCGCGGACGCCATATTCACCAGACCAGCGACTGTAAACCCACTAGGTCCGACAGAAACAAACATACCCGGACGCATGTTTTCCTTCGGAAGTTTTTGGGTCATGAGTCGGTAGATAAAGGCCGAATACACCATCAGTGAAACCAGGAATCCGACGCCTTGGATCGTCGTTCCTCCCACGATAATGCGGAGCGAACGCGATTGTTCGAGCTTCTGAGCCAGAATTCCAGCGTGGGGACCAATGATGAGCATAGGATAAGCAGGGAAAATCCATATAGGAGTCATTTGGGCGATTGTGAATGTCGTTGTCGACCATCTGAGGAATTGTTAGGGATAATTCCACATCCTTGGCAGACGGAGGGAAGTCTTACAAAATGAGATAAATGCCCGCGGAAAATAGCACAGCTAGGATACAGTCGATCCAAAAAAGGATTCCTACGGCTTCAATGAGCCATGGGCCTGCCTTTTCTGGGCCGTATTGGGAGATATTGATGAGAATGGTGCCGAAAGAGACCATTGATGCAGGAATGAACAAGGATTCTGTTGGGTGCATGAAGGACGCTTTAAAAGTATAAGGGTAAAAATAGAATCTAGTGAGCAGAAGCCCCCAGATGAGAAGATAGAGGAAGATATTGAACAAGAAGACGATGATTCCGATCGTCTCCAGCCCTCGGAAGCGATATGGAACTACTCATTTTGTTAGTAAATGTAGAACATCTGGGAGGGGTTTGACTAACCTTCGTATAGAACATTCGCTATTCCTCCCGTAGCCATGGTCAAGGTGAAATATGCCCAGGTGATATGACGAATTCGCTTTTTCCAGCTAAGATGGTCTGCCGATGCATCCGTCAACGTGCGATCGAGGTGTTGACCATTCGGCTCCCAAACACTGGATTCTTTCTTGGACCGACGGTCAGTAGGCCTCGATGATATCTTTTGCAAAGTTTCCTCCAACGCGGTAGCGTGCACATCGCGGGCAGAGGTTCTAGGACTGTCCACAACGCCTAGAATCGAGATAGTCCGGTCAGCATCTTCAATGGTTGGTGTTCGATAACCATCGTCACCAGGACTTCTCATATGGCGGGGAGGAATTGATACTAATCCAAGTCCCGACGCCATAGCTCATTCAGGCGATTGGGCCGGATTAAGATTGTAACCGCGAATGTTCCGATCACGGCTCCTTCACCAATGGGGAGGGACGAGAGCACAATAAGGTTGGGGCGGGATTATTTGTAGATCTCTATCACAGCCCTGATATTTCGGAGTGCGTGTCGAGGCCAAAAGATTGATCATTCCATGTGAGGGGAATTGGGCATCAACGTAGGACAGGAGCAGGAACAAGTCGGGATATTCCTCTCAACGAAAGAACTGCCCACAACGTATAGCTGCGCAGAGAAGAGATTATGATCGTCCTCGTCTGAATGAATATACGCGTTTGATTCACAAGAAAAGAGATTGTTTTGCAGTTTTCGAAGAATTGACCCCCGACGTCACGGATCGCCGTCACGATGGGTCCGGGACACGCTTCTTCCACCCGAATCCGACGTTGCGATTCGCCGAGCTTAGTGACTCTCTCGGAAGTCGGCACGCTCAGTTCAGCAGAACAATATATGGTGGGTTATGTGCCTTATGGCTTATATATCCTACAAATGGACTATGAACCCAATTCATACCTTCTAATTTGCATATATCAATTTGACGGCTTTCTGCAGAATATAGATGTATAGACGATCTGGAATGCATGCGACAAAAGTGGATCATTCTCTGTCTTGGCAGGAATGGATCTATCAACGGGAATCTGGGTTTCATATCAGTTGATTCAGTGCTATAGGTTTAGTGGCTGTATTTTAAGAATGACCATGGAGGATCTTAAGCATGATGAGTCTTGTTCAGCTCAAACATATTCTAGTTATAAATGTTTAATTTGCGAGGCTAAAGTGTTCCCAAATTGGTGATAGGGTTTAGGGTTGCCATGTGCCTGTGAAGAGCTGCTGAGCTGTTGAGCCGAGGCAAGGTGATGAAGCTAGGCTAACTTTGGCATCGCGTCATCGTCGTGATTAGTCTTAGTTCGTCCATCATACTTCCTAATACTCCTTGTTTCCCCGGTCCGACGTTTGTTTCTACGTAACTAACGGCGCTCCCTTTGAGATCAACCATGCCAGGGGTTACTGATAACCGCAAATCTGTCCTGATCACAGGGTGAGTTTCAAACTCGGTGTCTGAGATAATGACAAAGTACTGACGCCAAGCAAGATGCTCTCCAGGTGGCATTGGGAATGCCCTTGCCCGGGAGTTTCATCGGAATGGATTGCGCGTGCTAGCTACAGCCCGTAAAGCGGAGACGATCTCGGACCTGGCTGCCCTTGGCGTCGAGACACTGAGTCTGGTCGTTGATGACCTCGAGAGTGTCAAGGCGTGCTATGCCGAAGTTGAGACGCGACTGGGAGATAAAGGTTTAGATTACCTGGTGAACAATGCGTGAGTATATATCGTCACTTGTCAAGCTTAAATTATCGCTGATTCAGTCTGTAGAGGCCGCAGTATGGTCCCATTCACTCGATGAAGCTATCGCGAAGAGACTAACAGCAAGTAGACCATACAGTTCCTGCCATGGAGGTTGATCTGGCTGAGGCACGCAAGACATTTGATACCAACTTCTTTGCCGTCATTGCCATGTGCCAGACCTTTGTGCCACTTTTGATCAAGGCCAAAGGAACTATTGTTCAGATTGGATCGGTCGCTGGAGTGCGTGCTTCCAGGCCACTCATGAATTGGAAAAAACATGGAAATAGATCATGGCTGACGAACATTAGATAATTCCCTACGTGTTTGGATCGGTCTACAATGCTTCCAAAGCCGCTCTGCACTCCTTCAGTGATGTTCTTCGAGTCGAACTAGCTCCCCTTGGGTATGTGCCTGTTGGGCAATTCTCTCCGTTTAAATATTTTCGTTGACCACCAAATAGAGTCCATGTCACTACCGTTGTGACTGGAGGTGTACAATCTCGTATTGCACGTACCGAACGTCACTTGCAACCGGATTCCCTATACGCGGATATAGAGAATGAATTTACCAAGCGCGTAGCGCATAGCCAACAAAATGCCATGCCCCATGAGGCATATGCAAAGAGTGTCGTAGCTCAGATATTGTATGGATCAGCCCCTTGGCGCTGGCTGTGGCCGTGGGCCCGAGGACGGAAGCTTTGGATCTGGGAGGGTCATCGCAGCTGGGTCATCTGGTTCCTCGCGGGCGGTTGGGCATGGAATGGAACATTTGGATGGGTTCTAGGAAGGATGTTCAACCTAGGAAAGATCAAGCAGAAGAAGTAGAAAGAGAAAACAACGTGCAATAGTTGCAAGCCAACGAGTTCCGTGATATTCGCGTCTCTGTAGCCCGAGGTTAGGATGAGTCAGCCAGGAACGGGTGCTGGTTGGCTGTAACACCCGGTTTTACCGCGACTGAATGTCATGTCTTCCCGAGAAAAAGAAGAAACAGCTTTCTCCCCCGAGTTCCGATATCCTTTCCCTTAACTCCCCAAGGGCTCAATACCATCATTCCTCTCCTCTCTTTCTCCCTAAGTTCATCATGTTCAACCTCGCCCGCGGTCGTCCCGTTGCTGCCGCCTTCCGGGCTGCGACAGTAAGTTCTTCGCGATGCCGTGCTATCGGCCCGTGGCTCGGTTATACTAATACAGTTGATCATCTCTAGAAGCCTTCAGTCCAGTCTCGCTTGGCTCAGCAGCAGCGTAACCTCTCTATCCACGAGTACCTGTCCGCGCGCATCCTGAAGCAGGTATGTCAATCCCCGTCTCCCGGTTCCCCTGCGGTCGCGGAGACTCCCTGTTTTGAAGCCTGGGTCGACTTGCTGATAACAGGACACAGTACGGTGTTGGTGTGCCCAAGGGTGAGGTCGCTCACACCCCTGAGGAGGCTGAGGCTGTTGCCCGGTCTATTGGTACGTTTTTTCCTTTTTCTCAATTCTAGCCCCTTCGTCACGTACTAAACACGAGATTCTAGGTAACGATGACATGGTCATCAAGGCCCAGGTTCTTGCTGGTGGACGTGGTAAGGGTCACTTCACCAACGGTCTCAAGGGTGGTGTCCGGGTTATCTACTCGTAAGTGGTGAAATTCGATTTTGACACTCCTGGTTGAAGGGGTGGATCCTGACCATTTACCCTTTTAGTCCTACCGAGGCCAAGATGTTCGCCGAGCAGATGATCGGCCAGAAGCTCATCACCAAGCAGACCGGTGCCGCTGGTCGCGCCTGTAACTCTGTCTACATCTGTGAGCGCAAGTTCGCTCGTCGTGAATTCTACCTCGCTGTTCTCCTGGACCGTACTACCCGTGGCCCTGTCATCGTCGCCTCCTCCCAGGGTGGTATGGACATCGAGACCGTCGCCAAGGAGAACCCCGATGCCATCATCACCACTCCCATTGATATTCACACCGGTGTCACCGATGAGATCGCCCGTACCATCGCCACCGACCTTGGTTTCTCCGAGCAGTGCATCGAGGAGGCCAAGACCACCATCCAGAACCTCTACCGTGTCTTCATGGAGAAGGATGCCACTCAGCTCGAAATCAACCCCCTGTCTGAGACCTCCGACCACCAGGTTTTGGCCATGGATGCCAAGCTGGGCTTCGACGACAACGCCGAGTTCCGCCAGAAGGACATCTTCGAGCTGCGCGATGAGACCCAGGAGGATGCTGATGAGGTCAAGGCTGCTGAGCACGGCTTGAACTTCATCAAGCTTGATGGTGACATTGGCTGCTTGGTCAACGGTGCTGGTCTCGCCATGGCCACTATGGACATCATCAAGCTTAACGGTGGTACCCCCGCCAACTTCCTTGACGTCGGTGGTGGTGCTACCCCCGCTGCTATCAAGAGCGCTTTCGAGCTGATCACCAGCGACCCTAAGGTCTCTGCTGTCTTCGTCAACATCTTCGGTGGTATTGTTCGCTGTGACGCCATCGCTCAGGGTCTGATCAACGTTGTCAACGACATGAACCTCCGCACCCCCATTATTGCCCGTCTGCAGGGTACCAACATGGAGCAGGCTCACAAGCTGGTATGAATGTCCCTATTATCCTCATTCTTCAAACATCCTTTTCTTTCGTTCTCGATACTAATGACTTTTCCTTTCTAGATCAACGAGTCTGGTCTTAAGATCTTCTCCATTGAGGACCTCCAGACCGCCGCCGAGAAGTCCGTCCAGTTCTCCAAGGTCGTCAAGATGGCCCGTGATATCGATGTTGGTGTCGAGTTCACCCTGGGTATCTAAGGGATCCCCTAAAGGTTGAAGTCATAGATGAGGGCATGCATTTGGGAGCCCGCGGGCGCGTTGTAGCGACGTATTAGAGAAGCCCTGTGGACGCTGCGATGCCCGTTCCTGTGTCATTTATTTTTCTTTTGTCACTGTATTCTTGAGTGTTTCTATGTCCTTTTTATATTATGATGTCCTAATCGGAAGAGGATATGAGATTTGAAATCGTAATATCTAATATTGCGCAGTAGTGTAGAGCATTATTACTGTATCCCTACGTTATTCATCAGGCCAGACAGGCCATTCCGCAGGCTTCCAGGCTTCATCAAAGCCCCAGATCTCTGCTGATTGCAAACTGGTAAAGACGGCATAATCTTGATCCACAAACATCTTGTAGCAAGGAGGGCTTTCAATTTCTCGTTGCATTGAATATTGGCACTCGCTCATAACGTTTGACAGAGGTGCATGCCTCTTATATTTGGACTCCATTATCACCAATTTTTGATTCCCCTTGATGTAAGTCAAGCCATGGCCCACGCATAGAATTTGAGCTGGAGGAAGAGGAGGCAAAACGTGGGCAATGGCCTCGTCGCCTTCCAGGGAGAAAAACAGTCTGGGATTGGGGTGAGTACCGGATCCCGTTCTTGTCAACAGAGTACTGCTCTGGCCCTCATAAATCTCCTGTGTGGCAAGGAGATCATATACCTCACCGGAATCGAACAATGGAAATTGCTGGTGTTGTGAAAGGGAGCATTTGAAATTGTTGACGTCGTCGATTGTATACTTTTCAACATACAACTGACAGCTCGTATCTGCGATTATTATATGGCCGCCAGCGTAGACGTCTTCACCGCCACGGATGACTGTGAACTCATCTTCGGAGGGGTGCAGTGCTAACAGGACGATGCGTGTGTTGGTTGGAACATGGCGGGTAATACCCGACCTCCATCCCCAGTGGATGACGGAGCGCCCGTAGGTGAAGGCCACGTTGCGACCATGTACCATGAAATGATCCAAATCCAAAGACGATACTCGGAAGGACCTGTGTTCATGGGTGTTTAGATCCCAAACATGGCAATACCCCCGCGCCGAGACCGCCGCGATTAGTGATTTGGACATTCGAAACCCGAGAAGCTGTTCCCGGTTCTCCGTAGTTAATCGAACCTCTTTGCCGTTACATAAATGCAATAAGACTATGAAGGTTGAAGTGGTGTTTGTGTCCAACAGAGCATAGATGCCATGAGAATACCCCACCCCGCAGTCGAGCAATATGTTATCATGCTCCATAGCTGACGACAAAGGCAGATGGAACGAAGTGACTGGTTTGGCTCGTTCCAGGCGGAGTCTTTTCCGAATCACTTGCTTTGAATCTGATACCGGGACGTCGCTTCCCACGATGGCTCGGATCGCCGCACTTTGTACTATGGGCGATGAAAGAACTCGCCACCATTGCTGAGACACTCTCTGCAGGAGAAACAGATCGGCGAGATTCAAGTGCTCTGCGACCATCGCAACAATCTCTAGAGGTAGCTTGCCTAGCAAGTCGCTTTTAAAATTGATGCGATCGGCACGTACTTTCACCTCTCTCCATTCAGAGCGACGTAAATGGTCCAGGATGCCATGGTATCTGCATGGTACTGATCAGCAATATGCACAAGGGAAAAAAACAGTAGGCATTATAGGTTGGTATCTGTAGACACAACGTACACGAGCTGCCGATTTTGTGGAGATAAACCATCAAACTGAGCCAAGATAGATTGCGCATGGTGGTCCATGCTTTGGCTGACGGTATCGCGGAGACTTGAGAGCTATCAGAGATATTTCCAAGTTTGAGTTAATTAGTTTGATAGCAGAAAGAAGCTAGAATGTCAATGCCGGAAGGAACATGTCAAGTGTATAGTATAAGGTAAGTGGAGCAAGAGAAAAATGGTCTCATTCCTCTTGCAACGAACCCCCTTTTCTTTTCTCCACCTTTCCTCCTCCAGCTCGCTAGTTCGATCCTTCCACGCCGACCTTATCGATCTGTATATCTTCCAAGCATAATCCCGATCTTTTCCTGTTGGAACCCGAAAAAAAAATAAGTCAGAGACTTGCAGATCCCGACTTTCGCGACCTTTCCGCCCCTCCCCCCTTCCCCGCAGAGGAACCTCGCGCTGAGATTTGTTCCTTCACTTCCGAACCTCAATTCATGGGCGCGATGACAGACCAGGTTTCAATGCTTGGGTGTTGATCTGCGCCTTATCTGGGCCTCCGCGATAATCCTATTCTTCTCCCCACGTTCTGCCGCCACGAGCGCACTCTAACGGTCATCGCATTCTCCTGCGTCTTGCCCCATCAGAACTGCCGCTCCCCCGAAATCCTTCAGCTCTATAGCTTCGTACATTGGCGCCGATCGCCCTTTCCGAGCCTTCCTCCACGCTATTCCTATTTTCTCCTCCTCTCCCGCGAGACATGAGTGGTCTCGCCGATCCTCCCTCCAGGAACACCTTCGGGCCCGCAAATGCTCCCGGCAAGACACGAAACATCCCGGTCCTCTCGTCTTCTGCTCATCATTCTCCCGTCGCGATGGAGATCACTCCCCCTTCCTCAGCTGCTGCGGGCGTGCCGGTTCACGGTCTAGATGGCGACCGGGGCGCAAATGGCTCTGAGGGGAACACGAGCAACCCCAACCCGGCCGTTGGAGCTGCTGCCGCAGCTCAGCAGCCTAAAGTGGTACAGACTGCTTTTATCCATAAGCTTTACAAGTGCGCTCCCACACCCGATTTCTCCGAGGGTTTCTGCTGATCCGTCTCAAAATGTAGTATGCTCGAGGACAACGGCATTCAACACCTCATTTCTTGGTCGAACACCCACGATAGCTTTGTGATGTCTCCAACTTCAGAATTCTCCAAAGTCTTAGCGTAAGTGCTAGTGAATCCGAGGCTACTTCACGACGTTGGTTTTGCTGACGCCCCCGAAGCCAGTACTTCAAGCACACCAACATCTCCTCCTTTGTTCGGCAGCTGAATATGTATGGTTTTCACAAAGGTATGTTGCTCCCGTTCAGGCTCATGGGAGTAATTGCTGATCTGTGTCAGTGAGCGATGTGTTCCATACTGGATCTCCGGACTCTGCCCTTTGGGAATTCAAGCATGGAAATGGCAATTTCAAACGAGGCGATCTGGTTGGGCTGCGCGAGATCAAACGTCGCGCATCTCGGCACGCTTTGATTCACCGCGACTCATTCCCTGGCCATAAGGCTGCTACGTCACAACCAGGCACCCCTGCAGAGCCGGTTCCTGATGCGACGGAGGCTAGATTGATGAACCTGGAGCACTCCCTCTACGACATGCACAACCGTCTGTCTCGAGCTGAAGAGGGCAATATTGCTCTCAGTTCGAGATGCCAGAGCATGGCTGAGGGCTTGGCCCAATGCTATCACGTATGTTTCGTTCCTGATCAAAAACATGTCCTATAATCTAATGCTATTCTAGTGGACCCATTCTATTTCTCGCTTCCTCCAAGCTGCAGTGCCTGATAGGGAGAACCCCCTTTACCGTGACAGTATGACGGCACCTGACCCACGTACTAAATCTCTTACTAACAGTCTTTTAGTCTCAAACATACAACGAGAAGTTGAGAAGCAGCTTGAAGCAGTGCGCGCCATGGAAGCATCACACGAAACTCTCATGCCGCCGCGTCAGCCTTTCTTTGCAAATATGCCCGTTGAATCTGGGCCACCATTATCTCCTCGCCAACTACCACAAGACGATGGCCGACGCCAGTCCATGATACGGCCTCCTGTTCCACCACATCTGTCGGTGTCACCGCGCCGCTATGGCTCCATTGGAGGAGCCAACCCACAACCCAATTACATCCGGCCACAGGCTCCCCCAGCACCCCCACAGAATCAACCTGGACCCTCTCCTTTATCTATATCGACTGCCCCTGGACCTAATCTCGGTCGTCGCCATACTTTTGCCGACATCCGACAGCATGATTGGCCGCCTTCGGGCACTTCTCCTTTCCCGCCCGGTAATCCTCCGAGTGGGGCTTGGCCATCGTCCCCCAACCGAGTACCGGGCTCCAGTGACCAGCAGGTCCGGGATGTTCTCGCCCAGTACGAAATGGGAGCCCCTCGGCGTCTTCAAGACCAGTCGCGCCATGCGACGCCACCCGGAGCTGCCGAGCCATCTCCATCTTTGCTCAGTGTTGACAACGGGTGGACCATTGGTGGCTCCCGGTTTCCCCGTCAAGAATCCTCTTTGCCAGCAACCCGGCGCTCTAGCATGGCAAGCAACGTCCATTCACTATTGAATCCTGCAGATACCGCTGAGCGGCCCGATGAGGAGCAGCAAATGAGTGAGGACCGCAAGCGAAAAAGATTGGAATAGAGGCATGGCCTCGAAATCTTTTTTAAAAATTCCCTTTTGGATTGATTTGCTACACCATAACTGGCGTGAGGCCATTGGTCTATATCAAACCTACCACATTTCAATATTTCCTGCTCGATAGGCTCTTGGAAACGCCATCACTTTATATTGTATACTTAAAAACCAAACCCCTTTATTTCCTCTCTCTCCTTGCACCCCTGATCTTTCTTTTTGTTTTTTTTTATCTCTTGGATATTCCAGGCGGAGTCGTGCTGTTGGTGCCGATTTTATGCTTCATTCCCCGCATATCTTATATACCCTTGGGTCGGGCGGAGCAACCAAAACATGGTGACATCTAGAAGAGATTGGAATAATCTTTGTACTTTAAGCCTGAGCCCCTAATATGATCAAATCTAGTGAAGTCCTTGTGTAGTCTTGCTGGCTTGTTGAGACTTAGCCCTTCATAGGACTGCAATTTCGGCGATCCTGCACCGAAACTCGGAGAACCTGCACACTTCAGTCATCTCTTGCAGAATATACAGCTAGTAAATTCAGCTGTGTCCGGTCGTAACCCCGAGATAGTCACGCTGCTTCAGCCACAAGTTAACCAGCACAAGTTGCCGTAGTGGAGAATCCATATCAAGAACCGTTTCTTCATCTCTTCTTTCTTTTCTTAGCTCTCTCAGCCAGAAGCTCATCCAGGTAACTCGTCGCCTTCTTCTTCCCCTTCAAAGGCGCCTGTCGCACAGGAACCTCTTTCGCAGAGGGCGCATCTTGTCCATCCTCCTGAGAATCCTTCTCCTGCTCCTCATCCACAACCTTGGCCTTCGCCTTCAACGGAGCAGCTTTCCTCTTGTTCCTGCCAATCAAAGCCATCCGTCCTTCCTCCTCATCATCACTCTCCTCATCCTGCTTATTAGCCGCAGCGGCAGCCGTCTTAGCGGCCTGCGCCGCCGCAGTACTAGCTTTTGCCGCGGCTTTCTTCTCAGCTTCCGCCTTCATAAAGCGATCATAGTTCTTGCCGAGTAATTGTTTCCGTAATTTATCGTTCGAGCTCAGCTCTGTGCGATTCCAGCTTCCGTCCGCTGCTTTTTCGGGGAGTGGGGCGCCGAGTCCGAGTCTGAGATTGAGAGGAATTAGTATCACAGAAAGGAAACGGTACAAAGGAAAGATGGGATGGAGAGAGAGAATTCTTACGTCTCCGGGACGGCAGTGAAGATCTCATCTTCCTCGCGTTGTAGTTCCTCCTCTGATTTGACGTTGGCTAGCTCTTCGTCTGTTTGCGCGGGGAGCCAAGATGCGACGAGGCGTTGGCTTCGGGCGAGAGCGACATTTGCCCGGTTTAGGATGACGTCGGACTCTGTTCTTGAGAGCGACATGCTGGGTGGTGGTGAGCCTTTTTATATATATATATATTTTTTTTGCTGTTGAGAAAGAGAAAGTGATGCGCATAACTTTTTGCGATAAGCACTATCTAAAGGCGGTGAGGTAGTATAAATGTAGATGGTATAATATGATACATGTAGAAGTTTCGGAACAGGAAAAGAAAAAGAAAGGCAAGATCTATGGTATATGAAGCTCCTCCTCATCTGCCCTGGATGTGCTCTCGTCGTGAATGGATTGATTTTCATCAAATTCCATGTTTTCATGTGCATCATGTTCACTCCAGTTTCCTTGGCTGGGCACGGCAAAGCGGTGATTATCGCGTTCCAAGGTTGCTCTAACTGCTTTCTGCAAGGATCTGAACAGCCTGTTTCGAGCTAAGTAGAACTTTCGCGGCTGTTTCTCATAACGAAGAGACGCGTATGCAGAAGTCAAGCACTGTATCAAGATTGGAGATATTAGCGGAAACATGTAGGGAAGTAGCAGATTTTCTGCTCACCTTGTCAATAGCTTTATGCAACTCGATGATGCTTCGTGCAACCTCATCTGATGTGTATGTTGGATCCTTCATATTGATTCCTAGTGGCAACCAGGAGTCCATACGTAGCATTCGGTCTTTCCAGACCATTCTTCCTCCGAAGAGACACACTGCCAAAGGGCTGACCAGAGAGCTCTCTCTCAACATTGGGGGTTCCCCCGGCTTCTGACTAGCCTGTTTCGCCTGGTATGTGACCAGGTCCCTAGTAGATGGTGGCGGTAGGATGTTAGCAGCGCTTGCCCAGGGCAGAAGATCTACCCTGTCAGTCTTGCTGAAATATGACATTGCTGTGGACGGCGTTGGAGCGGCAACGTGAGGGAATTGGGCATGGAGAATAAGTGCTTTGATGAGAGGGATGCAATCCGAGTTTATGTTGAGTGTTTCGCCGCCCAATTGATAGCCATATTCAGGAGTGGATCCGCTGCGGACGAGGTGCGCGCTCCTGAGGGATTCCATTAGCACCTTGACAAGGCTGTGAGCCTCTGTGAAGTTGTGGAACTCCAGATGCTGAGCTTGGGCGTAATCCCGGGCGCTACGGCCGTCCCTCTGCACAGCTCTCATAGCCTTGAATGCATTGATTGTACTGATATGGTCACAGTGACTGTGCCCTGCAAATTCATGGCGCTTTTTGCGAATGGTGTGACTGTCATCCATATTCGATGGCCGGCGGAAGAGGCTCTCTCCATTCAGAGCTGCCAATATGAGTAGCGGTTCCAGGCATTGGAAAATAACCCCAAGGATGACCAACCTGCCGGCTGATGGGTCAAGGGGGAGGTGGTCGAGAAGGACACCAAGACTGGTCAAGTTTTCATTCTCATCCAGTACCCGTGTCTGTTTTAGATGCTTGATAGTCTGCACAACGGCATCGGTACTAGGGGGCTCCATGGCCTGTTTCAGGACGTCAATAATGGGTGTGTCAGGGGCATTGCTTTTCACACGCAGGCATAGGTCATCCAGGGGAGCTCGTTGAATATCGGGAGACTTCATTTTCCGAAGATTATCATAGCACCGTTGGGTGCCCAGGAAAAAGTACTCTCCGTCCTGGACTCTGCCAGCTCGCCCAGCTCGCTGGATGGCACTAGCCTTGCTGGCCCAGAAGGACCCCAGCCGACGAGAGCGCCCCGTGTGATCGTAAACTAGATTATTCACCTTGCCAGAATCAATCACGTACTTCACGTCAGGGATAGTGACTGAGGCCTCAGCCACATCGGTGGAGAGGAAAACCCTCCTACAACCCTCCGGGAATGGTAGAGACAACTTTGCCATTTCCACAGGCAATGCCGCATGCAATTTGAATAATCGGAATCGATCTTCGTCTGAGAAATCCAGATCAAAGTTCTTCATGGCGGTAAACGCCAAGATTCGCTCTTCCAGCTTCTTAATGGTTGCTAAACCTGGAAGAAAGACCAAAATAGAGCCAGAAGTGGTTGTGTTCAACAGATGGAATACCAAAGCAGCAATCAGGCCGTATGGTATCAGTTTATCCTCTATCTCCAATGCTTCACTGGTCTGAACAGCGGAGACCAAGTTGGTCAAATTCTCCGTGGAAATCTCTGAAGCCTCAATTTCGAGATTCCTGGTGTCCTCGAACCGTGCATAATGGTTCTCCAGGAAGCTTTTGGTCTCGGGGCCATGTAGTAGGCTGGACAACAGATCGGGTTCATAAGTAGCTGCTAGATCGTCAAGTACATTGTCGAGGTTGTGCTTCTTCACATCGAATTGACGACCCGGGATGGAGATATATGGCGCAGGAACAAGTTTCCCATCCGGATCCGTGTTGGCGAAATAAGTGGAAAACAGGTCAAGATCTATGGTGGCACTCAAGACCACGATTCGAGGCACACGAACACCAGTTGATCGGCATTTATCAACATAGCGCTTCAGCAACATCATTATGAGATCGATTCCAATGTCACGAACATGGACTTCGTCAAGCATGATGTGAGTGAGCGCCGAGAGAGTTTCAGGCTGATTCTTCAAAATGTTCAACATGATACCGGTGGTACAGTATGTGATACTGCCCCCCTTATTGGATGGCCTCCGATAGTCATATCGAGCCAAGCATCCAACACTATCGCCAACGACTTCACCTCTTTCATGGGAGACCCGCTCCGCCAATAACTGAGCCGCAATTCGCCGTGGCTGGACGCAAATCACGTTGCATTGCCCCCCAATTCTTTGGTCGATCGCATCATCCAGGATCATTTGGGGGATTTGAGTAGACTTTCCCGATCCCGTCTCAGCAGCAATGATGCTGTAAGTATGGTCGTTGATGATATCCAGGACCTGCTGTCTGATCTGGACCACTGGAAGCTGGTCTTGTTGGGACCGAATATCAATTGTACCTGCATCCTCCGATTGGCGTCGCTCTTCCAAGCTCTTCTTCAATTGCTGGGATCTGCTTTTCACCTGGCTTGTAGTTGGTCTATTGCCCGACTCTTCTTGCGACACTCTGCCAGTCAGTTGAGAGCTCTTCTTAGTGAAGATCTGATCTGCTTGGAGCAAGTCATTCCTTGCCTCTTGCATCGTGAAGATCAACTCGTCATCTACAGAAACCTTGGCAGCCGGGACAATGGGTTTCGTCCACAGTTCTGTTTTTTTCAGTTTTGAGACAAGGCCTATCACTGCCTTCCGCTCCAATCGACACTAGTGGAACATATTAGAACTCCATACGACGGTGATGTAAGGGAGATGATAACAAACCCGTGTCGATTCAGGATCCGCCATTATTGTGGTCTGCATTTGGGCCAGTCTCTTCTTGTTAGGCAAAAACAGATTGGCGTGACAATCCGGTGAACCATCCAATTTGAGATAGAATTGACCCAACGTCTCCATCTCAAAAAAACGCTCGAGGTCTTTGCTGTCAACTTCCTTTTCGTGCAAGTCATCAAAAATGTCTTCCAATGTTCCCACCTTTCGCAGCTGCACGCTAAGGACTAACATGCGAATCGCCTCTTTCCGCGCATCTTCCTGAAGAGCAGTCAGAACAAACTGGGCCCTATGTAGGGATTGCGGGCAACCTACCTCGGTTTCGCATATCCTTGCAGGAGTTCTGCCCCAACAGTTCCCCCTGCCCTCGAGACGTTTATGCAACCAAACACTGTGCCTGAATGTGCGTTTCCCATTTATATCCACATTTTGTTTTTGACGCATGGTGATTGGCGACACGAAGTGGTCCGACATCAACATGTCGAGTAAACGAGGAAAGTTTCTACATCCATCATAACCGGCAGCTTCGAGATCTTTATCCCAATCATCGATTCTACGTAGTTTCGAAATGAGAAGCAAACGAGCTTCGCGACATGCTTGCTCCTAGTCGTTTTGTAGTCAGAACAAGTTTTCCGAATAACAAGACAACCTTGGAAACATACTCTTGTCGGTGCCGATACTGAAGCTAACAGCTGTGGTTTACCGGCACAATCAAGGCTCTCCCTATGCACATAAAGCCTTTCCATAGTCAATGCAGACACTTTTACTGTCTGGGTCCAGGATTCACCCTTTCTTCCCCTTATTTCTTCTCTCTTGAGCCAAAGTTGGTAAGCCCATAACATCGCTTCCGCTTCTGCGTCATCTTGAAAGCCATGAACTTCACCAATTGAAGTGGATGAGTTAGGCACCACTTCGTTGCCATCGATCAGGGATAATTGTGCATCTTGTGGTGTATCCTGAAGATACTGACTGGACTCTGTCGTCAAGGGAGTGGATGTCGACGCGGTTGTATGGACGCAGGCGCTTGCACGTTGAAGGTGCTTGGGGAAGTATAAAAGACATTTCCTGGCCCCTTGCCATTTGGGCTCAACGCCATTCTCAGCACTGGCCGCAGACGATATAACCGGGCGGGATGAGGGGGCAAAGGGTCGAGTCGGGATGGTATGAACCTGTCGAAATAGAGGTCGCAACTTTGAAGGTCGAGCTGTCCGGCAGGATATACGGTCGAGTAAGTTGCCTGAGTGGTAAGCCAAAGCTTGGGGTAAGCCCCGCACACCGTTGCATCCGTTCGTCCCTGTCGTCATGTTGAAGCAGGTTGTGTTCAACGCGAACTTGAGAAACAGCACGCGCGCATCATGGTGGGTTGAGAGGCACTGGGTGGATATTCCGCCGTCCTACCGCCAAAATAAATCCCAATTGTTTTGAAACTTATTCTATCGAAGCGGGCATAGAGATGAAGCGGTGGTTCTCACCTTACGAGTGGATGAATTTAAAGACGGGGAGAGACAAATATGCGGCGAACAAAGGCTTGGCAGGTGCCATCCCGGAGCCCCATGTTATAATTATGCGGAGAAAACGGAGGATCTGTATCGACAATTTATTCTCTAATATCGAAGATCCTGGGTTTATATCTAATATCCTTTTCAAGTCATTGGCCATACTGGCTTCTAGTTACACCTAGTAAAGTCATGCCTTGATTTCTATGATTAGAATGAAACAGTTGAACAATCGTCGGATCATGGGCAACATTTGAAAATTTTCTATGTACAGAGTCTAACGTATATACCATCTATGTGTCCAGTACCTTAAACAACACATCTTCCTGAATCCCTCCTTTTAGTACACAGGGTATCAAAGCCAGAACATATTTGAGAATACACACAGATCTAAACCGTGGCTTCCTTCTGGTGCTTCGCTCTGAGCCTTTTCTCTGTCTTCATGAACTCTCGAATCCCAACTGGAATGTTGGCGAATAAATCCTCATCCTGGCTTGGCGCAGGCCAGTTGGCTTCGCTGCCCCCGCCATCCTCATCCATGCTTTGACTGGCTGCGTCAACCTCGCGTCGAGGTGCGGTGCGCATGTCCGCGGTTCCCTTCTCAGGACCACCCTTGGCCTTGGCCTTTGCGGCTCTAGCAGCCCACTCTTCCATCTCATCTCGGAAATCATCCCAGACGCAATGTACACAGCCGCTCATGCAGCAATTCTCAGGCTCCTCGGGGCGGGGCGGGATAGGAACTCCGTTGATCGTTCGCCATTGGGATTCTGGTGGCATTTCGCCTGGATTGTATCGAGATTGACGGCCAGGACCAGCTAGACGTGAACCAAATACAATAGACATCTGCTCTTGGGGAGTTTTTGCTTCACTCATGGTTGTCGGGGCGGATTTGTCCTCGGGCGGAGGGGTTCTAGGCTGTGTAGTTGTTGCCTGGCCAAGATAGGGAGATTTGGACTTCAATATCAAGGAGTAGTACCCAGATAAAGGATATGCCTGAGAGCGGTCGGTGGGTTCTTCCGAGGAATCATGAATATGAGCATCGGGTCGGTTATGGGCCATGCGCCGAGGCGTTGGAATCAAGGCAGGTTTTCGGTTCGGAGTCAAAAAAGAGACGGGTCGATGTGACAAAGAGCTGGGACGGACTCTTGTCCTTCGGAGCGAATGTCTGCTCGCTGCAAGACACTCCATTGTAAGTCGCGGGGGCAAGAACTGAATGATCTCGTATCCGAGACGGAAGCAATTAAGTCATAGGTGCAAACGCTGCAAACACCGTTGTTTATGCGCCGCGAGTTCGGCGCAAGTTTGGATCGATATCACCATCGCAATAATGAATTCGCCACCAAAACGCAGGAAAAGCAGCAATGTTTCGGGTGGTGATGCAGGCTTGTCGCAATCGGATGCATCTCTTGCGACGAAACCTTCACGCCGGCCATCTTTCCAGTCACCAACAAGATCCAGTCTCGCCAAATCACACCCCGACGTCCTCGAGCGCGCACTCAGCAGGTCTCCAAGTCGGCGACCGGAAAGCCGAGGAAGCCAGGGAGAAAGATCAGGATCAAATCCGGTCGGGCTCCGAGGTCGCAAAGCCCTTCGACCCTCATTAAGTGCGACCTCCAGTCCTCTGAAAGCGCCGCAGTTGTCTGGCAATGCGCCTCTTCTGTCGCCTAGCAGACGTCCTAGTGGTGTACAATCATTCACAAAACCACCTCGGAGACTATCGAAAAAGATTGTGCCCGGTGACTTCTTCTTTGGGTCCCCTATCAGGAAGCAAACGCAGCCAACGGAGCAGGATCTTTCCAACACCCCAGAAGATCAATTGGCCTTAGAGTTAGGAAGCGCAACACGTGGAATGGCCACGGAGGATCCTATCGACACCGGTCTGGATGGTGGATTCATGGATGACAATTATCTGGAGCCAGATCTTCCCCCCACTCCCACCCAACTGGGGCTAGAAAAGGCACCAGACCGTCCAAGAGCGCCGTTAAGCAGTAGTCCCAGTTCGAGACATGAAAAGAGAATGAAACGAAAAGCAACCGATACACTTCAAGGAAGTCCCTTGAAAGGACTGAGGTTCCAATCTCGAGATCCCGAAGCAGCACCAAGCTCCGATACCAGCTCAGTCGGTGGCGAATTATCCGCAGCTGCTCTAGAAAAGCACAACCTACGCAAGAGCCTCACAGCGGAGTTGCAACGCTTGAAGGATGAAGTTGCAGAACTGACGGAATGGACCGGGAAAATGGAGTCCGATACAAGTTTTGAAGACTCGAAGGGACTCGACCATTTCCTGTAAGTTGAACATCCCATACGATACTAATTACCTCTAACCATTTTACAGAAGCTTGCTCTCCGAGGAATCATCTTATATCACCCGCCCTGTTCCGCGACGAGCCCCGGTGCCGCTGTCATCACTTCTTTCCACTCTGCTCCCATTTTCTAATAACATCTCCCGCTCGGCCCCTCCGGCATCACCTTTACCTACAAACCCATTCGCCTTGAAAGATTCATCACAGTCACCATCATATCTCACGGTGTTTGCTCCACTAGCTCTTCACACAACCACCAGCCGTACCACTGTCTCAAAGACCAATACCGTTCTTGAGACACATACATTGACATTCACACCTCCACCTCCATTCTCATCTTCGCTATACAATATTTCCGTTGTCTATGAAACAAATCCAGAGACACAGTCCGTCATCGCTGTCTCCGTACCCACGGGTAGTGACAGCAAGAAACGAAGAGTACCCACAGTCCTTCGTCGATGGATCGACGCTCGCCTCGCCAATCCCCTCTTGAAGCTCGATGTGGCAACACTATGTTGGGGAATCAACCGATACTGGGAAGCCTCGGTGACTCGCGCTCGTCTATGGACACGCATCGATCACAAGCACGGCAGTGATGGCCGGAAATGCAAATTCCCCGAATCTCAGACTGGAGTCATTACGCTTCCAGAGCTTCGGCGGTTGATCCCACACCTGGAGCGTAGCTCGATGGTTATCAGATCGAAGTCTTCGGGAGGCGATCCCCGAGTCCTCCTTTCCAATACCCTGACTATCGATGACTGGACTGGAGAGCCACAACTTCGGCCGGAGCTTGGTGTCTCCGCGACTAGCTCTAGTGGTGGACCAGGCAAGAAGATCGACCAAGAAGCCAAGAAGCTTTTCCACGCTTTGTTAAGGGATGATAGTCTTACTTCTGCGCAGGGCATCGTGGAGGGTGCCCACTTCGATGCGGTTATTCGAGCCACGGAAGGTGTTCTTGGTGTCTTGTTCGGTCGTGATTGATTTTCTTTATTTTTGTTCGAGATAGCGATGGCGTAGGCTACGTTCTTGGAGCGTGGTTTTGAATTTTAAGATACCATGGTAGTATTTTTCAGGTGTTTATAATGAATCGAGGACCTCCGGAATTGAGGATTGGATTAATTGCCCTAAACCTTCAAGGTCGGGATACACGTACATATATGTATATATATCAGGTGCTAGGTAGTGTATATAAGTGGAGACACCATTTGACCTCTGGACCGAAGCAATATCAAACCCTTGTGGATCTCGTCGGTCATGGAATACCTATACCTACATGGGCATATATATATATGTCTATGGATGCCGAAAACCATTTGGATCTGGAAACCGGTAGAGATATGTAGGTTCCTACCTCCAGATGTCAGGCGACTTCCAAGGTTAAAAGACTTCAAACATTAAGATAGTACCCGGGGAATTGCCAAAGGTTCACATAGAACCCTTCCCTGCCAAATACCTGAGTTCCGCACGAGGTCGTTGCGGCTAACCGTTGAAGTCATACGCCGAAATCGTGAAGGGCACCAGGAGTGACCATGAACAACCTCGGAAGGTTATGCATATATACATGCCTACGACTACTTGAAGTTCGTCTTTCAGTTACTGATCTTCCAATGTTTACAGGCTGTCTATGGTAAGGTTGGATGTGAAGACCCGTACGCTATAATCATAATTTTAGAATCTTGCAAGTCTCTCTATCTGAGGAACTACAAGAAAATATTCATGGCGTAGGCCTCTACCATTCCTCCCAGTCTAGGAGATCCAATAACTCCCATCCCTCAGATCCAGCTGGATGGTACCAATGCCAGAAACCACGATTCATCGTTTGCAGGCTAAAGCATCTTCCAACTTAGTTCAACAGGATCAAGCTCGACGAGCCAGAAAAACACCAACACCAGAAATATTGCCGAAGAGATTTTGAGAAAAATTGGGCGGTTTTGCATTTCGAAGGATCTTCCGAGTTCTTTCTTTTTAGAGACAAAAAAGGGTAGTTTCAAGGGGAGAGAGGGAGGGGGAAAAGAGGTTTAGATTGAGAGAAATGGAAGAGGCGCCACGCCATGCCACGGTACACTCATCCCCGATTCGAAAACCGACCCGATCATCATCATCAACACGAGCAGAAAATTAACACATTTATTTCTTGGCGTTGGCCTCCTCCTCAGCCTTGGCCTTGGCGCGCTTCTCACGGACACCCTTGTAGCGGGCCTCGGAGCGAGCGTCACGGAGAGTGCGGTAGACAGAGCCCTCGGACTTGGGAAGATCGGCACGCTTGATCTCGGTGACGGCGTTCTCCTCAGCGGGGTTGGTGATGGGGAAGGTGGCGCTGACGTTGGAGACGATACCCTCACGCTTGCCCTCGGCAAGGGTGGCCTTGACAGCCTTGACGTCCTCAGCGGAGGAGTCGAGCTTCTTGAACTGACCGCTCTTGCGGGGGAAGAGGATCAGGCGGGCCTTGTAGTCCTGGAGACGGGCAACGTTGGCGACCAGGGACTCCTTGGAGTAGTTGGTGCGGCGGTGGTCAACGGAGATACCGACGGTGGAAGCGAGCTTCTTGGGGATACCGGCCTCCTATAAATGAGAAAAACGGAGATAAGCCTCCACTCCGAGCAGTATCAGGGATCAGTAGTCCAATTTACCTTGAGCTCAGCCAGGGTGAAACCACGGCCGGCACGGATGCGGCGGTTGTACTTGACGGTAGGGCATCGCACAACGGGACGCAGCTTGTCAACCGGGCGGGGAGCAACGGCAGCAGCCTTGGCGAGACGGTTCTCACGACGACGGTGCTTACGACCGGGCTATAGTCGCAAAAATAATTCCATGTTAGTCGATCGTAATTCCTTCGAACAATTTTTTTCTTCCATTTCAATCGGTCCCAGTCGGTAGGTATAACTCGGTAGGACGATGTTCCTGGTGGGGGAGAAAGATTTTTCGAGGTCGTACCTGGTCGAAGTGCACGCGAACACGCTTCTGCCAATCCTTGCGGAAGTCTATTGAAAAATTGTTAGTCAATCCAGTCCAATCGATCGCAATCCTGTCTCATTGTGATGTCGAGAGAGTGATAGGCGCATTGTCAAGGGTGACTCACGGTTCTTCTGAATCTGGTTGTTGTGCTTGATCGCCTATATTCCAGGAGAAGTCCATCAGCCATCGAGTTCCTCCAAAGTATCACCACGCCATAATTGTCGATCGACGCAGTTTATTCATTTCCAACACATCTTCGCAAACGGGAATCGAGGGGAACGCACCATGGTGACGGATGGGGATCGAGCCGGTGATGGTCGTCGGAGGGTTGCTGGTCAAATCTCCCTTCAACGGCAGAAACTCATAAGTTCCCATTTTTCGTGTGGCCCGCTTTGCATCTGACCGCCTCGCTTAGCGAGCCCTAACTAGTCCTCATTGGGATATCTGCCATGACCGCCGGCAGATGACTCAGCAGACTGGGCCGCTTCCGTTCTGGGGATCTACAGTACAAACTATAGAAGTGCTTACACGCTTCACTGCAACTTGCATTTTGCTACCTATCGAGTATCAGCCGTGGAAGAAGACAATCAATTTAAGCTCTATGCTTTACACTGAGAGAAATGATTTGGTGATGTTGTTACATGTTTTTAATTTTTCTATTCCTATTGTACAGCCATGCAGGATAAGTTTGTTCCCGATCGACTGGGGTTGCTATACTGTAGGTGGACATCTATTCACCAAGTACGGCTTCCCAGTCATGCAAACACAAGACCAATTTTGAAGAACGCCATTGTAGCCATAACATTAGCCACTGTAAGACCCCGCATAGAGAGAAAAAGAGAGAGAGAAAAAAAGAAGCAAATGTCGCTTGGTCAAGTAACCGTATTCCGTAACGTTCGTTCATCATTCATATTCCCCGAGGGAAGCAAGTCGTAACAAGTGCAAGCTAAAAGGGAAAAGAGCAGCGCTAGGTCATGAATCATATCCAAGATAAATCGGCATAGATACCGAGAGTGGGGGAGGTAATCGGTCTTAGGTATGAATGCCCAGCCCCACTCCGCCACTAGTCTTGGACCTCTTCGTGACCACATTGCTGTCATCGGGGCTGGCCTTGCGCTTGTTGTATGAATTGCGTTCCACACCTGGCTTCTTCACCTGGCCAAACAATTTGGTTTGGAGCAGAGTGCTGGTCTTTGGGGCGGTGTGCCGAATATCTTGATGCTGGCTCTGCAAAGCTTCGTCCTCAGACTCTGCGGCTGATAGCGAGACAGTGCTGTCGCTGTCATACTGGTTGCCACGCGAAACCTGGCCTGGGGTCAGATATTGGCGCCCCTGGCGAATGGAGCGATTAGGGGTAGCAGGAACCGAGGTTTGACTGCTATAGGAGCCCTGCGGTTCATGGAGACGATTTGTGAACTTGTCCGCAAAGAGTAGAGCGGCAAGACCATCAGTGTGCTCGCCGCGGCAGATAGTGTGAAGCTCGTTTTGCATGCCAGGTGATAAAGACCCGTAGTTGTAAATCTGCGAGAAGTGACGACGGTTCTCCTCAATGCGCTTCTTCAACATGTTGTTCTGCTCAGTCAACTCAGTAGACTGGGCATGTGCATCGTCGATGGCTCGCTTGGCTCGTCGCAGTCGCCTATCCAGAACAGCATTGACCTCCTCCAGTTCGTGCGACCGCTGCATTGCAGCCAGATAATCATTGTTGGAGATAGATTGCTTAAGGGTCATGGGCTCGGCGGGGCGCGCGCGGCGGTACTCCGCGCTCTGAAGGATTTCAACCTCACGCTTGGCCAGCTGGTACTCCACCTCTGCCCGCTTAACAGCCTCATTACTGGCAAACGAAACTAGGCTGTTCTGCAGTTTGAAGTGTAAGGCAGACATGCGAGCCTCTTGGGCCACGGTGAGCAGATCCTTGGCAATCGAGCGAAGCTGGGTCTCGTTTGCCTTCTCAATGTCTTCAATGGTTGGGAGATTTTCCGATGCCCCGTAGGCATCGCATAGAGACTTGTCCAAGTCGGCTGGGGTGATCAAAGAAGGGCTGATGGAGCGAGAGTGGGAGCGACGAAGAGGCGCTCCAGGAATCTGGGTAGAAGGTGGTGGTGTCATGTCGGAAGAAGAGAGAGCTAGCGGTGAGTGAACCTTCTTGTCGGAGGAGTTAATTTTGGCCGCGGCGCTAAGGTCTGGTGATGGAGACAAAGTGGCACGACGAGCTGGAGTTGACGGAGCGAGGATCTCAGCCGGTGCTGCGAGGGGACTTTGAGATGAGCGAGTAGGTTGAGACATGGCCGATAATGTCAAATTGGTATTTGATAAGACAAGCGCCAACCGTGGGGAAGTGAATCCTCGCACTGGAATGAGTTAGTTTATCGTGCCATTAGATAAAGGTGATAAGCGATTGGGCGCATACCGGAGATTGATAGAACGTGGGGTAGGCTAGGAGAGAGAAACAACCCGGAAATGATTCAAAGGGTTTCAGTAGAGGATTTCAGATCCGTTGTAAGGAGATTTGAGGTTGAGAGGGAGATTGTGGAAAGGTTGAAGTGGGCACTTTGTATGATATCGTGGAGGAGGGGGGGGAGGCTGGGAACGGCAGTGCGAAATGCGGCTGGGGAACCATTTATAAAGGGTCAGCCAATCAGAAGCCAAGATATTTCACAAAACGGGATCCACATTCCTCGATGCGGCTAGGGTGACGATCACGGGACGCTCAGGACAAGTAAACAACCGTGAACGACGTCGATGGTGGCAGGTTGGGCTGGCAACCGATAAGCACTTCAAACCAAAAAGGCCACACTTCCTGGCTCTGAAGTAAAAGCTCCTATCGCATGAATGACTATAGACTCATATGATTCTTCTTTGATCTAGGAGACCAGCACTGCAATTTAAGGGTCTTGAGAATATACTGGATTTTTGTAGTCTTTTAAGCACCAAGTTGTATCATGATACCGGTCTTTTCAGAAATTATTTTACAAGTTGTCCTCCATTGGAGTAGGTCCATGACAAGATAGGGCCTAGGAAGCCGGGCACGAAATTGGGCACGAGGCTGCCGTTTCCGATAAAGCAGACTTCATGTTATCCCTCTCGTGACAATATACTCTCTATCTAGTGAAGAGGGGAACGCTCGAAGGCAGCACACTCGGAGATGTGCGGGTCGATCCAGCAAGACAACAACAACCACACAAGCTGCAGCAGGCTATACAAGCGACCTATGGGCCAATGCCCCTATATGGAATGAGAGAGGTGTAGAAGCGTGCTATTCAATACTATCTTCGAGGTCCTAGATATACCCGAGTCCTGCATACCAGTGTACGGTAAATCTGGTGTCTCAATACAGCCCGGAATAACCTGGAAAAACCTCGTCCGATCTCCTCCGTAATATCGAGTAACAGGGGGGTTCCCCACTACACTAGGTGTGCTCATTCTATTTCTATTCTCCGAGTGTCAGGGCATAAAAGCGCGTCTTCGCCATCAACAACATGGAACAGTCCCCTCAAGATTAACTCTCATCTTCTACTGGCGTTGCCAGCTAAAATCCCTTTCCCGCATCAAAGCCTCGCCTCGTCATCTCGCTTTTCTGTGAAATGCCTTAATTCAAGACCTAAAAATAAACTTTTTATATTCATGTGCTCAACCTTATCAGGTAGTGAAAGAAAGCTTGTCAATATGCGACCCTATTGGGCTTCCGGTTTTGCGAGCACCAATTAAAAATCAATAAGGGAATTTGGAGTATATCCAATCACGAAAAATCGACACACCTCATGGAAAGGTATCCAACTTGTCGTTACACCTGTCTAGTTAATACTAATTATTGTGGGAGAACAGATGGTTTACCCGTGATCAGCCATAAACTTAAATCCAGCGATCAAGTATATTTATAAGCAAATCTTTATGTAGAAAATCAATATATTATCATTAAACTCCAGTCTATGCAGTAATTGACCAAGATCGCAGTAAATTTACAGTCGTGAAAATAGCCTCTTCATCATCATAACTAAGGATCGAAATCAAGATCATCGCAAACCCAAGAAAATGCCCCCAATTCTAAGATTCTAGGAGGAAGTCTTGAGCTCAACGGCATCGCACCCAGTATAGCTGCCAGTCTCGGCAAGGTTGACATAGTAGAGGGCGCTATCAGTGCAAGCTAGAAAGCATCAGTCAGCCCTGAGTCCGAAACAAAGAATCGAATGATCCAAAGAATAAAGAATAAACTTACCAAGCCAGCCACCCCAATTCTTGTTCGAAGTCTTCAGGTCGCCATCACTGGCAAAGCTGAATCCGGTGCTACCGGTCGTGGGGCTCACGCTCACTTCAACAGGAGCCTTGCGATCTAAGATAGGATCTGTCAGTTTACCTTCGAAACAAAAGTGGCGAACGAGCCAAGCTTCAAGGGTAGCTTACCATCCTCAGAAACGAGTGCAATGGCCCACGGCGCGCCGTTCTCCGCTTGGTACCGCACCGTGCCGTTCGAAAGGTAGAATGATGCTGCGTCGCTAGCGCCACCAGTAAACACCGCCAGGCTGTTAAGTGGGCCAGTAGACTTGGTGGTGAGGTACAGGCCGTTCAAACTGCTGTTGGACGCGCCCGTGGTCTGCAAACTGAAGGTTTTGGTGACGGGGCCAGCAGTGGCGGTGGCGGCGAGGAGAGCCAGAGTAGCGAGGAACTTCATTTTGGCTATGGTTTGATGATGATAAAGAGGAATTTTATGTGAGAAATCAAGAGAAAGAACGGGTCAACTGGAAGAAATGATACTGAGGATAGGAGAGTAGTCAAAATCTGGACGGCGCCGTAAGGTATTTAAGCCCGAAGAAGGTGCTGGGGTTGAAAAAAGCTGGGAAATCGTGTGGAGAAACCCGCCACCGAGTGGATGAACTTGTGAGGATCCGCGATCGTGGGTTCCTTGGGTTGGGTATTTTTAGTGCAAGGCGGGCAAGTTCAAGGCGGGCAGTTTTGCGATTGGTAATATAATTGTTTCGATGAGAGGGTCTGCAATTCTCTCCTGTCCGGCCTGATTTCTATAAATGATTGAGTCTGAGCATCTTGTCTTTGAAGCTGCAGGTCCCACCTGCATCCTCAAGTCGAGTCAAGGGGATCCGCCACATCCTTTCACGTTAGTCTCGCTAGTGTCGTACAGCATACAGGCTTGTCTGCTGGAATTGTTTCGTTCAAATGCTGTACTCCAGTGAGTGGGGTATGGGCATTTGCCCCAGTCACTAGCTTCTTGGCCGCTCACCAATCACAGTGAAACAGCTTTGAAGATCATACCCACTTCAGGGTAAAGAAAAAAGAGCACCCGAAACAGATGTCATTGGAAAGCTTCGAAGCTTGATGAGGCGATTGACATCAGATTACCTAAAATAGAAAGGAAGCATTCTAATAGGTGACAAAAGAATAAAAGAAGTTAAAAGGAGTGGTCAATACTGTAGGGTCCAAACCATGATACAGTTGGCAGCAGTTGGTCCAACTACGTAACCATGGATTTCACCCGCAGCACAGAGACCCCTGAACCTTTGACGTACTGATATCATGACCCACAGAATTTCCAAGTCACCCTCGGAATTTCTCAGAGGATTTATAACACGTGCCGTGTGATATTCATGTTTTCATTTCGATCATGCCCATTGTTCCATGGACAAATGCGATCATATCCTACGGAACCAAATCTGTGTGGAGCAGACCAAATGAACGATGCAGCAATGATGATTGGATCAGGCGAGCATAGCCGATGCCTTCCGAGCGGGAAATAACAGGGCAGAACGCTCTCGAGAAATAGGTGCTGCAGGCTGAGTACAGTAGAAGCCCAAGGGTCTTTGAGTGCAAGGGACTGTCTCACGAGTCACAACACCTAGCCTTTAGGAATGCTATACTCAGCGTATGTACATGCAGATTTGTCCTAGCATTGAATTTGCAATACTATAGTACCCAGACCCCATTGTACTCCGCCATAATTTATGAAGAGCTAAGCCTGCACTGGATCAAAAACCACATAAACAATCCATGGATACTACGACCTTGGTACTTGGACTTGGACTTGGACTTGGACTTGGACTTCACTTGAAAATCAAGGCGGAGAGACGCTTAATGTTTGACAGGCAGAATTTCACCGCTTGCTTGCAGTATCATATCATGAGTCATCCGATCTGGACAGTAACTAGTTAACTAGTTAGTTAGTTAACTAGTTAGTTAACGTTAACTTGATTAACTATAGGCTATAGTCCTGATATCGGAAATCATACGGGGCTGCTAACTTTGCTATCAGTTATATGAACCTCAGCATGTGTACTCACAAATGAAGTTTGGAATATCATGACCAGACCACAACTTTTCTCGATTTCACCACACCCCAACCAACGGTGTTCCCCCCATCAATAGATCAATGAACAGTAGACAAGGCAATGGGCAATGAACGAGGGCAATGATAAAAATCGAATGAATTGTATGTCAAATTCGATAACCAGATCGGTCTCTTTTAGGCATTCAGGCTGCGACGCTTTGGCAACGCTTTGGCAGTTGGGTATGCAATGACGCGACGATCCTGAACGACACGTCGCCGAGGAGACCACAATCCTCGAGTCGTGAGATCACCAAATTCAATAGATTCATTTCACTCAACCTGGTCATGTTGTACAGAGTAATTTCATAGTGTAGAATCACCTGGACATGCATCTCTGACCAATACTTCATGACGATCTTTTTGCCTGTCTAAAAGTTAGGTCGAGATTAAGGGTTCGAGAGAAAGACCTCCACTTCCCACAACTTACCTTTCTCTTTCCCCTCCATCTCCACAGATGATCTGTGGTGTTTAATGTGTTGGAGTTTTGAAATTCTGGTCATCTTGACAAATTCTCCTCTCCTTTCTTATTTCCCACGATTTGGGGGCTTTCCCATCTCTAGCTCTCTTTGACCCCCAGACCACATTCTGTGACTACGTCGGTGGCAGACCCGCCCCCCTCCAATTTCTCATTCCTTCTCACACGGAGTTCTTGGGACTTCGATGATGAGGTGCTGCGAAAATTAACCTCCACATCCCTCCAATCGCTTGTATCGCAGGGACCGTTGGTCCCCTTGGCTGCGATCGCGCTTCTCGCGTGTGTTGTGTCTGATTTCCCCTCCCGCACTCCCCACGCTATTCCCCCCGATCGCATTGTGGCTGCCACACGGTGCACGACGACGCCCAATTCTCCCATTCTATTTTAACTCAACTTCCCAGAATCCCCGAACGTCATAGAGTCGTGATATCTCGTCCAGCATGGATTCCGGATGGCAACCCTATCAGGATCCCCTGATGGGTCGTCCCGCGCAGTTCAATACCGGATTGGCTGCCCATCCCCAGCAAGCCTCGAAGTACGGTCAGCCACCACAGTCACAGCCCCCCGTCGGATACACCTACGAGACATTTCAAACTCCTAGCTCCTCGTCCAAGGCCCCTTCCACCGGCCCAAACTCCAAGCCGGTATCCATGGCCTCGTCTCCTACTGCTACGCCACGTAGTCGGGATTATGTCACCGATGCCGATACCACCATGGAGGACGCTGACCCCTACAACCGCGCCAAGTACCCATCGAGGCCAAACCATCACACTCGCGCCTCGTCCCAATTTCTTGCCCAGACGGAAGAGTCCTCGGCCGCTCGCAGGTACTCGCCGATGAACGCTCTGTCGCCGTCGATGTCATATCCAACGAGCCCCGGGAAGCAGGGCTCCGGCTCGTACTTCTCGCCCTCATCAAACCAGTCGCGACGGTCGCCGGGCCGAGCGGGAGACTACTCGTCTCCGCCGCAAGGCTACCAATCGCCGCCTTGTGAGTGATCGTTTCTCGTGTTGCGCCTGGGTATTTATGTGCTAACATGTAACCAGCGATTCGCCCCCCTAGACTTCCCCCCTCCAAGCGTCCGATCTCAGCCCCGATCCGTACTATCCACCCTCCGCGGGCTCTCACCTGGGGAGTGCATTTGCGCCTGAACCTAGATCCCCACGATCCGGCTCCTTGCCGTCCCAAGTTCCGGGCCGAGGTCCGGTTCCCAAGTTCAAGAAGGTCGAGTCGGTGCAGAGTCTTAAGGGTCGGGTTCATGACCAGCCGGCCTATCGACGGGCAAACCCAGAGGGTGGCTTCATCAGCGTTCGTGACCTGCCATTTCCCCGTCGTCGACTTGCCAGCTTACCTTTTACAGCCACTTCATGCCTTGACTACTTACCTCCCCGCGACCTATCGTATTTGCAACCCGAACTTCAACTACGAGTCATCCAGGAACCCGCGCCGGGTGTTGACAAAACCTAGCAAGGGTACCAAGAACGATGGCTATGACAATGAGGACAGTGACTACATTCTCTATGTCAACGACATTCTGGGGAGTGAGGAGGCCGGTCACAAGTATGCTTTCTACGTTCCGTTATCCCCGGATTCCCAGGTCTAATAGTCGCCTCACAGGAATCGCTACCTTATTCTTGATGTACTAGGTCAGGGTACTTTCGGTCAGGTCGTGAAGTGTCAAAACCTGAAAACTCAAGAGGTCGTGGCGGTTAAGGTTATCAAAAACAAGACCGCCTACTTCAACCAAAGCATGATGGAAGTTTCTGTCTTGGATCTGGTATGTCATTCCATCTCCAACAGCTAACAGCGATGTTGTGCACTAACTCTCTTGTCCCACAGCTGAATAGCAAATACGACAAGAACGACGACCATCATCTTCTTCGTTTGAAGGACACCTTCATCCACCGCCAGCATCTTTGTCTTGCATTTGAATTACTCAGTGTTAATCTTTACGAGCTCATCAAGCAGAACCAGTTCCGAGGACTGAGTACAACCCTTGTTCGTGTGTTTGCGCAGCAGTTATTGAATGCTCTCAGTCTCTTGAATAAGGCCCATTTGATCCACTGTGATCTGAAGCCAGAAAATATTCTCTTGAAGAAGTCAGTCTAGAGAAGTCCACTTCACCATTGATTTTTCCCTTCTACTGATACTGATGTCTGTACAACCACTACAGTCTCGAAAGCCCAATCATCAAGGTCATCGATTTCGGCTCTGCGTGCGACGAGCGCCAAACTGTCTACACATATATTCAATCACGGTTTTATCGTTCGCCGGAAGTTCTGCTTGGTCTCCCGTATGTGCTCCAATCTCAAAATGCACCCTCCTTGAGCTCTCCCGCTGACAGGACTAGGTACTCATCTGCAATCGACATGTGGTCTCTTGGATGCATTGTTGTCGAGCTCTTTCTGGGATTGCCTCTATTCCCTGGCTCTTCCGAATATAATCAAGTCTGTCGAATTGTCGACATGATGGGTTTGCCCCCAGCATGGATGTTGGAGATGGGTAAACAATCTGGCGAATTTTTCGAGAAAACGCAGGATGAATTCGGGCGGAAGACCTACCGTCTTAAGAGTCTGGAGCAATACTCACGAGAGCACAATACCAAAGAACAACCCAGCAAGAAGTATTTCTCTGCCTCGACACTGGAGGAGATTATTCGAAGCTACCCCATGCCGAGGAAAAACATGAAGCAGAATGAGATCGAGCGAGGTAAGTTTCCAAAAGCTTTGGTCTGGCAGATCTGCTGGCTAACTATCATCGTGCAGAGTTGAACAACCGCGTTGCCTTCATTGATTTCGTGCGCGGTCTTCTGTCCATCAATCCCCTTGAGCGATGGTCACCCCAGCAGGCCAAACTGCATCCATTCATCACACAGCAGAAGTTCACTGGCCCATTCGTTCCCCCTATGAATTTGAAGTACGCAACTATCAACAAGACCGTTGCTCCAGGTGTCCAGCAACAGCAACAAGCGGAAGCTACTAGCAAGCAGAGAGCAGCGCAAGCAGCGCAGGCACAGTCTGTGCAAGCACAGGCTGCGTACCCGGTGCAAATGAATCCATACCAGCAGCATACCCCGACCCATGCCCAGCCTGCCCCGCCTCCCCCCATGTACAATGGAATGTATCAGCAGCAGGGTGGGGTCCCACCGCCGCCTTACCCCACACAACCCCCGGGGTATACTAGCCATCAGATGGGTATGATTCCAGGTGGAACCCCTGGTCAAATTCCCCAGCCACAGTATGGTTCAGGACAGAGTCTGTACGCTCAAGCGACAACGCGGGCAGGTCGTCAACGTGCATCAACCATGGATCCGCAAGGGGGCATTCCTCCGACGATTCAACGTGTGGCAAGCCACCTGGATCCCAATGCTCCGATTCGCTTACAGCCTAGCCCTGCCTACTATCCTCCTCCTCCCGATGGCTATGTGGACGCCAATGCCCAACGCCGCCGCGGTAGCCGGACTGGAGGAGCCAGCAATAGCAGTAGCAATGGCAACGGGAATGGAAATCAACGAAATCGAGACTTCATCCGCACCCTTGAGGATGGGGTCTTGGGTGAAGGATATATGGGCCAAAACCAGTGGCACTAAAGGGGGCCTCAACAGGCACCTTGAGGACGAATGCTTTTACCTGGTGTCTGAGAGTCTGGTTTACTGGTTGCAATCTTTTTCTATCGCAGTCAAGCATCCACACGCCTGTTGCGTGCGCCCTTGCTGGAGCGTTGTTCCAATGCCTCGCCGTGTTTTGAGGAACTTTTGCTTGACTCATCCACCCCCTCTCGTTCCACGACGCTCCCATTAACGGTTTCCAGCCTGACAAAGTGTTCCTTGGCTTGAGTCATTGCTTGACGGGCACTATTGGTTGGTCCATGTGGTCTTGAGTCACAAGTGACATAGATCTGAAAATGGGCATTAAGGCTGAGAGAGCGCGATCGAAACAATGCTTTTTCTATTTTTTTCTTGATGTAGCGTTGTGTCGAATCCCACGGTTACCTGCACTAGGATGCAGTGACCGAAAGTTACGATTCTGTATTTACCGGGCCATGACCAAGTCGCGTCGCCACTTTTGTTTCCTTGCTATGTTTGTCCTGCAAATGATTTGGTGCGATCGGGTCTATTCTACCCGCGACTTTGTTACAACCTTTTTTTCTCCTTGTTCTTTTATGTGGCTTTAACTTCTGTTTCTTCTTTCGGCATAGCCTGGAGTATGAAAGAACGACTTCACATACCCCGTTTCCCCCTTCTCCCCTATTCGCTTGCCTTAGTAAGCTTTTATTTCCCATGGGTTTGCTTAGGGAATCATGCTGTCCATTTCTTGTTCTTCTATATTGTACTTGAGATACACAATGCGTCTTATGGTGGCTTCAAGGGTTTTTGTTTCAATTATGGTAGTTCGGGGGGAGCCCTTGATGCTGTGAAAATCGGATACAAGTGCTAGAGAGCAGATACCATTACTTTTTCTTAGAGAAAAAGCAACCATATACAAAGAAATGCGACTTTCATTTAGTATAAACCTAGGTAATGCTCTATGTTTGTAGTTGTAGATGTTTTGGAGGGGATAGTGATTGGGTGGCGCTAGTCCCGATATGGTATGGTCAACCCCTCGCTTAAATTTCGTGTGTGGCTCTCACCCGGATCATCAACTCCAAGTTTTGAAGGATCTGCCTTTACGTCTTCGTGCACCCGGATTACCCCGTTTTAAATCCGCAACGATGTCGTCACGATTCTTCTTAAAGAAAAAAGACGACAACGATAGCAGCAGCGGCTCCGACTCGGACTCGGATGATGTTTACGATCGCTCTGAGGAGGAGGAGGACAGCGATGCCGAGTCCGGAAGTGACTCGGGTTCCGACTCTGGCAGTGATTCTGACGACAATGAAAGTGCCGGTGGTGATGGCTTTGACTTCCTGAAGAGTGATGAGGAAAGCGAGGAAAGCGAGGATGATGAGAAGGTTACGATCGTCAAGAGTGCCAAGGACAAGCGTCTGGATGGTCTTGAGAACAGCATTCGCCTGATTGAAAATGCTCAGAAGATCAACGACTGGGCCGTCATCTCGACTGGTGAGTCTGCTCTACACCACTTGGGAGGCTTTAGATTTGGATTGAAGGCCGTGCCCGCGGGGCTAGACCGGGGGAGGGTCCCCAAGCCTTTGGACCGAATGCTAACACAGGTCCTTTACAGAGTTCGACAGCCTCAACCGCCAGATCGTCAAGATCAACCAATCCGGCCCTACCCCCCGCCTTTATGTCAAGTTCGTCGCCGACCTCGAGGACTTCGTCAACGAGGCCGTCGCCCAGCAGAAGTCCTCCAACAAGAAGATGAACGCTAGTAACCAGAAGGGATTCAACGCCGTCAAGCAGCGTATCAAGAAGAACAACAAGGAATACACTGCTCAGATCGACAAGTACCGTGCCGACAAAGATGCCTACATGCTAGCCGACGAGGAGGAGAAGGAGAAGCCCGCACCCACTCCCGCCCCCAAGCCCAGCAAGGCCGAGAAGATTGAGAAGTTCATTCCCCTGGCTAAGGACGATGATGATGGATTCGCTACCGTTGGACGTGGTGGCAAGACCCTGCAGTACACCCCTGAGAGCATTCTCAAGCACCTGCGTACCATTGTTGAGTCTCGCGGAAAGAAGAACACTGACCGCTCCGAGCAAATCCGCACAATGGAGAAGCTCATTGAGGTTGCCACTACCCCTTACCAGCGCATCCGCATCTACCTTACCCTCATCTCTACCCGTTTCGACCTTTCCACCACTTCTTCCGCCACCTACATGAGCGCTGAGCAATGGAAGAGCGCCGACCAAGAATTCGGCGCCCTTCTGGCCATTCTGGAGCAGCACCGCAACTACGTTGTTAGTGATGGTGCCGATGAGTGGGAGGATGACGAGAAGCAGCCCCAGGTTGCTGAGGGAGAGACTTTCTACATCCCCGGTAGCATTGTTTCATACATTGAGCGTCTGGATGACGAGCTCACCCGCTCGCTCCAGCAGATCGACCCCCACACTGCTGAGTACATTGAGCGTCTAAGCGATGAGCAGCAGCTGTACACCAACATTGTCCGCACCCAGATGTACGCAGAGAGCCTCAACGCCGTCGAGAAGAACGAGGCCCGCCAGGACGGTGTCAACCGAGTGATCATCCGCCGCTTGGAGCACGTCTACTTCAAGCCCTCCCAGGTGGTTTCCATCCTGGAGGATGGCTCATGGAAGGCTCTGCCTGAGAACCTGGATTCTACCGTTACTCCCCGCGCTCAGGCTGGTGATGTCTCGGTTCTCATCCAGACCGTCTGCAACTACCTTTTCCAGAACAGCGACGGTATCATCCGTGCCCGCTCGATGTTGTGCCAGATTTACTTCCTTGCTCTGCACGACCACTACTACCGCTCTCGTGATCTGATGCTCATGTCCCACCTGACTGAGAACATCGCCAACTTCGATGTCAGCACCCAGATTCTCTTCAACCGCACTCTTGTCCAGATCGGTCTGTGTGCTTTCCGTGCTGGCCTCATCTACGAGGCTCAGAACACCCTCGGTGACATCTGTGGCAGCGGCCGCCAAAAGGAGCTGCTCGCCCAGGGCATCATCCTCCAGCGGTACTCGACCGTCACCCCCGAGCAGGAGCGTCTGGAACGCCAGCGCCAGCTGCCCTTCCACATGCACATCAACCTGGAGCTGCTTGAGTGCATCTACCTGACCTCCAGCATGTTCCTTGAGGTTCCCCTCATGGCCCAGACCTCTTCCGCCCCCGAGATTCGCCGCCGCATGATCTCCAAGACCTTCCGCCGCATGCTCGACTACAATGAGCGCCAGGTGTTCACTGGTCCCCCGGAGAACACCCGTGACGGTGTCATCATGAGTGCCAAGTTCCTTGCCGCCGGCGAGTGGAAGAAGGCCGCTTCCATGCTGTCCTCCATCAAGATCTGGGATCTGATGCCTCAGCCCGAGAAGATCAAGGAGATGCTGTCCCAGCAGACTCAAGAGGAGGGTCTGCGCACCTACCTCTTCACCTACGCCCCCTTCTACGACAGCCTGTCCATCTCCTCCCTGGTCGACATGTTCGAGCTTTCCACCAAGAAGATCACCGCCATCATCAGCCGCATGATCTCGCACGAGGAACTCGGCGCCGCCCTCGACCAGGTCAACGATGTCATCGTCTTCCGCAAGGGCGTCGAGCTCTCCCGTCTCCAATCCCAGATCGTCACCCTGGCCGACAAGTCCATGGGTCTCCTCGAGTCCAACGAGAAGACCCTCGAGCAGCGCACCCAGGGCATGGCCAACGCTTTCCAGCGCGAGTCAGGCCCCGGTGCCCGTGGCCGTGGTCCCCGTGGTCCCAACCAGGCTCGCGGTGGTGCGCGACTGCCGAACAACCAGCAGGGCCGGAGACCTGGTGGTCAGCAGTTCGGTGGTGGTGCATTGGGTGGTGCAATCAAGGCTTGAATAAAGGTTTTCTGATGTAATGGCATGCCTATTCTTCTCTTTTTATTTTTTTCCCCTCGTCTTCCTTTTTCTTGTCATGGTTCCTCTTGCCTTTTCTTATGCCGTTTCCGAACGCGAAGGAAATCCCTCGTGTCAATTCGACGACTCAAAATGAATGAATATAAATGGTTAGAAAGCACTTTTGTTTCCAATGTAGTGAGGCTCCTGTGGGCTCTGTAAAATGCATACTTCCACATCACTGCACATGTCAAAGGAAACCCTTGGCAACGGGGCCACTGAGTGTCTCCTTAATGTCTTCGTAGTCTTGGAATTATCAACATGGGCCCTGCCCAAATACAGTTTGACCGCTCACTCTTTAGACTTGGTTCCCGGAAAATAAATCCTAAACACGCTAATCCTGTTTAGGGTCACCGCTCTATTAGTCGGGCAGAACTATGGTGGTAATGACTTCTGTATCCCTCATCCAAGGACGTATTGTAATAAACCTGTACAAATGCGACGGGCCAATACAGCAGGAGCTTGTCCAACCCCAATCCCAATATGCACTGTCTATGCAGAGAGCATTCAATCCGTTAACCTACAGGTCTGCCCGCAGCAATAGATTCAATCTCTTCGACGACTCGGCTAACCCACAGGTTGTCACGTTCCGTAACAGGAACCAATAACTTATGCCGCAAGCGTAATCCCAAGTCCAGCGCTCAGCCCACCGAACACCGATCCTGCTATTGAAACCGAGGATAGCCTGGACGGCTCAAAAGCCCTGCACAGAGAGGCGGTTTGGGGCAAGGAAAACGATTAGACTGTTTTAAGATGGGGCTAATACCCGGGAACTAATAGGATACACCGGTCTGCAAGCCGCATAACACGGCCCGATAGGGCGACAGCATCATTGATTTTCGTGAGGGCACAAAAACGCCGCATACTCGCCCAGTGTTAAGAGGCTACGTACTAATTGTCACCAAGAACCTTGTTTCTCTTTTCTAAAGCTTATACAAAACGGGTTACATACTCATAATAGCCTATCTGGTGACCAGCTATGTTTTATGGTGGCGGAGTCAAGATCAATTGAACTGTAGATGTCATCTTCCCGTTCGTGAATTTCCTACTGGCTTAAGGGTAACAGTGGACAACAATAGATGTTAAGTATGACGTCACGATACATTGTTCATGAATGATAATTTTATTAACGATTGTCATGGTCTTCAAAAGCGAAAGAAGATTCCTCTCCGGCCAACGATGTCGATAAACACTCTCCCATCTACCGTACGCGCTCTGCTGCAGGCAGACCCCACCTCAAAAACCATCACCCTCGTCGGGCGCCCTCTGCCAATACCGAATTTTGATACGGGGGAACATCTTATCCGTGTTTATGCTGCCGCGCCTTGTGCAGGAGAACTCCTATGGCCCAGTTTCGGTGACATTCCTGGGAAGGAAATCATCACCTGTGACGATGTTGCAGGAGTCGTCGTGAGCGCCCCAGAAGGCTCTCCATTCAAGGTAAGGGACGAAGTGTACGCTCGCACGAGCTATTACCGCCCTGGATGCGCTCGTGACTACGCAATTGTCACCACAGATGAATTAGCTGGTCGCCCCCGTAAGCTGAGCTGGGCGGAATCCTCGGCCGTGCCACTCGCTGCGGAAACTGCATGGCAAGCTCTGTTCAAACATGCCGGAGTCGGAAGCTTTGATAGCCCGAACTGGAAGGGTAAACGCATCTTGGTGACTGGGGCTTCGGGAGGGGTTGGGACCTGGGTCGTCCAGATTGCAAGCCAAACGGGAGCTGAAGTGGTCGGTACTTGCGGACCAGATAACTTAGACCACGTCCAGTCCCTAGGAGCCAAGCAAGTGCTGAACTATCGCTCGCTGAAGATTGCCGAGTGGGGTCAGAACCCATTGAACAAAGTCGACGTGATTGTTGACTGTGTCGGCGGGCAATCACTTGAAGATGCCTGGTGGTGTCTCCGTGACAATAGCGTGATCATCAGTATCAATCAGCCGCCGGAAGGCAGACGACCCGCAGGGTTTAAAGTTTCCGGCGTAAAAGATCTTTTCTTCATCATGGATCCATCCGGTGCAGATTTGGCAGATATTACGAAGTTGATCGACAAGGGCAAATGCCGGCCTATTGTTGACAGTGTCTGGCCCTTGGAGCAGTTTCAAAACGCGTACGAACGTTTGGATAGTGGCCATGCCCGAGGCAAGGTTGTTTTCGACCTCTTATTGAATACTCAAAAGTAAGATGGCGCCTTAATGATGAAACGTTCCTGTTGAATTATCCGACAGTGGGTATAGCCAGAGAAAAATAAGCAGCGAAAAGAAGCACCAATTGGTGAGGTTCTGCGCTAGTTACATAAATAGTATAGTCGCGATTTTTTCAATCCAAATTGCAAAGATTTTCAAGCGACAGTACCCTCCTGGTCAGCGTCTAAAACCATGATATTGTGCAACCCATCCTTGATAACTTCATCGTCAATAATGAGAACCGCCAGGAACTTAGCTTTTGCCGATCCATTGTTCTCCGATCGAACATGATGACAGCCGGGGGCTTCATACCACATATCTCCTTTCTGGGAGACGATGGGATCATCGCAATTCATTTGATTCAACACAACACCATCAATCGCTATTGCAATGGCTGCTGCACCCGAGTGCATATGCGGAGGTGTAGCTGCGTTGGGAACCATATCGATCGAGATGATGACGACGGCTTTCCCTGGAATATTGGATGGATGGTAGACATTCACAATCTCGAAGTTCTCTCGCGGACGTCTGTATATAAAGTGGGCATACTGTAGTTATCAGAATACTGAGTTGCTTACCCTTCAATGTGATAGGTATCGCCGATTTGGACAACCTTGGGCATTGTGGAGGACATTCTCACGTTTCCGAAGCGTACTTGCCGCGAAGCAAAGGATTTCTGGTTGAAAGACGTTCCCAGCGGACTTTTAACCTTCCCGGGGTTTAGTTGGATACCTGACTGAAACGGGTATGAATCTCCCCGTCATGTTCTGAATTGCAATTGCCACCGGCTGACCGGCTAAAGGAACCTCGTGTGCGTTCCACGGGCAAGTCGAATTTAAAGTCTGAGTGGAATAGTCTAGATTGCTTGTCGACGGAGTATTCACAGTAGTGGGAGATTCGATGACAGCGCAAGACGGTAGGTATGCTGAGAGCTACTGATGAAGTAAGTAGCAACCGAGGAGAAGGCCGTGGTATGATTTAAATTCCGAGAGATTATGCAGATAATAGTCTCGCAAATCGGCATTTTGCTCTCTAGCACGTCTCCGTGCAGTCTTTTTAGACCAGCCTTTGGCGATAAGCGCTCTTCTAATGCTGGAGGTGGTAGCCATGATCTGAAACTTGTCCCATAGGAATACAACCATCTCTTCGAGGTAGAGGCCGGGTTTCTCAGATAAGTGATCACAGAGGGCGTCAATCATTAGGTGCGTCTCAGTTCGCTTCCGACCTACTCGGGTTTGTGGTGCGTATAAACTTCCAATTGTCTTAAGTTGTTGCGGATACTAATGATGGTCTGCTTGCTGCATTCAGCCTGTTCAGCCATTTCAGACGTGGTGAAAGATTCGCTCTATATCATATCGCGTATAAGGACAAGCTTTGAAGACGAGAGACTTAGAGCTATATCGCCTGGACTAATAACGGTAAGCAGGGAGCCGTTGTGCAGGAAGTGGCAGATTGTCACCACGGAAGAGAGGGGAGAGGAGGTACCGTGTGTCCGATGATTTCGTATATACACCATCCATGGTACTACAGACGTATTGTAAAATATGTGGACTATTGTAGGAAGCGGTCTATATCAAAGTACTTAAAATAACATCCAATCAGAATTCGCATATTTAGGATTTATTCTCCGGGAATCAAGTCTAAACTTTAGAGAGTGAGATCAAACTGAATTCGAAAACTATTGTACACGGGGAACACAGGCCAGCCACCATGTGCCTGTTACCATGCCGAGAAGTCTTTGATGCTATCTCCTTACACTTTGTAACCTCACCCCAGAACTAGAACCTCAATTGGCCATAGCCCTTGAGCCACTTCCAGTGTAATATCTTTATCCACGGATGTCTGTATCATCGAAGTTCGTTTCTCTTACCTACTACCTACTGAGTATACTTAAATCAAAACAATAGATTAGAGCTTGGGGTTGATCAACATGTGATGTATGTCAAAGCCAGTGCTCAAGCTGTATAGTTTCAAGCTCTGGAGGTAGCTAGGAGTTCCGTTTTGAATACTCTCTTGGGATTTTATTTTATATTCAATGCAGGTACATAGGTCGGTAGGTATGCTTGGTGATAGATAGATATACTTCGTGGTATGAGGAAGGTTGCCGTGCGTAGGTATGTACTCGATATAGATATACATGTCGGATATGGCTCCATTACTTCGGTATTTCTAGGTCATAGTCGAGACTAGACCAATAGTACCCGATGATCATGGAACAAAATAGAGTGCTTTGTTTAATATAGTCTGAATGAACCTAATCTCGACGTAATTTTTCAATGTTCTCAATTGTATCATGGTCAACTTTGGAATCTCAGGCATTTTCTGTGGACCATCGTTCATACAACTCGATAATTCAAAACCCCAGCATTCGATTTTGGATTGAAAGGTTGAATATGATACTTCGACATACCTAGATGCCCATACGCAGGTAAGCCATTAAGTATTTATTGGTGTGGTTAAACACAAGCAATTCCAACCCACGAAGGTGGAATTACTTCAGTGGTCACCTGATTAAGACCAGCCGCAGAAATTTCATATGTACTCAGTCTCTATCACTATCTCTTTGATCATCAAGATATTGGAATGTGGTAAGTAGAAAGAAAAAGGAATTGGAACTGGGGGTGGTAGGAGCGTAGAGAAGTAACGTGTGTACCATGTTCAACAGGCATGGGGATGTTGGCCTGTTCCGTAAGGCAGAATGGATCCATCCGCGGAAAATTTTTGATGAAAAGTTTGCAAGCCTCCGACTACGAGGAAATGGTCAACTCCCCGTAAGGGAGTACAGAGATGAAAACCACCATTACAAATCTACAAGATATAGGCAGGCAATTGCGGGTTGACTGAAGCATTGAATTACCGGAAACCTAGACCGTATCGCTAATTGACTAAAGAAAACACAGCCCGTGTGCTAACAAACAACCCGTGACAATAACGTCGTTAAAATTTTTTGATGGAGCGAACTCCGAGAACCACCCGGTATGCGAGAGGAACTAATCTAGTTCATCTGGCGGACGAGAGCGTTGATGTTCTCCTCACGGTTACCGGTGTCACCACCCTGGATGTAGTGCTTGAACTTGCGGGTGCGGAAACCACCGTTGGGGTTGGACAGCTTGAAGGGCCACAGGAAGTTGTTGGCCTGCTTGAAGTTGGGGCCAACGGTGTAGATCTCGTGGATGAGATCCTCCATGCAGACAATGCCGTACTTGCCAAGGTTCTCCTCGATGATCTGGTTGTCGGTGAGGGGAGTGCGCATCTTGTTAACCTTTCCGTAACCACGCTTGTACAGAAGCTCGCGGACGGTCTTCAGGTTGGGGTAACCGTAGGCAATGTAGGGGTTGACGATGGTCAGCATCTCCTGGGTGGCCTTGGTCAGGCGGATGAAGGTACCGCTGTTGATCTGGATCAAACGGAGCAGCTGGAGGATCTTGCGGGGCTTGGGGGCAATCTTGTTGATACTGGAGAGAAGAGTTAGCAATGTGCTTCTCGCAGAGACATATATGCAGTGCTTGACTTACCCCTTGATACGGACAACGAAGACGAGCTTGGGCTCATCGTCAACGTAGAAGTTACCCTCCTGGCGGGCAGCGCGGGCCAGGCGGATCTTCTCACGCTCAGCGTTGCGGTACTCCTGGACGTAGGACTCAGCGCGCTTGAAGATAACGCCACGCTTCTCCTTGTTGGCCTATATGAATCCAAGTCAGTACAAAGATTTCATAATGCGTATGGTGATATCAAGCATGTGTGGTATCAAATGTATCAGACCCGAAAGATGGTTAACAGGCGACAACATCGACCAATTGGTCTAGTCGCGTGGTTGGTGTTTTCATCATAATGATGTGCAAGGGGGATTGGAGAAAACTGAGAATGGATGGAAAAACCGACCTTCTTTTTCTCCTCGGCCTCAGCACGGCGCTCGGCGCGGGCAGCCTCCTGGCTCTTGCGCTTCTTGAGGAGGGTCTCGGGAACGAGGACCTGGTCCTGGGTGGGAACGGAGCTGTGCAGGTGTGAGTATAGTCCATATGAATCATGAAAGCATGAAACAATCCGCCGAGTGTAAGAAC
Organism: Penicillium sp. IBT 16267x; assembly: GCA_028828865.1. Lineage (NCBI taxonomy): Eukaryota > Fungi > Ascomycota > Eurotiomycetes > Eurotiales > Aspergillaceae > Penicillium > Penicillium sp. IBT 16267x. The sequence continues at coordinate 1,508,440 of JAQJZQ010000012.1, read as the reverse complement.
TGCAGCATATAGCGCATTCTCGACTGAAGGCAAATGATATTTTATGAAAAACTCGACGAAATGTCTTTAGTCAGTGAGGGCCATGGCATTGGGGCTTTGCGTCAATGCTTCGGTACTCGGTGGCATATTTCAGCACACTTTTCGCAAAGAGAAAAATTTCTTCATCTTGGACACCCACAGAAAATGCCATGTTCGCCTTCATCCAACAACACCCCGGACATATGTCCAGGAAATATTTGTTGACGCTCTTCGTTCAAGCATGATGACTGTTGTTTTTTCAAACATCAAACACACTGAATACCGATAGCTATACAACAATATTTTTCGAGGTGAAGGCTCGAAAAGCTTTCAACCTCAAGACTCCAGTCGCCCTCCGCTGTCACGCCTTATTGAATAGCAGCACGCACATCTCAAAGTTGTTCGAGCGAAAGGACATAGGAAAGATCGAGCTGGTGCACAGCGACCATGAAATGTTCGACAGTCGTGCATTGCCAGCGAGAGGGACTATACCTGCATTCTCACAATCACAGAGGATTGTATCAGTGAGAAGGAATCAAGGGTAATCATACGTGGTAGGAGCGGCCATTGCGAAGGTCGAGTTGTCGAGAGTGGTCGGAGAAAGTTCAAACCAGGAAGGAAACTTAAGGGAGAAAAGTAGAATTCGCTTGTGTGGGAGCGGGTCGACACTAACCCAATATGGGATGGCCTACAGTGATTTACACGCTAAACCACGTACGGATACCGTACCCTTATCGCCCCGTGACTAGGGTTGACCTTATCGTCAGCAGACCTTATCCGCGGCTCCACCTGTGCTCCTATCTGGGTGCTCATCAGCCGCTCAACCTGCCACCTTACCTGTCCCTTTGAACAATAACAATGTCGCGCCGTGGTGTTGGGCTCGGGGCCTTTGTAAACCGAAACCAGACCACCCAATCCTATGCCACTCATGGTGCCAACCTCCGTTCTACGCATCTCGCCTCCCTCCAGACCCAGCTCTCCGTCTTCCAGTCGTTGTTACACACCTTTGCCCTGGAGCACAGTTCTACAATCAAGTCCAACCCTACATTCCGAGCAGAGTTTGCGCGCATGTGCAATACCATCGGAGTCGACCCGTTGGCTGCAAGCAACATAAAAGGCAAGAATGGCCGCCGTGGACTAGGGGAAGGAGGGAGCTTCTGGACCCAAATCCTGGGCGGGGATATGAATGACTTTTACTTTGAGGTTGCGGTCCGGGTTGTGGAACTGTGTCGAGAAACAAGAAGAGAGAACGGGGGGCTGATCGGCGTCGAAGAATGTCGGAAGCGCGTTGGCAAGGGCAAGGCAATTGGTAGTGGGCTGGAGGTTTCGGCGTATGGTTGACCTAATAGCTTGCCTAATGCTTAGGAGAAACAAATGACTAATGGGCCAGAGATTTTATAGTGATGATATCCTTCGTGCAGTTCGATCTCTGGAGCCCCTTGGGTCTGGGTTTTCTATCGTCCATGTTGGGTCCAAACAGTACATCCGATCCATTCCAAAGGAGCTCAACACTGACCAAGCCACTGTACTCGAAGTGATACAGGTTCTGGGATTCGTGAGCGTCTCGATGTTACGACTCAATCTTAATTGGGAAAAGGCTCGAGCACAAACAGTGATTGATGACCTGGTCGCGGATGGCCTTGTTTGGTTGGATGCTCAGGGTCCAGAGAAAGAATACTGGTCGCCTCAGAATCTACTTGATGATAGTGGATGAATCTGGGATATCCTATCCGTATGGATGGATTCGTTCATGCCACCAAACTGGACTAAACTTTGAAAAGCCAACATTCAAACCAAAGGACTTTTGTCCCAAATTGTCACTTTGAAAGACCTCTGTATGGATGATCAATAACGCCACAGGCTACCCCTATTTATGGAGCCAAGAAAACAGGAATTTGTCGCTCTGGAGTTCACATTGGAGCCAATAGTGGATCTCGCAGAAGTGGCTATTTGAAACCCCAGCATTCCGCCTTTGTGTCAACTGTCTCTCCTTGTCGAGGGAAGAATTTGAACCTCATGCAGGTTGGCACGTCTACCCAGTTCTGATTCATTTTATCGTTCTACGATAATTTGATCACGTATATACAAGGTTCTAGAGACCCGAGACAAATATAAACACAGATCAAATCTGTATCACTTCCTGTACTCTTCTGTTTCGGTCTACCACAAGACGAAGTTGGCGACCCTGCCAGTCGGATGACGAGGCCGTAGATGGTTGGTGAACCGCAGGTTTAAAGACTCCCTCGCGAAGGGTTTCTGTGAAAAGTTCATATGACGGATAGTCTGCAGATGAAAAATTAGCGCCCGAGCTTGCTATAATCAATTTGAAAGAATACGAACAGCCGTCTACAAAGTGATTGACCTGCTCCTCAGTCATGCCGGTGCCCTTGGATGCACGGAGAGAACGCTCTTGTTCCTGGCGCCATTCATAGACAAAATGCGAATCCTGAGCATCTCTGAACAGAGAAATTAGTAAATATCTTGATTGAAACAGACGTGACATAGTCGATAACCTACATGTGGATCAGGGCATCGAATTTACTGCATCATTCTATCAGTCATACTTCTAGTCCTCGGCGTCAAGATCACTTACTCGGTCAATGCATTATATCGCTTCAATGCATCATTGATGGCTTGCACGTCCTGCAACTTCACATGACCTAGCCGACCTTCATAGCTCCCGGTCTCCTTTTGCTGCACGGCAGTCTCCCACTTGGCGCGTAAAGTCTCGTCATCCCAAGGACGAAACCCGACACACCAGCCTTCGAAAATGATAACCTTGATTTTCTTCTGTCCTTCCTTGTTCACGACTTCCCATTGAGACTCAGGCACGCGATCACCCTGCCCGGAAAACGCAGACTTGTCATACTGGGGAATGGCAGTGGGTTGCTCGGCCGCGAGCGAAGCAAAGACCTTCTCAGCTAGAGCTAAATCATGAGTAGAAGGTTGACCACGATGTTGAAGAAGTGGATTGTCTGGGTGTGCCTCAGCCAGCGCAACCTGATCGGCGTGTGTAAGGTAAAGGTCGTCAAGCGACAAGGTCACGACGGAGAGCGAATACGGCTCGGAACGAAGTGTTTCCTGTAGAGTTGAGACCTATGGCAAATGAAACATAGTGATTAGTACCAGTAAAAAATGTCCGAAGGTTGAAGGTTAGTCCCGGTACTCGTTTGTCCCGAGGTCTGGGGTACTTACCAGGACGGTCTTGCCGGCACCCTGCACGCCATTGAGACCTAGAAAGAATGGCGGGGTATTACCGTCGCGATACCGGGCCGAGTGGATGCGGAGACGCTCCAGTAGAAATGGGATGCAGTGCTGCGATTTGTCGTCTATTATCGGCATTTTGGACTGGATTGTTGTTCTAGTTCATTTCGTGGGGAGCTTTACATTTTTATCGGCTACGGCATGCGGCAAGTTGTCCGATCGGCGGGGATCCGGGGTTTTACTTCGCCCTGCGGGGAATCTGTTTATACGGGTAGTCGGGGAGATGCATCGATAGGAACATGAGACTTTATTCATAAAAACTTTCATAGACAATTCTTTCAAGAACTCATGTTCTATATACCCCAGATCATTGTATCATACGTAGTGCGTATGAATTGCTTGTCAACTATGACGTTGTTGGTCACATGCCTGAGTCAGCATGGTACTCGGTACTTGTGATTATATGGGGAATTGTAGGTGATATGAGGTATATTGCACAGCTATTTGGTTCAAGACATATGTCAGACCATATGATTGTAATAAAAATATGCAGAAAAGCATCTGATTACGTTGAAAGTTCGGTCGTCGGCATGTGAAGTGACGACGATTTGCCCGTGGTAAAATGTAACGATTTGTTACATTACACAACCTTGGAACTCCCCAACGTGCCGAGGTCCCCCCAGCTGTACCGAGCTCGGGGCCGTTCTTAACCACCCCCCCTCCGCCTTTTCTTCTCTTCCCCAACTTCAAGTTCTCCCCATACATCTAAAGTCGGAAGTCATCATTCACACATCTTCCGCTATGTCCGAGTTGCGTTTTGATAACCAGACTGTCGTCGTCACCGGCGCCGGCGGTGGTCTTGGAAAAGCATATGCTCTCTTCTTTGCCTCAAGGGGCGCGAACGTCGTTGTCAACGACCTTGGTGGCTCTCACCATGGTGAGGGCAAGTCATCAAAGGTATGTAAAATCACCAAAAGGCCAGGAGGGCATCGAACTAACTTTATCCAGGCCGCAGATGTTGTCGTTGAAGAGATCCGCGCCGCCGGCGGAAAGGCGGTCGCCAACTACAACAGTGTAGAGGATGGTGACGCCATTATTGACACTGCGATTAAGAACTTCGGCCGCATTGATGTACTCATTAACAATGCTGGTATCCTGCGTGATATTAGCTTCAAGAACATGAAGGACCAGGATTGGGACCTTATCAACCGTGTCCACACCTACGGGGCCTACAAGGTTCGAAATCTGATCTAACATAAGATCCGGAAAGTAGAATACTAATAAGTGTTTCTTTTTTTATAGTGCGCAAGAGCTGCTTGGCCTCATTTCCGAAAACAAAAGTACGGCCGTATCATCAACACTGCCTCGGCAGCCGGCCTCTTTGGCAACTTCGGCCAGGCCAACTACTCCGCCGCGAAGCTCGGTCAGGTCGGATTCACTGAGACCCTGGCAAAGGAGGGTATCAAATACAACATTATTGCCAACGTCATTGCTCCCATCGCTGCTAGCCGTATGACTGCCACTATTATGCCTCCGGATGTGCTGGAGAACCTTAAGCCCGACTGGGTTGTCCCCGTCGTCGCTCGTCTTGTTCACTCGTCTAATACTACTGAGACTGGTGGTATCTACGAGCTTGGTGGTGGTGCCGTGGCCAAGCTACGCTGGCAGCGGGCCAAGGGTGCTCTTCTGAAGACCGATGACTCCTTGACCCCTGGTGCCATCGCCCGCAAGTGGGCCGACGTCAACGACTTCTCCGTATGCGAATACCCTACTGGTCCTGCTGACTTCATGGGTCTGCTCGAGAATGGTCTGAAGATGCCGAGTGCTCCGAAGGGCGAGGAGCCCGACTTCAAGGGTCGCGTGGCCCTGGTCACTGGTGGAGGTGCTGGCCTTGGCCGTGCTTACTGCTTGCTGTTCGCCAAGTACGGTGCTAAGGTCGTTGTCAATGACTTAATGGACCCGGAGCCTGTGGTCCAGGAGATTAGAAAGGCTGGCGGTGAGGCCGTTGGCAACAAGGCCAATTGCGAGGATGGTGATGCCGTCATCAAGTCCGCCATTGATGCCTATGGACGCATTGACATTTTGGTTAACAATGCCGGTATCCTGCGTGACAAGGCATTCACCAACATGGATGACAACCTGTGGAACTCGGTTATCAACGTCCACCTGCGCGGAACCTACAAGGTGACCAAGGCTGCCTGGCCCTACTTCCTTAAGCAGAAGTATGGCCGTGTTGTCAACACTGCTAGCACCAGCGGTATCTACGGTAACTTCGGCCAGGCCAACTACGCTGCCGCGAAGCTTGGTATCCTCGGTCTCTCTCGCGCTCTCGCTGTTGAGGGTGCCAAATACAACATCAAGGTCAACACCATTGCCCCCAACGCTGGTACCGCCATGACCCGCACTATCATGCCCGAGGAGATGGTCCAGGCCTTCAAGCCTGACTACGTCGCTCCTCTGGTTGCCCTGCTTTGCTCTGACGCCGCTCCTGAGCCCTCTACCAAGGGTCTGTACGAGTGTGGTAGCGGTTGGTTCAGCCGCACCCGCTGGGAACGGTCTGGCGGACACGGATTCCCCGTGGACGTCAAGCTGACTCCCGAGGAGGTGCTCAGCAAGTGGGAGAAGATCGTCAACTTTGACGATGGCCGTGCTGACCACCCGGAGGATGCCGCTGATGGGTCCGCCCGCGCGATGGCCAACATGGACAACCGCTCCGGCGGTAGCGAAACCAAGGACAGCTACCTCCAGAACATCGAGCAGGCCAAGGCTGCCTCGACTGACGGCACCGCTTTTGACTACACCGACCGTGATGTCATTCTCTACAACCTGAGCCTGGGTGCCAAGCGCACTGACCTGCCTCTGGTCTACGAGAACCACGAGCAGTTCCAAGCCCTTCCCTCCTTTGGCGTGGTCCCTTGGTTCAACACCGCTGTTCCTTGGAGCTTTGATGACATCGTGAAGAACTTCTCGCCTATGATGCTCCTTCACGGTGAGCAGTACATGGAGGTCCGCAAGTACCCCATTCCCACCACAGCCAAGACCTTGACCTACCCTAAGCTCATTGACGTTGTCGACAAGGGTAACGCTGCCATCGTTGTGTCTGGTTTCACCACCAAGGACGCCACAACTGGTGAGGATCTGTTCTACAACGAATCCACGGTCTTCATCCGTGGCAGCGGTGGCTTCGGCGGATCCCCCAAGCCTACTGCTGTTCGCCCCAAGGCTGCCACCGCTGCCTACAAGCCTCCCCAACGCAAGGCTGACGCCGTGGTTGAGGAGAAGACCTCCGAGGACCAGGCTGCTTTGTACCGTCTGAACGGTGACTACAACCCTCTCCACATCGACCCCGAGTTCAGCAAGGTTGGCGGTTTCAAGACTCCTATTCTGCACGGCTTGTGCTCGCTGGGTGTGGCTGCTAAGTCGGTCTTCGCCAAGTACGGTGCCTACAAGAACCTTAAGGTCCGCTTTGCTGGTGTCGTCCTGCCCGGTCAGACTCTCCGTACCGAGATGTGGAAGGAGGGCAACACTGTCCTCTTCCAGGCTACCGTTGTCGAGACTGGCAAGCCCGCCATCACCGGTGCCGGTGCCGAGCTCCTTGAGGGCGCCAAGGCCAAGCTGTAAAATAAAGGAATTTGGGTTTGAAACGATATCCCTGGGTATTGAGCGATCTGGAATACTCTAGTCAGAATGTGGCTTGTTTGTATGTACATAAATATTTTTTCCTTCTGTGTTAATGCATGAAATTTCCTCATTATCAGATCACTTCACCTGTCACCCTTGTAGAGATCTAGACTGGTCTAGACAGATATTGCATGGAGTATGCGCAAGGGGTGAAAATAGACCGATGCCGAAAACAGAAATAGATCTAAGAGCCTCGAGGTCACACAGAGAAGGATCAAGGTCATTCTTACTTAGTCTTTGATTCTGTTTGAAATCGCTTTTGTAAACGCCTTTAGTAGTTCTGGAAGATCAACCAATCCCATACTGGCTCAGGCAACCATCAAACCGACCCCAAATCGTATTGTCACCGCCCTCACTCATTCCTTTCACTCTTCATTCCAACCGACCGCCACAAACATCGCTCAATCCCTCAAAGCAAGCAGTCTTCCCCTCGGGAAGGACCGAAATGTAGTAGTGTTCTCACCATTCTAAAAATGGTGCTCTCGCTGCCGGTCCCCAGCTTCTCCAGACCCTCCGCATCTCCCCCACGCCCCGCCGACGGCAGCGTGCCTGCATCACAATCCCGCCGCCATCGCGACTCAGTCTCCGCTGCCTCAACCGGCTCCTCAAACTGGAACTCTTGGAAACCGGCCGTTCTGGGTGGTAGCGCCTCGGCTCCGAACAGCCATTCCATCACCCTGAGTGAGGCGCTGCGGAATAACCCGTTCGGTAGCCCGTTGCGCTCGTCTCGGTCCATCCAGGCATCTACAAGTGGAGCGCAGGAGCAAAAACTGGAGCAGGAAGAGTTAAATGCGGCGCTTGAGGCGCTTGCCCGGATTTTTCCGGATGTGAAAATCGAGGTGTTCCGGGAGTTGCTTGTACGTTTCGACGGAGAGAGCAGGCTGCATGTTTGCGTCGAGCAGCTGCTCCGACATAAAAAGGAATGGGTTTCTGGGAGATGGAATATATCAGAGGGAAATGGCAGCTCGGATGATGAGGGGTCGGATGACCGCGCTGGTTGTGTTCACGATGCCCTCACGGAAGGAGGTCTCGTGCCGATCGAGGAACGGTTCCGCTCCGATGAGTATAAGGCTGCAGTTCGAGTGACGCTGGCAAAGGAGTTTAGTAGCCTAAGCAAGAGCACACTCGAGGGTGTTCTGGCTGAAGTGAATTTTAGCTACCTGCGAGCACGACCGATATTGCGGGACCTTTCGCGGCGCACGTGGAGGGCTACCTTCAACAGTATCTTGCCGTCGTTTAGACGAAAGAAAGACCGAGAAGACCATCCCCTTGTCGTGTGGCAGCGTCGTACGGACGGAGTGCTCATACCGAAGCTGAAAGATTCTGGATGCGTTGAACTGGATGGGGAGTTACATGCGACGCTCGTAAATCCAGTGCTACTGCAAAGGCGCGAGGAACAGGAGACCGGCGACTTTCAAGTTGCCTTGGACATCAATGAGGAAGAAGCTAGAGCGGCCAACGCCTTGTATGAGTGCGAGTGCTGCTTTGCCGACGTGACCTTTGAGCAGATTGCGACTTGCTCGGCGAACGTCCATATCATTTGCTACAACTGTATCCAGCGGACTACCCACGAAGCCCTTTTTGGACAAGGGTGGGGTAAGTCTGTGGACCTGGAGCATTCAACACTGAAGTGTCTTGCTCCACTATCTGTCGGCGCCTGCGAGGGCTGTCTTCATCCACAAGTTGTGCGTCAAGCAATCCTACTGGAGACAGCCGGAGCCGAGACGTATCGCAAATTTGAAGACCGGCTAGCGTCCGAAACATTGCTGAAATCGCAACTTAAGCTCATTCGGTGCCCATTTTGTTCCTATGCTGAAGCCGACCCTGTTTATCACCCTTCATCTCGGGGCATAGGCTGGCGAGTCCGTCGCGACGGCGGTATTATTCCTACTATCCTGATGACCTTTCTCTTACTTGATCTTGTCCCACTACTTGTGATACCTCTCTTGATCCTTCTCCTCTTCAATCCCTCCTCTGTAACGGCTATCCTACACAACTCCATCCGCAACCTTTGTCTCAAGATTCGGCCCAAGAGATTCAAATGCTCTAATCCTACATGTGCACGGATCAGCTGCATGACATGCCAGAAGGCATGGCGAGATCCCCATATCTGTCATGAGCCATTGTTGCTCGACCTACGTGCAACTGTCGAGGCTGCCCGCACATCCGCCGTGAAACGAACCTGTCCTCGCTGCAGCCTCTCCTTCGTCAAATCCTCTGGCTGTAACAAGCTCACCTGTGTATGCGGATACTCAATGTGTTACCTCTGCCGCAAAGCTCTTGGCACCCCCATCCGGTCACCACAAGGGAACCGCGACGGCAGACGGCGTCACATTGATATAGATCGAAATGATCTTCCCGCTATGGGGTTTGACGGTGTATTCGACGATGAAGACTTCGAAGACGATGAATTTGAAGAACAGGAAGGCTATAAACATTTCTGCGAGCACTTCCGCATCAACCCTGGCTCTCGCTGCACCGAATGCACGAAATGTGACCTCTACCAGGCCGAAGATGAAGAGGCTGTTGCCCGCCGTGCTGGAGAGAAAGCCGAGCGCGAGTGGTTGATCCGCCAAGGAAATGATTCTACTTCGACCGGCTCTGCGGCTACATTGGGACTTCGAAGTGTCAATCAAGACCTTTCTGCTGGCACAGAAGGCAATTTTGCGACCCGTCGTCCTTCTGCTTCCTTATGGGATCTGCATCTTAGTACCGGGAAACCATGGGGCTACTGGTTCAGCGATGTCTGGCTGGATGGAGGGTGGAAGCTAGAAGGACAGGCTTTGGTAGACTGGATTGTGGAACGAGTCGTTGTGATCGAAAATTTGTGATTTAAGTTCACTATGTGAACACCATTTGTTCTTCTTGTTTTTGTTTCCCTGCGTTCTTTTTTGCCAATCTGGCTTTATTTGCAGTAACTTTCGCATTGCTTGTGACTCTTTCATTGCTGCATAATGTTTTTGCTTGGGATGGCGCCTTATGGAGAATGAGTTTGTTTTTCATGCTTTGAACTTGGCTTGGGATGACATGATGACCGATACGACACGCATGGCTTTTCTTTTTGCGTATGTGGAAATAGTTTCTTTCTTTAATACAAGATTGATTTTCAAGGCTTTCCATTCTGTATAGGTTCATACCCAGCTTTTTCGTCAAAAATCTAAACTAGGACTTTCACTGCGATTCTTTTTATTGCTCAGATACAAACGACCTAAAGCCAGTGTCCTGTTTAAATGGGGTGATCAAACGTCTGTTCCCACCACTTTTCCTGGCCACTTCAGTGGGAGCAGACTTATGAACACCAATGCATATGCTCCTTTATTTACTCAAATCTCAGAGACCTCGGCACCACATGCTATATTTACATTTCACCCTCCAATTCACAACTCCAGCCTATATGCTATTCGGATTTCTCGGTCTGCCTAGGTTCCTTCTCCAGATCAGACCCATTTTGAGCTCTCTTCTTTCCCTCCTCCTTCAGAGCATCATCATCAGCTCTACTCAACCCGACCTGGGGTATGAGCCAACAAGCAAGCAAACCCGCCAATGCTGATAACCCTGCCTCGATAAGGAATATGACCCGGAAGCCTTTTCGGTAGGCTGGAATTAAGACACCGCGGATATGTGCTGCCTTCTCTGCGGACTGGGTTGCTAGGAAGGTCGAAGGACTTGTTAACAGGGACTGTGAGTCGGCTGCGGAGAGATCGAGGCTCGATATTGTAAATGCGATAATGTTGTTGCTAATCCCGAATTAGTAGAGAAAAGTCATGAGTATCAGGGTGACGGGCTAAGTTCTTACAGGATTGTCCCACTGATCACGATTCCAAGTGTGCCACCGAGATTCCGCATGAAACTGAATTATCATTAGGCAGTGCATACACACATGATGGGAAAGAATTTACCTCCTGAATGAAGTGACGACAGCCATGTCTCGACGCTCGACACCAGCTTGTAGTGCGATGAGAGATCTATGTGCTATGTTAGCGATGCCAAAAATTATTGCAAGATGCGAACTTACGGTTGCAAGGTACTTCCGACACCTGCTCCGCTCAAAATGGCATAGCCAACTTGCTTTCCAACCCCTGATGATTCATCCAGTGTCGAGTAGAGACCAAGAGCAACTGCCCAGATGGCATATCCGAAAAGAATACTTTCTCTGTAACGACCAATCCAGTGCACGACAAGACCAGAGATGGTACTGGCGAAAGCTGCGGGAAAGAATCAGCAAAGTACATCGAATCAGAGGAGATTGGAACATACTTTGCACCACGATAATTGGGATCAACATAGCAGCCGCTCTCACGGTGCTGTAATTATAAACCAGCTGAAAGAAGGTGGGAATATAGTAGAGCTGAACCATACTATTCCATCCTGCGATAAACGTGGTAGCAGTGCAACCATTGACAATCCGAGCGCGGAAGATATGAAGCGGAATCAAGGGAACAGCAGCACCTTTCCACTGCCACAACACAAACAAAACGGAAATCACAAAACCAACCACTAATGATGCGATAACATGTGGAGAACTCCATGCATAGTCGTTACCTCCCCAGTTCAGGCCAAGGAAAAAAACCGCGGTTCCTCCAAGAGCTAGGACCACACCCACAAAATCGATGGCTTTCACCTTGATTTTCCAGTTCCCTTCCACCTCCCGCAATGGCATGAAGAAAAACACGCAGGCTGAAGTGATGGCGGTCAAGGGCAGATTCAATCGAAAGATCCATCGCCACGAATCGTGCGAGATAGACGCTAACGCTCCACCGATAAGCGGTCCGATACCATTGGCAATGGCGACCACTGCACCCATGATACCTTGGTACTTTCCACGTTCACGGAGAGGAACGACATCGCTCACGATCATCTGCGCAACGGTCATTAAACCTCCGCCTCCTACACCAGTAAAGGCGCGGAAGACAATCAACTGCGTGACAGTCTGTGCGAGTGAGGCCGCTAACGATCCGATGAAGAAAATCGCCAAACCGACGAATAATACAATCTTCCGAGAACAGATGTCGGAAAGCTTTCCATAGACAAGTTGGAAGCATGTGGATGTTCTACGAAATCAGCCAAATTCCATCCATCAACAATAACACCATCAAAAGCCATTGTGCTCTACTCACACGAAATAGGAACCGGAGATCCAGGACGCCTGGTTACTCGCTCCCAATGAATTGGCAATGATATACAGACATGACGCCAATGTCGTCTGGTCCATCAACGACACAAAGTCTACGCTAGCACATGCTAGGAAGATCTGATAAGGAAAATTCACAACCAATCAGCGCCCAATGCCCCTTGCATTTTATTCCGGTGGCTAAGATGAAAACTTACAGTGATAATCGTCCGTCTAGGTACATAATTAGTCTGCTCATTGAAAACAAGCACTTTCGACCCCTTATTCTGATTATTGTCCAAGGATAGCTCCCCATCGCTATCAGCTCTGGAGTCGGAGTGGCCTGGTCCATTTTCAAGAACTCCGGACATGGCGGGGACGTTCACTGGAAGAAATCAACAAAGAGCAACGCGAAGGAAGCTGCCTCCAGAATCACCGTGAGACTAAAGCGCCTGGATCATAATTGCCAATTCAATCTTTCTATATTTTTCATTATTTCTTTACGACGCGATCTTCCGCATCAGGGGTCCCATGGACTCCATAGTTGAGCACATTTCTCGATGCATTGTTCGGGTGGAGTCTACCGATTCGATAAAGATCGTCAGACTTGGCGGGAAGAAACCTTGACAGCTGCAGATCCACAGTGGATTGCCTGACTTTCGGGTTTGAACAACTTGCTCAAACACTCTCAAGGTACTCTTTTTCTGCTCAATTAATTTGCAAGCCACAGGACGAGATCGGGAAGGTACGCGAGAGTTGGATTGAGTTCGTTTGCGGCCTTGGCTTTGACCTCTTGGCGTTCCGCTTGGAGGACCTTGATGATCTATGTGATGAATGTTGCATATACTTGCTAGATCTATGAGTACACGAGGACAGTTGCGCATGTTGGAATTCTACGATTTCTAGAACATTTTTGAAAGCTTGGAAAAGATGGAAGAACTACGTAGAGCTCCAATGGGAAGGTACGCTCAACGCGTACCCGAAGACGAGACATGGAGAAGGGACGCTATCTGAGTCGTCGATCCTGCCGTTTTCATCGGTTTGATCGACAGTCCGAGAAAAAGCATATTGCGGACCGAGCAGGGTCCATTATTATCATACTAATGTTGGGCGATGAGATACTAGTCAATCGCTTTAGTTGCCTTCCTCATTCAACATGGCCATGGGGAATGGATCTCGGCGCTTGCAGCGTTCTCGTTAGTCGACTGGAAGGGTTGCCCCTCTCCAAAACTTGGATAGGTGGCATGTACAACTATCAAGGTGGGACCGTGGGGAATACAGCTCTTTTTCCCTCTCTTGCAGCCTTTGGCCTTGCCTCTTTTGGGCATACTGCAGCGACAGAGGTGTGAGACGGGCTCTTGTGTGCCGCTATGAAGCATATTTGGCTGTTAATTTCCGAGTTATTTGACTTTTTCCAATTTCTTCATAGATTATAAAGAAGTCATCGGCCCATAGACTGTGGTGTTTGCTTCAACAAAATGGCACCTCATAAAATGGCCAACTCAAATGAGCACAATATTTACTTCGGCACGGACTCGTTGAAGAAGTATTTTGATCCCGATTGTCAGCCTCCGTTGCCTCTTGTGGAGCTGCCGGAACATCTCAACCCATACTATCATGATGGGGTTCGGATATACGCCAAGATGATGACCATGCACCCGGCAAACAATGTCAAGGCCATGCCAGGTAAGAAAATCACGAAGCCTGCAGAAAGTTCAGCTCGAGAAGACGAATGCTAAATCCAGGTAGCGTTGAACATGCTAGAAACAAGTGTGGTTCCTAACAAGACCAACACTATCATCGAGTACAGCTCCGGATCAACCGTGATTTCCATGTCCATGATTGCGAGAGTCATGCACGGTGTCAACGATACACGAGCGTTCCTGAGCAACAAGACCAGTGACGCCAAACTGAAATTGATGCAGTTTTTCGGTCTGAGCATCACCCTATTTGGTGGACCCTCGCAACCAGAACCCATCGACGAGCGTGGTGGCATCCAAAGCGCCCGCAGACAAGCCAAAGAGTCTGATTCAATCGTCAACCCCAATCAATACGAGAACGACAACAACTGGCAGTCACACATCCGATGGACCGGGCCCCAAATCTTCAAACAACTACCTGAGATCAACGTTCTCTGTGCCGGCATGGGTACATCGGGCACCTTAACCGGACTGGGCACATACTTCAAGAGCGTGAAGCCGTCCGTGACGCGAATCGGGGTCTGCACAGCACCTGGTGACCGCGTACCTGGTCCCAGGTCTTATGCACTGTTACGACCAGTCGAGTTTCCATGGAAAGAAGCAGTGGATACCATCGAAGAAGTTGGGTCCTCTGACTCATACACCCTGTCCCTGAGACTATGCCGAGAGGGACTAGTCTGCGGCCCCTCATCCGGATTTAACCTGCAAGGCCTATTCCAGATGCTGAAAAAACGTAAAGCAGCCGGTACACTAGCTGATTTGGCCGGCCCAAACGGAGTGACACACTGCGTATTTTTGTGTTGCGACTTGCCATACCAGTACATTGAGGAGTATTTCCAGAAACTAGGCTCTGAGCAATTCCCTCCCATCCACAATGAGGTATGATGACTTTCTCGATCCTATTACCCCGCAACCCAATCCAAACCCCGCTAATACAATGTAGCAATTGACCAAAGTCGATCTCCACCGCTATGACGAAGCCTGGGAGCGGGATGCCCTGGATGTTCTACCACAGGTATACGGATCCCCCCGGTCTCTCGCGGAAAGCCAAATGAGCGAGATCACACTAAAAGCCCAACACCGGGTCCTTGATCTACGGAAACCAGATGATTTCCGAGCATGGCATCTACCCGAGTCGATCAACCTCCCGTTGAGCAGTGTCGGGCCCCATACGGCATCACCGTTTTCGGATCCGGCGGTGCTGGAGGCACAGTGGGTGGAGCTGGAGAAGATCTTCCGCGATGGCCGCTTAGTGTCTCATCTTGGTTCGCATCATATTCTGGTGGTATGCTATGATGGGGACACGGCACGCGTGGCTACCAGCGTTCTTCGGGCAAAGGGCCTCGAAGCGGATAGTGTGCGTGGTGGTTTCCATGCGCTGAAGGGTTATGGGATCGGGAGTGAGGGTCCCGCTGTGTCCACTAAGTCCTCTGGACCTATTGCGGCGACTGTGTCTGTTTCGGCTGTGCCCCTTGATTAGTTAATTGAAATCGTCATTTCTCCAGGGGTATGGCCCGTATGGGGAGAAGTTGGGAATGTAGGGTTGGACCTGCCATGTGAGGCGCTAGTCCGGATGCGGAATGCTTCTCCTGTGGCTTTATGTACATACTGCGGTTTGATTTGTTGAATGATGTTGTTTTTCTTTCTTTCCTTCTTTCTTTTATTTTCGGTAAATACAACCCTATGGTTTCAGTACCAAGATCTGCTCAAAGTCTAGACCTGAGTAAAGAAAAGCGAACTGAGGACTGGGAGACTACGTCATCGATATAGGGATCCTGTCAAGTATCAGCAACAAGCGCCTGATACTTTCAGGCACTTGGGTATGCGCTGTAGTTTCTGCATACAGTGACATAAATAACCTTGAGGGAACCACTCTGTACCTCTCGGAACCCAAAACTTCATGAAAGGTTTAAATATTAATCACACGTTGTTCTAAATGTGGTAGCTAAAATTCAGGCACTGTGTCTAGATCGAAGGGATTCCACGCAAATGTGCTCATCTTTGAATTTTGGCACCGAAACCATAAGACGACAACTTCTAATGAAGAGAAACAAGATTGAACTATAGATAATACATAGAAAACGGGGAAATCTGCTCAATTCCCAACGGATCTTAGATCGGCCGCCAGGAATGCGTGGAATGAGGGATCTATTGGCCGTCATCATCTTCCCCAGACCCGTTTTCGGTGCAACGTTCTACGCGATGAACCCGACTTCCTATTCGAACGGTACGAAAGTTTAAACTGTCGATTATCCACCATATTCTCACTTTCTGTTCTCTCTTTCAATTTACTCATAACAACCCCGAGGAGTGCAATTTCGCATACCCTTCTCAACCTCCAGCGACTCAAGTCTTATGGTGCAACTACCGTAGCCATGATGGACATGAAGATGAATGGAGGCGGTATCCCCTGGCTGGATCAACCGGTGATGCTTGACTCGTCTCGTGCAGATAAGTGCAAGCTATCACCGGCGCAGTGTGCCTATCGCAACGGCCATTGGCGCTACTGGTATGTTTTGTGGCTGCATTCCAGACTACGCCTCTTACCGTTTACAAGCTGATAAGATATTTGCGACAGGTACGAAGCTGACCATGTGTATGCGCTTGCCACGGTTTACTTTTGCTGTGCTGTGATCGGTGTCTTCGCCCTCTCCAATTTCCTCGTTAGATACGCTCCGGAATGGGTCAAGAGAACCCGAGTATGGCGTGCGACTACTTCGATGTCCCGATACCTTGCTTATCGTGGATATGGATTCCCGATGATGCGATACTGGACCCCATCCTTAGGAGTTTTGTTGCTGGGTTTAGCGGGCGCAGGGTTCTTCCTCGGTAGGAGACTAGCGGATTTGATGAGCGATGAGAGAAGACTGACTTGGGTTGGGCAGGAATGACACTTGGTCCGAAGCCCTATTACTGGCCGACAGATGCAAGTTATGGAAGTAGTCCTCCAATTGCAACACGAGCAGGGTGGATGGCTCTCGCATTGCTGCCATTTGTGCTGTGAGTATCGTGAACACGATGTGAGATGATTAATGTGCCGGGCTAATGCTGGAAACAGTGCTCTGAGTGTCAAGGCAAATATGATATCTGCACTGACTGGCATTCCTCATGAGAAGTTGCAAGTCTTCCATCACTGGACCAGTTACGCCATGTTTGCTCTTGCGCTTGTTCACACGTTCCCATTCATCATTTACCACGAGTGGAAAGGTGACATGGTAAAGCAATGGAAGACCAGTGTAATATACTGGACTGGAGTCGTCACTATTATTGCACAGGCTTATCTAACTTTGATGTCCCTGCCATTTATCCGGTAAGCCTGTGTTAGATCACACCTGGAGAGCTTTGGCTAACTGTGAGCAGCAATCGATTCTATGAGTTCTTTAAAGCCACACACATATTTGCGGCTGTTGTTTTTATCGTATTCTTCTTCCTCCACTGTGATTTCCGTCTTTCTTCATGGTATGTGATGTGTATCCTATCCTGCCAATAACCTCTACTCACAATCAATAGGGATTACTTCATCGCCTCAGGCGCCATCTATCTGTTGTGTCTGTTTACCTCACAGGCCCGCACTTATCTGGTCAACGCCCTCCACACAGCGACCCTCGAAGTTCTCCCAAGTGGGCTTGTCCGCGTCGCAGTGCCAACAGTCATGAACTGGACACCAGGTCAGCATGTCTTTGTGCGATTCTTGACATCCGACTTGCACCTATTTACCGCTCACCCGTTTACCATTTCGTCTGTCTGTCGAGACCCCGACGAGACCGGCAATGCCTCCGAAATCATCTGCTACATTAAGCCACGCCAAGGTGTGACTGCCCGGCTAGCAGCTATTGCCGCGAAGAGCCCCGGCTGCTCAAAGAAGATTCTTATCGAAGGACCCTACGGAGGTGTCAGCGCACACCACATGGCCCGTTTTGACACTCTTCTCGTGATTGCCGGTGGTTCTGGAGGTGGATTCTCCCTCGCAATGGTGGACGAAGCACTACGCCTCTCTACACTAGAAGCAAAAGAGAACAACTCAGAACACGAAGGTCGGCGTAACTTGCAGGTTGTTTTCTCAACTCGTGACACCGCCATGGCAGACTGGTACGCCGCAGAGATCGAATCGCGACTCTCCCATTCTACAACTCTTTCCTCGGACCCAGATAACGGGTTCGAGACGGCTGTTTCAGTGCATGTCACATCCCGCGTTAACTCGGCTTCATCTTCGCCATCGATTGGCTTTGAGAAAGACGCCGATAAGCTGCCCCCAACGGAAACTACCACAACGGGATCATTCAGCCTCAATGTTCACCGCAATGCCCGTCCGGATATCCCTGCTCTCATTGCACGTACTGTAGCTATGGGAAACACGCAGGGCCAGCACGTCGGGAAGAAGCAGCGGATCGGAGTTCTGGTTTGTGGACCTGCTTCTATGCTCCACGATACACGCAATGCGGCAGCTCTGGCTCAGACACGAGCTCTGGGAGGCGAGGTTGAGGAGCTGTACCTGCACTCGGAGCCTTTTGCGTAAGTTTTATATTTTACCTCAATACTTTAGGACTTCTTTTACTGACAGTCTTTCCTAGGTGGTAACATGTGTTCTTCTGAGTATCTTATCAGCCGGTCTGATATCTGCCCTTTCGTTTCGACACTACATTTTTACTGGTTACGTACATTCTTACCGGACGGTACTCTTAGATGCCTAATAACTATTTAGGCGGTCGTGAGGCTTACTTGATTTGCTTAATCATTTTTACAATATTTCAACATTTGAAACTGCTATCTGAGCCCGTAGGCCTTTCCGCATCTAAATCATAGCACTTTAGGTCATTTGCCCGCAATGATCGATCTGGCTGTCCTCTGTCATGTTCAAGACCGAGATAGCACTTTGCAGCTGGGCTTAGTCAAGCTGTGTATGATATTGCCGCCTGGCCTTGGCATAGCTTCTAGGCTTCCATAGTTCAATAGATGAAGTTATATGTAAGGTTTAAAATAGGATTTTGCGCCTTGATATAAAATTCTAAGCACCTAAGCTAAATCGCTAACCTTCACTCTAAGTCCCTAGCCGCCAAGCTGTGTCACTGGTCTCAAAATTGTCGTAGATGATACGAACTTTTCGCTCCTGCAACCCGAGAACCACTGACGCTAAGAAGGGACATGGCGACATCCTTCATATTATGGTCATCTAGTCCCTATCACAGCTCAAAACCTTATCGGCGCTAGTTTTCTGTAAGGATCCCATAGAGGCTTAGACTATATACAGAAATCAATCCATAATCAACAAATCAGCCGGGCATGTGCATGTGCCTTTGCATTGCATTTAGCAAGCTACTTTTAGCGACAGCCTGAGCCAATGAGGTACTTGACGCTCCTCGGCGAGTAAAAATGTAAGTGGCAAAAGCCCGTAACAAAGAATGTGCTGTCGTAAGACCAAGCTATGTAATCGTGCAGATCAACTTCCCCGCAAAGTCGGGGTACGATCCACTCATGACCTCAACCTTCTTTCATTCCAACTTCCCCTCCTTCCTTCTTTCACATCTCCCATTTGACCAAATCTCACAATCATGACCAGAGGGTTCGCAGCCATCACGCCCGAGTGCGAGGCCATCTTTGACGCTGTCAAGGAGACCGACAAGCTCAACTACGTCATCTACGAGGCTTCTGCACACGACAAGAAGATCTCCGTCGCTGAGTCTGGCAAATACGCGGACTACACCGAATTCCTCACTCATTTTAAGGATGACACTCCCCGATACGCGGTGGTTGAATTCCAGTATGACTTTCCGGGCGGTGATAAGCCACGACACAAACTAGTCTTCATCACATGGTATGTGGCACGTGCTCGTTGTATGTCTCCTTTACAAAGGTACTAATGTTTCAATCTCTAATTTAGGGTTCCTGAGGGAACGAGTATACATGACAAAGCCTACTACACCTCAAACAAAGATCACCTTTACCGGGCACTCTCGGATATTAGCCTTCATGTCCAGGCGTCCACTCAGGCGGACCTGGCCCATGCGACAAGTATGTGCCAATGACCTACCTGACATCACAAAATTTGAAGCCGGAGCTAACCTTTTGGTTTTTCTCCAGTTCTGAGCCAATTCAAGGCGCTTTAGATGAGACTTGGGTTCGCTTATGGATGCTGGAAGCTACAGACATCGAAGAATAGCATACTTTATTACTTAGCAACAATACGGAAGCTTTTACAGCGGAAAGTCTCTCTTGCTTTGATTTAGGTAGAATGCATAAGTTTCTCTTACGAGCACACTCAACTGAAATTTCATCAACCTCTCACTTGGTGGGGTCCCAAGCTCGACTCTAACAACCACCGAGCACTGGCAGCCTAGCCATCAACTCGCAGACCAGGCCATTGATTCTGGAATGCTTTACCAATTTCTTTACATTTATAGCCCTAACCCCTGCTTTCTTTCAAGAGTTCAAAATCAATATATGTATCATTGTGGATATGAATGATGAATGACTGGGATACGTGAAGATATTCGCAGAGTTGAAAGTGAAATTGAAATCATATAACAGCCCGATGCACCCATCTAAGCCCTATGAAATATACCAAATCGAAGTATAATGCACAATCTAGCAGAACAAAACAAGCCTATATAAGCCGAACCCGAGAGCGTAAAGTAAGATTACAGTCGAATCAGAAGGTCTAGTTAGTAGATTCTATTCAACGCCATGGCGATGATAGAAAAATGGATGGATGCAAAGATTGTCCGCCCCAAGCACAGACGGACAAAAAGAAGAGAAATGGAGGAAATCCGGAAATGCAAGTCCCAGATCAAGATCAGACTCCGGTTTCCAAACTCCAATCAATCACAAACCAAAAAGCCACGGTCTTGGTCCGCAATGGATCAAAAACTGAAAACCTGGATATCTGAGAGAAGAGAGGGAAAAGGAGGAGAAGGGACAATTAGTCCTTCGAACGGAAAGGAAAGAGAAACAAAAAAGTCGTAAGGGGGTCATAAGTTTCAATTCCTCTCAAGCTTGGCCATCAGTGCAGCCCGCATCCGCACATTCACCACACCACCAATACCATAAGCGGGAACGATCTTGCCCATCCGCGCGAAGGAACTAGAGATGTAATCCCTGCGGATTCGCGCCGCACGTTCTGACCACGGCATACCGCCCGGCGGTTGACGGTTATACAGATCCAGACCGAGGAGGTGCATGGGTGTACTAGCGAACTGCATAAGAGCCGGACAAGAGAATTGAGCGATAGTCGCTTTCATGCGTGGAGTTTCGGCAATATAGTCCGGTATTGAAGGTGCGATTAGGGGAGGAACGTTGAAGGAAGCGAAGATCGTAATGCTGTCACGGAGACAGAAAAGCCCGTACGAGATTGTAGGGATTTTCGGCGCGGTTGCTGTCATGTGTGGGTGGCAGCTGTATTTTGATGCTTGCGTTGGTGCTGCTGGGGCTGGGGTTGAGCCTGTAGTACCGGTTTGGCCTGCTGGAGTTGTGGGAGGAGGGTTTGCGCCGAAAATTTTGGCGAAGCGTGCATCTTTGTATACGCAGATTGCCATGTTTACGACGGTGGTAGAGATGAATTTTGCCGGACCGGCCGTTACGGTAGAGAATGATTGGTCGCGAAGTGTTGAGGAGATGGTGTCCATGACGTTTGCTGTTAGGTATGTCGAGCTGTATAGGGTGTAGATAAGGATGAATGGGGTGCTGAAGAAGAATCCGCTCGGTTTTGTGACCATGGACCGGAGACAACTTGTGATTGTTTCTCGAATAGGGAATCCTTTTGAGGCTTTTTCGATGATCGCGCTGTGAAGAATGGTTGTAAGCTACTGCTATTGCTGACAGATGACAGCTACTGACTCATTCGAGTGTAACAAGAACTGGAGTAGAATGGAAGTAAAAAAATAACAAAATTAGACTTACCGATCAATGATCGTAATCAGCGGACATGTTAACGCGCCGGCAGATGCTGCACTGGCGAGGTCGACACCGAGTCGAAGCCCGAGATTCCTTGTGTTCCATGCTTGGGGAGGTTTTTGTTTCGAAGCCGACATCGCGACATGTTCTGAGACCGTGGTCATATTGAGAGTGTTTTGCGCGATAGCATCGCGTGTCATCGGGGAAGAAATCCGGGGTCAAGATCACCGGTGCATTGAAGGACCAAACTGAACGAAGGACAAGTAATTACAAAAGTGACAGCGCTATCTTTTAAAACCGGAGAACAATACAACTCGGACGAGAATGGACCGGGCGCGATCCGGTGCCGAGTCTCCGATGCCGGATTATCTGCCGGATAAACTTTAACCGCTCACTTCTATACTACAATGACAGTGATTAATTCATGACCGTGATATATTTTGATCCCCAACGCCATATACACATAACTAGCAGAAAAGAGGTAACTAAGCAGTGCTTGTAACTGCCGCCGAGATTCCATCCAGTGTCACATTCACGGCACCGGCTTGAACGAGCTGTGGCAAATTTGTTAGTTGAGGGTTTTATCTTCAGCCATTCAGGTCATCACGTACCGCACGTTGCAGATCATCAATGAGATCATCAACATCTTCAATACCCACACACAACCGAATCAGATCCTCAGGCAGGGCCCGTTCCGCCCGTGTCTTCGCGTCAATACTAGCATGGCTCATCCGGCAAGGCATACTGATCAAAGAGTTGACACAGCCAAAACTAACACTAATAGCCCAAATCTTTGCGCTCTCAACAATGCGCTCGCTAACTTCCACGCTACCAGTCTCAAAGGATAGCACGGCGCCCGCACCGCGCGCCATGGAGTTGTGCAACTCGTACTGCGGGTGCGAGCGCAGACCGGGGTATCGCACCTTGAAGCCGTGGTTCTCGAGGAACTCGGCGATACGCTGTGTGTTGCTCTGCTGCTGGTCCATGCGGACCTTAAGGGTCTTCACACCACGCATCAGCAGCCATGAGTCGAAAGGTGAGAGACCACAGCCCGAGGCGTTGATGGGGAAGTACAGACGCTCGCCAAGGGTCAGGTCATTGACTGCAATGACTCCGGCCATCAGATCGTGGTGTCCGGAGAGGTACTTGGTACCACTCTCGTAGACGATGTCGGCACCCAGATCAAGGGGGTTCAGCAACAAAGGAGACATCATTGTGTTATCCACGGACACCAGACAGTTGGGGTTGGCCTCGTGGGCGGCTGCGGCGATCTTGGCAATATCGGCAATCTTGATCAGTGGGTTGGTGGGGGTCTCCAGGAGAACCATGGTGGTTTTCTCGCTCAGAACCTCCTGCACCTTCTCCACCCGGGTAGTGTCAACGTGGTGAACGGTGATACCACCGTTGGTCGAAAGGTACTTCAACAGGCGGTGTGACCCGCCGTACAAATCATCACCAGTAACGACCTCGTCGCCAGGACGCAAGAGTCGGGTAATCACGTCAAGGGCAGCCATGCCAGAGGACACGACGAGAGCCCGCTGGGCCGACATGATCTTGGCGAGATGACGCTCGAGGTGGGTGCGAGTTGGGTTACCGGACCGAGTGTAGTCATACTCACCACCCCCGCCTCCGGATGTTTGCTTGAAGGTGGCACTCTGCGAACAAGGGCATCAGCGATTCTGGCTATTATACAATATAATTGATCATGACTGTTCTTGTAGAACCCATACCTGGTAAATTGGCACACTGCTCGCGTTGTACTGATCACTGCCCTCGGTGTAGACCAACTCGGTGGCAATGTTGTACCGGCGGCCGCCGTGCGGGCTGGACGGAGCTGGTGAAGGGGGAAGGTCATTGCCTTGGAGGTCGACTTGAGGGAATGCTTTCTTCACGGAGCTCGACGCGCCCGAGTCATGGCTGGGGGCTCCGGATCCTGATGCCGACATCGCTTTGCTGCAGGGTGGGGCAGAGATAGAGGGTGGGCGAGGACAGTGCGTGGTAAGGGGATGCGGGATACGTTGTAATTCCAATTATATGAAAAAGATGAATGCTATAGGGTGATGAGGTATGTAAAAAAGGAGAATTGGAGAATTGAAATCAAAAATGTCGATTACTTCTCCCACTTTCTCTTTCCCCCGGACAACTCGCTGCTATGACTCCGCTCTCGGAGGCTTCTGATTGGCCTGTTGATCGGACCTGCGATTTCGTCATTTACTAGTCCTGATTAGGCTAAGCCGTTCAAGTTTTACTATCAGAGAGGGCTTATTTACGAGTACATGATTTACTTATGAATAGTATTTACTGGTTATAATATTGTGGATCATATTTGATAGAAAGAGAATTAAACCAAGTCATGTAAATTCCCACCCTAATCATCCTGAATCAGTCCAAACAGCCTCACCAGCAAACGCCAGGCAAATTCCACCCCAACATTCCATTTTGAGCAGCCAGTAGGGTGAGACGGAAAAAAGAGTTCAATTGTACATTATGATAATTTTCACACAAGCAGGCGGCTAGAACAGGAAATGGCCTATGCGGCAAGATCACCGAAGCCACCATTGATACCAAAGAATTGAAACCTGAAAGAATTAGTACTAGAACATATTCAATTATAGAAAGGGGGGGGGGGGGAAAATACCAGTCTTCCACATTCAAGGTCGTCGGCGCAGTCGGTCCACTGCGTGAACTGTTACTCCAGTTGTCATTATCCTGGCTGCCAGCGTCCAGCGCGGCACCACTCATCGTCCCATCCATGCCTTGCATCGGCCATGTCTGTCCTTCCATTCCGAACATCTGCTGCTGGCCCGGTGGCATTCCCATGCCTCCGGGACCACCGTGCATCATTTGAGGGCTACCCTGAGAGGCAGACATACTACGCCCATGGACGGGCTGTTGTTGAGGGTTGCCCATAGGCGGCTGGCCCATGTTCTGAGATGAAATTGAGGGCATTAGCGTTGGATCCATGGCGGGAGGCGGAGAAGTCAGTTCAGGGAAAATAGCAGTGCCGTCGGGGAAGAGTTGATCAGGTTGGAAGTTCTCCCATAGAGATGGGGACAGGTTGGGCGAGGCACGGGTCACAAGGAAGAAGTCGGGCGGCGTGGCGGGGAGAGAGAACTGGGCGTTGAAGGGGGTTGTCGGCCGTGTATTGCTCCGTGAGTTGGCAGCTCCAGAGATGGGGTCCGCAGGACCACGCTGCATGTTAGGAGATGTCTGAACCAAGGGAGGCTGGTTCAATTCCCGGGACGGAGTAACAGCCGGGGTTTGTGGGCGAGACCGTTCATATGACACGGGGGGCGTGGGCCCACCATTTGGCAATCCCAAATCCATATCATCAAACTTCCGCTTCGGCGGATCCGATCTCTTAGCAGGGGCGGCTGTGTTTGCATTTGCATTGTTGTCATGCGGCCGTCGCTGATGCCGCCTGCCTGCCGCCTTTTGAAGTCGCTCCTCCAGGATCTTGTTGCCGAGGATAGACTCGAACAGGGTGTTGACCATCTTCGCGACTAGCCACACCTTAGAAACATCCTTAAGAGCGCGCATGCACACATTGATACGCTCTTGACAAGTTGCCACAATCGAAGGAACCGACGAACGCATTTGGTACACGTGCATGATCAACGCGGAGAACAAACTGTATACAATGAATGCCGGGGTGTAGCGAAGCTCTCCGTGAGTGTGCAGGTTCTCGATAATCGAAGTCATCATTCCGGCAGCCTGGAATGCAATGGTGCGCGAAGGGTAGGCCATTTCTTCGACTCTGTAGCTGTTGGGAGCAGAGGAAGCTGGGGGCATATGAGCTCTATGAAGAAGACAAAGAGTAGTGTAGTAATTCGAATGGAGAAGAGCAGCCCAGAAGTGGTGGTGAGATCGTTGCCAACAAACCTCCTTGGGGCAGTTCTGTAGCCAATCCGCTAGAGCCATATCGGAGTGTGTGAGGTCCATGGCATTCATGCGCCGTGATTTCGACGCCACAGAATATTGTTGTGAAAGCACCAGACCCATAATCTCACATAGCTTGACATATTGCAGGAAGAACTGCACATGCACCGGGTCTGGCGAGTATTCAGCTGCAACATCGAGTTCGTCTTCGATGAAGTCGTCCTCCGTCACCATCCCAACATCCGAATCATCAGTGTTGATCCCAATAGGCCGGCCCAGGGCCACGGCAACCGAACGGTCCCGAGTGAAGAGCGTCCACCAAATCCTCTTCCAGAGTCTCTTGTCGGGTTTACTGAGCTGCGAGGTTTCCACACTGCGGTGCATTCCTGAACCTTGAGCAACCACCATCGCGACCCGCGTCCAGTAGAACACGTTTTTGGTCACATCTAGAAACCGTCAGAACAAAATAAAACATAGAAAACATAGAACCGCATGGATTGAATCTCACCTTCCGGTCCTTCCCAGTACCAGCCCAGGAGCACCAAAGCCTGCACAATAGTGACCCGGTCGTCCTCATAATTAGCATCATACAGCGCCTTAGCACGCTTATAGAAGGTCATCGCAGCCGGAGTAGTCGAGCCATTTGCATCCATGAGCTGGGGGTTAGTGCAAACCCTCGAACCAGCCAGTAGTATGGCCTGCAGCAACAGTAGCGACGGGGGGTTCTTCGGATCACGGTAGTGACGCATAAAGCGACTCTTGTTAATGATCGGGACGACCGGGGCCACCCATTTGAAGTACGCATCGACCAACTCATCACACAGTGGCTTCGGCGGCAACAGGAATGCTCCCCGCTGGTGTAGAATTTCAATCTCCAGGTTATCAAGGTCTGTCAAGCGAGCGCGCGATCCTCTGATATTCGGCGGTAGCGGATAATGCACGACGTCCGTTGTTCCATGGCGATCCTGAACCAGTAGTGACAAATTGGACGATTCGCCAAGGTATGCCACACGACCGGCTTCTTTGATGGGCGCCCGCGCAAACTTGGGCTTCATGAATTGGGCATAGGCGTTATTGGCCGAGGCTTCCTGGGCTGCCTCCGCTTCGGACAGATCTGTGACAGGCATGCCATCGACGGCCATGCGGTTCTTGCGGTATCCAAATGTATCAACTTTTTGGTCCAAGTCCGGGGATTGTCCTAGTTGGTCATTTGGGGCGTTGTCGGTTGACCCCTCAGTACTGGAGGGCCGGAAGTGAGCGACCGCCGCGTCGACTAGCGAGGAGGCTGTGTGGGGTGGGCTGTCATACCGAGTGTCGTCTTTGGCTTTGGAGGAGTTCTTCTTTCGTTTTGGGGAGGGAATCTTGCATTCGATGGAGAAGGCGACGCAATTTGTGCATGGCACACCTAGGCTGGCGGCATCGCAACGGACCTGGTCGCAGGAAACGGTGGTTAGCTAGGGCCGACCGAGGAGATGTTGTCGAAATATATTAAAACATCCAAAGGACATTTTCAGTCGAACTCACTTTTCGGGCATGGCATGTCTGCAATTCAAATTCATTGTTAGTTGTTGTTTTGGAGATAGACTCATACAGATAAGGAGGGACCGAGGCACACAAAAGCCTCGGCTCGCAGCCAGATCGCGTCGCAGAACAAAAAGAATAGAGACGTACCTCGCACGCGCGTGATGCACGTTGTCTGGAGATTAGATAAAACAAATTAGCATATTTTAACCCTAGTCTTTTTATATCATCCCTCTTTTATCCCCCGTCTGCCTGGGAACCTGAGGGGAAGAGTGAAAACCCTGTGCGAAACTGCATCCCCCCGTCGCGCCCACTTGGTCCCCGCGACATGATCATGTTCCCCCATTTCGCATCCACCACACAACTGGGATTCGGTGTTTTCGTGATTCGGTGATTTGAAAAAATAAGCCAGGTGCTCACCTTCTGAAACTGAGCGCTTGGCCCGCAGGGCCATTGCGCACAGTGATGCCAGAGGTTCCTGTTGAGCCAGTGGCACTGGGGGCCGGACTACCTGCGGGGTCGGTCTGGGATTCCATCGTAGTGCTCATGGCGGCGCAGTCCCCATGCAGTGAGCGGGTGCACGATAGACGGAACGGTAGGGGGAGGTGGGGTGGAAGGGGTTGGCAAATGATATATAGGGTCAAAAGGTCCCACGTCGAGTACAAGGAATAAGGAAAAGGGGGGAGGTCTGGTCTCACGCATGAACCAGCGCCACGCGATCAGGTTGAAGTTCGAAAGAAAAAGGACCGGAGAAGAAGAATATCAAGAAGCCGTTGGAGGGAAAGTAAAATGGGTAGTGGCAATAGGAAGAAGCACTGAGGTCACTTGCGGAGATCTGCCCCAGAAGTAAAAGATGGGATTTTCCCAGAATCACAGCCACTCTGACTGGTTCATTTCCCTGGCACGGGTATCGAGTAGTTCTCATAATTTACTATACTAAATGTCCAGATACCCTAAAAATGTCTATATAATTGAATCCTGTACTTAATCCTTCATGCCCAGATATTTTCTTAATGAGATTTTCCTGCTGTAACACTACACAAGCCCCTTGTCCCCATAGAACCCACTCACTTCCCACTAGCGGGCTAAATACCACCTGGTAGATCAACCTTGAGACCGGGCTCATCACTAGCGAGACCTATTTCAAAAATGCACCACAGATCCTTGAGAACCTTGAGAGACCATCGACCCTCCCAAAAACACACAAATGAATATGCCCCGGGACCGTTGGAACCATCAGACCGGGATTCCGACCCGCTCGATGAAAGCATCGACGGAGAGGGGAAATAAAAAGCTGGGAGGGCTCAAAATGTGGAGGGGTTCCCAAAATCAAAATCAAAATCAAAATCCCTAGCACCAGGGACACACCGGAGGAGCCAGCAACCTTGGAAAAAGTCGGAGTTTCCAACAGTAACACATCCCCATGGATGAGACCAGGCACGCTAGGCGGAGATACCCTATTTAGGATCCACCCGATGGCGTGGAAATAATCTTGGAAATACCGTGGAGCCTCTTGCGGGGGAAGTGGCACTACATGTATGATCAAGTAGAATTACTATGGCATGACAAGGCAGCCACAACCCCGTACTTGAACTGTGATCCGAGCTCCCCGATCTTCCCAGCTTCACACCTGCCCTTACCGCCACGCGGGAAGACGCGGGGCTTATATAATTTGCATTGGATCCTTGTAGCCTTAGAGACAAATTGAAAGGAAATGAAGGAAGTGGCTTTGGGGATTTGGTCTGCATTCGGACACAAACTTGTTAGGCACATATATACTCGCTATGCATGACGGATATATGCAGTGTCACATTGCTTGAATGTACTTCTCTACAGTACCTAGTGTAGGCACCTTGCTCTGGTCCTATAGTCAGCAGTGAGCAGCTTGACCTCGTGTACATCTGCGCCTAAATATGTTGATGTTGACGTCGACCCGCCGTGGCTAAATGTACAACCTACTACTGCACATGTAGATCATTCTACGCCAGCAAGATTTGACTAGTGACCATTACCTAGGCGTCGCCTATCATACCTCGAACATCCATCTCCATATCCCCAAGGTACCATCGCCACCTTGGGGTTTCCACTTACAACTACGGATACCTAACGCCCCGAACCTCCGAGTCATTGCGGGGACAATCCCAAACCCGGGGAACGACAGAGAATGCGGGGATTAAAACCTGAAAATCCTTCAATAAGAAGAAACACAAAGCCACGCAAAGAAACAAAAAACCACGCAAAAGAAAGACCCCCTTGCAGAGGCAACGGTGTCTTACTACCCCATCTGTCCTGCTCTACCTTGTGATGCCTCGGCAACTTGGAAGAACTGGGGCAGCTTGGACCAATCACAATGCAGATAGCTCCGCATTGGTCAGATTGAGGCTTCGTGAAGGACACGCGGGTCCTGGCTGTCAGGCACCACATTGTGAATTTCTTGGTTCCGTCGTGGTCCGTTCGCTGGGGCCAGATCGACCATCTGCTATCGTGCCCTGGTGGGATGGGCCCTAGCTTGTGAGCCTTAGCCGTTTTGGGAGGGATGTGAGATGGATCCGCGCTGGTGGAAATAGTGTCCGGGGTTATCCGATTGAGCGTCTATTGCAATCTATTCTGTGGTTCTGCTGACATATGTTACAAGGAGCTAGTGCTGACAAGGGATTCAATGCATGTGTCTACCTTGGTAGGAGTCATAAATTAGAAAGAATATGAAGTGGGGGTTGATCTTCAAGGCCATGATCTATATTAACAAGGTGGCCTCCAGAAAATGACGAATGATAAAGTACATGAATTCCATATTAAGCTCGTTTATTGCGGAGCCTTTCGGTTCTTCTTGCCCTTGGGCTTGGGCTTGGCTGGCTGCTCCTTGGGTTCGAGTTCAGGTTCATGACCACAGTCGGCAGCTTCGCTAACAACCTTCATCGCGGCAGCGGCAGCGGAACCAAAGTCTACGCCGCTGACGAACTGTTCGCTCAGGAACTCGAGTCCTGCGACGAAGATGCACAGGACACTGGCGATGCAGTAATGGCTGATGGTCATGCCAATATCGAGCCAGGAGCCCTCGTCGCGCACCAGGTAGAAGAAGTTCAGCGTCATCACGTCTGATATGGACATGACCACCATGAACAAAGCGCTAGGTCCGACTTCCAGACGGCGGTTGAGAATGCCGAGATTGGCACTGATAATGGCAAAGGGAATCAGAATTTGGAAGAGGAGGAGCGCTCCTTGGCTGAAGGGTGCGAAGACGGGGATGAGTCGACGAACACTCTCCAAGGTGAATGTGGAGAGGGAGGCTACATTTCCAGTGCTAAAGAACGCTGACTGCAATAGGAAAAAGAAGAACAATGCCACGCGGGCATCGGAGACGGTGAGGGCGCGATAACGGTATGTCTGGCCGTCAACTGTCGCGGTGGCGGTAGGGCCGGAATTCGACGTCGCCGGGGATCCACTAGACTTTGACGACTTAGTCGCGTTGGATCCATTGTGGACGTAGATGGCATGCTCAAGGCGGACCCAGGTAACCAGGGTCATACAGAACACGAAGTAGAACAATCCCTCCCACGAAATAGTGAGGATGATAAAGGCGGGCGAGAAAGTTAAGAAGATGACTAGGAGGCGGTGTAAATAGTGGCTGTTAGGATACAGCCGATGAAGGAAAGGCAGTGCCACAGATGAGCCTATATCACGATCAGTTCTGCCTATATGACCCCAAAACGACCCGATAAGGGTTGTACCTACCTAGCACACCCCAGCCAACAACTTGGTTACCCAGAGGCAGACCTTGGCGAGCCTGAAGGAAGGATACGCTTGATCGGGTAACAAGCAGGGCGAGCAGAACCAAACCAACTTGAGTGCCCACGATGATTCGTGAGCCACGGGTGCTGACTGCTCCGGGGCTTTTAGGTGCAACGCTGCTTTTTCCAAGGATAGTATCCTCAAACATCAGGTATAGAACGCCAGTAAAGAACATCAGAAGACCGCCATAGGTACTAGATAATGAGAATTAGTAAAAGCAAAAAGGGCTCAATTTATGGAGATGCTCACATAGTATCGATGTCCTCCATTTTACTGACAGGGAGGATTGGGAAAATGCTCAAGAGAGAGCAGCCAAGGAACCATGCCGCAGTCAAGAAGATATTGTTGCGAATAAACCCAAACCCGTATGCCAAGGGCCAGAGAGCGCCCAAGGCAAAGCAGATGGTTAAGATTTCCCGATAGAAATAGGCTTGGACCTGTTCTGTGTTAGCTGATGGAGATTTCTCAACCAATAATCAAATATCGACATACAAGTGCCTCCAGCACACCTAGGAACGCCAGAAGTTGCAGTCCAAAGCTCACATATCCACCGAATGAGCGGACGTGGCCTAGAACAATCTCACGGCCAGCAATGAGAGCTTTTCTGCGGGCAAAGACTTCTTCCCAGAAGTAGACAGGGAAGAATCCGTAAAAG
This sequence comes from Penicillium sp. IBT 16267x, assembly GCA_028828865.1. Lineage (NCBI taxonomy): Eukaryota > Fungi > Ascomycota > Eurotiomycetes > Eurotiales > Aspergillaceae > Penicillium > Penicillium sp. IBT 16267x. The sequence continues at coordinate 1,476,996 of JAQJZQ010000012.1, read as the reverse complement.
TAGTAGCGCCATGATGAGCCCTGGTAGAAGAACACAGAGAACAAGACCACTAAGATAGATGAAAAGAACGTGATGCTAGCAGTAGTCCGGTGGGTATCGGACGTTCCATGCAAGACGTGCAAGTCAATCACGGTCGTCAAAGAATAGGCAATCCAACCCAGATATCCCAAAGTGACAATGTTCCGCAGGAACAGCCAGTCATAAGTCTGCAGATAACGTAGACCTTCAAGACCGAGAACGAACAGCTCAGAAGATAAGGCAATTGAATCCTCATAATCGCCCTTGGAGATAAGCGTCTCCATGTTTGCGAAACGGCCTTCAATTGAAGTTTCACCGTCTCCCGAAAGCGGTTGGAAAGGCACATAGCGGAGTAAGGCCTCTCTCTTTTGCTGTTCCTTGACCTGGTACATCTCTAGCACACCCCGGGTGTTTGCAAGAGCGGCCAATGCCTTCTCTTCGGGGCTGCCATCGATATAGGCCAATGGCAGCTGACCCACAGAGTTGACCGGGTAGTCAACACCAACAAGGTAAGCCATTAGAGCGGCAACGTCGGCCTGTGCTACATCATGTCGTCGAATCTGGTCAAATCCCCAATCCGACGAGAACCCGTCTTCGTGTCCTGTCGCAGCGCCAGGGGTGTTCGCCAGCGGCTTTGCAACGCCAGAGCCCCACGCAACAAGAGGAGTCCGTGTGTTATCTGGATGACCATCACCGTGGCTGCCTAGGTCACTCATGCCATGGTCCGCGGTGAAGATGAATGCGGTTTTGTCATCCGCATAAAACTCTTCCACAAGTTTTGTCACTGCCTGCACACCACGATCTACTAACTTGATATTACTCAAGTATTCCTTGGAGTATGGCCGGAATGCGTGACCAGTGGTATCCAGACCCAGCAAGTGAAGGAAGAAGACCACCTTGTCCTCACGCAGCTTCCGATCCAGCTCCGGGTCGCTCTTGGCAGATTCAAAGAGCTCATGCACCTTATCAAATACCCAGATATCCAAGTGTGACGCATCCATACTGAAGTCCTCCTCCTCTTCGCTGTACATATCCGCATCGATTCGACCCGGTTCCGCACCCTCCTTAAACATTGGAAGGATATCAGGGCTCCCCCAACTCCACGTGTGTCGACTTCGGTTGAACACACTGTCGAAGTTGACTGGATTCATCTTCCAGCCTGTTGTAACCGCCGATACGTCCTCGTATAAGCCCGCAATGAGCGCAACATGTCCCGGTCGAGACTCGGTGGGGACCCGGGTGTGGGAGACACCGAAGGTTCCATGCGAAAGGACCTGAGACCTAATGAATGGAGATAACCGGATCAATTCATCGCTTGGTTCGGCGTCGTTCTCGGGGGATGGGTCGGGGAAGGCCTGGAAGGCCTTATCGGCGCGTAGGCCATCGGCGACGAAGAGGACCAATCGTTGAGCTGGAGCACTGGAACCTTCGGGTCGATCGACACCATATGATCGCATACCACTCACAATGGGGCTAACGAAGTAAATGTCGAAAATCGAATATGTATAGATCAGGTGGAAGACCACCGCTAGGGCGAGGAACCCAACGCGGCCTAGACGCGCCATGATCTATCGATCCTCACCTCTCACGGACGGTAACCTGGCTCGGTATATGAAAGAATGAAACGAGGCCCCTGGCGAGAAAGAGAGAAAAGAAAAAAGAAAGAAGGAACAGGGCAATTACAGAAAGGAGGTCATCACAGACATGGAGCAATTAAACCACATATCGAATGGGCGGGTAACTTGCGGGACGGGCGGTGAACCAATCACGACGCTTCACTGGTGCACGGCGGTGTTTACTTTAGTTAACTCCTTACTACAATTCTATACAGTTTACGTGTTTAATACCTGAATATTCTTCAAAATGAATTGTAGAAATCGCTCACAAACTCCTTATATTGACTTTAACAACTGTCAACAGAATGCTTATATGGCCTTCAAAGCTATACACGCGATGCAGTGCTGGACCGCCGTTTAGTCAGGGCATCAATCACCCGAGTATAGAACTTCGGCGCCTGCTCCCGTTCAAAAGTAATATGATCGATCAAGAAGTCCGGCAGAATATCAACAAGGTCTCGATCGCGGTTGGCGTCTAACAGAGGCAGGTACTCAAACACTGCCTTTTCATACTCCGAACTAGGCACCTTGGGGATGGCCAACTTGAAATGCAACGCTGAAAGATAGTCAGTACCATGCTCATCTTTAAAAAATTGAATATGGGGCACTCACTTCCATTGACTCCCGTCTGAATACAGTCATACAAATGATCGGCCTCTCGATCCGTTACACCACGGACGATCAAGCCAGTCAAGTCGCTATATAGATCTTCCTTGAGCTGAGCGACCTGTGCCGCCTGCGCAGCTCCGGCGTTGGCAGCTGCCACTGCACGGTTTACGGGCCCGCCCTTAATGGCACTGCCAGGGATCTTGGTCTTCTCCAAGCTTGCGGCTGTATTACGCGCAGCAGCCAGCTTAGTCTGCAAGGCCTTGACCTCAGTTTGGGTGGCGGCCAGTTGAGAACGCGACTCATCTGCTTGCGACTGAAGTCGGGCTATTTCGGTATCCCGTTCCTTCAGTTGCTTGTGAAGTGCACGACTCTGTTGCCCTAGAGCTCTTTGCGCTTCCAGCTCGGATTTGAGAGATGCGACCAGCTCGTTGGAAACTACGGTAAATTAGTGTAAGGCCAGAAGTTGAATACTCGCCAGTAGAGAACATACCCGTAGTGACAGTCTCACACTGTTTGCGCAACTTCTCCATGTTTGTGTTGGCCTCTACGACTCCAATTTCGCGGAGTTTGCGATACTTGGATTCCAGGGCTTCTTGCTTCTTGGTGAGATCACCAATTTTACGTCTCAGCTCGGGTTCTCCACCTTGCTCAGCATCGCCTGACTTGCGTTTACGAGGCGAGGACTCTAGCATGTTTCGTATTGTGGACAGCCGAGATCGTGCATTCTTCACAGCAGCGGAGGCCACATGACGAGCAGGGGGGCCTTCGTCGGGAAGTATAGACTCATCTACAACCTCAGTACCAGGTTCATCATTCTGAACTGGGTCGGCCGCTTCATCTTCCTTCTGTCGTCGTTGAACTGCGCGCGGACGGGGGCTGGCTTCCGGTTCTTCTTTGGACTCCTGAGCCACAGCTTGCTTGGGACCAGAGGGTGTATACTCGAATCCGCTATCTGCGACTATTTGCTTTGCCGCGCTGGCTGTGCGGCCTGTTCGACGGGTTGGTGCAGGCTTAGCAGCCCTCGTTGCACGGGTCGTCTTAGTCTGTTTCATTGCCATGGGGTCCTCGTTTCCTTGCTCATAATTTTGCTCATCGGCTGTTTCATGCGTAACCTCCGCCTCCATTTGTGTCTCCGGCGCTTCAGAGGTGCGACTACTGCCGCGTGGTCGCCCTCGCCGACCAGGCTTCTTAACTTGGGGGGCCTCAGATTGGGTAGCTGTGGCCGACTCTCGTTTTTTGGCTTGGGCTGTTGGCTGGGATTCGGTCGCATTGTCGTTCGATGTACGCGGTCGGCCTCGTCGTTTCTTCGCGGGAGGTTCGTCGCGCAATTCTTGTGCAGGGGCGCTCCCATTTCCCGTTACCTGCATTAGATCCTCATCGTCTGAGCCGATAAGCCCAGAAAGTTTTGTAGGAGCCTTCCGTTTCGGCATGACGTATAATTGGAGTGGTTCTTTTGCTGTGGTGTAAATCGCCGGGGACAAAGTGCTACGCGCCGCGCGAACATCAACAACGTCTCCGCCTTGAACATGTGACATTCCGAGCCACAGATCAACCGCGCCACAGCCCGATTCATCTCGGTCATCTCGGGGAAGTTCTGTTTCCCCCGTACTCGGTGACGGGGCCTTGAATTTCTTCTAATCATTTGTCGCATTCTTGATAACTGCATATTTGCAGCTGCTTCGCCATGTCTCCACAAGGTGACCGAAGTGGTCTTCCTTGGGTACGGTTTGTCCAAGAACTGGGCATGATGCTAGTTACGGTGAGTACTCGATCCACCTGTCTCTGGTTTTAAGGGTCCAACATACCTGCCATCTGCAGGTCCGTCAGTATCTTACTATCTGTCCAGGGCATGGTCGCATATGGTGGCGTCAAACTAGTTTTAAACCACCTCACCCCTCCCGACCCAGAGAACCAGAAGAAGGAGGAACAACGGCAGAAGTCAGCGGCCATCTTGCGCAGATTATACGGAGAGGATGAATCCAAGGGCGGTGTCCGAAAAAGTGAGCTAGTCCTCAACCAATATGAGCAAGCAATCGCTGCGGAGCTCGTCGACCCGAAAGACATCCCCGTTCGGTGGGACGACATCGCCGGCCTCGACGATATTATCAAGGATCTCAAGCAATCTGTGATTTGGCCATTGATGTACCCGAAACTGTTCGCTGCGAACCCAGCAACTCTTCGAAGCGCACCGTCTGGTGTGATCCTTGAGGGACCACCTGGTTGTGGAAAGACTATGATCGCTAAGGCGCTGGCGGCCGAGAGCGGGGCTTCTTTCATCAACTTGAATATCTCTACATTGACGGATAAGTGGTACGGTGAATCCAATAGGCTTGTTCGAGCGGTCTTCACTCTCGCGCGCAAGGTCCAGCCTTGCATTATCTTCATTGATGAAATCGATGCGCTCCTTGCGAAGCGGTCGGAACGGGATCACGAAGCAAGTGGAATGGTGAAGGCAGAATTCATGACACACTGGGACGGTCTTCAATCAGAGAGCTCAACTGAAGGACGTCAGCGAATTGTTGTCTTCGGAGCCACCAATCGTAGCGACGCCATTGACAAGGCCTTTTTAAGACGTTTGGGCGGTAAGCCTATTGAGGTGAGGCCTCCAGATGCAAGAGGCCGTGCGATCCTTTTCAAGAAGCTTCTGAAGAACGACTTTGTGGACTGGGAGGACTTGGAACTTGAGGAAGAGAAGGAGGACTTGATCAAGATGGACATCAGCGAATTGTTACAGAAGCCATTGATCCGAAGAACAGAGGGTTGGACCGGCAGCGATATTAAGGATGCATGTGTCAGAGCAGTTAACACCACCACGCCTTACGAGACTATCGAGGCGATGTTGTCGACTGGCAAAGATTTGAACCAAGTGGCCACGGAGGAAGTGCTGGATCCCGTCCGCCTAAGCAACTTTTTCAAAGACGTGGAAATCAAGCAAATCCCGGTGAAACTACCAATTGCACCAGTCAAGATTGTGGCCGAGGAGAAAGAGGATTGGTGCACCGAATCTGAAACCGCCTCGACTGATGCCTACTCCATTCGCCCCGAGTCTCCCGAGTGATGACATGTTCTGTGTTCATTTAGACGATCCATTTGACTTTAATTTTCTCCTATGACCCTCTTTGAGACGCTGCGCGACGGAAGGGGGTTTATTTCATGGGTATTCTTACCATTTTTACTTGTTGCTGGTCACTCCAGTGGATTGCAATTCTGTTATGACAGGACCGGTTTGTGCATAGAATTAGTCTGATCTATTTCGTTGAAAGAATTGGATAAGAATTTGGGTTACGATATAATACATTTCTTGTTTTCCAAGGTTCATTTATAATAAACGGCGGCCTTAAGGGCGTCTAATGTATAAAACCTATAAACTCGCGGGTACTGGGTACACACAATTTGGTGGGAACTGACCACCAACGTCATGTACCCCTCCCTACCTGGCGAAGTCACCTGCCGATCATCCAAACAGCGTCTCCCGAAACCTACCCCTGCTTTTATGATCATTTTTGGCATTTCCCTCTTACAAAAATTGCCTTGAAAACAATTTGATTCTCATTTGTTGCTCTTGGGCTTTGTCCGCTTCAAGTCGGGGTTGTCCGTTGTGGGTCGTTATCGTCACGACGGCCACGACGCCCTCTACCTCCTATCGCATCATTGAGCCACCACTCCTCACTCCACCCTCCCCGCCTCCTTCACTTTAGACAACAAATCTTTAATATAGAAACTTAGGGCCATTGTGGGACGTATACACTCTGCTTGTTCGGTTTGCCCCATTCTTGAGGCCACGAATGCGACTCGGCGGGTGGATGACGAATGGGTCTCTCCTAGGAGACTACTGATGGCAATCAGTGCCTTGGCAGCACCCACACTTCCAAAGGGAGCATTCGACTCGCATCCTTGGAAGCTGACATCCTCGGACCTCACTGACAGGAATGAGTTCCCAAAATAGCATTGCCAATGCTTCCATGAGCTCCAATACAGTCGGCGCAAGCTCCACCTCGACCTCCGCGGTTCGATCGCGCCCTCGCCGCCTGGTTTCCTTCATGGACGAAGAAGAAAACCCTCCAAGTAATAACGGTCTTTACGCCTACCATGACTCCCAGCCTTTCACTTCGGGACTGTCCACCAATCTTCTACCGGACGGAAACACCCGTTCTCGCGGTGCTACCCCCTCGCCGCTTTCATCCCGTGGAGCATCGCCTTTGCCCATGAGATATCCCTCCCGAGTTACCGAGTCGGAATACCGCAGTCGCAATGAGTCTACTTTGCTGGGTTGGAACGGATCATCTAGGCCAGCACGGGGAGGCTCGGACTTCCTGGACTCCCCATGGTCTTCGCTCCAAAACCTGGCGTCGTCGGTTCTAGGAAGCAACACTGGACGGAACGCAGCAGATAATTCGACAAAGACACATCCAAGGAGGAAACCGTCGCGATCGGACGTATATACTAAGAGTATTCCTAGAGCGAATCTCTTATCGTGGGGGCCATCCGCGCCCGTTTCCCCAGATATTGGAAGTGGGACCAAGGAGGAGCGGCAGGCGCTGGTGCAGGCGAAGAAACGTGAAGCACTACTGCTCGCGGACTCGGATTTGATATCAGGCCGCAATTTTCGTCACAAAAAACGCGACTCGAGTGATTATTCTGATCAGGTAATCGACCCAGATCACGATGAAGACGCGCTGGCGTATATTCATCATGTACAACCATCCGATAGCATCACAGGAGTGACGATCAAATACGGTTGTCAGGCTGCTGTCTTTCGAAAGGTGAATGGTTTCTGGCCCAACGACAACATTCAGAGCAGGAACACGGTTCTATTGCCAGTTGATGCATGCACCGTGAAGGGCCGACCCATCCGAGAAAAGGAACACGTGGATCTTTTGGGGTGTGATGCTGAAGATGGGACTGGCAGTTGTATTGCGCCTGCAGCGGATCATACCGATGGGCCAGCAACAGAACGCAAGTCTACCAGCCACTCTGAATCAGAAATCAATAAGATCTGGAAACACGAGTCTTGGGTGCAGATAGAGGGGTTTCCAGCGGCCATTGAGATTGGACGTGTTCCGCGAAGAGCACTGGGATTCTTCCCACGAACGCGCCGGAAATCTGTGTCTTACAGTGATGCGGAGCCACTTTCTGTGATCTCGTCACAAGACCGGTCTCCGTCTCCGTCTGGATCAGCCCAGCTTTATTCCTCCCAAAACACACTCCCACGCGCTCGCCCTCGTGATGGTGGCCCGTCCAAGCCCAGTGGCTCGCATCCGACTCGCCCTAAGCATCGTCGTCAACGCAGCAGTATTCATCTTTCTGGAACCGGAGTCGGCACTCTTGATCGTACATCAACCGCACCTGGACCTGCTTTAGATGGCCTAAGCAAATTTTTTTCACAACACATGCCCCAGCTAGCACCCCCACCCCCACTCTCAGACTCCCGCAGACCATCTCTCGGCTCTGAGTCCAACGCCACTTATAACGCCTCAACAGGCCTAGAAAACATAGGTGGAGCACTCGAAGGATGGGTTCGCAAGGTGGCGACGCGTGCCAAAGCGGGCTTCAATGACATGCAAGGTTCCCCGACCCTATCAGCATCTGGCCGAGGTCGGAGTCCAGGATTGTGGGGCTTGAACGATCTAATCGAGTTGGATGATGCCTCAGAAGGTCGACGGTCTCCCAGCGTCTTGGGGACTCCGAAAAGACCAGAACAAGGCACATCCTCCTCTTCCTCCTCTTTCCGCCCTACAGCCTCCGCCTCCGCCACGAGCAGGCCTCGTGCGACTGCCTCGGGCTCTACTGAATACGGCGAGAGAGACAAGGATGATTGAGGTGTTTGGTTTGGACTGCAAGCGTACATAATAGAAGCTCTTGTGTATGTGAATTCATTGGATAGTTCACAGACGTTGCATGTTTTCCCCCCCCCCTCTCTTTTTACTTCAAATCTCTTGATTCATCATGAGCGGCTTGGTGTGTTCTTTCTTTTCTTTTGCATTCCCATTAACCCTCCTGTTTTGGGTCTCTTGGTGGCCCTCGTCATTATAATAGGGAAATGTTGAATATACCATCCTCTTTGGCTGAATACATCCAATGTAAGAGAATCTAGCCAGGCAACCAAAGTAAAAATACTATTTCAATCTCTGGAGCATTACACGTGTACTTTAATGTAAAGCTACACTACTCACTTCTACCGCACAATGCTGTTGATATACTGCATCCCCGCGACACGATAGTCATCTGCTTCAACATAGCTCCCATCTCGCGGAAGACGGAACACAAAGTTAGTTTTCTGCGATGAGTAACGAGGCCAAGTCGGAATGTTCGGTACTAGAGTAATATAGGTAAGTAATAGACCCGAATGGAGAATTTCCAGGAATTCATGGAGAGATAGGAGTTACTGGACTGACCTCCATGACCATTGGGATCCATATCTGCGGCAAAAGAGGTCCACATCCGTGCAGCCATTTGTCCAAGTGCTAACCGGCCAGGTAAATCTGCTCCCAGAGATGTGATATTTTGGACTGGGTTCGCGAAGACAAAAGGAATCTGTATCAAAAATATGTGTCAATGCAGATAGAACCTTCAGTGTCAAGTCAATTCATACCTCTGCAAAATGCTGCACACCAATTAAAGAGCTAGTGTTTAAAGCGGCCACGTCCCACCGGTATGAGAACACATTCGTCTCAAAACCGGACATAGTATGTGCCAGCATTCGACGAGGCGCTACCATGCACAGATCTCCGGCTATAGATTCATAACGCTTGTATTCATGGCCTAAAGACGGCCAGGTAGTGTTGCCCCAACCATAAGGGCAACCGATAGCAGAAATATTAGGATAGTAGCTTAAGACGTCAGTGGCTTCTTCACTGGAAAGCACCCACCGCTTCGAGGCTGATGAATTCTGTTAGCTGTACCCTTTTCGATATGATCATGGTGTCAATTTAGGTATACTAACAGACAAGCTGTGCAATAGCTTCCTCATCCGTGTTCACACCCGTTGATCCAAAACTTGTACCTTCATCCGTGTTGGTACCTAGAAGGATGGGAACCTTGGCAATTTTGCCTTCTCGATAACTTATTTGTGGGTATTGTGAAATGAATATACCATCGATAGTGGCGAACCACTCCAGGCCAGCGTAGGCGACACTGTAAAACGTCTCATATGGGAGATCACGGAGACATTCGAGGGTATTTGTGGCATTTGAGCAGCCAGCTCGCTCAACTATTCCGTCGTACATCGGTTGGTGCCATTCAGTTCCGTTGTATGGGGGTCCGACGGCGTTCCCGGAATCCATTATGGCTACAGTCGATGTCAGCTCGACATCAATTAGTTACTAAATTCAACCTTACCAGCTCTGAAAAGGCCTTCATTATCACCGCCATTGGTGACTAGGTGATCTCCAACACTGTAGGCACCGCTGTTTGACTCGTCAGCGCATTTGTATATTCCTAGTATTGTAATTGTGGCTCTGGGATACTAACGCAGATTCGCCCCAGATGGTGATCTTGTCGGGATCACCTCCAAAGGCTTTAATATTCTCTTTGACCCAGTGCATGGCAACACGCTGGTCTCGAAGTGCAAGGTTGGTATTTCCTTCAGCCTGATTCGATGTTATTAACCATGCTCGAGGTTTTGCGTAATGAATTAATCGGCTCACCCGCACTTCCTTCGAGTCCAGGAATCCAAAAGCAGCCAGCCGGTAATTAATCGAAACACCAAGCACCGGCTTGCCATTCTCTGCACTCTGTTGAATTATATAGCTCATATTGTATCTAGTCCAACGTTAGCTTAGAACATCCGCTGTTATGTAAGTAGCCGACCTCGGATCTGCAGTAGATCCTTGTTGCCATCCACCCCCAAAGATCCAAAGTAGGACCGGTAGCAGCTCCTCACTATCAGACTGGGGCCTGATAAGGTTCAAATTAAGACAATTTTCGTTCAGTGTAACAAAGCCCTGGTTGACCAGATTTGTGGTGTCAGATCCATATCCAGGACAGTCATATCCGTACTCAGTTGCATTGTAGTAAACTTCATTGGCGTGAGCCTTGATGCCGGCCGCAGAGAGATCATATGCACCAGAGTCACTATCACTGGATGCGTATTTGGCCTTCAGTTCCGCAGGCGTAAAACGGACGGGTTCATCGGCAAACTTGACACCCAGAAAAAGATCCTGATTGAACTCAGAAAGGGTGCGACCAACAAATATTGTTTTATCGTGTGCATTGCTGTGAGTGAGTGTAGCCGTTGGCGGTTCACTGGAACTTGTCTTCCTCGTTGATAGAGGAGTGGAGTACGCCGGCAACACAAGGGACAGCCATAAAGCTAAGAAACGCATATTTATGGATTCGGTTCTATTCGATTCGCACTTTCAAGGTAGGTACGTGAGTATTCAACGAAAAGAGGGGACCCTTAAATAATTCACCTTTGCCTACCATGACCCATCCCCTAATCGGACTCAACCGGAAGATCACCATATGCAAGCTATGATATTCTCCGAAAAGAATTGTCCTGGAATAATGTCTCATGTTAAGTTGAAGTTAAGTGTGGAGAATAATCCTTCTTGATGATGTAGAGAGCGCTCATAGGTGGGAAAATTCAGCGGGGGAATCCAGAGTAAACAGAGCGGGGATCAGAGTTTTCGACGATATTCTTGAAATGCGAGGAAATGCGAGGCCCGAGTGAAGGTGGAGAAGTGATTCATTCATCTTTGCACATGAGAAGGCTAATATGGATAAAGCGAGTCAGAACTAGTTTATTAACTATAACTCAGTGTGCTTCATGCCTAATTAATCAGGCACCAATGTCATCAAAACATCACGGCGTGTTTACCCTTCAAGTCCATCTGAGAAGAAAAGAAACGTTTCTTATTCGCAAAACTTGTGGAGAAAATATAAGTCTAGAGCTCAATAGTATCTCTATCTGTAAGTCGATGTTATTAGATATTGAAAATTGGGCAGCTTCAATAGCCCGCTTCTCTTATTCTCCAAGTCATTAATGTTGCCTTGTCACTTCAACAGAAGTCGTAATCCCTATCCCACCAAGAGCTAAATCAGAAGCCCCCACTTGTCTCTAAGTATAATCATAGATGGATGTTTAGACCTTCGGGTTCCCTGTGCATTCTAAATGGGCATATACTCGTCTGATTCCCTGGACACTCATTTGATTCTTGCTCGAGTTGGTCTCTTTCTGATTTCGCATTGGGATACTGAGTGTGGTGAGCTACTTATTGTTGGAAATGCGATGGTATTTGGTTGGAAATTCTACCAAGGTGCTGATAATTTATGAATAACTATGCAGTTCTTCTCTATACTAAACTAGGCATGGATGGTGCTATGCCACTGCTATCAAGTGCTGTCTGGTTGAAAACTGCTGGTAAGAAAAGGGCTTTACAAGTACCTACACCATCCTGCTAATTTGTCTCATGTGTAATTGACAATCCTCTCGGCGAGCCTGGCTCCATAACAAGCCGGCTAATATACCACAGCTACGCATATACTTCTACAAACTGCTCCTATGGGCTTCAACAGCCTTGGCTGGAAATACTACCTCGTCATAATCTGCTGGTCCACAGTTTTTATTCCAGGCAGGGTAGAGCCTTACTCTTGATTGAATTATTGAAGAAGCCTGGCTGATAAGGACTACAGTCATCTACTTTCTTCCCCGAGACCGCTTGCCTCACATTGGAAGACATCGCGCAGAACTTTGGAGAAGAAGTTGCTGTTCACCTCACAGATAAGACTGATGAGTAGAAGGCTCAGCTCGACCATCAGCTAGCCGAGTCAGGTCTACAGCCTTCTGCGAGATTGGGCTCTGCCAGTGATAGGGAGAAGGACGTCATCCCAGTGGCTGCAGATGGGGCTGAGCAGAATTTGGCGAAGGCGGAGTAAATGCACGATTATGTTAGGAAATATTCCTCATGAAGGGAAAGATATCAGAAATCCTTAAAGGATTTCACATCAGTTGAAGGATTGAAAAATCTCGTTCTCATCATATTGAAACTCCTTCCTCGTTGACCCACAGCAGCAAGCCATACCCAGAGAAGTTTTAAATAGATGGAAACTACTGGCATGGTTCTAGCAAGTAAAACCTCTGACTGAAACGCTTGGCTCAAACGTACGTAGACAAATCTTACCTAGAGTGGCACAGTCCTCACAATGATGCATATATAGCGCGTCGCCGGCGCTAACTCGTTCCCACCAACCCCTCATTTAAAGACACGATCTCATCTCATGTCGACATTGAATTATATCTTATAAACATTAACCTGAGACTTTTGGCATCTTGTCCTATATTCCTGTTGTTAAACAATGGATAAATTTGAAAAATGGCGGAAACAACGCAAACCGATCACTATGTGCCCGAGGCTGCAGATCCGACTAGTGAAGTGTCGCTCCCACCGCATTATCAGGCAGATGCTCCTCTAATACCTCCTCCATCGCTTGCGTTCAAATTTGGCTTAGAAATTCTCCAGGACTGCCCTGATGCGACCGTCGACATTTGTTTTGTACACGGGTTGACAGGTGACCGCGACAAGACCTGGACCGCCGGTGGCCAGACCACACCATGGCCGAAGATTCTACTTCCCCCAAAACTCAATGCCCGGGTTCTGACGTATGGTTACGATGCATATGTCGCACGTAAATCAGTCGCCTCGTCGAATCGTCTCATTAATCACGCTCAGAATCTTCTGGGGGACTTAACAGCGGATCGAAGTTTCTGCAATGCTTCCTCTCGTCCATTGATTTTCGTCGCTCATAGCCTTGGAGGTATAGTATGCAAAAAGACTATTCTTCTCTCCCAGAATGCCGCCGAACCCCAGCTGCGGGCTCTATTCGATTGCCTCGAGGGAATTGCATTTATGGGAACACCACACAAGGGGGCTTGGATGGCAGATTGGGCCAGGATTCCTGCTTCAGTTTTTGGCCTTGTGAAATCTACGAATGTGACGCTGCTGGACATACTGCAACGAGATAATCAGCTTTTGGATTCAATACAAGTCGACTTCCTGACCATGATCCGAAGACTGCGAGAAAGTGGTCGGGGAATCGGAATTGTCTGCTTTTTTGAAGAGCTTCCATTCCCTGTCATTGGAAAAATTGTGACTGAAGAATCGGCGACATTGGACGGTTATGATATTTACAGCATTCATGCCAATCATCGTGATATGGTGCGGTTTGGGTCAGAAGAGGATCCTGGGTTCAAGAGGCTGCTATGGAAGCTTCTTACTTGGTCTTCGCAAGTCGGTAAAAAAGTCCTGTGATGCATGTGGATTTTATTCTGAGTTAGCTGACTCTTTTGAAGATGACCAAAAAATAGAGCAATATACATTTTGTGCCGAGGATCGTGTCTGTCTCAGAGATTTGCAAACAACCAATCCCCGTGACGATAAGTCCCGCATTGAAGCTACAAAGGGTGGTCTTTTGAGGGACTCCTACAGTTGGGCTTTGGAAGACAAGAGATTTCAAGACTGGCATCTCATGGAAAAGGGCGGAGGGGTTCTGTGGGTCCTAGGAGACCCTGGGAAAGGCAAAACCATGCTGTTGTGTGGAATCATCGATGAACTCTCGAATATAGACCCGGGATTTATATCATTTTTTTTTTGTCAAGCCACCGATACACGCCTAAATTATGCAACGGCCGTGCTGCGTGGGCTGATCTATATGTTGATTGATCAGGATCCATCCCTCATTTCTCATGTTCGGCAAAGATACGACGAGTCAGGAAAGCAACTCTTCGAGAACCCAAATGCATGGTATGCACTGTCAGCAATCTTCGTTGAAATGTTAAAGCATATAGAGGACCCATGCTTGGTGATCGATGCCCTGGATGAGTGCACCACTGGGCTGTCTTTACTGTTGGATCTCATAGTTCAAGTGTCATCCGACCATCCCCACGTCAAGTGGATTGTCTCAAGTCGCAATTGGCCACAAATCAAGGAGCAAATGAGCATGATACCAGAGAAGAAACGGATTGTACTGGAGATGAATGAGAGTTCCGTGTCTGAGGCAGTCACAATATTCATTTACGACAGGGTTCAGCAATTGGCGAAGCTCAAAAGATATACTCGGCAGATTTTCGACGCCGTTTATTCATATTTGCTTTTGAACGCACAAGGGACATTTTTATGGGTTGCTTTAGTCTGTGAAAAGCTAGCTAGCATCCCCCGCTTGAGGACCATCGAAAAACTCACTGCTTTCCCACCTGGACTCGATGCGTTGTATAAACGAATGATGCAGCAAGTTTGTGAGCACGAAGAAGCTCCTCTTTGCAAGGATATACTTGGTCTAGTGTCAACTACCTACAGGCCTATCACAATCGATGAACTGACGGCTCTCATTGATTTGCCTGAGTACGTCTCGGAAGATGGATGTGAGTCGTTGGAAGAGATTATAGGATATTGTGGATCTTTCTTGATCATCTCAGAGAATACTATCTTGTTTGTTCACCAATCTGCAAAGGACTATTTGCTCGAAAAGGCCGAGCTCGACATCTTGCCTGATGGAATGGCGGGAAAGCATATTTTCATTCTTGAGAAATCTCTTGCCATCATGGATAAGGAACTTCGACGAAATATTCTCTCCTTTGGAAAAATAGATGGCTCTATCAACCCAGTGTATGATGAGAACATCTCCTTGGGCCCCCTTGCAAAAATCCGGTATTCATGCAATTATTGGATTAATCATCTGCAAGATTGTGATCAAGGAGCGGCTACTCGTGATTATCTCCAAAATGGAGGCTTGGTGGACCACTTTCTGTCGAAAAGGTTCATTTTCTGGTTAGAGGCCTTGAGCCTCACAAAGAGTGTTCCAAAAGGACTTGAGAATATGCTAAGACTTGAGGCTTTGACTAAGGTAAGTTTGTTACTATTTACTCTGAGAAAGCATCGCTTGACTAACCTAATAAAGCAAACACCACTCTTTGACCAAGTTCTTGATGCATCACGGTTTTTCCGTTACCACAAACATATGATTGAGCATCACCCTCTAGGAATATACAACTCAGTTCTTCTTTTCACCCCCACGTGCAGCAGAACCAGGAGTTGTTTTCAAGAAGAGGAGCCAGAATGGGTGACTATCAAACCGGCCATTGAAGATTGGACACCGTGCCTTCAAACCATTGCTGCACATAGCCACGTCAAACATTTGGAATGGGCACCCGGTGGAACACGGCTCACATCGATGGGCTCATATGGTGTCATCAAGCTTTGGGACTTGGCAAGCAGCAGCTGTGTAGCATCTATACAGGCGCACAGTCTGGCTGGCATGTCGATGACTTGGTCCCATGATGGGAAGTTTATAGCTACGGCCTCATCCGACCGCGAGATCAAGATCTGGGACCTAGAGAAAGAACAGTGCCTATTGACTCTACTGGGACATGAAGGTCCTGTAAAAGCTGTCTTTTGGTCACAGGACACAACACACCTTGTCTCAGTATCTTGGTCTTTGGAGGAAGGCAGATTTTCAAAGTTTTCACCATTGACCATCAAAGTTTGGGATCGAATTGTCGGTCAATGTGTGCTGACACTTGAAGGTGACAATAGCCAGATCCGCACTGCCTTCCCTTCATACGATGGAAAAAGCATTGTTACTGTGACATGCGATGGTATAATCAAGGCTTGGAATGTTTTCTCTAGCCAGAGATTTTCAAATCGGAACATCTTTCCTCAATTTGGCAGTCTCAGCCTCTGGTCTCATGATGGGATGAACCTCATTCATTCGGATTGGCTCTCCAATACCATTAAGATTCTGGATCCTACCAGCTGGAAGTCCATTGCAACTATCGATACAAAAAAAGGCATCCGGATTGTATGTCTTGCAATTTCACGTAACGGAAAGCTGCTTGCCTCAGCGTCAAGTGAGGGTCTCATCGAGGTCTGGGATCTGACTACGAGAAAACGTGCGTCAACGCTTGAAGGTCATTCTGATATCATTCATATTATGACCTGGCTCAAAGATGGAAGACTTGCGTCTGCATCTTCTGACACAACCATCAAAATCTGGGACCCAACTACTTGTCAATGTCTCTCAACTCTCAAAGGACATAACAGGGGAGCAAACTCTCTACTCTTGTCAGCTGACGAGACACGACTCATATCAGCTAGTGAACGTGGCTCAACCATCAAGATTTGGGACTTGGGCTCATCCAAAGCTGTTGGAGATCATACGCAACCCGTGAGAAGTGTCGTCTGGTCAAATGATGTGAGATGCTTTGCTTCGTATTCTGACATGGAAATAAAACTTTGGAATCCATTTACCGCCGAGTGCCTCTTGACTACTGAGAGCCACAGTGGCACTATTGATCAAATCTGCTGGTCACAAACTGGACGCCTTGCGTCTATTTCTTCTGATGGTATCCTCAGAGTCTGGGATTTATCAACTGGCCAGTGTTCAATGAGTATAGAGTCTGTTGAGCCCAGCGCTTCTTTGACCTGGTCACAGGATGGATCAAGGCTTCTATTGGCCTCATACGACAGCTTAATCAAGTCATGGGATGCAAAAACTGGCCAGCACATATGTACTGTGAAAGTAGACAAGATTGGATCTTTTGTGACATGGTCGCATGATGCAACAAAATTTGCCTCCGTGGCAGACGATTGGAGCATTATGATTCAAGATACATATACTGGCAGCTGTGTTTTACATCTCAAGGGACACCAAGATTCAGAATTTGACAATATCCCCTTATTCCTAAGACGGCCCATTATCATATCATGGTCGCAGAGTGGAACGCAACTCGCCTCCGCATTAGGATCGACTATCAAGATCTGGGATCTGGCAACTGGCCAATGTACCTTGGTGCTCGAAATCGAACAAAATGCCAGAGACTTTCATTTCCATTTCCCTCGTGGGCCCTTGTTTGGCGAACCAGGCCCTGGGTATCTGCATACGAACGTTGGGTCGTTCAATATTGAGCCGTACGGGAATTCGGCAACAGATGCTTCGGCAAGCCTTGTTTGTTCTCCACGGCCAGTAGGATTCGGTCTCAGTGAAGGTCGTTCATGGATCACCCATAACGGGGTTAACCTTCTAGCATTACCATCCGACTATGGCCCGAACTCCTCTATTGCAATGGCAGTATCAGGAAGCACCGTGGTACTCGGGTGCGTGACGGGACGAATCCTGATATTGGAATTCTCGAAAGACTTGTCTCTTGTGTAATAGTATAATCTCTTCAATACCAAAATATTTACGAAGGCTCAGTATGGCTTGCCACTATTCTGAATTCCGGTTCTTACGATTAATCAAGCAAGAAGAAAGGAGCTTTTGTTGGTTGAAATTCCATCCCTTAGGTCCTGGTCCACCACTCTCATCGTTCAAATAGCGATCTTCAGGGGTTATGGCTTGGAGTGAGATCATTTAAGCACGTTTTCCGCTGATACTGACGAGCTCAACCTGGCTGTAATGGAAAATATCAGCTTCCACATTCCTGCTTGGCCCTAAAACTTTGCTGGGCCCTAGAAATGGAAATAGATCATAACTTACAAGACGAGATCCGCCTCAGGGGGAATGACAGGGGGGTATCCGCTATAATATGTCAGTGTCTTTCTAGACGATTGTATGTTTTCGAAAGCAGGCGGATGTGTATTTGTCGGGTTCCACATATGAACTCGTGGGTATAACGTACCGCTCGCCATAGGCCATTTTGCTGCGAAAAGAAAGTCAGTAACGAATGGTTTTTTATTTTTCATATCAAGAGAGAGAAAACATACAAGGGAATTAGTAGGTAGGCCTTCTCGCCCAGGCTCATCTGGGGAACGCCAACGTCCCAACCTATGCAGGAGTGGTATTAGCAACCTTCAAGCCCTGTGATTGGAGAGTTGAGAGCATTCCAAAAATTCTATAGGAATTGAACATGGAAGTGTTCGGTATATGGGGACTAGCGCACCTTGAATGAGGCGTTGAACACCGATCTTGCTAGCAAGAGGAGTACCGCGGTCGTAGGAGCTGTCAAACCTGTTGATGAAAGATCAAATTAGCAAGGATAGTCGAGATGGTTGACAATAAAAGACGGAATAATCGGGTGCTCACTTCTTGCCCATAAAATTTGGGGCATCCTTGTCATACAGGCAGCCAGTGTAGTGCATCTCGATCATGGCACCGATCGGGGGGAAGTCAGTCTTGTTGCCATCCGAAATAACAATTTTCTTGAGCTCTTCAAGACGCTCGGGACCGGGACCGGAACCATCGAAACTCATTGTGGTGTGTAGATTGCGGTAGCTGGGAAGTTTGAATGAATAGAAGGAAGTGATGACTGAAGGAGAAAAACGAGGGGCTCCGAGAGCTTTATCCGCATTTTCTCCAAGTGGGGTTCTTGCCCTCACGACGTAATAGACGGCAGCCACTCACAGGCAGAAAAACAGTCCTGCTACTCCACCATTGGTTCTCAATTACGAGCCTTGATACACTACTGTAGAGCAGATGGCGTGCGACGATCACCTCTACGTTCTGCAGTGCATCAAGGAGGGGTAACGCCAAAGCTACAAGCCTAAAAGTTTCTCGAAATAGCACTCCATAGAGCTGCAGAATATCTTGCAGGGGGGGAACCATTTATACTTTAGTACATGATACACTCACTGTCTTTGGCTAAGTAAATGGCCTGGGAAAAAGCATCCGATCTGCGCCGACAGTTAGCGTGGCACTAAGCAGGGATCTGATTGGGGTGCCCAAATAATTTGAAATATGGGCTATCAGGGAAAATCCCCCAGAGCTTCACCATGGTCGGGCTCTTTCCCGAAGTTCTATTCGAATCTGGGGATAGGGCTTACCAGCTCATTGGATCCTTCCCCTCATGGGGACGTGGCGGGTGCTGTTTCGGGCGATAAGAGATCGATCTTACTCTGTGTGCTTAGCGGTGATGAATATTAAGTTTTAAATCCTTCATACGTGCAGGACAGTCCGGTTTTATTTCGTAGGTACATCCGGGATGGGATGCGCTCTGGTAATCATATTAACTTATTCGTGGGAAATCAGAGCCTGCCCCACTTGGGATAACTATACATTGCCCCAGAATTCCATATTTTTCAGGTCCTCCAGGGAGACTGAGGCGATTTGCGTACGCGGAAACCGCGCATCGGGCGCCGTGGCTTGAGTCGGCGTTTCAGCTAATTGCAGATAGTGCAGCTGCGAGATGCCTGTGCGATCTAAGAAATCCAGTACACGGTGGAAGTTTAGGCTGACCTGGTCGACGCCATGACTGTCATCTGAAAGACAGAAGCGGCCTCCGCGTGCTATAAACTCCTATAAGAGAAATCCTGATTAGCCTGGAGCTTAAACCAGCGTCTCGAGGATCACATACCTTGCAAATCTCAGCCTTGGGATACGGTTCACTCATTCCCTTCCTCAACGCAGCCCCATTGAGCTCCAACATACCCCCATAGGAAGCAATGAAATCCAGATTGCTCAGAATCCGGCTCCAAACACCAGGCCACGTCATAAAACTGCGCTCCATATCATCGCTCTTAAGCCGAATAAGATCAAAGTGACCCACAACCAGTGGCTTCAAGTCCTTTAGCATATCCAGCTGTGCATCAAAATAGTCTTCAAATAAGCGCTCGTCTGTCCCACCCGCAAGCTCCCGTGCACGTTCGTACATCGGTCGATCAAAGTCAATGGGTACAGTATGCATGTGGTGAACAGAGCCAACGAAGAACTCAAAAGGGAACCGAGATAGTGAGCGGTCGATGAGATCTTTAGACTCAGGTCGGATCCAGTCACATTCGAAGCCGATGATAATGTGGATTTGGGAGGCGTATTTTGTGCGGAGTCGTTGGGCTTGTTCCCAGTAAGCAGCTTCGTTGGATTCGTGCCAGGCTTCTGTTTGGCCAGCTTCGATCTCTTCGGGGTAGAAGTCTTCTTTGTGGCGGGGCATGTGCTCTGTTAGACAAAAGACTTGCATTTTCTTGGCGATTGCTGTTTGGATGACTTCCTCTAGGGAATCTTTTGCGTGGCCAGGGCAGAATTGGCCCGAGTGGCTGTGGTGAGAGAACGGCATGTTTGCTGTGAGTTGAGTCAGTGGTGTTCGATAGGACGGGGAGATTCAGTTGTGCATGGACATCTAGAGGTCTTGGAAGGAACATTGACATACCGGTAAGTCCAATTATCTCCTTCCTTTGGACTTGCCTGTGTTCCTTCGGTAGTGTGGTCTATGAGAGTAATATATGACCGAGGCAAACCCCGCGGAACAGAGAGTTGATCGCGGAGCGATAAGGATTTTCGCGCTTTCACTACCGCGACGAATGTACGGAATACACAGCTGTTTCACGGATTGGGTTTATGCCATGAGGAGACAATTTACAAAGAATTAATAATTATTTGATAGCATTTAGATATTATAGTACCATTCTCAGGTTTCAATTTATGTATAAGCCCTGGAGGTATTTTCGGGGGCACCAGGCCCATTATGTCCTTATATCTTGTGAGGTATGAGGCCTGAGGCCCAACAAGCAAGCGACTACCACTAATTGGGTAGAACCATGCCACAGTATGCCCAAGAACCTCCTCATTTGCATGTGCAGCATTGGCTTCTCGGCTCACAACATGATGTAGTGGGCTAACGCTTCGTCGCGCGCGGTGGGCTTTCGAGGACCACACCCTCCACGAGACGCATCTATTGCGCAGTAGTAGAAAGATCAATCAGATCATCCAAAGACCCAACAAACCCCTTCAACCTGCAGCCAAAACAGTCGCAACGACATACTCCCCATCATGAGAAATAGATAGCCGTCCAACCCGACTATCGCTCCCATCTTCAGCAGTCCCTAAATACACAATCTCCGGTTTGCGACTAAGCCCATCAACCAGATGAGACTGTGCCACACCCGTATTCACACCCGTATTCGAATCCGAGCCCGGCGCTTCTTGCACTCGAACCATAACATCCTTCCACCCGATCGAAGCCGCTCCGTCCGGGGCAGCTTTGCGCGCGGCTTCCTTCGCTGCGAATCGGCCTGCGAGCCAGCGCGTCATGTCGGCTGTAATGAATGAGGAACGCGACGATGTGGATGAGGTATTGTTTGAGTGTGATTGGAGGGATAGAGACTCTTTGAAGCGGTGGTGGAAGTCGCGTTGTTCTTGGTCGCAGAGGATGCGGCGGGTGAAGCGTGTTAAGTAGTTACCCCGGCGCGTGAGGAGAGCGGTTAATCGGGGGAGGTGGACGATGTCTGTACCGATATTCACGGCGAATGGGAAGGGTATTGGTTTCATTTTGATTTGTGCAGCGGGTGTGCAGACTCGGGGGGTTGGGAAGGTTTTTGAAGAAGAGTTGACGGTTAAGGTGTGAAGGTTCGGGATGCCGGCGGGATGGGAGCTGAGCTAAAAGTCGGACTGTGCGACCGTGGGGTATGGCATTGTCCGTTGGAAGACGAGGACTGTGATCAAGCTGGCTATGTTTTAGTCCGACCTGAATTATGTCTCAATATAGCTATGGCTTCAATTTTAGGCGACATCGACTCATGTCTACGATATAGCCCCAATGGGGATGCTCTACAATTCTGCTTTCAAGCCAACCTCGTCCGACAAGGATGGTCATGGAAGAGTACAGATACTCTACCATATACCTATAGTAATGGTGGTCTCAAGCAATGGGCATACGCTTCTCAGGCCTGAGAGCCAACTATTCTCGAGGCACAGAATCACAGATTCGATCGAATGATTAGAAGGAACAATTCTTCAATGCAGCGTACACGCCTCTTATGTACAGATCCATGACAATCCATCCATCGACTTCCGGGATCAGCCCGTTCGGGTTTCGCAGAACATCTCAAGACCGACACGTCTCGATGCAACGGTGCAGGGAAAACGACGAATGGGATGGGGCGACTCGACTCATGCATCACGCGGTTTCATATCGTGCCGATCCATAGTTAACACTCGTGTATAAGGTGACGAACGTTTAATGTCCGGAAGCGGGCTTCTTGTCGCCTCCATCAACCTCCTTCAAGAAGTTCCTGTGGTAAAGCTGTCAGTAACAAGGTACAGCTTCAATTGCGTAAGGCACCAGCTATAGGTAGCATCCTAGCTGATTCAAAGCTCAATTGGATTATTGAGGAGCTGATTTCACGTACTGGATGAAGTCACCCTCTTCCTTGGAGGAGGCGTTGATGGGGGGTCCGGCGGCGGTCTTGGGCTTGGAGCCACCACCGGCGGCGGCCCAGGAACCAGCGAAGATCGTGCCGAGAGTGGCCATGGCGAGCTATTGTCATCACGAAGATATTCGGTTAGCCTGCTGAGGTTTCTATCTGTAGCCGTGAACTGGACTCAAAAAGGGATAGGCGAGCGACGGTGCCAGCAATGGAGTAGGATAAATTTCGGCCACTTACGACGTGGGAGCCGACCTTCTTGCCGGCGATCTGGTAGTAGACGACCATCTTGAGTGACTGGTATGGGAGAGCTGAAGATTAAATGCAGCGATGTGGAAGCGGAATCCTCAGGCTTGACAGAGACGAAGTTGGCTCGGAGACCGCCTTCCCTGATATGGTTAGCGTGCCTGTATGACTCAGCAGCTATATATCATGTGATCTCCCGCAATGGCCCGTGAGGTTCATCAACAATTCTCTACTCCAAAGACAAGTCGTAAGATGCAAGCAAGGTGGTTCTAATTGGAGACCACTGGCTTCTGTTACATCTTGACCTAAAGGCTGACCTATGTAAACATGTGGAATCTCTTCATTGAAGAAATTATATTGCAAAAAGGCTCCATAGACTTGGTTAACTTCAAGAGGTCGATCATCATGACACACAAGGCAATATAGTATTAAAGATTGTTCAAACTGTCTGAAACAATACTAAGAAATTCAATTTGGTAATTTTTAGTAGCATTTGGCAGCAGTTTCAATAACCTTTCTCGACGTGGGCTTCAAAGGACATGAGAAAAACGATGTGTTTGTGGCTGCTGACGAGTCCAGGGATCGTGTTCCCAGAAGCAGATTAATTGGTTCAAAGCTTCACAGGAAAGAGTGGTCTTTCAGCAAACTCAAGTTGGTGTGGAAGCAAATCGTTGGGGTTCATCTAGGAAGAGTATTAGAAAGGCTTTCAGAGCCTAAAATTCTAGTGGGGCGTGGCAAATAATCATTACAAACATACCTTGAACTCGTCGAGGCAAGTTAGGAGTGTTTGTTGATCGGTGTCTTCTGTGACAACAAGAGTATCAGGGAGGAAGATAGACAAAGACTCGAACAATATGTTTGGTAGAGACGTTCTAAAATCTGAAAAGATCCTATTCCTGCCTGACTTGCGGCTAGGCCCGTCCAGATATATATTGGCCTTGCTTATCTCTGGCAAAGGCTCATATTTGAATGCCTTGATCTTTTTACAGAGCTTCCAAGGTTTTCCGGCATCAGAATATGACCTGTGCTGGCAGAAGTGGACCTTTATACTTGCGCGGCAGTTTCAATCAAGACCACACATATTGAACAATGTACTTGCAGGATTTGACATTTGTCAGCGCTAAATCATATCAATTGAGCATCTCTTGTTGATATTCGTTCCGTGCTTAAAGTAACTAGCAGCCAGATTAACAGAGTCGCCATTCTAATCGAGACTGACCATTGGTGGAGCGAGCATCAATGTCGTACCTTTGTAAATTGTTATTCAATACCAGGTGTCATAAACTGTATATCCGAATAGCTGCATCTGTACGGTTTCCGCGGGCTCTTTGAATTCTTATTTTCTTGCGTTAAACATTAGCCAGCAGTGTAGACCTGAGGATGTGAATGAGTAATGATTCTCCCTATAGCTTGTTCAATGCTAGGGGACTACCTCTGTCCTCAATTTACCATTTTGTCGTTTCTAGTTGACCCGATTCTTATACAGATTCTGTACTCCAGATCAAGATTTCCATGCACAAACTGACAGCTCCAGGCGATATGATAGATTAAAATCCATGACTCAGCCATTTTCGATCACCCGAGATGGCCCGGCATGTGGAAACCCACCGGGTAAAGCACGAGCCCAGTTTTCGGATCGAATAAAACTGTTGCCAAAACGAATCCTCTCAAAATGAAAATAAAGCATGTAGATCGAATAAACATCGTATCTAATCCGGCTAAAGCAAATATAGTTCACTTGGCCAGGCTCATTTGTGGTACCGGGCCGGGAAGTAAACTATTCCATGGTCAACGCTCTATACTCCGGCTATGGCTATGTCTTTCGGCAGCCACCGAGGTTTAACAATAGAAACTCTTATAAGGTTGGACCCGCCGTAGCCTGATCTTGACATGTCATCTCTCACTTTCGCGCCTGCCTGGCATTATCCTTTTACGATGCTCAGCGATTGAACCCTGCATGCACACGATCATTACCCTAGAGTTTTTTTTTTCGGTTTTTCAACCTTCATTGCTTGACTAGCATCATTCTTTTGATCCCATTTTCTTTAGAACGCTTCATTTACACGTGAAAATCAACATGGCTTCGGGTTCAATTGGCGGTGGTGGTGGCCAGGAGGATGTGCCGCCAGTTTTGCCGCCCCCAGGCAAGCCTTCTGCGCCAGGAAAGCTTTCTCCGCGCGTGCAAGAACTTCTGGATCGCTATGATTATTACGACGACCATTACTCTTCTTAGTAAGTTGCGATGGAATTGAGCAGCCCTCTTTTTCCCTTATTTTTCCGAATTTTTGCCTATTCGTCGCATCTTTGTCGAGTTGAGTTGTGGCGGGTGGTCTCGTGCATAGAGCGGAGCGGAGGAGACCGAGGGGCATTGCCCGCAAAGTCCGATAACTCCACTTCCCGGCTTTTTGCTGGTATGACATGATGACATGATATACTCCACTAAGCATTATCGAGCTGCAGCTACAAGTCTCACCAAAGCTCCGTTCAGCTAGAGAACAAGACCAAATAAACTAACCATGGACTCTTCGGATCCTAGCTCCGTCGACTCAAACGACACAAACTTCCGCTACGCAGCCTACGGAAGCCGCATTCGTACAATCCTCCTCTCCGCCCACCGCTACGTCGCCTACACCTCAGACATAGGCGAATCTTTCCGCCCAGTCGCACACCCGTGGCTCATCCGCTCTGCCTACGGTATATCCTGGGCATATCTTATCGGCGACGTAAGCCACGAAGGCTACAAAGCTTACCTCCGCAACCGCCGCGCTCTCATCCCACCCGGCGAGTCCTACAAGGATGCCAGCGACGTGCCGCAGACACAGATCATCCGGGGCATGGCTACGGGCAACCTCTCTCGCCCCCTGAACGGACCCAAAGATACGCTGGAACCCTGGCCTAGGACGGAAATCTCGCTTGCGGAGGACTATCGTATGGTGATGGCTAAGCGCGCCGTTTTCCAGAGTCTGGCGAGTATGGGATTGCCCGCGTTGACCATCCACAGTGTGGTGAAGTACTCTGGGCGCATGCTGAAGGGGAGCAAAGTCACGTTTTTGCGGACGTGGATGCCAATCGGGGTACGGTTTTTTCTCTTTTCTTCTTATTTATATGGCTTTATGAGGTTTATACTAATTCGGAATATAGCTCGGTCTATCGGTCGTCCCGTTCCTTCCCTACTTCTTCGACCATCCTGTTGAGGAAGCCGTTGACTGGGCCTTTGGCACCGCACTCCGAATTTACGGAGGCGAGGACGCCGTCCGTCCTCTGCCTGCGCATAACCGCAATGGGCACGCCGATGGCGCGTCGGGCGGCGGATCCTCCGCTACAACAGCCGCGGGGCAGCTTTCCTGGGAGGAATATAAGGCGGAACGGGATGAGCTTCGTCAGTTTCGCCGTGAGCAGAATGCTGGTAAGTGGTGGGGTGTGCTTGGTGGTTGGTCCGGGGGTGATGGGAAGAATAAGAAAGAGTAATCTCATTAGGGGGTCGGGGTGGTGTTGGGTGGAGTTTCTTTCTTTTTTTTTTTTTTCAATTTTACATTTTGCCGTCTTGTGCTTTTCTTAGATACTATCTCCCCTTTTTATTGTACATTATGTATCCTCCTCTCTGAGCGTTCAGTTTAGATCCCTACTTTCTGGTTCCAAGGTGGTAGATAATATTCATAGATGGCCTGGGCTGTGGCTGTTATATCAAGAGCATTGGGATATAACTTCTTCATTTAGTATGACTATGTATTTCCAAACGTCTTTGCCTGCTAATGGCCAGCAATATTTGTAGTAACTTTTTGTAGCCTGAAACACTGGAGTAAATTGCGATGATACCAGGAAATGGCTGATATATTTCAGTACCACAATGGAAGGGGTCTAGAATCAATGGCCAAGAGTAATGTTCTGATACGGGCTGCGTGTCAACCGTTGTTAAGGCAACCTTGTCCTACATACGAGTCTACATTGGATATCTCACATGCATAGACGCAGGGACGAAACCTGGAATTAGCTCAAGGTTGGCGAACGCGGACGCAAGGGCGCCTCTGTCTCGGCAACGGCGGTCCCTTACAATACTCATGATACATGACTACAAGAACAGGAAACATTGAAGTAGGAAATCTACGCCTATCATTCTCGGCTTCTCAAAATTTACTACACATCCATCACAACACAAGACCAGATATACATCTGTACAAAAAAAAAAAAAAAAAAGAGCATTCAAACACAAGGATCCAATTCAGCGCAGAGAGAGAGAGATAGGTAAGGAAAAGGAAGAAGTAGCGTCGGCTCGTCAAGTATTGGGCCACCCAGACCATTAGGGATATGCAAGAGTCCAAACATAATATGACCAGTAAAAAAGTAAGATTTCTTTCCGACGGCACAAGAACAGGAGTAAAACATTCGTCTCATTCGGTGGTCATAGTGCCATGGTAAAGTGATAGAAAGAAAAGAAAAGGGTATGGGAGAACACAAGGGGGAATAGTTCAAAAGAAATAATAAAAATGAAATGACACAGGTAGCGCCGGCAGGGACATGACGTCGCTCGGAGTATCAGAAGAATGATAAAAAAGGAAAGAGGTAAATGTTGGCCAATGCAAAAGTTCACATCGGGAAGATACATGATATATGACATAGTGTATCCTTTGAGGGGATGATGAACAATATAATAAAGTTTTGTGCAAGCTCTTCTCCTTCCCAGCCTCAGCTTTGTAGAGCAGAGGTAAACCCACTGATGGACAAAGGATAGTACCAACGTCGTCAAGTGGTTGAAGCTCTCTTCAGCCGAGGGATGGGGAGGAATAGAGACAAGAAAGAATCTGGTCTATTCATGTTGGTATAAGGGTTTTTTTTGCTGTTTTCCTTTACAGGGGGACCGTCTAGTTCCAGCCCAGAGAGTTCTCCGCCATAACGGGAGCACTGATCATCTGGGAGCGTTGACTGCCAGACACACGGTTACCAGCACCGATGACAGAGGAACCCTGGCTCATTTGGTCGACAGAGCTGGCGCGCTGATGCAGCTGCTTTCTCTTGCGATAACGACGAGCAACCCAGAACATAGCGGCACCGTAGGCGGCGGCACCAGCTACGGCACCGACAGCAATACCAGCGGAGCTGGCGCTGCCCTTGCTGCTGCTGGAGGTACCATCAGATGAGCCGTCACTACCACCACTGTTGTTGCTGCTGCCGCTGCTGCTGCTGCCGTCGCTACCGTCAGAGCCGGAGGAGGAGTCGCCAACATCACTGGGCCAGTTGCCTGTGAAGTCCAGAGGAATGGTAGAGTCAATCATGCTCATCAGGGCCTTGACAGTCGCACTCTGCTCCTCGGTGTAAAGAAGGGAGTTCGGGTTGTCCTTCTGGGACTTCAGCTTCTGGTAACCTTCGCGGGGGAAGTAGAAGATAGCAAGAGTGGCATTATAGCCAGTGTTCTCCCAGTTGTAGTAAGGCTCGAGAGCGAACATCTCAGCCTTGGCACCCCAGTAGGGCAGAGCATACTGCAGGGCCTGAGGAATGTACTCGAAGATTTGAGACGAAGACAGAGGGGTGGTAGCGACGAATGACCAGGGAAGGCTGCCGTCAAACCCGAGCTGAAGCAATACGGAGTCGGCAGGAGCCTGGGTGACACTGTTCGAAGGAGTAATCGAGTCAGGAAGGGAGGCAGCCACGCTGTGAGTGGCAGTGCTAGTGCTGACGGCGGACTCAGTGGTGGAAGGCTGGACTAGAATGCTAGAAGGCATCCAGTTGCTGGAGTCAGAAGAGGACGAGGTGGTCTCAGCAGGCTTCTCGGTGTGAGTAGTACTGGTAGTCTCAACGTGAGAAGAGGTCGTGGCTTCGGGCTCAGGAGTAGGCGTGGGAGTAGCAGCGGAAGTAGGGGTAACCTTGACGGTCTGGCTTCCAGTGGGAGTAGGAATAGCGCCAGAGCCAGTGGGCTTGCCAGAGCCACTTCCAGAGCCAGCACTGGGGGAGTGGGGCACAGGGATAACGGGAATCGAGCCGGTGGGAGTCGCGGGGCTACCAGTGCCGGTAGAAGTCGCGGTGCTATCACTGCCGCTGCCAGTACCAACGGGAGTGCCGCTGGGGCTTCCCGACTTGTGAGGAATCACACTGGCCAAGGGGGTAGGGATGGCACCAATGCCAGTGGTAGACTCGGTACCATCGAGAGCGGCCGAGACGCTGTTCAAGAGACTGGTGAGCGCATCGCCGGTTGCGGTGGGACTAGCGGTCATAGGAACGCTAACGGGGATGGTGGCCAGGCCGGTGCTGTTGGTGGTGGCAGTTCCTGTAGCAGTGGCCGAGTCGCTTCCCAATAACCAAGCAAGGATATCGCCACTCGAGGAAGCAGCGGTCGAAGCAGTGCCTGAAGCGGTGATTGAAGCAGCGGCGGAAGTCGTGTTGGCCGTGGCGGAGGGGGCAGCACTAGTAGTTCCGTTGGATGCGGCAGTGGTCGAGTTACCGCTCAAGAGGTCCGAGGCGGCACCCACGGCGTCACTCAACAGGTTGCCTGAGGAAGCGGACGCTGTCGGGGTGGCCGTGGTGGTGGCAGCGGTGGAGCTGCTCGAAGTAGTGGCGTCAGAATTGGTTGTATCGGCTGCAGCGGTGCTCGTAGTCGACTTGGTGGTCGTGGCGGCGTTTGAACGGGTCTCCGTGGTGATAGTGTGACGGTGTCCTTCAGCGTCGATGGAAATCACCACAACCACCTCCTGTCCGGTAGTAGCAGCGGCCGCAGATGATGTGGTCGCGGTCTCTCCGGTGATGTCGTTCACCAACGTGCCGAGTGGGTTTAGCGGGTCGGGGCTCTTGTAGGTGCTGTTGTGAACAGTGCGCTTGATATTCTGGGGGAAGTAATAGCGCGGTCGCTCCACGTGCGTCACCTCCTCATCTTGGATAGCTCGCTGCGCAGCCACCAGCTGGAAGCCCCCGAGGGACAAGGCGGCGAAAACGGACAAATAGTTGGCACGCATGTTGAGGCTGATTTGGAGTGCTTATGAGTCCGATAATCGAGGGTACAGTACGAGCAATTCGAACTCGTCTGTCAACACCTCAGGGATGAAATGGCCGAGGCCTTGTTGGGTATCTGCGATTCGAATCCGCCGAAGTTCCTGCTATGTTCACGAGAGTCGTTGGGACACGGTCACAACGTCTCACCGAGGATTTTGAATTATAGACCAAGAAACCGTCACGATAGGCAACCGAATCTTGAAGTGAGACCGGTCGAATAGAGCGATCGACTGGATAAACGAGTGGAAGGGGTCGTAAAATCTGAAACGACTGGAAAAGCAGCAAAAGTGAGTGTGGGCTGGGTAGCAGTAAGGAGTGAGCGACAGTCTACTTGAGAGTAGATGAGAACAAAAGCAAGCGGCGACCGTGGGATTATGCAAGGGGAGCAGAATTGGCTGGACCCAGGTCAAAAGTGCCGTCGTCGATGACGAAAATGGGAGAACAGAAAGGAGTGAATAAAGGTGGTGAATTAAAGAACATGCTCTCAGAGCAATCTGAATTAGGGGCGAAGTTGAAGGGAAATGGGGGCGGACACGTGTGGGCAGTCAACAACAACCGTAATATTACCAATCTTACCGTAAATTAAGAAATGAGCATTATCCACATTATTATCTACACGCACTCCACTAATGATTATTGGCGATGATTTTAGGTTTAATTCATGGATTCAAATGGATACTGTTTGATTATTTCATTTTGCCCTACGGACTACTATGCCATTATCCCAAGGTTGTTGTCTTATCGACCACATATGAATTCTAGACACATTATCTATACTATAGCTACCTTGTCTCTCAGCAACAAACAATCAAACTCCATACTTCTCCAGATCACGCAGCATACTAATGCAGGACATTGGAAGGAGTATGTCCACTGCAATCTACACAATTCCTTTCTAGCGAACTATGAGGCAACCTTCTACTCTGTATTTGGCTGAGATCGCCGATACGCTGGGAGCTTTTGAGCTGCACCCTTCCCAACCCGTTGTGCCGTACAACCTTCTCAGCCCAGCTGATAATTCGGTGATGGGATCAGCATAAGATAACTAGCTCAGGGGCAAGAAAATCGATCAAACCGAGATAACCCCCGTTAATTAGCAGGGTGGAGAAGGAGCAAGCCTCAAGTAACAGAAGGAAGAAAAAAGCCTAGCGGCACGGATAACTCAGCCTGGTTGCAAAATGGAGCAAGAATCTCATCTTTTTGGGTCAGGGTCTTTCTGGGTTGATTTGCTTTTCCACCTTATTTGTGTGCTCAAGGTTGACGATCACCACCCAAATTTCCTCCAGGCTTGGGAACCTGGAAGTGCGCATCCTAATTAAACCATTGCATTTCTAGCCTGGTTCTGGGCACGCTACCAGTTCTTTTGCCGCACAAGGTTCAGTCCGTCGCATGGCCCAGACCGACGGCGTCGTTGCGGTGGGGTCGAGGGAGACCACTTGCGCGTTCCTGGCCGTGTATGAAAAAGCAGAGTGCGTGGTGGTAAATCCAGAGCGGGACCATGGTCCTTCCCGCGCAGACATGATACACGGGGATTTCAAGCAGGTACAGGTCCCACCTTGCCCAATGGGGAACTAGTGGCTTGGTCCTGGACGCCAGTTTCGCTCTTGCCGCTGTTTCGGGTATTCGATCAACAAGGAGATCGAATTACAGTCTCTTGGTAATACGCTCCGTAGGCGCTCTGTCTTGAGCCTAGCGATTCTTCTCTGAGCGAACTTCGGCCTTGGTTCTTGATTTCTTGATTTCTTGGTCTACAGTAGTCCCGGGACTGA
Organism: Penicillium sp. IBT 16267x; assembly: GCA_028828865.1. Taxonomy (NCBI): domain Eukaryota; kingdom Fungi; phylum Ascomycota; class Eurotiomycetes; order Eurotiales; family Aspergillaceae; genus Penicillium; species Penicillium sp. IBT 16267x. The sequence goes on along the minus strand of JAQJZQ010000012.1, from coordinate 1,445,694 downwards.
CCCCTTTTGTTTTATGGATATCCTCCCCTTTGCTGACGAACTATTGGATTATGGTAGGAAAAAATCGCCCCGACGCTGACTCCGCGTCATGGTACTCGGGCGATTATTTAAGTTTACTTCCTGTTCGGGCCTTTCAATGCCACCTCAATGCCACCTCCAGGTTCGCCGTGAACTATCCAAAAATAGGGTGCTCAAAGGCGCAGCTATCTACGCAGTATGTTTGTGCACTTATCTCGTATGAGCTAGGATCAGTATCACAGACCACCGACAACCGGGTAAACGCACCTCGGTCACCGATCGACGATCACCAAAAAAAGAAGCAATAACAGAAACATACCAAGTCCCACGTGTCCCGAAGGGCCATGAACTGATCGGAATGAAGGGCGAACCGTTCTCGCGAAAGCGCGTCACTCGACATTCCTATGGCTGGTATTTGGTGGGGGTGGCCAGTCATCACGTTGTACGAAATACGCGCGAGTTGAACGTGATACAATTCCTTGCAGCTGCATTTTTCTCGCATATCCATACGCCTATTCATCCTGGTCTATAGTCTCTTCGCTAGAATATATAGACCCTAGCACCATTCCCATGCTAGTGGAAACAATACCCGTTCTACAAAGAACCAAATCCGCTAGACCGGGAGTCGTCGCCCAAAACTACTTAGTGGCCGGTTAAATATAGACGGGATAAGCCACTATTCAATTCCGACCCCAATCTTTCCGTCATACACTTGCACCTAAACTATTTCCATATTAAAATTTAGCGTCTCCCTGCTTCGTTAAAGCCAAGCAATCCAGGGCTTGAACCTTGAAACCCTTAAAAATGCCTTCATGGAAATCAAAAATACACAAAAGCCACGATCATCAACAGTACCACGGACCACCACAGCCGCTAGGCCTGTTCCTGAGTTGCGCAAAGCTGTCGGCCCCACCCGCCACCCACGATCATTTTTGGTCCTGGCGCTAACTTACCTAAGCACACAAATCAATTCTGATAGATCACGTGATTAACGTTCTAGACAATGGCCAAGTGGAGAATGTCGTCGTGGTCTGGACTTTGGGCTTGCGTCAAACAAAGGATTTCGTGCAGCATTGTGGATGCTCTGCCTTACGACGTGGAGACCGTTAGGCCCAGCCACCGCGGGGCACGTCATGTTGCCAGACGTTGAGGGTCTAGAATGTGGTTAGGGCTGGCGGAAGAACCGGAGAGGATATTCTAGGATACCGTAAAGCCCCGAGGTCAGCGTGGGTTTTCTAGGTAAGATCCGTAGTAATCAAATGTTCTGTTGAATATATGGCCAGCAGAGATGGTTCCATTGACGGATACCCGTGGACTAGGTATGCGTGGTACCTAGATCTGGGTTGAGTTAGGATATATATAATGTGCGACTTGGGCAGATGGTAGGTACCTGGATCCATGGACTTATTATCATTAGTCCTTCAGATCCGCCTACCTAGGTCAGTATATAACCCTACTTTTGGGTCCATGCTGCTCTCCACTATTGTTGTTTCATACCCAAGGTTGACAGTTGGAGGCGTCTCCAGGGCTGAGAAGAATACGTAGCTTTTATCTGTATAGCATTCACGAACTTCAAGCCCAGGCGGAAGGTTCTAGGTGTTTCCCAAAAGGAGACTCTGGACCTTTAGTCAAAAACTTTATTCTTTTTCCGCTAAGGTCGGGCTCTTACATCATATATCAAGCTAAGCGGGAGATAAGAGAGTTTGATTCTCTGAGTGTCTTACTGTGGAGTAGTATAGAGCCGCATATGGTTTTCATATCATTACAATGCTATTCTGAGTTTCTGCGGGAGCCTGGAAATCATCTGTGGCTGAGTATGGTTTAACCTAAGTGCTGTAGCTCTTTCGATGTTGCATGATCCAGGCTCGTGGGCCGTTGATTAATCACGTTCTCACATAATGCAATATATAAGGACGAAAAAATGAGACATGAAAAAGCATCATCTTGTAATCCAATATAAAAAGAAAAGACATTATATTGAAAAATACTTCTCAAACAGCTCAAACACACTACCGGCAACCTCGAGTGCTTTAGTTGGCCTGGAACCACCAAAATTGCAAAGGCACGGGGCGCAGATTACCTAGTATCGCAACACCATGCGCAAAAAGTCGCGTCAAAACGAAAGATCTTGCGCAGTCATTTTCTACTCATCACCGCATCTGCAACGCTTTCTTCCTTCCCCCCCTGCACCTTCTCACACCTACCCACTTCCCATCCACTTCCCATCCGAATCTTTGTTCAAATCTGCTTTGCATCTTCGTTATTCACGATGGAGTCTTTCGGCGAGCCTAGTATAGCTCATCAACAGACGAGTACTGCCAGACCCACGCGCCCAGGCCCTCACCTTTCTCGAGTGCACAATTTGGATGCAAAATTCTTCTTGAATCGCCCAGCGGAGGATCTCATCCCTGCAAAGTACCTGAGACGAGCAGAACATACATGTAAGTTTGAGCTTTCGGGTCATGGTCCATCGCAATATAGTCACCTTTCCCCAACTTTAACCCGGATCTTCACATGTCGATTACATACGCTTACTTTTTATTCAATAGCGACTGTTCAGCGCAAACCCTGGATCTTCCGTGGATCTGTTGAGGATGCCCGTGATGTTAACCAGGATGACTGGTCCAAAGTCGATATCCGATATAGAGGAGTCTTCAAGTCGCTTGCCAAAGTCCCAAATTTTTCAAAGGGACTGTGGGATGGCGGGTCTGAAGAGCATATGATGCAAACTGATATCAAAAATAGGCGAAGCCAGGGGCAGGTTATCTACGCGCTGATGAGTGAGGTTGGCGAGATGATTGACCTGCACCGACCTACCCGAGAAGGTGATGCCGTTTTTTTCTTGAAGTGAGTTACGAGCCATCTTTCTGGGCTGCATGATCAAGCCCTGTGGAAGCTGTCCATATTGACCACCGTTATCTTCACTCCCAGACCCCGAATTGTATCCACCACGCTTGAATACTGGACTGGATATCGCGAGAAACACAGAGACGGTCCCGATACTTCCGGTTTTCTCTCACTGGATTTTGAGCCTGATAATGGTCACTGTGTGCCAATTCTACCCGTGTCTACAGTAAGTCTGTTCCGCGGTCTGCAACTACCCACGCCCCATACACCCAGAGAATCTCCATTTAACATTCATTCCACCAACAGACAGTAAAAGAAGAACACCTCATCTCAGCCCTGAACCAAAAGTTCAAGCTAATCCTGGGCCAACTCCTCCTCCACGTTCGCCCCCTCCACATCCCCGGCGACAAACTTCCAGACCAAGAGATATTCCTGTTAGGTCTCCATGGCTCAAAGCTCCACCTCATGCGCGCCTACTTCCCAGGCCAAAAAATATCCAGCCTCTGGTGCCGCCGCGAAGTCCCAGGCCCAGCACCAGTTCTATTCCCACCTAGCCGCCGCCGCCGAGCACAGTCCTCACCTTCAGCGCCACACGCAGTGCACGTCGAGAACTACGATGCTGACACGGAGGATGATTTCGATAAGGCGGATGAAACCATGAATCTTCCCCCAACCACGGGTGCAAACACGGACACAGACATAGAAATGACTGGATATCCCCGTCCACCCACCCGTCGAGGACGCGCCGGTTCCCTTCGCAGCCCCCGTTTCTACGGAGCAGAGAATATGGAGCGGATCCGTGAGCGCATCGAAAACGCCCATCTACGCAGACTAGATTACGAGTTGAATCCGCGCACCTTCCGCGTTCTAGCTACACGGGAATACGATCTGTGGGTGAAACAGGATTTCACAGCTGCAGTACAACTACTCGCTGCGTTGCAGATATACCTGCTTAGCGGGGAAGCGAAATGCGGAGCGATCCAAGAACTATTTGAGAAATACCCCATCAACGGTGCAGATGAAGAAGATGAAGATTCTGATTCAGACTCTGATTACCTGTTTCCCGGTGTTCAATCTGAAGAAGAGTGGAGTGTGTTGATGAGAGAGCATATCGAGAGTGAGGAGAAGATGATTGCAGAGCAGGAAGAGGTGTTGAGACACGATGAGGTTGCAAGATGGGCGGAGGAGGATCGGGTAGCCAGAGTTTCGGAGGCGATGAGGTATGGGGGTGAGGATGGGAATCCTAGTTTGCGGGAGGCGAGGAAGCCTTGGTGGGAGTTTGTTTGGGATGATCAGGAGGGGGTTTTGAAGGGTAACAATGATGAGGATGAGGATGCGGATATGGGGAATGTTATGTAGAGGATTTTACAGAATGGTTGAATATGTCCTCGACATTAAAGTAACTAGCAAGTTGTTTCTATGCTGAGAAACATCAGAATGTAATATAGGGTTACATTTGTTTCTTCATTCTTAATCTCGTGATTCTTATATGTGAAATGGACGTAAATGACGACGCTAGATGACTGCACGACTGGGGCACAGGATGGGTATTGAAAGGTGTAGAGTAGTGAGATCTGCATCAAAATTTCTCCTTCGAATGAAGAAAGACCGATAATCTAATCGACACAGAAAATAAAAGGCAATATACCGCCACGGTCAGTCCCGGTGACGCCGCTCTGACTCGAAGGCTGTGAAGCCGTCAATCCCGTAACCATCCTGTCCCCCAGTACGGAAGTACTCAACAACTACACCGATAGCATAGCACGATGCTGCTGTGACTGTACTAGTCAAGATCATTCGGCGGAAAATCTTGTGAGAAGTTGACTCTGGGTGGGACGATATGGGTTCCTTCGCACCTCTTGATTCAGAGGCTGGGAGTGGCTACAAAGTCGACCAGTTAGGATGGCGAGTGGAATAGACAGCTTCACTCTCTGCTCACCTGGTGGGTGAAAGACGTGCTCGAGGAGCTAGCGGAAGTTCTGGTCGGGTAAGAGTCATGTCGGAGGAACTGGGCAGTGTCCGCTTGAAGACTAGGGTCATGCTCAGTGGTGGTTTGCGGGATGACGTTGTCCGCCTTTCTGAAGACCAAAATGTTCCCGCCACCAGTGGCAATCTCATAACCATCACGCTGCATCTGTTCGAAGTATGGAACGAACTTGCCAGGATTTTGGAGGCGAGACAGGACGTCGACGAGAAGACAGGATTCGTTCACACCGAAGAACAAGTCAGACTCGGCTGTGGTTACTTGCGACGTGGCGGAGTCGAAAGTCAGAATGCGGTAGACAGCAGCAGGGGAATCCTCAGTCTCAGAGACAGAGCTATTTTTGGCTTGTTGGATGGAGTCACCAATGGGGTCTTCAGAACCAGAACATTCAACCTCCTTGGCCAGACAGGGCTGGGCGTTGATATCTGCATTCAACAAAGCATAACGGGCCCGGATATCGCTGGCTTGCAAAGAGCTCAGATCCTCAGTCAAGGTAGGGCTGCCACCAGCTGCCTTGGAGATGGACATGGCTTCTAGCTCATTGCCAGGCTGGCAGTTTTGGGTGACGTTAGCCTGTGTTGTGTGGAGATCATCAGGGACCAAAGAGGGTTGGAACTGTCCATCTTCAGTCTCGGAGACCGGCTCGGCGGTCAACTTCGCTTCCAGCTCACTGCCAGGCGGGCCGTCAACGATTGATTCAGCTGTGTCGCTAGCTGTTCCAGAAGAAGACATGGGAGCAAAGTTTGCGTCCAGCTCATTTCCCGGGGGACAGTCAACCAAGGTATTTGTGGATTCGAGAGGGTACGTCTCATGATCATTCGACAGATAAGCTTGATCCGTATCAAGGGTGGAATTAGAGGCGAATAGGGCCTCCAACTCATTATCAGGAGCACATTCAATGTTTGCCCCGGACTTTAAGCCAGCATCCACAGATAGCTCCTTCATGTGTCTTGAAGGTTTGAAGGTCTCAGAGTGGGGCTGGCCAGAATGATCGAATTCAGATGTGAACAACGTCTCTAACTCGTTGCCAGGAGGGCAATCGATGTTGATGTTTAGCCTATGAGCAGACTCTTGAAAATCCCCAGTCTTAGTCCGAATGTTCTGGTAGCTGGTCGGAATGGAGGTGAAAAGGGCGCTTAGTTCACTTCCAGGAGGGCAGTCGACCGTCTGAGAATTGAGCGACTCTTTGGGAGTCACTTCTTTAGGGGCAGCCCCCGGCTGCAATTGATGCTGATCGACCAGAGATGGGTTGGTGGCGACATTCGCCTCCAGCTCACTCTCAGGGGTGCAGTCAACAGCAGGCTGCGGTTCCTTTGGTACCATACGACCACTAATCGGGTCATATCGGAGATCATCTCGACTAATTTCTGGAGACTGGGTGAAGTTGAAGTTCTGGAGGTGTGCCTTGGGGTGAACATCAGACTCGGCCATAGGGGTCTCGGAATTCATGAATGACCACAGTGAGCCTGGCCGAGTTTGATGAAGCTCGTCCATTCGTTTGAAAAAACCCATTTGCCGCCCAAAAATGGCACCAAAAGGGCGTTCAGAAAAATGACTTTTCAGATGTGACATCCGCTCCAGGATCTGTTCCGGTTCGGATTCCCAGAAACCCATCTTTCCGCCAGCGAAGATGCCTGAGAAACCGGAGCGGGTGCTGGTGAAAGGTTCATGATGGGACTTTTCGAAGGGCCGGGCTCTTTCTGATTTATCGCGTGGACCATGGGTGTTGCGAGCAGCGCAGCATATACTTCGACTTTGGGTGGTATGATAGGGCACTAATTGGGACAGGGACGGGCAGGCAACACCAGGCCTAGACGCCGCGACAGCAGAGAATGCGGCTGAAGAACCCATGATGGAATTCTCGATAATTAAACAGGATTGTATTCGATATAGAAGCTCACTGGATGGTATTCACAGAGGTGGGATTGTTCGCGCGTGGTCTAAGCTTCGAAGGTGCCGTAGATCATATCCACACCAAACCCACACAATCTAAAGCGGGTCGCACTTATCTGATGCCCCTGATGGGTCCACAGGAGCTCGTTAGAAAGGAAAGGACTTCCAAAGGACTGTGACTTTGGAGCACGAAGGCAGGAAGGTAAATATGATATTGAAGATAGAAACAGAGAGAAGAAGCCAAAAAAGAGAAAGGGTATTGATAAGGGAGGAGGTATGACGACGAGCGAGATACCGCATGTAGGAGGACAGCCCTCCAGACATAGCGGGGGATAAACTGAAGAATGGGGTTAACCAATCATAATCGGGAAGTCGCTTTACCCGCTGACTTTGTAGCTAATTTGCTGAGGTCATCAGCACTTTGACGTCACACTATTTCATATAAAAATTATCATTCGCGATAATCCCACATAACCTTCCTTCCTTGATGTTCCATATCGTCATCCAGTATGGAACTCAGATCTAAGTCGTCTCTGGTCGCTATGACTTATGTACGTGTACTCTTGGTCGATTCATAAAAGCAGGTGGAATCAACTGGGGGTGTCAATGAATCCATTGATCCAGAATCGTAGCCCTTCAACCCCTTCCTCCCTGCAGAGAGCCCCACGGTCCTCTGCCATCTCAAGCTCTTCGGCAGCCACACCGATGCTCCACTTGAAACGCTGAGCCGTTTCTTGTGCAGTAACGGCCCGACCGAATACCGTCCCATCCCAAGGAACCGATTCCTCTGGCGGGACTCGCCGTAGCTCTTCCATCCAGTCTTGGAGTTGGCGAAGTGTCTTTTCGTCGCTCCAGTCATATTGCTGAACGACCAAGAGCCCGCTCTTGAACCGTCGTAGGCGAACCGGTAGTCTGAGCTTCTCCCAGAGCTCCGCAGCACGTTGGAAATCCGACGGGCTGATGAGTTCCACTCCATTTCGTGAACGATTAAAAACCGACCATAGATCGATAAGACTCATGATACCCCCTTCTCGTTGTAGAATGCCTTTGCGGTCATCAGTCAGGTATTCGGCCAAATCGCGTGCTAGTTCTGATAAATAAAGATTCTCCGACCCAGAACTGAGCATGTCCTTGGTGGTGACCATCCCCAAGGCTGCTGCAGATTCAGATAAGACCGCATCAGTCTCAGCGGACCCCTCGTTGGTGGACATGCCGGACTCTCGTGCCAGAGTTTCAGCCAGCGCAACAATCTGCTTTGCTGAGGCCATCAGAGCTTCTAGATCTTCGAATGCGTTACCGATCACTAGTTGATTGTTCATCCGTGCTTCCAGTCCTCGTTGTTCCAGGCCCGCAATTCCCACGGCGGATACTCGTGGAGGTGCTGGTTGAGGACTCTCCAGCATGTTGGTGGAAGCAGTAGTTGTGGGCGCACTTGATGTACTCTGTGATGGGGGAGGCACCGGGGGTGCGTTTTGGAGTAGCCATTTCCGCTGGATAAGGGCGTTCTTCAATCTCTCATGAAAGGTTTTATCTCCACCTCCACGGAAAGAGAGCTTGATGCTCTCGCTCACTTCAGTGTTCGGAATTCGCGATTGTTCGAAAAATGGGGCCGGGGAATCAGCGCGAGGATCACTGGTTCGATTTGAAGAAGCTGTTGCAACTAATGGCGCCCCGCACATTTCACAAACTATAAGAGATGGATGGTTCACAAAGGTGCACCGAGGGCATGATACGGAGTCTGATGCAACAGGCGCCGATTGATGGTCAGTGCGACGGCTCGTATTCTCTCCAATGGGCACTGAGCTGGGTCGTGGAAGAGGAGGTTCCCGACTGGCTGCAGCACTGATTGCAGCCTTTAAAACGGTTGTAAAAGGTGGCTTAATACCGCATGCTAGGCATGGTGGCAAATGGGTTGTCGCTTTCGCTGTGGCAGGATCAAAATTTGAAGGCACAGGGTTCGAGAAGGAGCAAATGGGACAGATCCACGTCGAGTTCAATTGGGTGGAAGGGGGTTTTTGAGGGGCGATTGCCGGTGGAAGGGTAGAAATCGGCTTGCCTGAGCGTGGATAGAGGGTCGATGGTGGGGGCACGGCAGGACTAGACGTTGCACTGCGCGACTTATCGGTCTTGCTCTTTTGCGGTTTGAGATATATTGTAATCTTCGGAGATGATTTCAAAAAGCCTGCCTTTGTATATTTCCCCTATGTTAGTCGCGATCACTTATCTTGGAGTGGGGGGACGGGGGGTAGCTCGAACCTGATATTCAGCACGATCGATCTCCTTAATATCAATCGCCACAGAGCATTTTCGAGGATCATTTGTCGCTACATAGCATACTCTATGAGATGTCAAGTAGGCATGGCCATCTTGATAATCGGGGATCTTGTATTTCCTGGTCAGGACTATCAGTAAACATATCCAAGTTCATAGCATCATCACAACAACAGTGTAAACCACTTACCCCTCATACAGCCCCACCGCATCCTGGACAAAGAGAAGAGTCTCGTCAGGTAACAGTAAGGGTCTAAGTGCAGTTGTCAGGTCCAAAGACTTGAAAAACATCTAGCAGGTTCACACACGGTGATAGCTCTGGCTTGGCTTGCGATAACAGATAAAGCACCGATGACGGGATCCGGAGGAACTGATGTTCCGGCCAAGCGAAAGCAGATCGTCCCTTCGATTCTTGTGTGTTTCACTCTCACAAGGTTTCCAAGTCTTAATATCCTTCTTAACCCTCGAATTCAAATCCCAACTTGCACTCTTCGTCGAATATCCTGAGGCGTAGGAGCGTTTCTTTTCTTCTGTCTCCTCTCTTCGACCACTCCCAGTTCCCCCCCTTTCCCAACGTAGCCATTTTTTCTCTCGTCTCACCTTTCGATCTTCCATCTTTTCCATCTCTTTTTTTCTCTTTTGCATCATCACAACTCGTTTCTTAGAAGTTGGGATGAGCTCTAGCATCCCTCCGTGGCGTGCCACCGCCTCGGCTCCTTCTCCCGCAGGAGCTTTTCCAACTGGTAAGCAGAAGAGGAGAACCTATATGACCTGGCTTGGCGCTAATTTCGATCCAGCGACCCCTGCCTATATTCCAGTACAAGCCCGTCGTAGCCTCAACCACCATAACAAGTCCAACCTTTCAACCCTGAACGGAGCACATCAACCCGCGATGTCGACAACGGATACAGCCCAGGCACGAGTGGAGTTCTCCCCTGCTATTCGCACCTATGTGCAGCGATGTTTTGCTCCCGAGAACCAGATCGCTAGCGTGAGCACCGTCGAAATGCAGGAGAAGCTCCGAGAAGTCATCACCAACGCGGCGGAAAAAGATCGACTCAACGCCATCGACTGGGAGCGACTGCAACTACCGCAGGTTATAATCCAGAACGAACGCAACAAGATCTTGGCCAACCCCAGCGTCTCGAGCTGGGCGATGTCAAGCCAGCCCGCATCTCCTGGAGATGCCTCGCGCAAGCGCAAGTCGACAGAAAATCAACAGTCTGAGCCTGACTCGCCACCTTGGAGAAAAACTAACAATCGCAATCGTTTTGAAGACCGAGTCACTTACCCAACAACAGAGAAGAAAAGCCGCATGGCACTGGACGTGTCAAGTAAGTCCAAAGCTAATTTGGAGATGAGGAAGAAGCGGTTTGAGGGCGCTGGTGCCACATACGGGAATTCGGCCACCTCTTCTCCCCAACCTGAAGTGGACCAAGGACCCGTCGTTGGGAGATGCGAGAAATTGGAGAAGAATTACTTCCGTTTAACTTCTGCACCGAACCCGGATACCGTTCGTCCCTTGTCCGTCCTGAAAATGACCCTGGATCTCTTGAAGAAGAAGTGGAAGAAAGAGGGCAACTATGGCTACATTTGTGACCAGTTCAAGTCCCTTCGCCAGGACTTGACAGTCCAGCACATCCGGGATGAGTTCACCGTCTCTGTGTACGAGATTCATGCGCGCATCGCCCTGGAGAAAGGTGATCTTGGTGAGTATAACCAGTGCCAAACCCAACTGCGGGTTCTCTACTCGCAGCAGCTGGGCGGCCACCCGACGGAATTCAAGGCCTATCGTATTCTCTATTTCATTTACACTCGGAACTGGACCGCTATGAACGATGCACTAGCCGATGTGACTGCCGAAGACAAGAAAGATCCCGCTGTCAAGCACGCTCTTAATGTTCGCTCCGCTCTCGCGCTCGGAAACTACCATCGTTTCTTTATGCTCTACCTGGATACCCCTAACATGGGCGCATACCTTATGGATATGTTTGTGGACCGTGAGCGGTTGAGTGCTCTTGCCGCCATCTGTAAAGCGTAAGTGTGTCCATATTACCCTACATCTCACCTTGGTTACTGACTCAGACAACAGCTACAAGCCCGACGTGACTATCCGGTTCATCACTGAAGAACTGGGCTTTGAGTCCGATGAACAGACCGCACGTTTCGTCATCGATCACTCCTCTGCGGAGCTGCTCGAGGAGAAAAGCGGGACTGTGAGGCTGTTGACTGGCAAGGCGGGTGGCCTGTTCGAACAAGCCAAGGCAGAAGCCCACCGCGTCGTTGACATCAAAGGCCAAATTTAAAGCCGGTTTCGATCCAGAATTTCCCGTCCCGGGGTTTCACGTTAATCACATTTAGGCTGGTCCCCCAAATCCTCATATTTGCGGCCGCCGTGGTTTCCTTGTCTTAAGTTCATTTCATTTTTCAGAGCGACAGGCGTTATTTTGGTTTCCCCCCAATCCTCGAACCCCTCCCTCGAGTTGTGGCATCTTTTCGCGATTCCCCTTCCCAGCTTTTCAGCCCTCCAGCATTCCCGAATCTTACATTTGGAGTCCAGCCATAACTTTCAGCACGACCCGCGACCATACTAATATTTTGCATATTTGGCATCGATGGATGCATGGATCTGGCGGAGTGCATGTGACTGTTTGCTGGCGTTCCCGAGTAGATATCTTTTTACCATATTTACAGCAGATTACATTTGATGACAAAAATTCAACTTGTATGCATATTCATGATGGTGCCACCTTTTCGCCACTGTAATGAACCTTGGGAAGTGGCTTGCCACGGGATGTGTTTCAACCAACTAACTAACTACCGATTGATGCCTGATTCATCAGGTAGCAACACCCTAAAATTGCGTTATCACAAATCTATGGTTCGTACTACATGGAAAGGATGATGTGCGGGGCTTTGCCCGCTAGATTTCTGAACCCTGGACATGAGGTATTTTGACTGCTTTCACTGGTCTCCACGTCCCTCTCGGCTCTCGTGCAACCGACATTTAGTGACCCATACAAGCCTAATTACCGCCGGGCCACGTGGGTCCCACGTTGTGGCAACTATGGGACAGAGGGGCTCTTTATAGTGGCGCGTACCGTTCCCCTTATAGTGTCATGACCTAGACCGATTAGCGGGGGAGATAAATTAACTACAATTACTGTATAAATGATAGTTTAAGACATTTATCGCATTTACGATTTATACCCCGTATAGCGGGAAGAGTTAAATATGTACTAAAACCGGCGTATTGCTGACATTACTGATCCTGGTAATTCGATCAATCAGGAAATCTTGACATCATAATTTCCCCCATGATCGGCGCCGTCTTGACCAACTACGGTTAATGGAATGATCTTCTGCACCCCTATACGGAGTAAGGAGTACTCCGAAAATAATAGGTATAGAACGTCGCCCCCAAATGTCTTCCCCAGAAATTCGCGCGAACCCGAACCCTGATTTACAACCCATAATCAACCCTATCTTGATGATTAATGTAGGCGTATCTCGTACCTGGAAGCTACGCAGGGAATTGGCATCCGGCTCACTGGGAAATGCTCCGTTAGGCGTAGTTCACCGGGCGAGTGCAGAAGCCGTGCATGTGAGTCTCAGAATTTAATTTATTTGGATCTAAACTTGACGTTTTTGATTATCATTTCATTCCTGGTGGTACATTCAGATCTAGACGCTCCCTCGAAAGAGATGTCTCAATGACAGTAGCTTTCTCTTTATGTCTCCCTTTTCTTTGACGTATTTCTTTGTTGATCGCCTGGAGCAAGGACAAAGACCACGACGATTCCAGCGTAATTGGGGTGGAGACCGTCAGATCCACGGTTCCTTGGACCACGGAATCTGGCTGAGGGGTGGGGGGCCCTGAGAATTGGCAACATGGATTCTTGGATTTTTTTTGGCGCCTTTCTCTCGGGGATTGTGCAAATCAGCGTGACTCGAGGGGGCTTGTGGTTATTAAAAGACAGACCAGTAAGAAGGCATTGGACAATTTCTAGGATGGCAGGGTGTGATCATTAGCCGCCGATGGCTTCTGCCCAACGAGATCCCGGCGGAATGGAGGGGGTATTGTAATTAAATTACCTGGTAATATACCTAGACGTGGACACTTCCAACATTTAAGGATATTCTGTTCAGCTGGAATGATCAGCCAAATTAACCACTGCACAGATCCGTGCAATTTAGTGGATGCATCCAAGCATTTCGTACTCCGTAGAAGTCTAGTCTACTTATCAGCTCGCGTACAAGTGTGGCTCATTCTTTTTCTTTTGCCACAGCTAGGAACCCGGTCCACGTTCCCTGGTTGACGTACAGTAGGCTTCTGGAAGGGTTATGGATCCATAAAGGATTGAATCACCATTGGTGTTAGAATTACTATAATAGAATTAATTGCCTTAAAAAAGAAAAGAAAGAGAAAAATAAAAGCGGGCCTTCACATCCAGCCCGTTCCTGTGGTTGGAACCGCAATACGCAGATTACAACATCCTGGGTCACTCACTGCTTCTTTGCTCAGTAACGTGCTCGTGCTCGCTCCCAAAAAAAAAGTAGAAACCTCCCTTTTGATTTCCTATTTCTTCTTCTTCCTGGTATCCTTGAAATCAATACTTCTCTAACTTGATCCGCCTGGGCTTCTGTTCGACATGAAGGTGAGTTCCCACAGCCCCCCCACTGAAACATTACCAACTCAGAGGGTATTGTGCGTATCATTTAATTAACCCGCAATCCCCAGGCTATCAGGCGGTCCTTGAAGGGCGAGAAAGATCCCAAACATCACCACATCTCTATTACCCCTAAGTCCGCCCTTGCCATTCTACCTCCCAAGAAGGTGAGTTCATTTCCCTACTGATTTCCCTTCCCCTGCGCGTGACTATCGTGTCTTCCTTTCCCACCCCACCCAGCCACCAAAGGAGAAGAGGGGGCAAAAAGAGTTCCACAATTTCAATATTCCAGACAGAAAAGACGACACGCCCCTCTCTCCCTTCGTGTGTAACCTGTGCTTGGCAAGTGGCTGACGCACTTCGTGCGCGCGCAGGTAATCAAAGCTCTTTACGACTACAAACCCGAACCCGGCACCTCCCAGGAATTGGCATTCAGCAAGGGAGACTTCTTTCACGTTATCAGCAGGGAGGACGACGAAGACTGGTACGAGGCTTGTAATCCACTCATCCCTAGTGCCCGGGGCCTCGTGCCCGTGTCCTTCTTCGAAGTTATCGGAAAAAACCAAAGGGATAGTGGGGGTTCGGTCGATCTGCATAAAAAGGACCACCACGACTCTGGTTTCGCCGACCGCAGTCCCGCTCCTGACTCCTCTCCCAACAACACTCGCCAACCAACTTTCAGGATGTCTGCCATTGCTAAGGGCCAGGGCGCCATGGTTTATGGTATCGTCCAGTACGATTTTCAGGCGGAGCGTCCCGATGAATTGGACGCTCGCGCCGGCGAGGCCATCATCGTTATTGCCCAATCCAACCCGGAATGGTTTGTCGCGAAACCAATCGGCCGCCTCGGTGGGCCTGGTTTGATCCCCGTCTCCTATATTGAACTGCGCGACATGCAGTCTGGTCAGGCGGTGACGGATCCCCTCGAGGCTGTGCGACGCGCTGGAGTTCCTAAGGTGGAGGAATGGAAGAAGATGACTGCCGAATACAAGAACAGCAGCATCACCCTGGGGAAGATTGACTCCTCGCCCACCAACAGTGGCATGGGGCAAATGACTGGATCAATCGACCAGATGTCGATGAGCTCAGGAAACTCTGGCTCTGGCCACATGAGTCAGAATGGTAACGCCTATGTGAGTTTTTGATCGCATTCTTTATGGATGTGGCCTTGCTAATTGTTTCCTTCGCTCCAGGGATATCACCAACGCAATGCGAGTAAAGGAACCCTGTCATCGCAGGCCCAACCGTCGCAGACCCCCTCACAAAACTACCCGCTGCTTGCTCCTGTCGCCGCTTCGATTCCCCGCTATTGCTTTGATAACGACAAGTACTGGTATATTATCGAGGCCAAGATGGAAGATGGTCGCTGCTGGGAATTGTCGCGTTATTACCACGACTTCTACGACTTCCAGATTGCGCTTTTGACACAATTCGAGGAGGAGGCTGGTAACCGAGGTCGCCAACGAACACTGCCATTCATGCCGGGCCCCGTCACCCATGTGACCGATGCGATCTCCAATGGCCGCCGACAGAACCTGGACGAGTACATCAAGAAGCTCCTGGCGATGCCTCCACACATTGCTCGCTGCACACTGGTTCGTCAGTTGCTTGCGCCTCGGCCAGGAGACTTTGAAATCGACCCGAGCGCATTTGGTGAGGAGGCACGGTACTCGGACAACTCCCACCACTCTTCCGGCGTGGAGCCCTCCCAGAGTGTATCGCGACAGTCTTCACAGGTACCAATGAACGCATCGCAAGATCGAATTTCGCAACAGCAACAACAGAATCTTGGCGCACCAGGCTCGGCACCTTACAGCAATGGTGCCCCGCCACCGATGAACCGACAGGCAAGCTCCCTGACCCAAGTCTCAACCACCTCAAACAGCGCGATGAAGGTCAAGGTTTTCTTCCAGGATGATCTTATCGCCATCCGTATTCCCAACGGTGTCAGCATGCAACACCTCAAGGACAAGCTTTCAGATCGACTGAAGATCCAGGAAGATATTATCGTGCAGTACAAGGACGAGTCCACTGGCACCTATATCGACCTGCTCTCTGATTCAGATCTGGATAATGCCATGCAGCGTAATACGAAGCTCACTCTGTTCGTTAGCATTGCTTAAACAAAGCAATTGTTTTGTTGTCGCGGTTGTGATAGACCTCCTGCTCGGTGCAAGGTACTGTTTGATTTCCTGTTATGTCGTTTATGCCTTACTTGATTTTCCTATTGTTCTGCAATGAGTATGGCGCATTGGAGTTCGGGCATCCCATTTTCGACACTCTCCGTGCTCCATTAGCCCTTTCAGCGATTTGCACTTGATTTTTTTTTTCGAAGGGGAAGATGGTGTTACGAATATTATGCGTGATGTATGGTATGGATTTTCCTTTTTCACCAACCCTTCTTTTCTTGCAAATGCTTCAGTGATCCTGTTCAGAGGTATCGTTTTAGTTTCTCGTTTCTCGGCTACCATTTTCATTTTCTTATTGCGATATCTCTACAGTTCTCGGGTAATATACCCCAGTCTGCGTGCTTCGGTGACATGTACATATGCTCCTTTTCTTTTCGTGCATATCTAGGAAAGGCTTCCTGTTCTACTTGTGACCGAGCAATCAAATATAATATCCTAAATTGTATCGATCCCGTTCACTGCTTCCCGGCGTCCAGTTCTAGTTGCCGATAATAACCGATCCCCTTCCGAGTCACGGGTTTCGGTACTCCGTAGATCGGCCCGTTCTTTTCTCGCCCTGACAGCCATAGGATGACCTCCGATTAGTACATTATTTTACCATTGTAGATATTGCGACATTGTGTGCGAATTTGACCTGAAGAGACCACCAGCGCACCGCTGAGCCCTCATTCTTCCAGTTGCATTAACCCGCCACCGCCTTAATCCACTTGTACGCCGCTTCCTCGGAAAAAAACAATTCCTGCGCCACCTCGGCTACGTCCTCGCCTCCGACAATTCACGCGCTACGACCAGCATTTCTTTGAAACGTATATACGCATAGCATTATCGGAATCGCAAATGAGTCGGCCGTCTGCCAAGCTCTGTGCCGAGTGTTTCCCGGGCTCCTTACGGCCGTCCCGGACACTGCGGGGCGTTGGTGTTGCTCGTAAGAGGACATACAACGTCGCTCAGCGAAGTGGGATCTCCTCTGCGGCTGCATGTCGCGATCAGACATCGCCATGCACTTTCTCTGCAGGCAGATTCGTGGGTGAGCAGTTACCATTGCGATCGACGCAGAGGGTTCGGGGCCTGGCTACTGCTAGCGATGCGACAGCAAAGGAGGCGGATTTGGAGAAGAAGGTGTCTGGACCCCCGCAGGACGGACCGATGAAGGAGTATGACGACCGGGTGAAGGAGGGTCGGTTGCGGGATGACCCGTATCAAAGAGGTAAGTCGGACATGCGTAGTTAAAACACAAGCACAATGTCTGCGCTGGTCAAAGACTTTGGACTGATCTGAATTTTTCTCTTGCAGCAATCATTCAAAACCTGCAGAACCTATTCGAGGCACTGAAAGAATATACTCCGCCCGCAGTAGTTCACCCCACCGTCGAGTCCTTGGATCCCGAACCTAAACAGTCTTTCTTTGCCTCCTTGTTCAACCGTGGTGGCAACGAAGCGCCAAAGTCGGCGATTCCCGAGTCCCTTCCCAAGGGTCTCTACATGTTTGGCGATGTTGGATGTGGAAAGACCATGCTTATGGATCTGTTCTTCGATACTCTGCCCCCCAATATTACGACCAAGACCCGCATTCATTTCCATAACTTCATGCAGGATGTACATAAGCGCATGCATGTTGTCAAGATGAAGTATGGTAACGATTTTGATGCATTGCCCATGGTTGCTGCGGATATCGCCGAGACTGCCAGCGTGCTTTGCTTCGACGAGTTCCAGTGCACTGATGTTGCCGACGCGATGATCTTGCGGAGGTGAGATATTACCATTGATTATTCCTACACCGGAGTCCTTCATTTACTCATTGTCAAACAGACTCCTGGAGATCCTAATGTCTCACGGCGTCGCCGTCGTCACAACCTCCAACCGTCACCCCGACGACCTGTACAAAAATGGCATCCAGCGTCAATCGTTTATCCCCTGCATCGAACTCCTCAAAAGCCAATTGAACGTGATCAACCTGAACTCCCCAACAGACTACCGCAAAATCCCCCGCCCCCCAGCCGCAGTCTACCACCACCCCCTCGGCTCAGACGCAGACGCTCACGCCCAAAAATGGTTCGACTACCTGGGCGACCCAATCAACGACCCACCCCACGCAGAAACCCAAGAAGTCTGGGGCCGCACCATCCAAGTCCCCCTAGCAAGCGGTAAAGCCGCAAAATTCACTTTCAACCAGCTCATCGGCACAGCCACCGGTGCAGCAGACTACCTCGAGCTAGTCCGCCACTACGACGGCTTCATCGTTACGGACGTACCAGGCATGAACCTGAAGCAGCGCGATCTAGCCCGCCGCTTCATCACCTTCATTGACGCAGTCTACGAAAGTCGTGCGAAGCTCGTTCTTACAACTGAAGTCCCGCTTACGAACCTCTTTCTCTCTGCGGATGACATTAAGGGTTCGATGAAGGGGGATGATCACTCTGATCTGTCGGATGCTATGCGCAATCTCATGGATGATTTGGGTATGTCTGTACAGGCGCTTAAGAACACGTCTATTTTCAGCGGTGATGAGGAGCGGTTTGCGTTTGCACGTGCATTGTCCAGACTTGCGGAAATGGGAAGTAAAGAGTGGGTTGAGCGAGGAATGGGTGTTGGGATGGATGCACAGGGGAGTAAGGAGGATCGGGAAGCTTGGCAGAAGACTCGGAGTCATTGGAGTGAGGATAATATGTAGATAGCCTTGAGACTTTTGCCCCATCTGCGTTTGTTTCGTTTTGCATCTTTATAGATAGCTGTGTAGATATTGGTGACTAGAATAGGGGGTGTTTGTTGTACATAACTAAGCTGCGAGTTTCCTATTTATGTTGTTCCTTTCACGACTTCCAGCATTAGCCGCCGTCTCTTTGGAGCGATATTAAACCTGTCCTCCATTTCCATTTCCCAGGTTTCCATCTCCCTCCCAAGCCTTATGATAAGTCCCGATCGCATGATCACCTCTACTGCAACATAAAGCTCCTCCAATGCCAAATTTTGACCAATGCAATTTCGCCTACCCAGGCTAAACGGCGTCAAAGACATATCCATCTCCTTCGTACTGGTTAACCAGCGCTCAGGGTGAAAGCGGCCGGGCTCTGGAAAGACCGATGACTCCCGCTGATGCACATAATTCTGCATTCCAATAACAGTCCCAGCCGGTAAGGTGTATTTACCAAGCTGAAACGATTCACCCAGGAGTCGTGGAAGGGTAGAAACGATGGTTGGGAATAAACGGAAAGTTTCTTTAATCACAGCATTGACATATGGGCTATTCCGAAGCGCAACGATGTCATTAGATGGGAGACGCATTACCTCGTCTCGTAACATAGCCTGGATTCCCTCATTTTCGGGACAAGACAAAGCGTAGAGCATATAGGCTAAAGTTGACGAAGTTGTACCACTTCCTGCAAACATGATTCCCATTGCTTCTTCAACAAGTTCATCGTGGGTCAGTTTTCGACCCAGGAATGAATCTGTCCCGTGGAGTAGCGGGGACAGCAAGTTCTTTTCGGTGGATGCTCCTGTAGATGATGCTCGTAGGAGATGATCAACCATCTCTCTTGACTTTAGCTGCCAGTATGCATCCTTTCGATAACAGTCGCCAACGTGACCGGGAAGTCTTTTTCCTAGTCCCGTTGAGCGTAGCCACGGCATTATGGATGTGAATATCAAGGTCTGTGCACTGCCGTCCATGGCATGCATCAGCTCCAAACCTAGATCCCCTCCCATGGCTGAGAGGTCGGTTGCAAAGCCTGCCTCACATATGACTTCCAGGCTGTACAGTCCAGAGAGCTCGAACGCATCTGCAGTCCCGTCAGGTGATTCGGTAGCTCGCTTGAGTAAGTTTCTGGCTAGGTCTTCCGCCTTTTTGCGAATCAAGGGGTTCAGTAGGGTGATCCCTTGAAGAGAATATGGCGCAGCACTTAAGCGTCTGCGGGCGGAGTGTTGAGCTGGGTTTCTGCTTTTAGTCAGTAAGGAATTTCGCCTCAAGTGCAACTCAGGGAGCAAGTGCTCACGTCATCTGGAAGATGTTGCTTTTTCTGACAAATGTAGCGACGGAATAGAAGTGAGGATCTTTAGTCACGGATTTTGAGTCATTGTAGATGGGTCGATAATATCGATAGTCCCCAACTGAAACTTCATTCGGCCCAATGCGTACTACGGGGCCATATTTCTTATGGAGGGTATCCAGCTCCTAGGTACGGGTTAAAATTGAAAATGCTAGACAGGCACTGATATAGAGGGGCTTACTTGAGCTCGTTGACCCTTGATTGCGTTCAGCACAATTAGAAGTGAAGTTATTCGGGCCCACCGAGGCCCTGGGAGTTTATTCAGTGGGCGTAAGAGAACCCGGAAGAGGAGCTGTAGAACATGATATTCTGGATCAGTATGCGGGAGGTGTAGGTTTAGAGCATGGTGCTTACTTTGGATATGGTGAAAGCCGAGTACAATGTGACCAAATATAATAGAACACGTTCAGGATTCCTCAAAAGATGTACTGAAATCTCCATAGTCATTGGGCGGTAAGTGCTGAATTGTTTGTATTTTGATCTTCTGGTTCTCCATGGTGCTCGGCTTACCTTTTAAAACGCCATGTCTTTTCCATCTGTCCAGGGGGTGGAGCCGAATGTGTGGGCCGAGGATTTAGAAACCTGGAGTAATATTGCGGGGAATACCGATTAAGTGGATCGATTACCGATTAATTCGTATTTACCCCGGAATCAAACCTGGATGAGCGAATTCCCCTATTATGGAATCAAGTCCACAGCAAATGTGGTAAGATATCAATGGAACAGGAGCTTTTATCTGCGCGAGGAAATATGATATCGGCTCCGCAAGAGTCACTTTCTTGCTGGCAGGGTAGGGCTAGAAAGGGACACTGTCGTGTGAAGCTCTCTCTCTCTCTTTCATGACTTGGATAGATCAACCATCCATTCCCCGTGATTTTTGATCCTCTAACACAACACCCAACGCTAAGTCTGCCGATTGGTCTTCTTCAATTACAACAGGTGCATTTTTTCACTCCGGAATGTCCGAGGTCAAGGTCCGAAACCTGGAAATCGGAATGTGGAGGGTACCGGCGGGGCGGTGACATCGTCATTTCACTGCAGATGCTCTGCTCGGGTATGTTCTCTTTGGAATGTGTAAATACATTCTAGTCTGAGCAGTTGGTTGGCAATGGAGTCAAATCTCGAGGAGTCGGTAGTATGTGAGTACTGTGGAAGGAGTTTTGGCCGGCAATTGTTTTGAACAGATGTCATACACCAAGACAAAAAGTACCGGTGGGTCTAACTAATAAGACTGCCCACACCATACCGTTGGTCGCCGTGGATGGCCCCCATATTGCATATTCAGTACGAAAGTCGACCGTTTCAAGCTATGTACCAGTATGTCTAGGGTGGACCACACGCGGTCGGACAGCGAGATCTGAGCAGGCTGGGGTTTCCTTTGCAATTGATTTTGGAGGGTGGAACGATCCACCCTCCGTTCATTCCGTTCTCTGTCAAATATACCCAAGGTTCTAAGCCGCACTAGACGGCGCGATGTGGATTTATGTATTGAGATCACTGAAACACACTTAGAAGTAAGATTAAGAACAACTCGAATTGATCCTTTAGTAAAATCTTGAAGGGTCGGAAGAGACTGTCGGGGATTGCGGAAATTCTCGCGAGATTGGATGATACTGTAGGTAGCATGAATGGTTAACAGTGAGTCTTAGAGAAACCGCTCTCCCTGTACCGTCCTTGCTGCTGTAGGAACTGAAATAGGTTTTTGTATAATAATAGTACAATCTTGGTACGTTGAAAAAGGCGGTAAGGGTTTAATGGCATGCGACCTTCTGCCGTTAGAAGCCGTAGTCAATGGTAAACGATCTAGTTACTTGTCTTGATGACCTCATATCTAGTGTAAGTGATATTATCTATTCTCCCCCAACTAATGCGGCCTTACCATGCTGCTCGTATCATTTGTAAGTTTTCCTATCTCGAAAAGCTCCAGTCAATAAAGTGCCTTGTCAAATCTCATCTTGCCCGTAATTTCTTTCTTGACGGCCAACCCTCATCATCTGTTTGCTTCCCTATACTGCGCTTAGCCTCCTTGGATTTCCGTAACTGGAAAGACTCTGATTGAAAGCTTGCGTCATCACATCTTAACTGACTCGTATTTTCGTTCTTCCCAGCTCTATCACCATCTGTCTACTTCACCAAACTAGTCTCACCATCCTTGGAAGTTCCTACCCAAGGAATCTTTGACTGAAATCTTCCCTCACCAGATCTCCACTATTTTCTTTCTTTACAAGTCCATTCGCCATTTTTGTACCTCACGAATACCGCGCTGAATATCGGTTGATTGTCATAGTTTTTATGACTGGCAAGACTTTATTTCCGAACTTGCATCATCACGAGGCTTAAAGGGCCGTTTCAAGCACTACTCACCTACTACAAAAGTCCCCTCCTTCAATATGGCGTCACCGACACCCTGGTTCCACCATGGAAAAATGGCTAGGATTTTCAAGCCTGGTGAGACTATCACACTGCCTAGACCAGAGATATCTGAATGGAAACTGGACGAAGTTATCAGTGAATTTGAACAGCAATTGGAGAAGGCCAGCACTACCGAAAAGGTTGTATCCTATGCTTCAATCAAATTTGCATGCCACAAACTCACCGATCCGAAGACAATTGGGATGATGCGAATTTATGTTCAAATCCCCAACTCTGAAATCGATCGAGAGAAATCAGAGACACAAGCAAAGGAAGCGATGCCTGATTTTGTTCATAAGGAGCTACAAGCATATATGATGCTTAGTGAGCATCCAAATGCAGCGAGGTTCACTCCGCGCCTTCTTGGTTGGAGGAAAACCACCCAGTTCAAGGAAGAAGATTGGCCAGTACCTGGCGGATTTCTCACAGCCTTAGTCTGGGAGGTGGTTCCTGGCCAGCGTCTATGGAGCTACCATGATGATATGAAATGGACCTACCAGAGCGAAACCTAATCAGGAACCAGTTTAAGGAAAGCTTTATGTAAGGCATTTTAACCCTCTGATTAGTTTACTAAACTAATATGTCTTTAGTGCACTAGACTCGATTGGTATTCGACTAAAGCCGTCCCATCCTTCTAAATTAGTCTGGAACAAGAAAAAACAGAGGCTGTAAGTAAACTCTATATCTAAATTTTTATAATTACTAACTAACTGGACTTTATAGTTATTGGGTTGGATTTGCGGATTGGAACCCTGCCACGCACGACCCCTGGACTGATAATTGGTACTCAATCTGTCGCCTTGTTCAAGTTCCTTGGGATGACCAAGCTCGGTTATATGAATGGGATGGAAGTACCGAAACATGGTCGTGGTAGAGGGAGATTGGCACTTTTATTTTCTACCGTTGAATCAACTAGCTATGGATATCTTTATAAGTATTCTTTAAGCCTATTCTTTACTTGCAGGATTACACCGAGATATTACCGAGAGCAATTTCATAGATCTCTGACTGTATTAAATAGGATTTTGAAGAGCTTAAATATTGCTTACATTATTGTACCCGAATGGAGTAGAACGTTTTCATTTGTAGACGGTCTAGAAGAATTTCAGAATATAATTCAGAAAGTGCAGCTGATGGATGAATGACAACTCAGGTCTACAGAAGAGTTGACAAGCCACTTGTTTTGGACAAAATATCATCCTACTATGAATTAGCACGGTGAAATCTTTCTAGACTGCGAATGTACTGACCAAAATCCAAGAAGGTGCAACAAGCGATGCCAGGCGAGTGGCTGAAGCCGAAGCACCTCTCCATGTCCTCCCACTAGTACCGAGAAGCACATCTCTGACCACCTTCTTCGCAAATTCCTCCCTCTTCATTCGCTTGACATCGTCACTTCCAGAAGCGAGCTTTGTGATCTGCTCCTGGGCCTTGAAATATGGAAGCGACTCTTGCAAGACGGGCACTGGGCTGTTTTTCATTATGTTCGTTTCGATAGCCCCGGTGATGACCGTGATGACTTTGATGTTCAAAGGAAGCATCTCCAGGCGCAGGGTTTCACCAAACATTGTGAGAGCGGCTTTTGATGCATTGTAGACACCTGTTTATATAGAAATAATTTAGTCAAACTCTCATGTAAATTAAAGGGAGCATACTCATGAAGGGGGTGTAAAGATAACTGCAGATCGACGACACATTGACGACCGTTCCTTTGGCCTCCATCAAGCACGGCGTGAAAGCTTGAATCATGTCAAATGCACCCCAGAAGTTGACATCAAACAGCTTGCGTCCGTCCGTCGAATCCATTTCAAGCATTGGAACAACGACTTGCTGGCCGGAATTGTTGACTAAGACGTCCAGTTTCCCACCTGTTGCCTTCTGTACCGTCTTGAGGGCAGATCGTATGTCAATATGGGATGTTACATCAATATGCAGCAGGTGAATGTTCGGCACTCCCTGAAGCTCTGTCATCTTCGAGACTGTTCTTGCTGTAGCGAAGACCATGAAGCCGTTCCTTTGGAACTCGAGGGACAGGGCGGAGCCAATCCCGCCATCACTGCACCCGGTAATCAGCACGGATTTCATTTTGGAGCAAGAGAACTTAATGTCTGCGAGAGGTCAGTCTACGACTTTTACGTCTTTTATATTCTTCCCTGGTCCTTCTCAATATCCTCCAAAGGCTAGGTATTTGAGTGGCGCTAGTCCATTTGCTCTCTAGCGGGTAATCAAGATTCTGGGGCTAGTCCGTATTAGATTTAGCGTCGGGGTAAAAGGCCTCCGGTCTTCACCTTATGAACTTTTCGCCTCATTCATACCAATTACTCTAGCCATAACCTATCTCCTGGCAAGGTCTACACCAATTTGGTTTTACTATGGGGCTAGCTAATGTCAAAGACGCTCAGCCATTGGCTATTGTAGGTTTTCATCATGATTAATATGGACAGGATGACTCGGCCCCAAACTAATCTCCCATGACCAGAACATCGGTGGCGAGTGGAAAGAAAATAGCGGTCCTCGTGAGAGACGCCGAATACAGAATCGGTTGAATCAGAGGGCTTATAGTAAGTAAATACATATCCGCTAGCAAATCTACCCATAGGTCATTAAATCCCATTAGAACTGCGGAAAAGGCAGATTAGACAGCGCGAGCTCATAGAATCGAATCATCCGGTACATTTATGCGACGCTGGGTTCGGAGTGTTAGTTCCGTCTAGTTCAGCCGATGCACTGCTGGGCCGACTCTCATTCAATTATCCCCTCACTGTCGACCACCTACTATCGTTGATTCATTTCAACGTCTGGCGTGCGCTTCTGACAAATAGTGGCAGTATGAGCCTCTCCCATGTTTTCTCAACATTCCCATCGGCAAAAAGCTACGTCACACCGTCACTGTTTCCTTCCGAGATCCCACCATCTCTCCGTCCAACAAGTCTCCAGCTTAGTGTTTCACACGAGCCGTCTATTGACTTCTTTCCTCTGCCTCGGTTACGGGATAATCTTATCCTACTGGGTAATAGCTTATTCACAATGAGTACCTTTTGTCGAGATATGCTTGGGACCTTGTTCCAGAACCATGGTATTGATAATTGTGACCGCAAGGGTTTGATAGTATGGGGTGATCCGTGGAATGTCAATTCTTGGGAATGTACGCCGGGCTTTTTGATGGAATGGGGCTGGTTACTGGATGGGTGTGATGAGTTAATATACTCAACTAACAGATGGAGAATCTCTCGTGGAGAAGAGCCAATATCAAGGTCAAGGTTTCGTCCTCAGTGGGTCACAAAAAGAAAGAGACCTAGTTAGTACAGCACAGTTGGGCTCCTGGCCTGGAATGTCAGGTAGAGACGCCGCTCAACAGGAATGGTTGAAGAAAGAAGAGAGAGGAACCAAAGATTCATAACCACTACCAAGATACCGCAACCTGTGATCCACGTGCACTCCCAGAGGCCATCTCCTTTAACTCCCTTTCTCACCGCTTTCCCCGCTTTCCCGGCCCTCCATTCAAGTGTTAAGCTTTTGTTGATCCATCGATACACCACCTCCAAATCTGCTTCTTTCTCCATATTCCTTACGGATTCAACAACCCAAATCAGCTTACCGTGCTCCAAACTCTACCCCACTATCGCAGCTATTTCACAAACGTTGCAAAATGCCTGCCACCGACGCGCTTCGTACGTTTCTCCACTTATGCTTGATAAGCCCCACCCCAGAAATGCCTTCCTTCTAACTGTGAGCAGAGCCCCCTCTCAGCCCCGCTGAGCGGGCGATCGTCAAATCTTATGGAGGCTGGACCCAGTTCATGCATTCTTTCGGGCTCAAGCCTTGGATCGAGGACGATGCAGAGGAGGGTAAACGCATCCTCGAGGGCTTTGTTGAAGATGACGAGGGGAAGGAGTGAATGATTCTATGCGATCGAAACATAATGTTTGAAGGGAAGGGAAGGTTTTTCAGCTCGACGTGAGAGACGTATTCTCGGAAAGAGAGGATTTGGGCGGTTTTCAGGAGGAAGATGGTCATGGGTTTCGGCTGCAATCGGCTAAGGGTCAACTGTTGAGCTTCTTGTCTTCGAAGGGGAACCTGATTTCATTCACTATTATGAACACTCCTTCATACGATAGGAATTTGGTATCCAATCACCTTGCCTCTTCATAAAAAAAGAGAGGTCCATACCCCTTCTACCCCCTCCCGATATCAATGAAATGGAATGGCCACTAATCGCAGGTTTAATGTACTCCTGCACAAAATCTATTCTTCTAACTGCCTCTGTTCCAGACAATTGTAGATGTGCGTGTTGCACTGGGGGTTGTACTACTTTCTTTTGGTGGCGCTTCGAAAGTTCATTCACTGGTTGAACAAGTATGGTCGGGATTATTTCCTTGGCCGGGCTGTACTTTCTTCTTTCTTGGCTGGACTTTCAGAAATGATCAATTCAAACTCTGAGATAGGTCACGCCATTATCAAAATTTTCACATTTGAGGCGCTGGGCTTAAGACATTCATGCTGTGACGACATCACACGCAACGATAAAGACCTCAGAAAGGATGAAGACGAGTTCCGCAATGATCAGAAGAAGATCAACATCGCTACCAAGAATTGGAACAACTCGTCTCTGGATTTGAAAATGAGTTTTCCGGCTCGGATTACCTATCACGGTTTAGCCAGCCGCGGAGAAATATCAATTTAATCGGACATCGTGGACAGAGTGGATCTATGAGGCATATGACACCAAGGGAAGGGAAAGACGCGACCAAGGCACAAATAATAGATAGCTAGGCTCCAATAATAGCATTGGGAGGTATCTCTGTACCAGGTTACAGGCTGCGGGGCTCACATAGCCCGTGATGTATGCAATCCAGACTCTGCATCGATCTGCATACCATGACCTTACAAGGCAGTGATATCTCAGCACCGACGTCTCGCAAGACCTCTTCCCTGAATTGGATAGTGGAATACATGGCAGTTGGCAGAGTATGACCACATGCGGATAACGGAGAGTTTGGCGCTGTACGTTCATACACATGGGTATTTGTCAACACAGTTCCCCGGAGAACCATGGGTCGGGGGTCGAGGACGAATAAGGTAGCGCCCGCAGCTGATATTTCGGTCACGCACCACGTCGGTAGCTGTCGACGCGTCATATATTATATCGGAAAGCATCTGGCTACGCCTCATGGATTCTGCTGCATTGCCAATCGTGCAAGGGATAGTACAATACGCACTTTGTACAGTGGTATCGCGTTCAATCGCCGGGAAAGCCGGGGAGAAACCGTGGAATGACATTCATCGAGACGGATTCGTCACTACTTCCAATTGAGAACTCCCCATTGTTTAAAATGTGCGACACGAGTGTCTCCACAGACAGCTGGGCCATGTAACATGCAGCTGTCGATAGCTTGTCAAGTGGATCTTGGCGGCCCGTCGTTTCGGCCCTTTAGCTTCCGTTGCGGACCCGGGCGGGTCGGCTTCTTAGGAATGAGCCGTAGGAAATCTAATGTCGGCAATTATATAGGCTGAGAGCTCGGCTCTGATAACATCTTCTAGGGTTTCTTCGTTAGTCACACTTGCCGTAATTACTAGCTAATCAAAAGGGTGTTTGTTGCTTGTCTTTGTGGAGCCCGGGTGCCTTGTAGGGGATGCCACCATGTCTGATCGCAGATCAGTGCAACCTAAGGCTTCGAATCCATTGTCTACTATGTGTGCTTTCAAGTTATCTTTGAAGTGACAGGCATACGCAGTAATATTTCATGTAATCAATCAGTTCACGCAGCTATTAGTACCATAATACTACTTATTGACGCAGCGAATTCATTCCACCTTTACATTCTTTGCGCCCGTGTTAAGCAATTTACTTCCTTTGGGTCGTACCAAACATCTGAATGAAAGGTTCCTTAGAAGACTGTTTTCGACTCTCAGCCATGGTTCAGCGAGTTGTCTTGGCTGGAACTGGCATTGCCTTGTGGAGAGCACTCTTGGTGTCATCTGCAGGGCTGTCTTTGGAGGCGTTTGACGCTTGATTAGATAGTCTGTTGCGCAGTTTGCTCCAGGTGTAGGCGATGTTTGCGACGTTGGGCAAATTGGGGTTGTCTCCGCCTCTGGGAGGAATAGACTCCTTGTCCAGAATGCCCGCTTGAATCATCTCCTTGACACTTGGATCGATGACAGCATCACTGGGCAAGTCCCGTGGTGCTCCCAAGTTTGGAGGCAGATGGCGCGGGATCCATTTGCCATGCTCCAGCTCAAGGCGGGTGAAAATTGGCAGGATTTCTGTCGATGGTATCTTGTTAGCTGTCTAGATCCAATTGAAAAAGGAAAGAAAAAGAGCAAGGAAATGGAAAACATACCAAGGATCCACCAAAGTAGAACCATAATGAAAGGGGTACCATGACCAAATCGGAGAGTATCATGGGGCTGATTAGTCTTCCTCCGAAGTGAGAACGCATCAGTGCCAGGTTCCTCCTTTCCGGGGAATGCGTTTTCAGCTTTCGATACGTCGTCCACATTCAGAGTCTGGAATTGCAATTTACTCTCCGACCCCTCGAGGTTGAGCACCTCTTGAAGCATCCAGTTCAATGCCGTGTCGGAAAGTAAATGCTTTTGGCCCTTTTCGAGTCCATAACCACCGCCGATGTCGCTGTGGTTACCAGCAAACCAGACCTCTTTAATGTCAACAGGTGGGCCGTCGGGATCAATGTGGAACAGAGCTGGCTTAAACTTCAGCCTTCTCTCATGGATGGCCACGGCATGCCGGATGTATTGTGCTGGTGGGTTTGCAATGACCCTGTAGAATTTGCGGAAAAGCGGAATTTCAAATTGGCCCACACTGTTGACACAGTCGAAGAGGCCAAGGAAGTGGATTCTTACATTTGGCCGGCAAAAAGTCTTGTTGAAGTTCAACATGTAAGCCTTTAGCTTGTCATCCTTTTCAGTCTGAGGATCATTGCCACGAGATTCTTGGAAGTCGCTGAATGTATCCCAAGCGAATTGGACCATTTCCTCATTTCCCTTCGATAGGAGACCAAGATCATGTATCATCTCAGCGAGGAACCGGGCCGTATAGGCGCCACGAGAAAAACCGAAGATATAGATGTGGTCTCCCGGTTGATAGTAACGCATGACGAAGTGGTAGCCCGCCAAAACATGCTGCTGGAAAGAGGTACCAACTGCCTGGTCGACTGTAGTGATGATATTTGACTTGACTTTGGGCAAGAGCTTCCCGCGTGTCGCACTGTTACCTTGACCTTTGACGTAGGTACCAATCCCCGCTGCCCAAGTGCTTAGCTAAAAGGATACGAACAAAAGACTGAGTGGGCAACTCACGTTGGTAATAATGGAATTGACCTTCCTTGTGTCGATCAAGCATCTGATAGATCTTCACAATATTGGTGTCTGACTCATTGCCCTGGAAGTGGTTCCCGGTGCCATCAAAGCAAAGAACAATCCGGCGTGGGCCAGATGAAGCATTGGTAGGATTCTCAGGTTCGTCGGTTGCGTGAGGCATAGTGGGCAGGTATGGGCTTCAATACTGTGCCAAGGTGGACTTTGGTATTTGAACGAGAAAAGGTCTTGAAAAAGGGTAAATTACAAATATTAGAGAGATAAAGCGAAGCCATTCCATCCAGTATATATGATTTGCCCGAGAAAGAAGTTGTCAGAGCAAGCTCAGCAGTGTATGAACTAGTATTCGTCAAAGGCCAATAAGATCAAGCGGAACCAACTCAGGCAGAAAAGATTGATTGGTTGAATAGAAAAAGTGCGGTCGAGGGCAGGTTGAAATACCCTCGAGTCCATACATCCAATACGCCGATACTCGGTAGTTACAGCACTAGAGCTGCAGCGTGATGCAATATTGCATATAAGAAATAAAGAAATATGATCTATCAGATGCTAGCGGTAATTTACCGTTTCATGTTCTGACACACCCCCTCAGCGAAATCCCTCAGGACTTCGCTGCACCTTGTTCCCTAGCTGTCAACCAGTTCTTCCAGGAAACGTCCAATATCTTCTATGCCTAATATTCGGACGAATTCAACGTGCTTCTGTCGAGGCAGCAGCTTGGTGAGGCCATCAGCTACCATTTCCGAAGTCTTGACCCACTGCACTGGTATGCGACCTGACTGGACCTCCTGACGCAGCCAGTGTTGGTGGATGTCAACATGTCGTAACTTGGTGCGCAATTGAGGGGACTCCTTCGTCAAGAGGCTGATGGTCTGCTGGTTATCGCACTGCAGAATGACAGGGAGGCCTGGAGAGAACATAATGGTGTCGAATAGACGATTCCACATGCACAGAGATTTCCCCGCCTCGGATATTGCTAGCAGTTCGGCTTCCGTGGTACTGGTAGTCACTGTCTTCTGCTTCGTGGCCTTCCAGTCTACCGGTCCCCCGAATATCATGCAGATGTATCCCGAGGAGCTTCTCCGATCGTGGTTATCGCCGTATGATGCATCGCTGAAGAATTGAACAGCTTACGGTATCGAGCTTAAGGGTCTTCGGTAGCAGATCGCTCTCGTCCGGGTATGGTAAAGGTAGACGATGACTTGATTGATCGCATTAAGGTGTTCAGGTAAAGGATTCGATAAGAATTGAGCGAGATAAGAGGTCGCTTTCGCAGCGTCTGGCCGGGTAATCGTGGTTATATATTAGGCTAATCCAACTTTCGAAGAGAATTCATGCTTTTGCTTATCGGTAGCTTTTCTAGTGAATGGCTTTAAGTTGGCGATAAAGACTGGAGGAACCTCGAGACGCCTTTCTCTGGTTAAATGATACTTATTCGCCATCGTTAAGATATAGGAATCCTGGCAAAGCCATAATGCACCTTGTTGACGATCTCTGACGATACGGATGCCCAAAAACCACTGTGCTTCGCCTATCGCTCGAAGCTCCCATGCTTTATGGAGTCTCTTAGCCACATCTGCGGCCTCCTTGCGCTTGGTCGGATGATTGAAGATGATGATATCGTCCACATAGAAAATGATGATAATTCCGTTGGCGATAAATAGGCAGATATCCTCTTAAACAACCTGAAAGCCTAGCGAAGTAAGGACTCTTAATGCCTCTTACTGCCAGAGCCGTGGTGACTTCCTCAGGCCGTACAGCGCTCTTAAGAGCTTCCAGCACCTTACACGTCTTCCGCTGGGGAAAAGTCCGGGAGGAAGTTCCATATACACTTCCTCATCCAGCTGACTGTTCAGAAATGCGTTGATAGCATTAAGTTAAACGGTATCGAGGTCAAATGCGGCAGCAAGAGTAAAGATAGCTCTAGCGGTGCGTACCGTAAGCGTGGCCGAGTACTTTTCCTCCATCGACATTTTCTGGAGGTCGCCTCTAACGTATATTCTCGCTTTATGTTTAACCAAGAAGCCATTACTGTCAAATTTATAGGTGAAAACCTATGTCAGCGGCAAGATCTGAATGCTTCGATCTGTTGGCCGATCCATCTCTCGATACGTCTCTTTCTTCTCTAACGTTTTCACTTCTAACGCTGCGGCTTCGATGAACGCATCTCTATAAGCGTGTCTCGTCATTTCTAGCCAATTTAAGGGTTCGGGAGGCAGGTCGTCGCGATGAGGACGTTGATAGGTTTGCGGAGAGCTTATTCCAGCAGTAAACGCCAATAGAAGACCTTCATAATAGTCTTCCTAGTCCTGTAGGCTTTTCTCTGTTACGAAATACGCTCTTCTGCGTCTTCCCTCGATGATATTGCTCTCAGATATTGATGCATTGATGTCCCTCGGTGCCAGAGAGCCGCGTCGACGATATCCTGTCGGTATGGGCTGTTCGGACGTTAACGGTGGAACTGCTGGAGACACTGCCGCTTAAAGATCGCCGTGGAGCTATTAATCAGGTCCTTCTGATTGACTTATACCTCTCACCCCCTTAGCTTCGAGGTGATTCGAGGAGATAAGGGGCACTATTGCTCGTTGAGGCTCTTCAGGAAATGCTCCTAGTAACATTGATGGTTCTATTGGCGCCGCAGCCAGGCTCGATTCGCGAGAAGGTGTCGCTAACGGCGTCATCATGATTAGCGGAGAGCGCGATTCCATTTCTTGCGCCCCCTTCCTCTGATCATTTACTTTTAATTTCCCCTCGGTCGTTAGGAGATACAATACGGGCTCTTCTTCTAGGCCGGTCATCACTTTTTCCTGTTCATACTCAGGTACTGACCATGGCATAGCCTAAAGGACGTCGATTAGAGGTGGTTTTTCTAGTTCCTTTAGGTCAAACTGCACGTTTTCATCGAAAACAACGTCTCTGACCTCTCTCACTGCATCTAGATGCGGAAACCACACTCTCTAAATGTTTGATGCGACATATCCAACCAGATACCCGATTTCTGCGCGCGGGGCCATCTTATCTTTCTGCGGAATTCCTTGACGGCGGACGTACGCTCTGCACCTATATAACCTTAAATTCGATAGGTTTAGGCGCAGATCTGATTGATTCTGATTCCTTATGGCTTCGATCCATAGGATGATTTGCTAACCGTTTAGCAGTTTCGTAGGTGTCCGGTTAATCAAATAGATAGCTGCACGCACTGCTTCTGGCCAAAGCTTCTTCGGAAGGCCTGAATCGAGTATTAGAGCTCTTGCGGCGGTGATGATGATACCACCTGCTCTCTCGATAAATCCATTCTGTTCAGGTGTTCTAACGACACTGAATTCTTCGATGATTCCCTCCTCGTCACAGTACTTCTAGATAGCACGGCCGAGGGTTTTCTTATTGTCGCTTTTGAAGACCTTGATCTCCATATTCAGTTGATTGCGATAGATTATAATGAATTTGATGATAGCGTCGACACATCCGCTCTTCTTCTCGTGCGATTATGATATATGGAGGTGGATACCTTCAACATATAGGTGAGACACCCATTTGTGCCCATTATACGCTTCATCTAACTGCACCATGTCAAAATGCAGTCTTCCAAATCTTCCAAAAGTTCGCGACCGATCCGTAGGTCGTCGAGAGATTTATCGCTTGGCTTTGGTGAGCTGACAGATCTCACATCTCTCAGGGTTGCACTGTGCATCATCCTTCGATTCTCCCTTGATCTCTATACCATCCACCATGCCTGCAAGTGTCTCGATACGCCGATCATATATATGGGCAAGTCTCTTATGCTATGTCTGAGATGATGCGACAGACACAAGCGGTTTTGCAGAGGATTTAAGAGCAGGAAATGCAGCAGGAGAAGACATTTCCGGTTCTCGGTCGTGCTCTAGTAGGTATAATCTATACTGCTCAGTATATATACCGACCGGTTTTCCTTCTTTGGTGATCGCTGGCAGCTCGCTATTGAAGAAGAAGCCGTTCTTCTTGATCTCGGATACTGATACAATGTTCGTTTGAAAGTCCGGTGCGTACCAAACGTCTTGCATGATACCCTATATAGGGATGCCAGTAATCGGATTCTTGATGAGAACTTTGGCGGAGCCCCTACCGAGTGTAATAGTACCTCCGGTGCTAAGGCTAATGATACGGCGCTCTTCCACTAGCCTTTCGAAGCGGTCTCGACGATTATAAATGTGAACGTTCGCTTCTGTGTCGACTATTTAACTGTTCTTAAGTGGAAAAACCATTACGGCGTTACACGTAGCGGGAGAGATATTGGCGGAGAAGAAAGTCATTGATTGGACCGATATGTCGCCCTTACTTGTGATTGCCAGCTGGGCAGTGTTCCCTGGCGATGATGACTCACTTTTCATCAATTCTGCGACTTCTTGTTGGTCTGCGGTACTTATCTTCTTGATTCCTTCTTTAAGCTTCTTGCGAGAGCCCTCGTACTGCTGCCAGCCTGGCGGTCTCTTTGATGCGTTGATATGATAGCAGTCTCTCTAGTGGTGCTTCGAGCTGCCATATACGCAACGAGATTGCTGACGATTCTTCTTGTTCGATGATGATGACTGATCTCCGGTGGGTTGACCGTTCAATGTTGCTGCAAAGGCAACTGCACTCGAGTTTCCTCGCTTAGATTGATCCTTAGAGTTCCGATGGGTTCGATACGCGGAGACAACATCATGGAAGCTTAATCGATCTCTAGGACGCTGTATCTTTTCCTTCTAAAGATTGCTGAAAAATTCGTCCTGTGGTTCGACGGCTTAGAGGAAATCCCTGATAGGGTCTCGATCCTCTGGATTATCGGCATCGAAATAGCAAACATCTGGTACCTTAGCTGACTTGGCTTCCTTATAGAGATTGGACTAGTTCGTTAACCATCTCTTAAATGATGTCTTGCCTATCGGGGTCTTAACGAGATGTCTCCATGTATTGCGAAGCTCCTGACGGCGAGTATCACCCTTAGGCTTAAACTGTTAAGCTAATCTGACTAGCTTCTCTCTTGTAGTTTTCTTTCCTATAAGGATGTGATGAAACTCTGCGGATACGCAGTCGGTGATTCGGGAGTTGATTCGGGCGATACTCTTCTTGATTATATTGTTGTATGCCCTTTCCTTCTCGAATAGAGATACCATGCGGGTATATCGGAGATATTGAGTCTCATCGAGATCTGATGCATCGGCGACGTCTGGGTTGATCTCATTCACTTGGGGAAATGTCTTCCTTGAATCCACTGGCGGCTGGAGAATCTTGTCATCTGGTAGATCGGGGTCCATATATTCCTATACCTCCTCTGCCGTTGCTGCAGATTCGATATATCCTATCTAGACTCTCCACTGGGCTTCTGACCGAAGTCTTTGGTCCCAGGGAACGTCTATTAACGCTTGACCTTTCTCGGAATCTGCCATTTTCGAATACAAGTGTGATTTGAGTTCCTGTTGAACTTTGCGTGGGGTTTTGCAATCGTTGTGAGGTTGACAGGAGAAATCGCGCTGGTGGATATAACAGTGGCGGATTGATGCGTGTTATTCAATGAGTTACCAGTGTGCTACCGGGCTCATAACTGTCAGAGCAAGCTCAGCAGTATATGAACTAGTATTCGTCAAAGGCCAATAAGATCAAGCGGAACCAACTCAGGCAGAAAATATTGATTGGTTGAATAGAAAAAGTGCGGTCGAGGGCAGGTTGAAATACCCTCGAGTCCATACATCTAATACGCCGATACTCGGTAGTTACAGCACTAGAGCTGCAGCGTGATGCAATATTGCATATAAGAAATAAAGAAATATGATCTATCAGATGCTAGCGGTAATTTACCGTTTCATGTTCTGACAGAAGTCTCTGACCATGCAGATGTGCACAAGCTTTGCATGACGCCCAAAAACATGACGGCAGGCCCCATTTGGTGATAGTTTTACCTTTTTGCGCACCATCATTCCGTTTCCAGCTATGTGAACCTTAATGATCAAGCGTTGAAAGAGCAACACAATCTGCTATGATCCGTGCATTATCAGCTAGATTGAAAGGTTAAATTAGAACAACAATGCCAGAGGTCGATGATCCTAGGAAACGCGGAACTCTCGCATCGCGGGCTGCGAATGTGACATAATAGTCAAAGAAAATCAAGAATTGGGAGGTTGCAGCTCAAATCGTCTGTTCGAGACCCTTATAAGGCGTAATATAGCTTATATAGCTTACCGGTTGCATCTCTGCGTTTGCAACCCTCGAATCTTGATCAGCACCATGGTTGAGCCCTCCTATGTTTGTCCATTGGCTATGAGATGATCATCGATAATCCCTTTCGAATAGTCTGGCAGGTGGATGATGAAGCTCAACATGAGTGAATAATGATTAATTTTGTAGCATCTGGTCTTCTATTGGCTTGGTAGTTAGCATGTGGAGTTCACTTTGGACACTGGTACTATGTAGCATCAGAACGCAAGCGTCGTCCCCAGTCTGTTATCGCCGCAACTGTTTATCGTCGACCAGACGGGGATTTTTCTGAATATTGCCAAAAATGAAATGCCTCTGTGACCCAATGTTGGTGATGTCTTGGATCCATGACCAAATGCATCACTGTGCGTCGAGGTAGAAAGATACGTACAGTCACCATGAGAATACTTAAAGTTACGACCTATGTCCATTTCCAAAAAGAACTTTTCAATTCAAATCATTGAAAGGCTCTCGAACACCTTTGATTCTTCAAACTCTGTTAATAATTGCCACTTGACATTCCCTATCACAATCTCCCCCCAATATGGGACTTAGCGAGGCTATCCTCCCTCAGGCATCCCCGGGATCCTCTTGGAACCCTCTGAACTGGGTTCCAAGTCTGCCTTCTCCGTCCAAGCGTGAGTATATGATATTAACAAAAAGGGACCGGCCTATATTAACTCGTGAATTCAAGTTTCGCTTCCTGGAGTCTCTTCCCTTCCTGGATTGTCCTCGCTCCCCGGGGCCTCTCTCTTCGGAACCAAGGATCAGGCCTGGTTTAAATCAATGCTCACAAAGTTTGGTCTCAGTGGAGTTTTGGCTACGGTTTTTAGTTACTTACTTTATGCCGCTTACTTGAAGGTCGTCAAGAAGGATGACAAGGGCGTCCTGGACTTGCTCAAGAACAAGGCTTCCGAATATGTCAACAAGATCCCTGGAATCGGCATGCTTAGAAAGGTCCCTCTCCTGGAAAAGCTCATACCGTCCCCTGAAGGCTTGATACATGTGCCTAAAGGCACACAGTCAGCTTTGACTAGTATTTCTGGAATCGCACCTGGCATATCCTCGAAGCTCAACCCGGCCAAATGGACGATTTTTAACAAGAAAAAGATCGCCGCGCAAGAGCGCCGCGCAAGAGGATGATGAGAACTACCAGGCAGGAGAGCCGTACGGTGATCCTACTGCCATGGCCACAGGAATCGCCACTGATCTGAAGTCTATTGGACTCAAGGGTGGGTTCAAGGACCTTCGCACACTCTTTGAGGTGGCCAATACCAAGGGAAAGCCTATCAATGATCGGGATATGACTGTAAGTACCAGTACTGGAAGATGCAAATGGGGGATGAACATGATGCTCACCATTTATTGTAGATGGAGAAGATGATTGCAATTGCGGCGGCCTTGCCCCGCACCTCTAAGGCGCGAGGCAAACTTACTGGAATTATCATCGACACTCTGTGGAAGAGCTTGCAGCACCCTCCTTTGAGTTATATGGGGAGAAAATTCCAGTACCGAACCCCAGACGGAAGCTACAACGTAAGTTGGCTATTCTGTTTCCATGAGTGGATTCATTAACAGCTATGATACAGAACCCCCTTCAACCTGACCTGGGTAAGGCTGGAACCCCATATGCGAGAACAGTCTCCAAGGTGAAGCACCTGCATGGTGTTCCCCCTGACCCTGGTCGTCTGTTCGACTGTAAGCTATTTCTTCTATCATCGAATGTTTTTATAGCCACGCTGACATCTTCGAGTGCTCATGGCTCGTAGCGATGATACCTTCAAGGAGAACCCTGCTGGTGTCTCATCCGTTCTATTCTACCATGCGACGATCATTATTCATGGTAAGAATCAAGGACAATCGCCGTAAGTTCGGGCGTTTACTGACATTTATAGATTGCTTCCGGACCAACCGTACTGATCCTAGTATCTCGGACACCTCTTCTTACCTTGACCTCGCCCCCTTGTACGGTTCAAACCTCAAGGACCAGCTGAGCATCCGGACCATGCAGCGTGGCCTACTCAAACCGGATTCTTTTGCTGAGAAGCGTCTCCTTGGACAGCCTCCTGGTGTCAATGTGATGCTTGTCATGTACAGCCGTTTCCACAACTATGTTGCAGATGTTCTCCTGAACGTCAATGATAATGGTCGCTTCACTTTGAGACCTACCGAAACGGAAGAGGACAAAAAGGCAGCTCTCGCACAGCAAGATGAGGACGTCTTCCAGACTGCTAGACTGTATGAATATTCCTCCAACGCAAAGCTTCTAGTACTGACCATGGACTTAGTGTTACCAATGGTCTCTATATTAACATTTCTTTGCACGACTACCTTCGTTGCCAGGCTATCAGGGCCTTCCGGATGGTCTACAGCAACAGCAACCTTCCACCAAAGAAAACTTCGGCTTTTTGAACCGAGCCATCAATGAGTTTGGTGAAATTAACCAGAAGACAGTAGGCACTGCTCACGACCTCGCCCACGGCTTCGTCAACAGCGTGCCCGGAGGAAGCTCGGCTTCACAGTTTACTCACGGAATTGCCCAAGGCTTCATGCCTAGTTCCGATGGTGTTTCTGGCAGTGCAAGCGAGCAGAGATAATAGTCGAATGTGGGAGGGGATATCGCACCCCTCAGGTGCATGGTTGAAAGCGATAAGAACCGCCCAAAATTGAAAGTTTTGAGTTTCCGGATGTCTGCGATGTGCTGATGTGGGGGCTTGTTTGTGCCTATACTCTAATGTCAATTGTAGTGAGGGGTTCACTACAGTGCTTCGCCCGATCATTGGCCCCTCGTGCGTGCTCCCGCGTTCCTAGTGCGTGTCCGTTCGCGGTCTCTTCGCAATTCTCCTCGCCTCGCACGTTTAAAGCTTTAACCTAAATAATGATAATTCGCTAATATCTCTTATACTAGTCAAGTAATATCTTAGATGTGATGAGCTTGATTGAGCTCGACCTGTTTACCAGTTAGGTTAGAAGGCCGTTATATGGTTTGCTACTCGTTTGCTGTGTGTTCTCTTATAGGTAACGCCACGTGATTTCCTTAGAGACTATTTAAAGATTATTTTATTTCTCTTACTATTTCTTTCTTTCCCCTCCTATCTAGTTTCTTCTTATCGATAGGACCTTAAATACATCTTTTTCATTCTTGACTTACCGGAAAACCCCAGATGGGAAAACCCCGGAATCGAGTTGTACGCGTCGTCCCACTAGGGATAGCTATATAGATATGACGTCATTGAAAAAGTGGATCAAACCTCCAGGTCGAAGAAATCAGGACAATTGCTTCCAAGGGGAAATCAAGAAATCTTTGCCATATCTCGATCTTTTAGCTGTAGATACATACGCAGGTCATTAGCTATGCGATCAGAATTCGAAATCCCCCTCAATCTTCAACAAGGAAAAGGTACATCACAGTAAGGTTAGGGGACTTGCAATCGGTGTTTGCTTGATTCACGTAACCATTTACTGTAAGCTCCTTGGAATTTGGCCCACCAATCAGAATCCCCCTATTCGCATCTTATCCACAGCAGGTTTTACGGGAAAAAGGATATGGTCTCCGCATTGTCGTCTGGGATTGGTGGCAACTACTGCAAAGCTGTGTCATACTTGGATCATTACTTTCCTTGCATATAGTTAGCTTTGCCTAGCCAATCCGAGCCCACCGGCAGCTATGTCACGAATTATTTCTGGTTTTCAACCCAGATGAGTCGGAATTAATAATGGAGGTGGACCACTTGATTTTATTTCCAGTCACTGTGATTGGTATACTTTACCCTAAGGTCGAGTTACATCATTGACGTATTACATGTACAGATCCGGGTTCGAGGTCTTAGGATCCAGTATATTTGACAGCTTTGCCAGGAGCTGATCATTTTTTTCCTCATTCTCCTCAATTAAAGTACAAATTTTTACATATTTTACCTCCACCTATTTATCGATTCTAAGTATCGGAAAAGCACAACATGTCGTCCCAGGCAAACTCGAAGGGGGACAAGATCGCCGATATGGCAAAGGACACTGTCGATGTCCATACGAAGCAAAATATGACAACCGACTATGGCATCAAGATCACAGACCCGGACCATTGGTTGCGGGTAGTTAGCGATTCGAACACGGGTCCCTCGCTTTTAGAAGATCAGATTGCTCGTGAAAAGGTATATATTCGATACACCGATTTAATTGAGGTCGTCACTAACACAATCTATTTCGCGTAGATTATGCGATTTGACCATGAGCGCATCCCCGAACGAGTCGTGCATGCCCGCGGCACGGGAGCATTTGGTCACTTCAAGTTATTTGAGAGCGCTGAAGATGTCACCTCAGCTGGTGTGTTGACCGACACCAGCCGCACTACACCTCTCTTCATACGTTTCTCGACTGTGCAGGGTAGCAGAGGCAGCGCGGATACTGTCCGCGATGTACGAGGATTTGCTATCAAGATGTATACTGAAGAGGGAAATTGGGATATCGTTGGAAACAACATTCCTGTTTTCTTCATCCAGGATGCGATCAAGTTCCCTGATTTCGTGCACTCGGTTAAACCTGAGCCCCATAATGAGGTCCCTCAGGGTCAGAGTGCTCATAATAACTTCTGGGACTTTGTTTATTTGCATTCAGAGTCGACGCACATGAATTATTGGGTACGTTTTTCATAGCAATGGGTCTTTGGGAGTGATTTATTAACTGTATGACAGCAAATGTCTGACCGAGCTATTCCCCGCTCGTTTCGAATGATGCAAGGTTTTGGTGTGAACACCTATTGTCTTGTCAACAAGGACGGAAAACGTCATTTTGTCAAATTCATTTTCACCCCCGAGCTTGGAGTTCACTCCCTTGTATGGGATGAGGCTCTGAAAATTTGTGGCCAGGATCCAGACTTCCACCGCAAGGATCTTATGTCCGCCATTGACGCAGGCCAGTTCCCCAAGTGGAAGTTCGGCCTGCAGCTCATCCCGGAAGAGAAGCTTGATGACTTCGAATTCGATCCACTCGATGCGACGAAAGTTTGGCCCGAAGAGCTGGTTCCAATCCGGTACATTGGCGAGTTCGAACTCAACCGCAACGTGGACGAATTCTTCCCACAGACCGAGCAAGCAGCGTTCTGTACCAGCCACATCGTACCCGGTATCGACTTCTCCAACGATCCCCTACTGCAGGGCCGGAACTTCTCGTACTTCGATACACAAATCTCCCGTCTCGGCGCGAACTGGGAGGAGCTACCCGTCAACCGTCCTGTTTGTCCATACCTGAGTCTCGTCAACCGAGACGGTGCTCTCCGACACCGTATTACCAAGGGAAAAGTTAACTATTGGCCAAACCGCTACGAAGCAAACCCACCTGCTAAACCCGCTGAGGGCGGATATACCACCTACCCCGAGAAACAAATTGGCATCAAGGCGCGCGCCTTCTCAGAGAAATTCAAGGAACACTATAACCAAGCTCAGACATTCTACAATTCCCTCTCAGATATCGAGAAGATGCATCTCGCAAAGGCCTTCTCATTCGAGCTGGACCACTGCGACGATCCCATCGTTTACGAGCGTATGACTGAGCGTATTGGAGTTGTCAGCCTTGAGCTCGCTCAACAAGTCGCTAAGAATGTCGGCGGGAAAGCACCCAAGGAGCCCTTAAAGCCGAATAAGGGCCAGAAGGCTAAGGGCCTTAGTCAGCTGGAGTACATGCCTGAAAAACCTACTATCGCTACACGCCGAATCGCCATCTTGATCGCTGATGGATTCGACCATTCGGCTTACATCACCATGAAAAAGGCTCTGGAGGCGCGCGATGCCTTCGTCTTCACTATCGGTGCTCAACGCCAGGGTGTCGTCGCTGAGTCCGGAGAGAAGGTGATCCCAGATCACTTTTTCAACGGTATGCGATCAACACTCTTCGACGCGACTTTTATCCCCGGTGGAAAGCATATCACTGCATTGGCAAAGAATGGTGTTGCTAAGTTCTGGATCACTGAGTCATTTGCTCATCTCAAGCCTATTGCCGGTGTCAATGAGGCGGTCTCTTTCATCGCCAAACAAATTGGATTAGAGGAGGTTAAGGTTGCCAAGTCTGATTCTTCTTTTGCTGAGTCTTATGGTGTTGTGACCGGCCATGGCGATGCAGCTGCAACGCTCAATGTTAAAGAAGTTGGTCCTAATTCAAAGGGTCTTGCGGAGCAATTTATCTGGCACGTCTCACGACACCGGAACTGGCAGCGCGAGCTGGATGGACTTGCTGATCAAGTTGCCGCTTAAAATGAATATCTGGCTTTTGACCCATTCTTCCTATGTGTACGGAGTATGTGTCATGGCATGTCAGGCTATGGGGCGTTCTGGGGAACAGCTCATTTAGGTTTAATCAATCAAATTGCAATTTTTCTCTAAAGAAAAATATATCACCTGGTCCCAGAATATTGCATTCATATGCTGCTGAACGTTGGTACCTTGGTGCCTGAGTATGGGCCTGCATTCTTCGCGGTCTTTTAGACCAGTCAATCCTCCGAAGTCTATTCAAAACATTTCCGTAGGGCTGGGACGGAAATTTCCCCCCTTCTTGTAATAATCGATACTGTAGCCTCAATTACTTGCTTTGATATGTTTGCTTATCTTACCTACGCTAGATCACTCCGGCTTTTCGCATGTTAAGATAAACTTGCTATGAAGCCTGATTGTTTACACGCAAATAATAACCCTACCCCAATATTATAGCGCAGCAAAACCAGGTTTTTAACTTTAGTATGAATAAATTTAGCTTTAAAGCCTAGTTTAAAACAGGAGTAAGAAATGTCCAACAATTGGTGGGAGTAACCAGGTGGAAAAGGGCTCCCGCATAGCATGCCGCATCCTCGTTACATGCCTCCCTGTGGTGGGTGGGCCTGAACGAAAGTCACACGATAAGCGTTGCAGCGCGTCCCAGCCTTTAATTTATCTCTTGACCAGCGTGAGGCAGACGTATTCAAGGTTTAGAACAAAAGGTCCCTTTCCCCAGATGTCCGGGACTTTTTCCCATTTGTTCTTATTTTCCCGCTCTCGTTGATATAAGTACCCTTCTGTGTACCTTTTTGTGTACCTTCTTGTGTGCTTTGGGCTCATTTTTACTTGATAAATATTCTTTTTTTATTATTTTACAGCTTCCTCTAAGAAAGATCGCGTGTCGTTGGTCATTTGTGTGATTATTACGGATCGAGGTGTGGTTGCGCTTGGTCTTGCCGAGATCAGATCATGCCATTCCGATTCTCGCGCTCGACGCGACTATACGTTGTTATTGCTATATCGACATGTTTCTTTCTGGGAGAGATTTCAGGTTAGCAAAGGTCTTTTTCGACTGAGTGTGAAGGTGCTGATTTTGATTAGTGGGGTTCTATACACATTCGCTGGCGCTCATTGCCGATGCCTTTCATTATGTATGTTTTTCACGATTTTGAAGATAAATTTGCTGATAATCCATAGTTGAATGATTTGGTGGGCTTTGTCATTGCATTAGTGGCATTGAAGGTATGTCTTGCATAGCCACCATTGCACCGGACATGATTCTGACCCATTTATAGGTCTCAGAGAGTGGTGGCTCGCCCAATGGTCTTTCCTTTGGCTGGCAGCGGGCTCAACTCCTGGGTGCATTTTTCAATGGTGTTTTGTTGTTTGCGCTTGGAATCAGTATTTTCTTGCAGTCAATTGAGCGATTTATCGCTCTACAACGTGAGTCTCCATCCGGGTTCTGGTTTCTTGATCTATCGCTCACCTGAATCTAGGCATCGAGGACCCTCAAATGGTCTTGATTATTGGATGTATCGGCTTGGGTCTCAACATTATAAGCGTGCTTTTCCTTCATGGTTAGTGTCTAGACTATTACAACGAGCATCAAGCTGACCGATTCCAGAACATGGACATGACCATGGCCACGATCATGGTCCACGAACAATTGAAGACGGACTTTCTCCTATCAGTGACGATCAAGACTCCATTTCTAAGCATCATGATCATAAGCATGTGCATCACGAAAAATTCGATACAGTCTCCGCCCATTGCCACGATCACGGGCACGGGCATGACCACGGACATGGACATGGACAGGACCATGGCGATCTCGGCATGATGGGAGTTCTCGTACATGTACTCTGTGACGCCGCCAATAACCTTGGTGTTATCGCCGCCGCGCTAGTAATCTGGCTAGCAAAATACGATGGTCGCTACTATGCCGATCCCGGCGTGAGCATGGGAATAGCCATTATGATCATTTTATCATCCATCCCCCTCAGTAAGGGCCCGTTACTCAAAGCACGGAACCCTGCATAGGTAGCATGAAGCTAATTCTTTGGCAGTAAGAAGGTCCGGACTGATCCTCTTAGAGAGTGCTCCAGCTGGACTCGATTTGAGTGACGTGCAACACGATCTTGAGAAGGTACACATCCAAGTCGGCCCATTGAACCTTATTCAAGGAGATCATGAGACTGACGGAATACTTGCAGGTTCCCGGCGTGCACTCCATTCACGAGCTGCATATCTGGCGTTTGAATCAACAAAAATCTCTGGCATCAGTGCACGTTGTAGTTTCCGATCCGTCGGTTAGCACCTTTCTTAAGACGGCGAAAACAATTAACGAATGCTTTCATGCCTATGGTATCCACTCTGCGACATTGCAACCAGAGACATTATCGGAGTTCGAGAAGGATGTCGTGCACCCGCACGGGGAGAAGTCGCCTCAGTGTCAAGTGGTGTGTGGGACATTGTGTGAGGGGCTGACCTGCTGCGGATGAAGCTGTGCGCCTGGAAATCTTGGCTTCCTGATCTTAACCCATAAAATCGAACAGCCTATATCAACCAGTACCAAGTGGTCGAGCGGAAACTCGATCAACTCATCTTCCTTGGTC
This sequence comes from Penicillium sp. IBT 16267x, assembly GCA_028828865.1. Lineage (NCBI taxonomy): Eukaryota > Fungi > Ascomycota > Eurotiomycetes > Eurotiales > Aspergillaceae > Penicillium > Penicillium sp. IBT 16267x. The sequence goes on along the minus strand of JAQJZQ010000012.1, from coordinate 1,400,966 downwards.
TAGTGGTCATGATTTCCGCTTGTCATTAACACCGATAAGCGCGGGAGACCGGGGTTCGATTCCCCGAGGGAGAGATATCTTTTTGCTAATCTTTTTTGTTTCAAACATCTATTTCTCTGGAATATATTCAAAAGGTTTTTATCACGCGGTACGATTCCATGTGGGAGGAGAGCGCATTGATGTATCTCATATCAAGTCTTATTGATCCGCATCAGGTATAATTGATCAACTTTGGATCATCGGCAAATGCATCGTCTTAATTACCAACGGCTCTTCCGACATCCTTAAATGCATCATAGGCGTAAATAGCCACATGAAATTCTAATTGTAGACTTTCCAGATCCATAGATGTTGGGACCTTGCAAAGTAAAATTACGAAACCTTCAACATTCAAGGTGGAAGTTGCAAGGAGGGGTTCAATGATGCCCGTAGACAACTTGAATGTAGAGCTTCAATACGGAATATGTCCGCTGCGGAGCGTCTTTGCTACCATCTGACAATATCCAGCTCAACAACTTCCCAAGCCACGGAGATAAGCGACGCGGTAGGCCCCGGGCCTCTCCACCTTTATCTCAACATGCGGGCAGTAGTCCGCCTCGGTAAAACCTAGGAATGCTTTCCGATTCCGACATGCATTGCAGCAACTTAAAAAAGGCTGGAGATTCGTAGGTTTTCCAACCTTTTCTTTTTTATACCCCTTTGACCTCACTAGCATCGGAATATCAAAAATTTTCCAGGGCTCCTGGTGCCTAAAGAACTCACGGTACATAACCGATAACATTGAGCCATGTCTCTCCAGCGATGGGAGCGTCAAGCCCAACGAGGCAGAGATATACTCAACAACTCCATTCCAAAGCAATGGCTTGCACCAGTTGAAAGTCTCCCTCCTACTACACAAAAAAATGTGATTGATTTCCCGAGGCAAAGTGGCCTCCTGAGCGAGCATGAGCTCTCGATCACGGATCTCTCCGCTACACAACTGGTCGCGGAAATGGGAGCAGGGAAGCTCAAGGCTGAGGAGGTAGTGGTAGCATTTTTGAAGAGGGCGGTTTTGGGCCACCAGTTGGTGAGAATAATCTTCCATTCCGCAGTTGAAGGCGAAATACTGAGGCAACTTGCAGCTGAATTTCGCAACGGAATTCTTGGCGGATGAGGCAATTGCCCGAGCCAAAGAATTGGATGCACACTTTCAACGTACTGGAAAGCTGGTGGGACCACTGGCAAGCGGCCATATCCCTGGAATAATACAAGTCGCACACTGATGTTTTGGTGCCTAGCATGGTGTTCCTATCAGCGTTAAGGAGCACATTGGGAGGAAGAATAAGACTTGCAACACGGGTTATGTGGCCTGGTATGTTTAGTATGCTTCTGAATAACTGAATAATCCTAACTTAGAACAACAGGGTTGATCAAATCGCCACCGAGGATGCCCATTTGCTCCAATTGCTAGCTAATGCTGGTGCAGTGTTCCATGTCCGAACAAACCAGCCTCAAGCCCTCATGGTGAGTACAACCTCAAATCCATTTTCACTCCAGTTGCTAATACCCTCTAGCATCTTTGCTGCAACAACAATATTACAGGAGCCACACTAAACCCACACAACCGCACCTTAACTCCAGGAGGATCGTCAGGTGGTGAAGGAGCTTCAACGGGGTTCAAGTGCGCACCACTCGGTATTGGTACCGATATTGGCGGATCTATTCGTTGTCCGGCTGCCTTTTGTGGTTCATACGGATTCCGGCCCACTTCAATGCGCAACCCAATGGCTGGAGTCAAAGCCGCGGCTATCGGACAAGAGACGATTCACGGTGTCATTGGTCCTTTGTCGAGCAGTTCTTTGGAGGATATTGAACTGTTCCAAAAGACGGTCTTGGATCAAGAGCCCTGGGAGGTTGAAACATCCTTAATGCCAGTACCGTGGAAAACTGTGGCTCCTACTCGGAGCATGACTGTGGCTATTATGTGGGATGATGGGTATGATTAATACGTTCCTTATCGAAGAAGTCATTGCTAATCGGATAATAGCTGTGTTCGCCCCCATCCCCCGGTTGTCAGGGCCCTCAAACTTGCTAAAGAAAAGCTGCTCGCAGCCGGAATCAAGGTTGTAGATTGGGAGCCATACAAGCATGATCACGGATGGAAAATTATTGTAAGTCTCCATTTCGCTTCAAGTAACAAGCAAGTCGACTCATATCTCTACAGTCTAGCCTCTACTACCCGGACAGCGCTGCTTTACAACGCAAAGTGATTCGTGAATCAGGCGAGCCAGTACTGCCACTGAGCGAATGGGTCTTCAATTACTCTCGACCTGATCCACTTACTCATCCCGAAGCATGGGAGCTACAACACGAGCGCGACCTTTACCGCGATGAGTACAACGCTGTGATGAAGACCCGTGGTGTCGACTTTATCATTTCCCCTACCTATCCCGGTGTCGCAGCTGTATATGGCGAGTCACATTACTGGAACTACACTGCAATCTGGAATGTGCTGGATCTTCCGTCCGTTGTGTTCCCATCGGGCCTTACAGTTAACCCGAAGCTGGATGCGTTAACAGAGCAGGATAAGAAATATCAACCGCGTAATGAGGCTGATGAAAGGGAGTGGGAGAAGTATCAGAGCCTGGAAAGGTATGAAGGTGCACCTGTGGCTTTGCAGGTTGCTGGTAGGCACTTTAAGGATGAGGAAACTTTGGCTGCGGCAAAATTGATTGAAGAAATTATCAAGGATGGAAAGAAGGTATCTAAGCTTTGATATAGGCCACAATAGATATATGATACCCTTTTTAAGTGTCCTAGTAGTACTGCATATTGATTTCACATTTTTGTGTTATCCAGGAATTTGTTTGACATTGTATAAAGGACTCATGTGGCATTGGCCAACGTTTTACTCATAGTTTGACAAAGCGCGCCGAGGTTTTTTTGTGGAAAAGGCCGAGATAGGCATATGGATAGATATTTAGAGTGCCAGTACTATCATGGTGCGTGCAATAATGAATCAACATTGATTGAGGATTTGGTATAGCCACAAAATACAGCAAAATATTGTTTTTATTTCAGTCAACTAGGACTATCTAGCTGCCTAGGAGGAGGGTTTTGTCGCACTGTCGATGCTGCCCGGGGCACTGCCCCCCGCTCACCGCTCCCCCATTTATGTTGTCGGTCGCCCCTAGGCTTCGGCAGGACCCAAGACCTAACCTAATTAGGTTTTGGGTCCAACTTCGAGGACCTAACCTAACCCATTAGGTTTTCTTAGGTACCTAGTGGGTATCTAAGAAAACCTAACTTTACATAAAAAAGAGGTCTTAGTATATATAATCTAGCTAAGTCATTAAATTAAAATACTATTTTTTATACTTATTGTGAAGGGCTGAAGCAGAGTTTATGTTCAATTCAACTAGGCCACGAACTGTGTACAAAAAGCTTAAAGAGAGAATTATCGAGTAGGTGTTCTGCGTGTTAGGTTGTTATGGTCACGTGGCACACGTGACCTTATACCGGGCACTGGCCCGTGACAGTGCCCCCCTTCTAGGGTGGTCCTCATCGTGCGTGCTATAGCATTATTCGGTCGTCTTCGGGTCTGTAACAAGGTCGAAACGGGGCCGAATCGTCTTTTAAAGGCATCTAATGCGGAGTAATCTCGCACTTCGTCTAGCCTCTGCCATATCTGTTCTGCCCAACCTGTCCATTTCACTAGGGCTTCGTCACGGTATCCTCGACCGATCTTCTTACGTCTCACGTCTATTATCTCCTTTACTTCGTATTTAAGTTCTCCATTAATCAGCATTGGTGGGGGATGCGAATCGTCCACGATCTGTGATAGGAACGGGTCTAAAGCGGCCGGCCTAACTAGCTCTATATGGAATACTAGGTAGACGCCGGTAGGCACCTCTAATCGTACTATATAGGGTGTGGGGACGTCTAGAACTCGATATTAGGCGTGCAGCCAATTAAGCTTCTTCGATTATCGTTATATGCGTATATTCCGTAAATTTAGCCATACCTAGTCACCTTTCTTATAGACTAGTGCGGCCTGTCGTCGTTTATTCGATTACTCTTCCTACTAAGCTTATATAGAAGCGATTACGGCCTAGGCCTAATCGGTGGCTTCTCGTAGTCGATTCACAAACGTTTCGCCCGCGATTCCTGGTCGTATACGGGGTTCGCGGGGTTCCTCTGTCTCTTCTACCTTAATGGGGTTAACGTGGTACCTATATATAAAGAAGAAGGGGGATAGTCTAGTTACGCTAGCGTTACGGTTATTGATCGTAGTGGCAATAATAGGGAGTAGGGTATCCTAATTATCCTACGTGTAGGTCGTGAAGGCACGTAGGATCCGTTTAACTTCTTAGTTTACGCGTTCTATTACGCCGTTAGATTACGGGTGGAAAGCGGTCGATAGTCGACGTTAAATCGATAGCTTCTCGCATACTATTCGCCAGAATGCACCCATAAACTAGGGTCCACGGTCACTCGTGATCGCTCGTGGTAGCCCGTGGTGCATATAAAAGTGGGTAAAGAACGCATCTACCACTCGTTCGGTAGTCGTCTCTACTATACTCACTAGGATCACGCTCTTCGTGAGCCGGTCTGTGATCACCATTAGATTCGTTGCACCCGTGTAAGCCGTTAGGGGTAGCTCTGTGATAAAATCCATTAATAATTCCGCCTATATTCGCTATGGAATCGGTAGCGGTTTTAGCAGCCTATGCTTTATGTCGCGCTATACTATGCTACGGCCGCAGACTGTATAGTTTCGTAGAAAACGTCGTATATCCTTTGCTGCTCCTGGCCAAAAGAACCTCCGTGATAATATCGCGTAAGTGGCGTCTCGGCCGGGGTGTGCTGTGACATAAGAGTTATGGATCTTCTGTATAATCCCTGTGCGTAATATCTCGCTGTCCGGGATCTATATCCGTTGCCGAAAATAGAGTAGCCTACGTTTATCTAAGTGGCACTCTAATAGGCTCGTTTTCATATTCGTTTCGGCGGTGATTCGCCGGTCTCCCTTTACTAGGGCTTCGTATATCTTCTGATACTCCTAATTAGTAGATCTCGCGTTCTTCCATTCCTGTTATAGTATAGGCTCTTCGAATAGATGGACCTCTTCCTTAAAGTCGGTCTCTTCTACTGTCTATAGGTCGGGTCGTCCCGTCTTGACCTACACCTTTTTCAGTAGGATTCGGAAGCGATTCGATAGCCTTTCGTCTGTGATATACTATAGGGTATCTTGGCTTCGCCGTGATAGCGCGTTAGGTCTCGCGGTAAGCTTCCTAGGGCGATACCTTAGTTCGTAGTTAAATTCTATAAGGATATCCGCCTATCTTATTTGTCGTTCGTTTAGGTATTATGCTTTTCTAAAGTATCGTAGGTTTTTATGGTCGGTTACGATAGTGAATCGGGGGACCATCTTCAACTCTGGCCTCTACTCTCGTAGGGCGCGTATAATCGCTAGTAGCTCTTTATCATAGATCTCGTAATTTGACTCTACTAGCGATAGCTTCTGAGAGAGGTAGGCGCATAGGCGTAGCTATCCGTCTAGCCTATATTATGATAGGACGGCTCCTATAGCCTATCCTGATGCGTCTGCCTCGATAACTATTTCCTTATCTTCTTCGAAATGTGCTAGAATCGGGGCGTTAATGAAGAGGTCCTTTAGTTCTTCAAACGCTTATTGGTAGTCGTTATCCTATGTAAACTAGGCGTCTTTTCTCGTTAATCTCGTTAGGGGTGCCGAAAGGTCGGCGAATCGGGGTATAAACGGTCGGTAAAAGTTGGCGAATCCGAGGAAGCTTCGTATATCCCGTACTGATTTTGGTGCTTCCCATTCTCTGATTGCTGTGACCTTCTTCGGGTCAACGTGGATACCCTTGCCCGCTTATACGATAAACCCTAAGTATTTCACGGAGTCCTGCTCGAACTCCGATTTTCTAATATCAAATATCACACTATAGGCCTACTTCTTATAGTTTCTGTAGCACTTGCCCTACTTTCCGTTGGTGATCCTCTAGCGATCCGCTGCTATAGATGATAATATCGTCTACGTAAGCGGACACGAAATCGTCGAGATACTCCTGTAGGGTCCTATTGGTATATCTCTGGAAGGTCGCTGGTGCGCTAGTTAGCCTAAACGGGGTGACGTTCCACTCGAATAGGCCGTATCGTGTCTGAAACGCCGTCTTCCATTCTTCTCCTGGTTGGACGCGAATCTTATGGAAAGCAGCGATAATATCCAGCTTAGAAAACCATCTAGCCTGCCCCATATTCCTTAGAGTCTCTCTAATCAGTGGTAGCGGATAACGATCCTTCACTGTTAGTTCGTTTAACCCGCGGTAATCGACGCAGAATCGCACTCCTCCGCCCGGCTTCCTCACTAGTAGGACTAGGGCCGCGGCGGGCGATTTGCTCACTCGTATAAAGTTCTTTCTAAGAAGGTCCGTTAACGTCTTTCGTAGATATAGGAGCTCTTCTTTATTTATGCCGTAGAGGGGACCATATAGGGGTGGTTCCTCGATGCCGTTCTGGTCTCGTTTTAGGGTGATTTTATGATCGATTCCTGGTCGATTCGGTGGCAATTCATCAGCTAACTGCTGGCTGAAGACGTTTAACCACCGCCAATAGTGTCTTGGCAGCTTATCCTTAGGGTTATCCTGTTTCTTTGGACGAAGCGCCTTCTCAATGTCGTCTAACGTAACTTTGCCGATTCGTAGTCGATTCGGCTGCTTTTCGTTGTGGATAAAGTCATGTAGTAACTAGGCTGTTAACTTCTTGACTTATATTTTCTTTACGTTGGTTGGTCCGATTGTGCGGTCTGCACGATTCTAGCACCTTATCCGTTCTCCGTTTCTCGTAAATATGTCGATATACCCTTTCCTTACTAAGTATCGACCGTTAATATCTCGTAGCTAAGGGTCTCCTAATATCATACTATCCTCCTACTGAGGAATAATATACGCGAATACTCGTCCTTGCTGGTGGCCGTGAATATCTAGGTTAAAGTGCGTAACCTATATGATTCGGCCCTGATTCGGGACTACTCCGTCTAGGATCCGCGTGGGTATCCTAATACGCGGGAGGTGGAGCGACTAAACTAAAGCTTTATTTATGGTTACGTAATAACGGCATCCGCTGTCGACTAGGGCTCGTGTAAATTGGATTTTATTTACCCTAGCGTCGACTAAAAATGGTAGTGTTTCTCGTTTTAGTAGCTTTTTAACCCCCTTTCCCTCCTATTCGCGACTTAGAATAGGAGTTACTCTTTTCCCGAATCCTCGCTTAAGGAGACTTCGTCGTCCGAAATTAATATACTTAATCCGCGATCACTTATATATCTAGCTTTCTTACTTTTGACCCTACGGAGATATTTCTCTCTCGGTCCGGTGGTCATCTATAACCGCTCTTAGTATTATATAGGTAGTAGGGGGCACTTCGCGATGAAGTGGCCCTATTTCCTATAACGAAGGTATCTCCCTTCGTCCCGTCGTCTTTCTATCTCTTCGTGGTCGACCTATTTCGCTTACTTACTTATTTTAGGTCCTAATCGGTGGTGTTTCGTGCGAAATTCGGCTTAGTTGACTATGGTGGTTAGGGTCCAATCCATTGAGTCCTGGTGCTTCGGGGCATGTGCACGGTGTGATCTTTCTAGGCCATTAATGCTTAGGGCATCTATATCCGTGCTGATTTCGTGGAGTCGAGTAATAAGGTCCGAAAACGTAGCGGGAATACCACGATTCATTAACGAATTCGTTATGCTCCTATTCAGAGATCCTAATAGGATCTATCTCTTCGCTTCGTTATGCCACTTAAGCGTACCTACGTCTATAAACTCCTTTTCTAACCTAGGTAGGAATTTCGTAAATAGTATGCTATCTGACTAACGTATCTAGTATAGGCGTCTCGCCGCGCGTGCTTTGATATTCGGGTCTCCGTAAATACCCTTAAGGTAATCCAGTATCGTCTGCGGATCCCCATCGTTAGACATTGACATTGCCCATGGGCACCCATGGGCAGATCCTTTTTGCCCATGGATGGGCAGACTCTAGCTGCCCATGGGCAGCCTGCCCATGGGCCGCCCATCATGTCCATGATACAAGGTGGGATAAATTAATGCCTATTATGCAGTAATTTTAGTATTTATCTAGTAATATTTTAGAGTAGAAGTTTCAGAGTAGAAGTAAGTAGGCCTCGAGATGGGGCGGGGCGGTTCTAATTTTTTGAACCACGAACCGCCCCTCGTAGACCCGCAACCATCCTATCTCAGAACCGCACCGCCCCGCGGGTCTATGCGGTTCGGAAGCGGGTCGACCCTTATAGACCCGCGAATGCATAATTCTGCTGATAGTTTCCTCTTTTGGACGTATAATTTGATGAATCATCTTTATTATTTACGGTTATTAAACACTATTTTGGTCTTAACCCTTCCATCTATCCTAAATAACCACCCACCGTTTTGAAATTAGATGAAACGTAATTGTATATGGATTACTTAGCGTTGAAATTACCTACTTGCCCTTTTAATGGGGTATATTAGCGACATTGTTGCGAGTTCTAGTAGAAGGTGTAGTTTGTTCGGTGTATGTAGTTGGGAATATATATTGTAACCTGAGTACCCTTCCATCATCTTTAGCAAGATTTATTCGTTCTATTTCCATAACCCTTTTAGGGACTAAACTGACCGAATTATATATTATTGAAACGCTTGTATTCTCTACTAATAGGTTTTCCTAAAAATATTATCTCTTATAACTAATATGAGCTAGCTATCCACATCGAAAGATTGTACCCTTCTCTCTGGGGAACGGACTTAGTAAAAGTTAAGGGTCTTTAGCAATGTAGGCTATATGGAGGGTCATTCTACAGTACTCGCAGTTCTTCCTATGGGCTATGCGGTTCTTCTTGCGGGCTATGCGGTTCTTCTTGTGGGCCGTGCGGTTCTTCTTGCGGGAATATGAGGTTCTTCGCAGTTCTTTGCGGTTCGAACCGCAAGGAACCTCCATATAGTGGGCCTTTCTACCTAATCACTAGAAAGAATTAGAGTTGATCTCTCTATATCTCCTGTTGTCCCTGCTAGTAGCCAATTCCCTTAAATTTCTAGTATGTCTCCCTTCTCTACCTTGCCCCTTTTCATTTGATACTCAATTCGTCGAAATGTCACAGAGCTAGACCTCTCAGTTCTCGGATCACTATCCCTCATCGATTTTCGGCGATAATCTAGTAGATACCCTCTCCTTCCTTCCTTCTAATAGGCCACTTAACGTCGACGGGCACGACACGCGAAATTCAACCACCGACGTGAACTTTACCCGACCGGCAGTTCCGCCTCCGATTCCCGAAACACTCCAACGCGTTGGCCCTCTAAGAAAGAAGATCTATATCCTCTGGACAGAGATAACGAATGATGATTTCGTTGCATGGTGGCTACAGACTGAGTTTAGAAGTCAGGTGAAACGGAATATCTTTAACGTTCAGCACCAGTCAGAGTGCTGGGATCACTTTAAATAGGTTATAGCTCCCTAAGATGGAACTCCTAAGGTTATGTATAAGACTTACAACCATATACTGGCTCATCCTGCCGATCGCCACCGGGGAACAACCTATATGAATAAGCACTACACATAAGGGGTCAATTATCGGAAGCTAGCGCCTCGGTCGTAAGATATTAGACGGATGATATCAAACGGGGTATTGAGAACTCTTGCCTTTTACTTTTTTTTTCTTTACTAATATTATAAAAATCTCTTACTAGGCACACCATACACCCCAGAGACTCCATTTTACCCAGCAAGCCTAGATGGAGAGGCTAGTTACCTTTATTACTGCCTCGCGGTTACCATTCCTCCTTGTTGAGCATCCTGAATTCCGCGCCCTGATCGAAATGGCCCGACTTGCTCCCTCTATGCCCGAAATCCCTTCCGCATTCACCGTCCGCCGGCATCTTAGGGAGATAGTGGAACAACACCAGTGTACTCTTCTTCGTAAGCTTCCTTAGGGTGCAAAGCTCTCTATTGCATTAGATTGCTGGAGCTCACCCTTTCGCCAGTCTTTTATGGCTATAACGGGCTACTTTCTTGACTAAGAGTGGAACTACCGTGAGATCTTACTTAGCTTTGAGCCACTGCACGGCTCGCATACGGGGGCCTATCTTAGCACCATTCTCCTAAACCTTCTTAAGAAACATGAGGTTACTAACCGGGTGTTAACGATTACAACTGATAACGCGTCTAATAACGGTACGTTGCTAGGTAGTCTTCAAGAGGCTGTCGAGTCTCTCGAGCTACCGAGTCATATTCCGGTTATTCGGCTACCCTGTATCGCGCATGTGATACAGCTAAGTCTGAAAGAGCTTCTTGGTCAGATGGATGCGAACCCGCGGAATGATCGGGAAGAGATGGAATGGGTAGAGGGAGCGACTCAGGCCCGGCAAGAGAACAGGAAGATCGTGGTTACTCTTAACAAGGTCTAGTCTTCTCTTGCTTCTCTTATATTTCATATACTAACTGTTCTATTATCTTCTAGGTCCGTAAGCTTGCAGTTTATATCAACAAAAGTCCCCAACGCCGCGAGAGTTTTATGAAACTTCAGACGAAAGACCCGAAGCTGATGCCGATCCAAGATGTTCGGACCCGCTGGAATTCAACGTTCCTGATGCTCCGGCGTGCCCGGCGGCTGCAGTCTGCCTTTGACAGCTTCTGTGCTGAATTCAACCTAGCTGATATGAAGATGGATAAAGATGAATGGCGACAGGTTGATTATCTTCTCTCAATTACCTATCCCTTCTTTAAATTCACCTCATCTCTCTCAGCAACCACAGATGTTACCGTTCACAACGTCTTCGGCATTTACAATACCTTGTTCACTCATATTGATAAGGCAAAAGCCCAGCTGGCGCGGAAGAGGGTTGGTTGGAAAAAGGTGATGAAGTCCGCGCTAGATCATGCACGGGATAAGCTTGCTGAGTATTATGGGAAAACTGATGAGGTTCCTGGCGATCTCTATGTAATTGCGACTATCTTGGGGCCGCGGAACAAGCTGGCATTCTTTTTAGGCAAGGAATGGGAGCCTCACTGGGCGCCACGCTATAGGAAGTCCCTAGAGACTTACATGTAACCTTATCAGGAGCGCTATAAACAGTCTCCGTCAACCATCCAGTCCGCGAGAAACGATGTATCGGATATTGATCTGCTTGTGACCCCTGCCGAATCCCTCCAGTCCGGAACGACTGCCATAGATGAGCTCACGCGGTATCTTGGAAGCAGTAAGCCAATCCCGTTATATCTGACTTCTTCTATGCTCTTTCGGTTTCCCTTATACTAACTGTACTAGGTACTGTATAGGCAACCCCTCGGGTGTACTGGAAGGAACACGAAAAGGAATATCCTATTCTGGCAAGCCTTGCCCGAGACGTCCTCACTACCCCAGCTAGTGGCTCCGGTGTTGAGCGGTTGTTCAACTCCGCTCGCGACATCTGTCACTACCGACGAGGCTCGCTGAAACCACAGACTATCCAGGATTTGATGATGTTTATGTGTACAACAAAATTTGATGTGGAGTCGGAACAGCTTGCATTGATCGATGAGTACCTTTCTACCCAAGAGAAGCAAGCAGAGAGTGAGCGAAAGGATGCAAAGGAAAAGGAAGAGGAGGGATTTGTTTCAATCAGTGATGATGAGGAAGATCTATCTGCTACTGAAGCTACCCAACCTTCTAGTGAGCATACACTTAGGAAGAGAAGAGCTGAGGCTACGTCAGATAATCTTATCCGACTAGATGATGCTGATGAGGTTCCTCTACCTGATAATAGCCACTTACAGGAGGAAAGTAGCAATCAGCGGCGTTCATCTGGGCGCGTCCAAAAGCGCTTAAGACAAGATGATGATTTTGTATATAATTAGCAGAACCAAAGAATCAGATTAGCCATTTCGGCAGAAATTCGTCAACGCTCAACAAAGATATAGTCATACTGAACCTTCCGTAATATATACATAAATGTGACTAGGCTGAAAGCAAAATACTCAAAAATACAGGCTGATTCTGCATATTTATGCATGTCACAGGGTTTTAGATGTTTGTTGTGTTTGTAGACCCGCCGGGTCGAACCGCAACTTTGAGGGTCGGTTCTACTCATCCTAAAACCGCCCCGCGGGTCTAAACTTTGTAACCAAGAACCGCACCGCGGAGGGGCGGGGCGGGGTGGTACGCGGGTCTTGCGGTTCCATCTCGAGGCCTAGAAGTAAGGCTTCATTAAGATAAAAGTGAGAATTTATTCAATTACTTTCTAATTAATCCTAATCTCATAGTTTCGAACCCCTTTGGTCGCTTTCTTGCCCGTCCAGACTCGCGTATCTGGCTCTGCATTATAGGTAATCCATTATCGTCCTCATCCTCACTACTACCATCAATCTGATTAACCTCATCTTCAGATACAACGCTCTTTCGTCTCTTCCCACCCCTCACAGATTGCCTCAGATCTTGCTCATCTTCCTCAGTATCACTGATAGGGTTTATCTCTTCAGTCTGAGGGCAAATCTCCTCCGTTTCCCCTTCCTCAGGGATTTCTAGAGATTGGGCTAATTGAAGCTGCTCCTCTTCCATCTCAAACTTAGTCGTATAGCTATATAGCATAAGATCCTGGATAGTGGTAGGATTTAGACGACCTCTGCGGTAGTGGCAAACATCGCGGGCTGAATTAAACAGGCGTTCAACACCAGCACCAGTAGCCGGGATAGAAAAGATATCGCGGGCTACCCGTGCTAGGGTAGGAAATTCATGTTGATGGTCCTTCCAGAATTGGGTAGGGGTCGTATTAACCAAGCCTAAATAGAAGTGAAGGGTTAGTATAAGATATAAGGTAAATCAGATAGAGAATTATAAGGCTTACCTCCTTCAAGAAATTGTGTTAATTCATCTTGATCCCGGTGAGATCTAGACGCAGACGCGAGGACTTTATCAAGCTCAGAGACATATGTCCAGGCCCGAGTCCTTGATATCGAATCATCAGATTGATAGCCTTTGATCCGGTCTTGTAGGCTATGATGATATGAAGCCTCCCATCCTCCAGCCCAGTCTTTACTCTTAAAGAACTGTAGCTTATGCTGTGGAGCAAGGATTGTCCCATGCGCATAGATATCACTAAGTTCCTTGGTATCTGTCTTCGCATAGTACTCACGAAGCTTAGATTCACTGAATTCAAGGGCTTCAAGCATCTGTTGCTTCCATCCGACCTATTAAAGAGGTTAGGAAAGGTAAAGTGAAAGTAAGGTGAAAGTGAGATAGAAGTAAAAGATAAGACAAACCCTTTTTCGCTGTAATTGTCGCTTTGAAACCTCAAGATGCTTAAAAAGCTCATTATAGAGACTGAAGACGTTATGAATGGTCACATCTTTAGTCTTTGAGAGCGCAGTGGTATAGATATAGAATGGCTTTGTAAGACAAAGAAGATAGTCAATCTGTCGCCATTCATCTGAATTCAGCATCATATGGTCGATCTCATATAGACGGCAGTACTTGTCTAGCTCAGATCGAAGCCTTCTAGCTCGTTCAAGCATTAGATAAGTAGAATTCCATCTTGTCCGAACGTCCTGGATTAGGACTAGTTGAGGGTTTCTGGTTGCCTTCTGAAGATCCTTGAACTTCTCCTTTCTCTGTGGGCTTGCATTGATGAAGATCGCAAGATCACGGGCCTTATTTAAGGTGTTTGCAATATCCCGCTTCTTAGACCGCTGTCTAGCGGCCTTATTGTGTTCTTCTGTCCAAACCATATCCACAGTATCATTCAGAGGGTTTCCTTTTATCTGACCAAGCAGCTGGTTCAGACTAAGCTGAATAACATGCGCCATACATGGAATTCGGATAAAACGGGCGTCTGGGTAGTCCTTTTGCATCTTTGTGATCATTGTGTCATTATTTGATGCATTATCAGTGGTAATAGCCATAATTCTATCAACAATCTGATGTTGTTTTAGAATTGTAGATAAGACTGAGGCAAGGTTATCTCCAGAGTGGGTGCCCTCTAGGGGTTCAAATCCAAGTAATACCTCTCTGTACTCCCAATTTTGATCAAGGAAATACCCAGTAATAGCCATAAAAGCCTGCTGAAAAGGGGATGTCCAGCAGTCTAGACTAATAGAGAGCTTTGCGTCTTCTGGAAGCATTATAAGGATATCTTCCTGCCGAGATTGGACGATAGACTGGAGACGACGCTGTATTGTTCGGCCTGAAGGAAAGGATAGGACTGAAGGGGATGTTTGCGCGAGACGTAGAAGGTCCTGGAAGTGTTGATTCTCGATAATCTGAAATGGTAGCCGTAGGCTAGTGATCGTGGTCAACAGCTGCTGCTTCCAGACCTCTTCAGACCAAGATAGGTGTGGTTTAGGTAGATTGGTAGCCTAAAGTAGGAATAAATATTATTATTTTTTGTATTTTCTTAAAGAGAAGATAAGGGTAAAGTAAGAGTAAAATAGGTGTAAAACACTATTATTTTGCTCTCACTTTGCCCTCTCTTAGGCTTTAGATCTTAGCTTACCGCTTTTTTCCATAAATCCTGGATATTTTGTTCACTTACTGGGCCTGCCCCTCTGCATTTTCCTTTTATATGCCTTTTAAGCGCATTAGTCCCATACTTAGTCCCCTTTTTGTTAGGTGTCACTGGGTGGTCCACTATCTGACTACATGCTTTGCATATAGCCTTTGGTTGACCTGTTTTAATATGCGCAACCTGGTCAAAGGAGTGCCATAACTCAGATGTATAGCCCCTTTTATCCCAATGAGGATGCTCTCCCTTAGGTTTTGATCCATACTGAGTTGTAAGCCACCATTGAATAAACTCAGTCTTAGATATGTCAGACCAAAGCGCCCACTCTTTTTCTCGGTCAGATCCAACACGTTTAATAGAGGGCGGAGGTGGTTCGCAAATATTAGGCGCGGTAGACTGGCTTTCGGGGGCGTCAAATGGTGTGAAATCAGATAGAAGAGGGTCAATACTATCACTAGTGATAGATGGGTTGAAAGAGGAAGAGGGGAAAGGCATACTGGACGCGATAGACGCAAAAGTAGGGATAAAGTGAGGGTAAAGAGGAATTATTAAAGGGGGGAAGGCCTTCTGCTTAAGATAAAACCTAATATGATAGATCAAAAGAAGGTGAACTATTCTGATGTGGGTCTATTAGCCCTCTTCTATTGGCCTAAACCCTTCCCTACCCCCTTCCGCAGACATAATTTTCTCTAAGTCCGTCTTTAGTTTGACCCTTTTCCCTTCACTACACGATTAATTCTAAAGTATATGGGTTTAAAAGAGAAATATAGGTCGAAGAGGGTATAAAGAATATATATATAAAAAATAATAGCTTAATAACCTAGTTTACATGAATAAAAAATAAAAGAAGAATCTACAGTAGAAAGTAGTGGTAGACATACGTACAGAAATATATATTTTCAACTTCTATCACTCTTATCTTAACTATTCCCTTCTATCTTTAATTAAATTATCTAATTCATTTATGCGACCAATGAAATAGGTAGCAAAAGGCCTAAAAACAAGAATATTTCGTAAAATTACATAGTAGAAGGGTGGAAGAGAGATAAATGTAAGCGTTCGGACCAAAACAGAGGTAAGAAACAGAGATGAATCAGCAAGTTATGCAAAAAATTCAGGCCAATTCAGGCCAATTCAGGCCAATTCAGGCAAAATAAGGCATCGATGGGCAGCCCATGGGCGCCCATGGGCAAAGTGGGTTTGCCCATGGATGGGCAAAAAAAAGCTTGCCCATGATGGGCCGCCCATGGATGGGCAATGGGCAGCCCGCTTTTGCCCATGGGCCGCCCATGTCAATGTCTACTGGCATCGTTTCGTCGTAGTTTCACGAAGGTTCCGGTATTCTTCTAGGCGAGCTTCTTGAGTCTAGAAAACATATATATAAACTGGTCTTAAGGCGAGCCAATTACTGTGCTATCTATATGTAGTTTATTCTCTATTGTCACACGCCACGTTGGCCAGTCGGCTACGTTTCCTCTAAATAGTATTAGGTCTGGCAGTCGTGCCTTCGGGCGGTAAACGGGTTCCATTCGTAGGGGTTCCGGGGTCGATTCAGCTATGGTTCGTGCCGGAGTTAGGTCCCCTATCGTCGTTGTTGTTATCGTCGCTGTACGTGAGGACAGGAGCTCTATCATAGCCTCCAGTCGACGGATTCGTTCGTCTTGAGCGGCGCGCTCTTGGTCGTTTCGATCATTTTGCTCGCTCTGTATGGCTTACGTCTATGCCATCTGCTGCAGCAGCGTCTGCGCCTATAATGGGGGGCTCGTAGACTCCTGGTGTTATATCTTTACTTAGGGGTCGCGTCGCCGAATCACTCTCGATTCGGGGGCTATTCGTCTATGGTTCTAGATTTTTATAATATCTAATTAGAAGCTTTTTATATGTGAAGGGCTGAAGCAGAATTTATGTTCAATTCAACTAGGCCACGAACTGTGTACAAAAAGCTTAAAGAGAGAATTATCGAGTAGGTGTTCTGCGTGTTAGGTTATTATGGTCACGTGGTTCACGTGACCTTATACCGGGCACTGGCCCGTGACAATCTACGCCTCTATGGTTATATTCAGGATAGCTATATATAGTGAATCGAACCTATAATATAGATAGAAGATGATAAGTACTATTTTAGCTATACTTAGTCTAAATAGAAGTATAGTATTAGTATTTGTCAGAGCCTGGAGATCGGGTGACCCCAGTTCTGTAGAGAGAGCAGCGCTTCTTCCTCTTGTTCTCTCCTTCTTTCCTCCATACCACCACAATACCATATTGTTCTGTCTGTTCGTTCTTTCTTGTAGCAGCAAGCTGTAGCAGCTTGTGCTTCTTCCTTTCTCCTCTGATCCTCGACCAGCGTGTGACGCTGACAGTATTGTTTGACACGGTGAGCGGGGCGCCGTTTCCGGCTCCCATTGCACCGCCCGTCTGCCGCCTCCGACCGCCTACCCGTCGCCGCTATGCCCCTACCCGTTCGGGTATGGTGTGCTTCCCCTGGCCCTCTTTTGGGTTTAGTGCCACCCCTGGCCGCTTTACCGCCCCCGTCATCTGCCGTCCATCTATAAAACATCCCTCGCCCTCCACCTCAACTTGTCCACGCACTTTCTCTTCTCTTTCCCTCTCGACCCCTTGATTTCTCGCCCCCACCGGCTCCTGCACATTGGCTGTTCGCCCAATGCACTGCCCCTTTAATTTCACCGGAGATGCCGCTCGATCCGACGCCAAGGTTGTGCGGGCCAACATTGGCTGCAATGCCATCCAGTAGTCTAGGAGTAGTAGAAACATTGGGCCGATTCTGCCCTTAGCCGTATCGTGCGGTTTCGTGTCGATATTTTCATTTGTAAGGAAATGGTAGTGAACCATGCTACGAAGCTATCTAGATCGCTCCCTGCTTACGAGGCGTCCCGTTAAGCGAATCTATCCTTCCGCTGGCCTTCTTTGCCATTTCAATATCACCCGTTGCTATTCTCGACTTTGCATAGTCTTACTCGTCCGCCTTATCTGATGTTATATTATATAGCCCCTGGCGTCGCAGAATCCACTCTCGGCCGTTTGCTCGTAATAGCACTGACGCCCCGGTTGCCGTCATCGTCGGCCTCTCCGGTCTATCTGCATCCAATCGGTGAATCTTGGAATTACGCCGCGGTGATTCTAGCTAATAGCGAATATACCGTATACTCACGCGGCCTCGGTTTATGTTACATCGCGAGGCCATTGCTGCGGCCAAGCCCCGCGAGGATACGGGCCAGCGAATGGAGATCCCGGTTGATGACTTTGTGAGGGGAGTTCTATCGAGTGAGGGGGAGCTGATGCCGGCAACCTATAGCCTGCCGTCGCGAAACCGGTGTTCTCCCGTAATGTGGATATAATGGTATGGGCTATAGGGGCTGGTCGGGGTCTTCTACGTTGTGTAGAAGGCAGATTCCACCTTCCGGTCTATAAAGGAGACTATAATTCCACCTAAATGGCAAAATTGGAATCTAACCTTTCTAAACTCTCCTTCTCTCTTCCCTTTTCCACTATTGCCTGCCCCTTACCTCTATCCTAAGTCCTGATCTCCTTACGAGTTATCCTATTTTACGAGTGATCTTATTTACCAAATCCGCGAGCTTGTTTAGCTGCGTTTCTGCCCATTATGTTAAGTGGTAGTTATCGCCTAGACTCTTTCCGGCCGTGGAATCCTTTTCAGGACAAAACGCAACCCCACCGAGATTCTCTCGATATTCATCGCTACCTAAGTCTAGTCTCGATCATAGCCACCTCGCCTCCCTCTAACTCTAACGACCCAGCCTTAAGGAATCCAAAAGTTCATTCTCATAAACCCGAGCGGCACCCCCTTCCTGCCCGTCCGCCGGTGGAGGTTTGCTTAAATGATAGTCTACCGTAGGAGACAAACACTATGCACCTACCTTCAGCGGAGGATCAGGCTTATATCAACTCCGGAACTAAGGCGTTTACTTTCGAGGATATCCTGCAATTGCAAGATTTACCAAGTTCTGGAGATAGGGAATATTCGATGAGCGGTGGTGATCTAGGCCTAGAGTCTTAGTACCCATTCAGCTGCGAATCGGGCGATCGGGAGCTCGCTTTTACTTCTGGTCAGCACTCGTAAGTTAGCAATGCTGGAAGCCCTGTTCTCACTAGAGCGTGTTACGATGCAACAATTAACCCAGCAATCCTAGATGATCGCCATTTCCGAGATATTAAGCAGACCCTAGCAATAAAAGCCAGTTATAGCGTTGTTAAGCCTTCTTACTCGTTGGATAAAATTACCCATACTCACGGTATACGGCAAGACTCGCAGAGAACGATGAAACCCGGGCGGCAGCGGTCCAAAGTCAACAAGGTTTCTATCGTCGTGGATAATCATATAATGAACGGGATCGGTCGGTTTCCCCGAGCAAAAAGCCGCGCTAAGATGTCGTTTTCTACCCTCCGCGATCATTTCTCTTCTCTACCTACCGAAGAGCAACTACAGTTCTTATCCTAGCTATTTAAGGGCGCCTTATCTCAATCCATCCATACGCCCTCCAGCACAAACCATGCATCAGAATCGAAGTATATCTCGAGAGAAGAAGAAACCCCGACTCCATTAACCGAACAATCAAGCACAGATGCCAAAGGGGTCGATGCAAAACATACCTGTTCCTTAAGAAAAGGATTACCTTAGTCCGCGGAAGAGAATCGCCTTTTGGTGGAGCTTAGGGAGGAAGAATCCCTTACCTGGTCGGAAGTGATCAAGCGATTCGGTCAGAAGTTCCCTAGAAGAAGCCGAGGCTCTATATAGGTATACTGGAGCACGACACTTAAGAAACAGCGGTCGTCTTAGCGGAGGACATGGAAAAATGCCGTTAGTTTGCTGGTGAAGTTCCGGAAGCAGTGCGTCGTGCGTGTGAACCTTCTTCATCGTCAACTTAAGAAGTCCATATAGTATATCTGTATTGAGAAAATAGAATAGAAAAAAGCAATTAAAAAATAAAAAATAATCCTCTGGTATAAGCAAGGCCCCATGAACAGATTTTGTCATTCCCAGTATCATGTTGAACGATTAGTTGCTTTTTACTACTTCTTGTAGCGGTCCGTGCGTTTCCGAGTACGTCTCTCGAAACGAAGGTAGAGAAGGGGTTATGTAGTGGTGGCAATACCCGGTCGGGATTAGTTCCTATCCCCGATAATGCAGGGGCTTCTTCAGAAGTGAAAACACGTCGAGAGCGCTGCGGGAGTTATAGTAGGGCTGCAGTCTTGAGAGCACGAGAAAGCAACACATCCATGACACATCAATCGGTATTTAGGGGGTTGGTAGATTCGGAGGAGTTATTTTATGACTTAGGTGTCCGGCTGATCATACTAGACAGGCGCTGAATGCCGTAGAGCTAGTCGTAATATAAAACTAGGGATGTAAGTCATGGCGGGCTCTCAGTCTGCAAAGCCACCTGAATGATCTTCAACCTCGATATGGGATGTTAACATTTCGTTATACGCTTGTTGCCCCTGGCCTTCGCCCATTTTGCCTGGGAGATGAAGATAAGAAACCAGACGAGAGGTTTCAACAGTGGGTGGCCAAGGCAACACTTCTTAATCATATTGACAAACATTTCAACATGATGAAAACTTCAACAGCTTTCTTCTGTCCACATCCTTGCTGCTAGAAAAAGGACTATACGGACATTACAAATCTTCGTCGCCACTTCTTTGACGCGCATTCCATTAAACTGC
This sequence comes from Penicillium sp. IBT 16267x, assembly GCA_028828865.1. Taxonomy (NCBI): domain Eukaryota; kingdom Fungi; phylum Ascomycota; class Eurotiomycetes; order Eurotiales; family Aspergillaceae; genus Penicillium; species Penicillium sp. IBT 16267x. The sequence goes on along the minus strand of JAQJZQ010000012.1, from coordinate 1,380,733 downwards.
GTGAGTTGAAAACGAAAATGGCAGACGGAACCGGAACTTATCCCTGAAGACCATACTCAGGCTGACATTGCATACTCAGGCTGACATTGATGTCTCGGGTATATAAGTAATTCCCGATTTTGAGCATCTTCGCAAGAAAGGCAGAGCAGTCAGCTCCGAAGATGTATAGTACAGATAACAGAGGAGCTCACGGAGCAATTTACCATTATTATGAAAGTCAGGCATATCATGAAGTGGGTATAGGTAGTAGAGGATCATGACCGGAAGTATAGATAGTCTGTTCTCCTGAATAAATCTTTTGTCTTATGGTAAAGAGGAAGGCCTAGAATTTTCCGGACTATTATATTATTAAAAAAGTAGTTTAGCGTGGCTTGGCACCTGGAAGAGAGAGAGTGTGTAAGTGTAAGTGGTGACACCGATTTCCGGAAGTACTTTATGTATTGAGTAAATATATGTATGGAGTAGATAGTTGACAGTATATACGGTATTATCAATAAATAGTGTTGAAGTGTTAATCCTTCACAGAATGGCTACCAAGGCGAATACCCATAGGTAACGCTTCAAAGTAATGACGTTTCAAACTCCACGCCCCCCCAGGATTTGCAAGATGTAAAAATTCATCCTAAAGGTATTAACACCGTGTCTCAAAATTAGAATAAAAGACAGGAGTACCTTCATTAGAGCACTGATGGCTTCTGTCTTTATTCTATGTAAAAAGGCACGGGCTAGTCGCGAAAGGGATCGTATATCTTCTTCCTTAGTGGAGATAGAAAGTGACGTTATACGATCGCTTAGTTTCACCACGATCTCTCTAATATCTTTGATATCTTTCTGTGCTGTAGCTAAAGGCCCCTTAGCTAATAGAGATTCGCCGATATTCGCTTAGCTAAGTTAGTAAAGCTTTAAACTTATAGAAAGAACGTACTAATCTTGACCTCCCCTTACTAGGTTAGAACAATATTACTAATATTAAGTAGTCCGTATAAAGTCTTTAGCTCTGAGTGAATATATTTCAATCCTTTAAGTATCTCTCGGCATAGTGTGGCTATATCTGCTTCACTAAAGTCCACTATCCCTGCAAGGCACCCTAGGCTAATAGCCAGATGCTCATACTCATATACCAAGTAAACTGTTTGTCCTAACTAAAAGTAATCAAGCAAGGATATCAAGTTCGGATGACTAATAGCTCGGAGGTTTCGAGTATATCGTGATTTTCGGGCTTCGCATTCCTTGATGAGACAGCTAGGCAGATTCTCGGTATCCTTCAATGCGATAACTCCTAGTCCAGCTTGATTAATGTTATATGATCTATGGTACTTCTTAAGCGAGCCCTCTTTGGGATTTAGTATATCCTGGTGGGTTTATTTTGCGATGATCGGAACTCTAAGCCGGTAAGCATGGTCTTTCTTAAGTGCCTTTTCCGGGGGAGTTATTTAGCTTTTAATTAATCTGGTAAAAGTCTCTCCTCCTCTCTAAAGAGAGTTCGGTAATACTATGGCTCGTTTAGCGTTATTCATATTCTAGTAATTTATAGGTATATCTATATTAGAAGCTAGGGGTATACCCTCTATTTATTCTATCTATTATATTCTGGTACGTAAAGTTAGTAATCCTTCATGTTTCAGGTTTATAGGGGATCTACCCCCACCGTCGCCTTTTTGGTATTCCCTATTTATTGCCACGGCCCATTTAATAGCGGGGCTACTATCAAAAGTTAGGAGCCTAAATATATTAAATAGATATTTAGTATGTTATTTATGCGATGTTTAACGCTGCATTTCCTTCTTAGCTTCATTCACCACAGTCTTACACCCCCTCTACTCGAGTTTCGCCTCTCACGCTCGCTAATAGTAACATAGATTCCCTAGAAAACCCACTCAGTCAACGCATAAATGAACTTACCGCCTAGAGACTTTAGTTTTACCAGGGATATGCTATTATTGAGCTCCGTAATTTGAAATTCAACGTAGATACTCTACTTGGTAGTTGGCCTTTAGATGAAGGCAACGTTGATAGACTTCGCGATCTTTTCGAAATCGAAGGTTGCGGTAATTTTGAGCCGGAACATAAAATAGCCGCCCTGATAGATTAACAAATATTGCAAACTGCACTTTTAAACTCAAATCTTACGTTATATTCACTGCTTAACCCAATAAACTAGCCACGCCTTTCCTTTATAGCTGATATTCAGCTAACCTGTGTCTATGGAAGACACCGTATAAATGCCGCTGATGCATTTGGAGTGAAGTAGTGGCTTATGGATCTATACTTAGATGGTTAGTAGTTTCTTCGCTCTGGCCTAATAAATTCCTAACGTAATTAGTAGTGATTTCGTCGGACGCTCTCATTTAACTTAGAGAAGAATCTATAAAAAGTCTTAAGTTTACGGATGGTGAAATATATCGTACTCTTAGATTATACTAACTTTCGCAAAATAACGCCTAAGAAAGTAAGTAGTAGGCAAGATTCGGCTCTAAGGGTCGGCGTGAAGATATTAAACGCTTATAACTTAATAAGTATCTTCTTCTTAGCCTAGATAGGCTACTGCCATTTATTGGGCTTTGGAAGCCCTTAAAGTCAACGTAAATTAAAAGACTACTTAGTCTAAAGTTCCCCGAGGTAGAGTATCTCTTTAGAGACTTTATTTAATCTACTAACTGGATTTTGGAACCAGATACTATGCCGATATATAAATTTAATATACGAAAGATGGTCTCGAATATTTCAGGGGCAGTACCCTTCATTTATAGATGCCCCTTCGGTCTGTTTACTTAAGGGTATGATGCCTGAGTCTTCTCTGAAAGACCGGGGCCGTATCACAGAGCTTATGGAATCCGGTCAAATTTTTGCCTATATTACTGGAGCCAGAGAGAGACAGGCCATCCTAGAAGGGCTTCTCTCTACCCTAGGTAGGATTCTGTCTCTTAAGACACTAATATAAGATACCTTATTTCTTGACGAACCTGCCTAGGCCCTTCGATGCCTATTTCCGCGATTTAAGGGTGTTAGCTTTCGAAAGGTTATGCGTCGATAATGGAAAACAGCCCGGAATACGCCGTTGGAAATCCAAAAATCCGAGCATGACTATATAACTATATAACACACTGAGAACTCTTTTACAATTTATATGATGCAGCTTTAGCTCTTCGCACTCAGGCACTTTGCTTATCGGCAGCCCCGATCTAAGAGTAACCAGCGTCACTCTATAGGGTCCATTAAGGAATATAGCTTAGCAAACTTCGCTCTTTTGGCTGAGCGTTTAGGCTTTTAATCAGATCAAATTAGAAAAATCCGAAACAGAAACGCGAAAAGGATGATTAGAAAGGATTTTATATAGTCTATCTATAGAGAGGAATTCTACAATATTGAAGATTCCAAATTATAATCAGTATCAAAGCAGCTAAATGGTTTAATTCGCATCCTTCAGAGATACCCAGAGGGAACTATTCACGCCGCTTAATATATAATTAATGACCCTAGCTAAGAGGCTAAGCATAGATTTAATAAACCGACACGAGATTAGTACGAACAGCAACGGCAGTATCTATTCTTACATCAAATATTCGGTCCTAGTCAACCAGCTACATAATTCCCAACTTCTATTAGGGTCATAAGAGAGATTCTGTTTTCCTTCTTTAGAAATGAACTTAGAAACATCAATAGCGAGCAAACTCAAGAGACTCCTAGGGAACCAATAGAAGTTAGTGAAGAGACGCCTAGGGAACTGATGCCGCAAAATGACGAATCTCTCAGTGAGCCAATAGGAATTAATGAAGAGACTCTCACCGAACCAACCGAGCTTTTACAGTATATAGGTGACCCTAATATTGTGCCTAGCTCTTTATCGGGTACTCAACACGAAACATCTATGGAATTAGTTCAGTCGACTACAAAAGACTTTACGGGGCAGGAAACACTAACGGACGATGCCTTTCCTGATGCCGCATTAAGTCAGTATTCCCAAGGTCTAGATGAAGCTACATCACCTATCGAGTTAGAGCCTCATCTAGGCGGGACGCCTGATTACCCACCACCCCACACTAGAGAGGTTCAAGACCTATCTTATGAAGAGCCTTTTTCGAGTGGAATGCTTAAACCCCCGCTACTTATAGCAGGATTTAAAGATCTAAGCTACATTACCGTAATAGAGACCAAAATATTCGTAGCTAGGCGACGACGGTTTGAGGATATTCTCATAATATGGTTTCAGTCGCAAAAAGAAGTCATTATTATTTATGAGTTTAAATCTCGGGCTTATTATAAGTTTGGGCTAGGAGGGGGACTTAGCCTGCGAACTAAACTAAGGGATCTTTTAAGGGAATCTATCTTCGCCGTCTATAATGAGTTTGGGCTTAGGACGCCAGACATCAATACGACGTATAATGAAGCAGTAAAAACTCGGTTAGTACTAGCTACCCGAAGAGATAACCCTATCTTAAGGAAGCGGGGGGATCGGGTGGAACTGGAAGTGTCGATAGAAGATCTAAAGGAATATTTCAGGATATACGATATCCATACTGGAAAGAGGAAGGCGTATGATGACCGGCCAGCTAAGAAGCGTGGAAAAATGAAGAAAGCGCAAGATAAGGGACTACAGGAGGAGGAGAAACTATAGGAGAAGGGAAACACTAATTACTACATACATAGCACAAAATACGAGGAATGATCTAAAGCTAGCTCGTGCTATTAGAAGGTCTATTCGCCCATGATCAGGTCCAGAGTAAGAGGTCACAGGGTACAAAATAAGAAGGGCTCTGCGATGTATTGGCTTTCTGATCAAAATCCGGCCAGTCCTGTACCACTGAACCGCCAGATACCTAGGTCAGTCAAAACAGGCCGCTTTCCTTATTACCACGGCCTACTTACGGCACCAAACTGAAAAAGAGTCCTAGAACGACCAAAACCGGTCCTACAAAGAATAATTCCCGTGGCCTTTTGTAGACCCTGAGTCTAGGGCCGCGGGTACTTAAGGCAAGGCGTACCTACCACATAGAGAGTGATTCCTCAAAGTGCAATTTGATTCATACTTGACAATCAAGATGTTCGCCGTCGTCTATCTATTGCTCACTAGCGTCTATATACGTGCTGCTTTTGGTGGTGCTCTACAAGTTATTGATTATGATAACCAATGTGTCATGTGGTCTCAGAATATTCATGGATGCACGGGATATTCCGCACCTTTTGCACTACTTAATGGGGATGACTGCTCCGGTAGGCAAATGATTGATCATTTTATCAAAATAATTCTAACAAAGCCTAGAGTTAAGTGAAGTCGTCAACGGGACGCGTACGGACCTTTCACTTCTTTCTGTGGATGCTTGTGGTATAGAGAACGGTCTCCCAGCTGCCTGGATCCAGATAAACCACAGCGGTCTAGTTGGATTTTCCAATCAAAACGGCGACATTTCGACTTGCGTATTGAATGATCAGTTCAAAGTTGGCAGTTGGTGTAGTGTATCCGACTCTGGGGTCACTTCTTCTACCAATCCTCCCACCACGTCCACTCCCACGTCTACTCCCACGTCTACTCCCACTTCTACTCCCACTTCTACACCAATGTCAACTATATCAGCAGAGTCTACCTGTGGATGCTCTGCAGTTTGAATACTTATGTACAGTATCCATAAGGAGAAAGCAGACCCATAGTCAACCCGGTCTGATCATTTCGCATGCTAAGTTTCAACTTTTGATTTCTGTTTAGTTTTGACTTTATTGAATTTTTATTAGTCCACTTCTTTCTTTATGTTAGTTGCTTTTACTATATAGTAACTACATTTTATACTTGCTATCCCTTCATTCATTATAAAGTCTGTATCGTGCTAGTGACGTATAAGCAGATATACTAAGTTCTGTCCGTGTTTAGAGCCAGAGCGGATCAGCACCTTTCTGAATAAGTAGCCAAATACGCCTCTCTACAGTAATAGGTGAAACGAGCCTACGTAAAGACTTAGGGCGAATTTCTTTGATTGACGTCGCAACCAAGCTGTACTAGGAGGCTATTAACTCTAGCTGAACAAAACGAACGAGACATGATGATGTAGCGGAATTTTGCTGCCAAGCCTCCGAAAGCACGCAATCCCAGGAACTTGAAATGAACTGCAGGATATCTAAGCTCCCGTCGAAAACGGTGAAACGGGCTCAGCCCGTCGGCATCTAGCAATGTGATATCAGGACAACTTCTCTAAGTTCCCTGCCTTACTCGCGAGGTGAAGACACGTCTAACGAGTCTGGTTTAGTTGAGATATGTCTAGGATAGACAACGCGAAGGTTGATGAAAGTCGATCATGCTAAGGGTCATCCCCGTGACTCAGACCTGTATGATTTCTTGACCGTATGTATTGGTGGTCCTTTGCCGAGCGCTGTAGGATAACCCGCAAACCGCTGTAGCAAGACTTAAGATCAAGCAAATCAAGCACGTTGTACAAAAATCGCATCATCGGTCTCTTTTTCAAGACGCGGAATCAAGATAAAGGGATCCTTCTTCCAAAAGACTTGTGGGTTCATCATCCATTCACCTTGCTCTTTAGTGCTCTCATCAAGCCCGTCGACAGGGACCCATCCAAAACGATCGTCCCACTCGCAAGTAATCTCCCTTGAAGACGGAACCTTTATCCAATCGAATTCAATTTCAATATAGCGGTTCTCCTCTGCCACCTGCCCTGCCATCATGTATATATTCGCGCCTTCGTCTAGGGCTCCATAAATTTTTTGACACAATATCTTGTCCTGCGATATTTCCTTCAGACAGGTCTCGGCGGTAGTCGGATCTGGAATTTCTCCGAGAAACATTGAGTCATCATAATCGCTATCAAATTTGAAAAATTTGGCCGAGCAAAGATAGATGTGGAAGAAGATCATGAATTCGTATGAATCCTTCTGGGGGCGGCATAGTGTTTGCACAGGGCTAGAGACGGGTTTGATGGACCTTATATAGCAGGATAACAGAGTCGAGTATTTGTTAGTGAACCGTAACTCCGGTTGTCAATACCGGTCAATACCTTAAGCCGTCGACTTTTTATTGATGCTGGTTAAATAAATATTTACACTAGTGCCTTGGTAGTGGGGCCCGAGAAAATAATAGCCATCTATAGGGAGGAAGCTGATTTCGCTATCGACTGTACTACTACTACTCCCTGTATAACCTGCGGCGCTGGTGTGGTTGTTGTTGTGCTGCTGGATCGACCCGCACATCTCCGAGTGTGCTGCCTTCGAGCGTTCCCCTCTTCAATATGTATCAACTTTAAAGAGGTTATTGGTAGATGGGCCTGAGAAGGTTAGACAACTAATACCAAAAGAAAGTGGTGCTAGGTAGAAAATAACTCCTAAAGTCAAATATAAGATATAAACTAGATACATAGAGCGTGAATGTGAACTACTTGATAGTTCACATGTGGTAAATCTAACGGTAACCACATCTCCCACCTCGAAGATCGTGCCCATAGCTGTGGAAGGTTCTCTTCATCGGTCGATAGTAGGGCTGACCGTTTTGATAGTCCATTTTAAATTCCTTCGATCTTTCAGTGGCTAGAAAATCTTCGCTATAGCTCACTCCCATGATACGCTTGTCCTGATCGCGCTGGCGGAAAATAAACATCGGATGGCCATCCTTACTCTCACCCTTCTTCCCTTCCCATCCACCCCTCAGTTTCCAGTTAGGATGGAAAATGGTTTTATCGAGCTCTGACTGTGGAAGACCAGGTGAAGTTTGCAGAGTGAATGCCTCCTTATAACGATATTTTCGGTCGGCCTTGGACGTCCAAGCTAAAATGACTATATTAGTATATAATCCAAGAATACAAAAATCAATCGAATTACTAACGCATGATAACATGAGAAAACTTCCCCATAGTTTCTTAATTCTGAATGTAATGGGAGTTTGCAAGTCTTGATGGTTCTCAGAGATATTCGTTAATTCAAATGCTGGCCTTATATACTCAATTATTGTAGGTCTGCAACATATCAAACGGCACAGGTGATACAGGGTGATATTGTTTAACGAAAGCCCCGCGAGGTCTTCATAACAAGCCTTACGATAAGAGCACACTAAAATGGATCCAAAGGAAATCGCAGTGGATTTGCAACCTACAAAATGGTAAGAATGGACATTTTGCTAATGAAATAGCGCAATTTCGAAACAGAGACCCGAGCCGTTTTCTGAGCTGCATCTCTCTGCCGCATAATTACTACGCTTCGCTCGGGGACCTCTGATGAGATATCCTGGCTGATATGGGAGGCTCAAAGTCAGGAGACAGATCAAGAGGCAACCCGCTACCTCATTGAAGGATATCGGATGAATCTCGATCGGTGAAGTTCACCTAAAGGAACTCTTCAGCTGCTCGGAGATGCGCCAGCAACCAAGCAGTTTCACCCATTCCTGTTATTGAAATGAAGGCATACAGTCGTTCTCGAAATCGGCTTGACCGATACACACTGAGAAACTCTTTCTTGGCCCCACCGCCAAGACCTTAGCGCAGAGGATTTATTGAGCGGGCCGCTTTAAATCGAGGGGAGTAGTAAAGTCGAGCTGGTAAGTTACAGTACCGAACTACGTAATATTACACCATACGTGCGAAAACCCCACGGAATTCCATGGAACCCTGCAGAGTGGCAAAAGTTTGAGCACTATTCAGCAATCCCAGAGCTGCGCTAACCTCATCTAGAGTATTCTTTCAATAAAGACTAGGAAGTAAAAAATGTACAGGGTTTCTCGAAATCGGCTTGACCAATACACACTTAATCACTCTTTTTTTGCCCCGCTGCCAAGGCCTTAGCGCAGATCAATTATTTGACTGGCCGCATCAATATGAGGGGTGCAGCTAAGTCTATAGGTAAGATACGGTATCAGGAAACGTAATATTACATGATCCTATACGAAGGTTTAAACGGTGGAATCCCATGGAAGCCGGTAGGGAGTGCCTCGCACACAGTCCTCGGTGACAGTGCTATGTGCCTTACTGTCGTACTGTACTAGCATGATTCGGATCGTAGTCAATGAATGACTGACTTTGAAGTCTAGTAACTGTGGCGGCCTTAGTCACATACAATACGCTGGCTACATTATTTTCTTAAACTACGCGAAGTTTACAGTATAGAATAATCCGCAAATATGATAGAAGCATGAGAGACGTGAATTGCTCTCTTCTCCCAGGCCCCTCTTTTACAAACAGATTAGAAAATAGAAAGAGAAGAAACGAAAATATAAATCATTTACATACACATCTAAAACCCGATAAACGAAACCCGCCCTGATATATGTCCCAGAGCCACCTTGTTACCGTGAATCTTGAAACAATCGACCAAACTAGGCCGAAACTCGACAGGAAGCCAGAGAAGTATTTCGCTATTCAAATTAATCCACTGGCGATGAGCAATAGAGACATCTATACACGCACGGCGCGAATGAGATGTGGAAATTTCACATCTAGGTGGAATGCATAGGGAGACTGAATGGGTGTAAACGTACGAGCCGTTGTGGGAAAATTCGAGCATATAGACTGGTTTGTCAATATTCCAAGTCTGCGGGAGAATTCCCATCGCCGGTTCCCAGAGGCGCACTATTTTGTCCCAGGAGCCAGAAACCAGCAGGCGACCATTGGGCGAGAAGGCCACCGACCAAACCCCTTTTGAATGGCCCTCGAGAGTCTGCCTGAGATTCCCGGTCGCCGGGTCCCAGAGGCGCACTGTGTTGTCATTGGAGCCAGATGCCAACAGGCGACCATCGGGCGAGAAGGCCACTGACCGAACCGAACCTGAATGGCCCTCGAGAGTCAGCTTCAGAGTGCCCGTCGCCGGGTCCCAGAGGCGCACTGTCTCGTCATTGGAGCCAGAAGCCAGCAGGCGACCATCGGGCGAGAAGGCGACTGACCAGACCGGCCCTGAATGGCCCTCAAGAGTCAGCTTGAGAGTCCCGGTCGCCGGGTCCCAGAGGCACACTGTCTTGTCATAGGAGCCAGATGCCAGCAGGCCACCGTCGGGCGAGAAGGCGACTGACCAGACCGGCCCTGAATGGCCCTCAAGAGTCAGCTTCAGAGTGCCCGTCGCCGGGTCCCAGAGGCACACTGTCTCGTCATCGGAGCCAGATGCCAGCAAGCCACCGTCGGGCGAGAAGGCCACTGACCTAACCCAACCTGAATGGCCCTCGACAGTATGCCTGAGAGCCCCGGTCGCCAGGTCCCAGAGGCGAACTGCGTCGTCCCAAGAGCCAGATGCCAGCAGGCGACCGTCGGGCGAGAAAGCCACTGACGGAACCGGCAGTAAATGATGGCCCCCGAGAGTCTGCCTGAGAGTTCCGGTCGCCGGGTCCCAGAGGCGCACTGTGTTGTCATTGGAGCCAGATGCCAACAGGCTACCATCGGGCGAGAAGACCACTGACAGAACCAGCTGTGAATGGCCCTCGAGAGTCTGCCTGAGAGTCCCGGTCGCCGGGTCCCAGAGGCGCACTTCCTTGTCCCAGGAGCCAGATGCCAGCAGGCCACCGTCGGGCGAGTAGGCCACTGACCCAACCGGCCCTGAATGGCCTTCGAGAGTCAGCTTGAGAGTGCCCGTCGCCGGGTCCCAGAGGCGCACTGTCTCGTCATCGGAGCCAGATGCCAGCAAGCCACCGTCGGGCGAGAAGGCCACTGACCCAACCGGCCCTGAATGGCCTTCGAGAGTCAGCTTGAGAGTGCCTGTCGCCGGGTCCCAGAGGCGCACTGTGTTGTCATTGGAGCTAGATGTCAACAGGCGACCATCGGGCGAGAAGGCCACTGACCGAACCGAACCTGAATGGCCCTCGAGAGTCAGCTTCAGAGTGCCCGTCGCCGGGTCCCAGAGGCGCACTGTCTCGTCATTGGAGCCAGAAGCCAGCAGGCGACCATCGGGCGAGAAGGCGACTGACCAGACCGGCCCTGAATGGCCCTCAAGAGTCAGCTTCAGAGTGCCCGTCGCCGGGTCCCAGAGGCGCACTGTCTTGTCAAGGGAGCCAGATGCTAGCAGGCCACCGTCGGGCGAGAAGGCCACTGACCAAACCGGGGCTGAGTGGCCCTCGAGCGTCTGTAATTCTGCTCCCCATCCTTCCCCAACTTGTGGTAACTGGGATATCCAACTAGGAAGCTCCTCTTCGAACTGCTTACGGACTATTGACGTTCTGGGCGCAAAGACCAACCCTGCAACATAGATCTGAAGGGGCGCTTGGTCAGCTATCTGACTATTTTTCAGAATAAATCGCTTTGCATCGTGAACAAAATCAAGTTTTATTGAAGACCCGTCGGCCTAAAGCGGTCAGTGTTGATAAAATTCTGACTATCTTTAGAACTTACTGATAAGACCGTTTGGAAATCATTCAAAGAACCCAATACCTCCGACGTAAGCCCCAGGAGGCTCAAGGCTTCCACCCAGTGTAAAAAATGCGTGCGAAGAAATAAGAAAGCCTGATCCGTCATCTGAGTCAAGTCTGCGCATTGCACTAGATGATGTACCCAATATCGGCAGGCGTACTTTAGTTCCGGAGGTATGTAGCGCTGAATCAAATCCTTGCTAATGTCCTTGCGTTTGGTGCCTCCGCTTGGTAGATCACACATATTTTTATGCAGACTGTGCTGCATAATATGGATGCATTGGGTCGCAAGACGCTGGTTCGTATATTTTTCATCAATCCAGAATTCGCTTTTGTCGTCGCGATAATCCACTAGGAAATCTCGGAATGATAGGTGGAGAAGCCTGACGGGTGTGTTGAGGTCGTCTGGTACACTGAGCACTGAGTGGAGCTGATCCAATCGACATTTGATATCATCCGGCTCTCTACCCACTAGCTCACTAAGGGATCGGATCGAGAGCGGAGTTTCAAGAATAACGATGACCCCGACTATCTCCTTGAACTCGTTGAGTAATTGGTGCGACTCGGCTTCATCCTGACCGGCAAGAAGCTGCTTGAGCACGGGGATGTATGTGCCATCCATCCGCGATACGTAGGTCGACTGGTCGGTCAATATCGCTCCGAGTCGCTTTTGAGGGTTCCAATTCGTGTCTCCGATAAAACGGCATAAGGTGACAGCTGCAATGAACAAAGGAACGGCCTTCTCAACTAGTCTCTGAGTAGCGGCGTCGCTGGGCCAGCCTGGTGGGAATGAGCGCTTCTGTCTTAGGCGTAGGAACTGATCCTGGAAATATAAGTTTATATCACGCTCTATCACCGCTTTATCAATCTCATGGAGGACAAGATCCTGATGAGCATCGGCGATCCCTGCGAAGCCTAGCCTGATTGGCATCTCCGGTCTGCTTGTCAACAGAAATCGTAGTCGCACCGAGGTCGGCTTTTGCACTTGTGGCAAGAGCCGGAGAATCAGGTCTATATCGTTTTCGGAATCGCATTCATCTAAAGCATCAATCACGATCACTCTGCTTATGGTCTGTTCGCGCTGCTCGATTCCAAGTAGTGGATCCAGAAGAAGCTTTTCAAACTGTTCTCTCAACACCTTCTCTGATATATTAGGGTCATCGTCAATTGCCTTTTGAACTTGAGGCATTAATTGAGGTATATTGAAGACCAGTTGCTCGGTCAATGTTGGGAAAAGTTTTTTTGCGGTTCCTCGATCCTCTTCACCTCTCTTAAAGAAGAAGCTTGCCCCAAGAAGCTGCTGCTGCTGAAGACGACTTGCAACTGTTTGGGAAATTGTTGACTTTCCTGTGCCTGCCATGCCATTCAGCCAGAATATGCATTTTCCGTGCGGCGATTGGGCCCACTGGTCGATTTCGCGGAGTAGCTCTTTTCGGGTCCCTGGAAGACATTCACTATGTTGATTGTCATAAGAGTCAAAGGCTGCCCCTTTGGCAGTTTGAAGTTTGCTCAGGTCTAATTTTTGGTGGATCGTATTAGTAGACCTCCTAAGTCAGTGTTAGAGTTGGTCCTGTTATTAATGATACAGAGATGCGGTGCCCACGTTTGATCCACTTGTAAGGCCAAAGTAAATGTAGTTTTGTACGATTCAAGCTCCGTGATTGCATAATCTACCTCCGACCGTGCCAGTGGCCATTTCCAGCCCCGAGACACCCATTTTCTTACCCCCTTTTGCGTTGTTTCTGGATCGATTTTCTCTTTCAGATTGGTGAGTACTGAGGCGCATTTTGCAATATTGTTAAATAAGTCTTGCGTAGCAGTAAGTTTGCGGCCATTGGATCCATAAGTTAGCTCATCAAGGGATTGAAGAGCGTGCCTAAGGGCAGCGATCTTGTCTTGGAAGCGCTGAATATCCTGTGACGCGTTCTTGACGTGGTGGAGATATTTGCCGCATATTTTGATGATACCGCCGGCTACCTGGAGAACTGCAATAATACTTGCTGCGCCAGAGAGGCCATCCATAATCACTCTACCGCGTAGACGATTAAAATCCGAAGGAAAATAGGAATGACAGACAGACGGACCGTACCTCCAAGAGGGGTAAGCATCAAAAGGAGGCTGAGAGCAAAACGAGCATCTGATTGACGCTTACTGGGATCCACTGCATTACGTGGCTTTAGAGGGGTATCAAGGCACGGACGGCCCTCTCCGCATGATTCGTGGAGAGAGACCCCCTATAACATTCACGGTATTCCACCGAAACCTTCGTACCGCATCGTGTAATATTACGACACGTGATATTGTATCCTACCGATGTATTCAACTACACCCCTCATATTGATGGGTCCGTCAAATAATTGATCTGCGCTAAGACCTTGGCAGTGGGACCAGAAAAGAGTGGTTAAGTGTGTATTGGTCAAGGCGATTTCGAGGACCACTGTAATCGCGCGTTAGAACATATTGTCTTTTGATCCCGCTCTTATTCATTATTAGTGGTCAGTTTGTATCGAATTAGGTCCCCTACAAAGCGTACAGATATTCTCTCAAAGGACTGATCGCATGTTGCTTATATATAATTTCATCGTTCAACCATTGCATTCATATAGATTTATTAAACGTCGCGAAAGGTTATTCTCAAGTTGGACAATAAATTCAAATAAAGGGATTTCACTGGATATTTTGTCATGAGTTCAATCTCTTTCAAACTAATTCTCAGTCGAAGCGCATAGAAAGCAAATGTTATCACTCAGTATAGTTAACATTGGCCAGGGAAGCTTGGTGGGTACTCTGGCCAATCAGTTTTCATGTATCCATTCGGCTAGAGTAACACAAACGGCGATCGCGCGATCTGGGGTGATTGTCAGCTAAATCTCACCCCTTCCACCACGCACTCACCCTTCTCACCCCCGGTCGCGCGACCGCAAAGCGGCGACCGGTTGCTTCCTCACAAGCCTAGACTAAATGATTGGCCAGCATGGCCATTCGGCGTGTGGCTTAAATGCGGCCAGTAGTTCGGTGGGTGCCGCTAGGGTGAGAAATGGGTGAGAGCCGCTTTAGCGTCGCGCGAACAGGGGTGAGAAGGGTGAGTGCGCAATAGACAGGGTGAGAAGCAGGGTGAGAAGCAGGGTGAGAAGCAGGGCGAACAGCAGGGTGAGAGCGAGTGAGAATCACAGTCACAGTTGCCGTAGATATTTCCCTATAAAATAGTTGACTCGAGTTGTCCTTCAGGACGCTGGCTTGACTTTTTAAATTCAATTATGTAAGAAGATGAAAGGAATTAAGTAAGAAGATGAAAGAACCGTAAGAGAGTCCTTCTAGAGAGGGTTTCGATTTCCGCTACAAGCGAAATCCAATGAATGATACCCTCCCAGAATCGTGACCAAAAATAACTATATTATCTCTCATTGCTGAGCAGGTGGGTCGATACTCAGGGGGAAGCCACAGAACTCTTTTGTTAGAAACGGCGATCCATTTGTCTTGCAGCATCCGCACCTCAAGAGAATTGACCGTATCCACGGAGTTTCTGCAACAATAGAAGCGTGAGATATTGAATCGTCCAACATTTGTCTCTAGATACGGGCTGTTACTAGACAACTGCAAAAAATCAACTGTAGCTGAAATGTCTAGTGATTGTAGTAAAGCACCGGTTTCCGTATCCCAGAGCCTCACTGTCTGGTCAGTGGAAGCTGAGGCTAGCAATTGCCCATCAGGGGAGAAGGCCGTGGAATCAATCCAGTCGGAATGTCCCTCAAGTGTTCTCATCAAGGTTCCTGTTGGCAATCCCCATATCTTAATAGTCTTGTGGGAAACAGAGGCCAGCATTCGACCATCAGGAGAAAATCGTACGGAACCGACTTCAAAGGAATGACCGTCTAGGGTCTGGCATAGGGCTCCTGTGGTGACTTTCCACAGCTTGACGGTTTTATCACTAGAGGCGGAGGCGACGAGTTGTTCACCAGGTCCGCCGGGCGAGAAGGTCACACAAGTGACCAAAGCAGAATGCCCCTCGATTTTGTGTAACAATTCACCTGTCTCTGTCTTCCAGAATTGGATAGTGTGGTCGGTGGAGCCGGAGGCTAGAAAGTCGCCATTGATTGAAAAGGCCACCGAATTAATTAGACTGGAATGACCGTGTAGTGTCTTCTTCAAAGCTCCCGTCGTTGTATCCCACAGTTTGACTGTCTCGTCTGAAGCCGAAGCCAACAGCCGACCACAAGGAGAAAAGACCACTATGAAAAGCGTGAAAGAACTTATTTCGAGTTGCTGGTGTCCCGAGATCTCTTGAGTTCCTTCCTTCGGAGATTTTTCAAAGCTGTAGGAGGGTCTCACTGCACACGCCCAATCAAAATCCCCTTGGAGCGTTGCCTGTAGCGCGCCAGTTGCGATCTCCCATATATTCACCGTGTTATCCCAGGAAGCTGAGGCTAGTAGTCGTCTATCTGGAGATAGGACTAATGAACTGACATGGCGGGAATGGCCTTCCCTTTTTTGCTGGGACACTCTTGTCGCTGTCTGCTCAGCAGGCACCTCCGTCTGCCAAAGCTTGATAGTAAAATCGCGGGAAGCTGAGGCCAGTATGTGCCCATCAGGATGAAATGCCACGGAGTTGACCGAAGTAGAGTGAGCTCTTAAAGTTTGTCGAAGAGTGCTAGTCGCTACGTCCCATACTTTAACGGTCTTGTCATTTGAAGCGGAAGCTAGCAATCTGCCATCACGAGAAAAAGTAACAGCATAAATTTGGCCAGAATGTCCTTGCAGAGTCTGAATTAGGGCACCCTTGCCTATCTCCCAGATCTTGATGGTCTCATCCAAGGACGCTGAGGCCAGCAATAGCCCATCTGGTGAGAATACTACCGACCTAATTGCCTTAGAATGGCCTTCTGGGTGTCTTTCTATTGTAGAAGAAACGGCGTGCACGTTGACCCGAAGAAGGTAGAGGCTATCCGCGTATGGGAGACACCGAAGACGATTAGAGACGTACGGGGGTTTATCGGGTTTGCTAATTTCTACCGAACGTTTATCCCCGGCTTCGCCGATCTCGTAGCTCCCTTAACTAAGTTAACACGGAAGGACGCAATATTCGACTGGAACGATGAATGTGAGCGCGCGTTCAATGATCTTAAGGAATTCTTTATCAACGCGCCTATCCTTATACACTTCGAAGAGGGACTAGAGATAGTCGTCGAAACGGATGCTTTAGGGTAGGCTACCGGTGCCGTACTCTCCTAGCGGCAGCCGAATAGAGAATTAGCCCTATATGCCTACCTTTCGCAGAAGTTTTCGCCCGCGGAAGTGAACTACGAGATTCACGATAAGGAACTATTAGCGATCGTACGGGCCCTAAAGGAATGGAGACCGGAGCTGAAGATGGTGCCGAAGTTCAAGATTATCACCGACCATAAGAACCTTCGGTACTTCCGAAAGGCCCAGCACTTAACTGAGCGGTAGATGCGATGGTCCACACTCTTATTAGAATTCGACTATGATCTCTAATATCGCCCCCGTAAGCTAGCTATACGGCCGGATGCACTCTCTAGGAGGGGATAGGATATCCCAAAGGACATAACCGATGAGAGACTCACGAATCGGTTCCGAACGCTTCTAAAACGTGTGAGGATCAAACCTAACCGTACGGAGACGGAAATAAGCGATGAGGATACGCCATTAGATTTTGAGACGGAGGTCCCCCTATTTGACCAGGCAGATATACAGTAAGAATGGATACGGTCGCGAGCATAAGACCCTACGTATCACGCGATCTCACTCGCCCTGCATAACGGTGATCGACGAATCGCGACCGAACTGGGCGTTAGGACAAGCCTCTCTGAATGCCACCTAGATGAACGGGGCCTGCTCTGCTATCGCCAACGGGTATGGATCCCAGAGAGTGAGAACCTACGCACACGGATCATCCAGTAAGTCCATGATTCACACGTTACGGGCCACCCTGGCCGGGACGCAACGTACGCGATCCTATTAAGACGGTTCTTCTGGCCTAGTGCTGTAAAGGACGTTCGACGATTCCTTCGGAACTGTACTGTCTGCGGACGAAGCACGATCTGGCGCGATACGAAGCATAGGCTTTTAAAGCCGCTACCGATCCCTCAGCGAATCTGGGCCGAAATCTCGATGGACTTCATAACGGACCTCCCGCTATCGGGCCCGTTAGGTACGACAAATTGCCTCGTTATCACCGACCAGCTCACGAAAGGAATCATCCTTATCGGGATGGACGAGATTACCTTAGAGGCAGTAGCGAACGTGTTCCTAACGCACTTCTACATGCACCACGGCCTCCCGCTAGCGATTACGAGTGACCGTGGGCCGCAGTTTATAAGCGCATTTTGGAAGATAGTCTGCGATAGACTGTCAATCGAACGGCGACTGTCATCGGCATTCCATCCCCAAACGGACGGCTCAACAGAACGAGCGAATCAGGAGATTGAGCGGATCTTACGCGTCTTCGCCGCGTATGCCCAAGACGACTGGGCCCTGTTGCTCCCGGTCGTGGCCGGGGCTATCAATAACCGAGATGCTGCATCCACAGGATTATCACCGTTCTTCTTCACGCACGGCTACTATATCGACCCTATCGCTTTGGACGAAGGGCCTAGTGAGACGACTCTAACACGCCCGGAAGCTGCCGGACAGGCCTTTGTGGACCGGCTGAAGGAGGCAACTGATTGGGCTCAATCGGCAATAGCTATGGCACAGGATCGCCAACAGGAACAGGCTAATCGGAGCCGACAGCCAGCGCCAGTCTATAAGGTGCGCGATCGGGTGTGGTTGAACCTTCGTAACGTTCGCACACAGCGCCCTTCGAAGAAGCTCGACTGGTTGCACGCGAAATACGAAGTCATAGAGGTCTTAACGCCTCATACTGTACGATTGAATGTCCCGACCGGTATTCACCCGGTCTTCTATATCGAACTCGTCCGGCCGGCAGCTACCGACCCGCTGCCCTCGCAGGTCGTGGACGATTCTGAGCCACCACCAGTGGTAGTAGATGGTGAGTAAGAGTTCGAGGTCGAAGCGATCTTAGACGTGCGGAGAAGACGCCGTGGGCGCCGTTCACGAATGGAAGCGCTAGTAAAGTGGACGGGATATCCAGAACCCTCATGGGAACCCTTAAGTGCGGTCCAAAGCGTCTCCGCCCTCGACGATTACGAGCGAACGCATGGCCCCGTGCACGAAGATATCGGGATAGGCAACGAGACGACCGCTCGCGCGAGCATTTTGAGACTCCTACCCCTAACAGAGGGAGGAAGGGGGTAATGTAACGGGCCCATGCCCGTATATGGCCACGTGATCGTGGCCTTCTGCCCCATTCGGCAGTATGTTTTCTCGCGGGAACGGCCCGCTTCCTTTCCTTTCCCTAAGATTGTTGTAAACAGTTCGTGGCCTAGTTGTGATGAGATTAACCTGGTTACCAGTTAGCTTAGAGGAAACATGTGGTTTGTGTTGCTCGTTTGCTGCTGTCGCTCGTTTGCCGGAGATTCCCTTATGGAAAAGTCATGTGATCTCTCTGGGGACTATTTGAAGGAGGATTATGGTGGTTTCTCTTGTTCTTTCCTTCTTTCCCCTCTTGTCTAGTTTTCTCTTGTTGATAGGATCCTGAATGGTTTCCATTACAGACTTGCCGTGTCACATTAAACTAGACCACTCTTTTACTTTTTTCTTGATTCGTACTTGTCTGGCTTAGCTTCCCGCTAAGTTCTTGGCAACGGATCAACCCCACCAATCAGAACTCCGAACCGAATCGAAGTATGACCTCTCGAGACGAACGAACCAGGATGGCGAAGGCCTCTGGACTTGAATCCTCCCGTGCCGGAGACGAACCGAACCCGAACCCTTCCCGTGGGGAAGACGAACTGAACCCCGAGCACCGACAGAATGACCCGCTCGAAGAAGAAGAAACGCTGAAGGATGACCGTCGGAACACGCTGAGTTTTGAAGTAACCATAGCAGCCGACCCTAAAGCAGAAGAACAGACCCGAACCGTGTTCTTCACCCGAAATGAATTTGCCCTTGCTATGGCCGGAGACCTAGAAGGCACCTAGAAGAAACTGATCCAGAGGGAACACCACTGGAGAATGATGTATAAGGATGCGGAGCAGGAAGTGAACCGACTTCGGCTTGCGCTTGACACCCTGACCGAACATACGAATGAATGTGAAATTGAACGCGACGAGGCTATCGCACACCGAGATATCGCTGTGAATGAGCGAAACTAGTAAGCCTACGACCTGATGCAGAACCAAAGAATGGGTCCGGCACAGACAGCTCGACCACCGAACTAGTACCAGCAGCGATCGGCAAAGCTGGCGAATCCCCCGACGTTGACTGATGGAAAGAACCCCCGATTTGATCATTGGGTGGCTACCGTACGCCGAAAGCTGCTCATCAATGCTGACTACTATCCGACGCCCGATAGTCGAGTTTACTTTATGTCAGGCCTCTGTGAGGGTAAGGCTGGTCTGCACATTGGCCCGCGATTGACGATTGACGCATCGAACCCGTACCGAGATGTGGAAGACCTGATTGATCACCTAAAGACTGTTTTTAACAACCCGAATCGTGCCACGGAGGCATATGTTAAGTACCAGGCGCTGGTAATGAAACCGAAGGACGACTTTAACGACTTCCTGGCGGAGTTCGTTAGACTGGCAGAAGAATCGCGCTAACCCCAGGATTTCCGACAGCGTACGCTCTATGATAAGTTACCGAATATGCTATAGAGCCAGATGATGCAAGTGGTTGACGATCCAGATGTTGATTTCGATAAGTTTGTGCACCTTTGCTAACGTACTGCCCATAACATCACCTTGTAGCAGAAGAATCGAGATGCTCGACGAGCCGCGACTAGCACGCCCTCTAGTCAGACATCGACTAAGACCACGCTCACGACTAAGATAATGAAGAATGAATCCCCGACGACGCGCCTAAAGCTTATAAATACTGATAAGCGAGCCGCGCTAATAAAAGAAGGACGATGCTTCACTTATGAAGAGAAGGGATATATGACTCGAGACTATCTAAGGAAGACTTCCGCCGTTGCACTGGTGGACTAGAATGGAAAGTATACCGTCGCCGACGTAGAGGACTTAGGATCGGATACCGATCAGGGAAAAGTCGACGCTTAGGGTAAGTCTCCTCCCTAAGCGTTCCCAGCATAACTGCGAGTAGTATTAATTTAAAAGAATTACTTTCTGCGAAAAGTTTTTCTGTGCCAGCAGTGGTCACAGTAAACGACGTACCTTTCCAGATTAATGCGCTCGTGGATTGCGGAGCGAATATGTCCATCCTGATATATACGAATGTTGTTTTGAAGCTGATTCCACTTAGGTTGAAGACCCGAAGATTGAAGACACCAGTGACCTTATCTACGTTTGATAACCGACCGTCGGAAGCGGTTACCTATGCGGTCCGGATACCGCTGATCGTTGCAGGAAAGAAACAGAAACGAGTTACCGCGTTGATCACCAATATTAGCCGACATGATATGATTCTTGGTCGACTTTGGTGCGCTGAAAGAGATGCTCTGATTGATTGCAAACGACTGCGGCTTGTTTGGCCAGAACCAAAGACAGAGAAAGAAGAAGTTAAGATCATGAAAGAAGAAGTAGCTTATGCTATTCAGCGGCCATATCTATTGAGGATTTTGAAGAGACCCACGGGTCAGAAGGATCAGGAACACCAGAAGGATGCGGACAGAAGAGACCGTGCCTTCGAATTGAACGCGATTAAGGATCCAGTGGTTAAGAAGTCTTATAACCACAGTCATAAGGAAGATACCGTGAAGAAGATGGAACGAACCCTTATAGGGAAAGAGATCGTTCACGAGGTTCGAGCTCCTCGTATAAAGAACGTACCGGTTAGTAACATCGTGGTTGCAGCTATTAGCCGAGCAGGATTTGAAAGGATCTCTCGGGTGCCGGAATCGGAGATCTTCGTCACTAGCATTAGTGAGATCGAGCATGTGATCTCGGAACTCTCTGAACCCACAGAGCGGGATAAAGAAACGGAACTCGAAGGAATTCGACGAGTCATTCCGCGGAAATACCATGGGTATGCGGACGTTTTCTCGAAGATTAGATCTGACACGCTTCCACCGCATAGAAGAGGCGTGGATCATAAGATTGAACTGGAAGAGAAAGTAACGCCAGGATATTGCCCGCTGTATAAGATGTCTGTGGAGCAACTTGAAGCGGCGAAGACGTACATCTACGAGAACTTGCATAAGGGCTTTATCGTGCCGAGCAATGCCCCCTTTGCTTCGCCTATTTTGATGGCGAAGAAGGCCGACGGAGGACTCCGGTTCTGTGTGGACTTCCGGAAGTTGAATTTAGTTACGAAGAAGGATCTGTACCCGTTACCACTGATTGATGAGATGATGCAGCGGGTGCGCGGTGCTGAGTACTTCACTAAGCTAGATATACGATAAGGGTTCCATAGGATACGCATGGACCCAGACTTAGAAGACCTGACGACGTTCCGATCGAGGTATGGATCGTATAAGTATAAAGTGATGCCCTTCGGAGTCACGAATGGACCGGCATCCTTCTAGAGATTCATGAACTCAGTCCTGACCGGAATATTAGATATGTTCGCAACTGCTTTCGTCGATGACATTTTGATCTATAGCGAGACGCTGGAAGAACATGAGAAGCATGTAAAAGAAGTCTTGAAGCGGCTACGTGAAGCCGGTTTACAAGTGAGCTTATCGAAGTGTGAGTTCCACAAGAAGGAAACGAAGTTCCTCGGTTTCATTATCGGGGTGGACGGGATCCGCGTAGATCCTGGAAAGATTCGAGTGATTCAGGAATGGGAACCCCCGGACACAGTGAGGGGTATATAGTTATTCCTCGGTTTTTATAATTTCTATAGAAGGTTCATCGAAGAGTACAGCAAGATTGCCAAACCATTATTCGCACTTATAAAGAAGGGAGTGCCGTGGTCCTGGACAGAAAAGTGTCAAGGAGCGTTCGAAGAACTAAAGAAGAAATTAACTAAGGCGCCCGTGTTGGCTTACTACGATCCCCATACTTAGACTCGTGTTGAAACGGATGCGTTAGACGAAGCACTAGGAGGTGTACTTTCTTAACGAATGGATAAAAACGAACCATGGCATCCAGTCGCGTATTTCTCAAAGACCATAGATAAGGCGGAGAAGGCTTACGAAATCTACGATAAGGAACTTTTAGCGATCATTCGTGCTTTTTAAGAATAGGAAGCAGAACTCATTGGACTAAGACGAACTGAAGCTATTAAGGTGCTTACCGATTATGAAGCTCTTCAGTGGTTCTAAGAGAAGAGGAGGTTAAACTCCCGACAGATCCGATGGAGTCTAATACTGCAGGATTACCGGTTTAAGATCTAGTACCGATCCGGTAAGAAGAATGTGTTAGCGGACGTGCTTTCCCGTAAGGATATTTCACAGAAAGGGCAACGAGAGGAATTCGTGCTGCTGCCGAAGCAATACTAGGAACCGAAGTGCCTAATCGCACCAGTCACCGTGAATGAAGAACTGAACCTAATTAACCGAATCAAATAAGCGAATCGTACACACGAGAGTCTAGAGGAATTCCGACAAGAGGCTCTGGAAGAACAGGATAGCGAGTGGACACTTAAAGAGGGTCTACTACTTCATAAAGGAAAGATGATGGTGCCGGAGGACGGAGATCTCCGAGCGAGACTTTTCGATGAGATTCACCGACAACCCTCCGTAGCTCACCCAGGGATGGACAAGACCAGCCGCCTACTCTCGGCAAGATACTATTGGCCAGGATGGATGGCAGACGTACGAAGATATGTCGATCACTGTTTAGTCTGCAAGCGAACCAAAGTGTGGAGGGACCGACCACCCGGACTATTGCAGTCGTTACCTACGCTAGACAAACCTTGGCAACATATGACGATGGATTTCTGCTCGTTTCCGAAGGACAGAAAAGGATTTGATAATATGATGGTCGTCATGGACCGATTGACGAAACGACAGGTCTTAATTCCTTGCTATAAAGACGTGGATGCAGCGGAAACAGCCAGATTACTCGTACAGCATGTGCTCCGATGGACCGGAATTCCGAATTCGATTATATCAGATCGAGGACCGCAGTTCGATTCCTCGTACTGGAAAGAATTTTGCAAGATCCTAAGAATCACGAGAAAGATATCGACAGCTCGACACCCGCAGATAGACGGACAGACTAAAGTGGCGAATCAGTACATTATATAAAGGTTGAGACCATACGTGAATTATCACTAAGACGACTGGTCAGATTAGTTGCCTATGATTGACTTAGCAGTGGCGTCGGTACCTTCCGCCTCGACGGGATTCTCACTATTCTACGTTAAGAGAGGATACGAACCCAACATGTCTTTCGATTAGGCGGACGAGGCTCCCTTCGAACCAAATGAACTGAACGAAGACAGAGCCCGACTTTACACCGAAGGATTACAAGCGATCTGGAAGTAAGCCAAGGCGTAACTTTCAGTGGCTCAGGATAGGCAGAAGATACAGGCTAATAAACACCGACGAGAGGTTAATTTCGATGTGGGAGACGAAGTCTTCCTAACGCTAAGGGGCCTAAAGCAAGAACGACCTAGTTTGAAACTGTCGAATAAGTCCGCGGGACTATATCGAATAATACGGAAAGTCGGACACTCTTTCAAGTTACAGCTCCCTGACGACATGATGATTCACCCAGTTTTCGCCCCAGAGAAGCTACGTCTGGCTTACAAGAGAGATTCTGAACCTCTCCAAGGGCAGATACAAGATAAGGAGCCTCTAGTGAAGATTAACAACCGTGAGGAATGGACCGTGAAGGACATCTTAGACTCTCGAGTCAGATACCGAAAGCTACAGTACAAGGTTAATTGGCAGGGTCATGACGAAGATAAGACTTAGTATCCTGCGATTAATTTCAAGAATGCCGCACATAAGATTCAGGAATATCACGATCGTTACCCGAATAAGCCAGGCCCGCCACTGCGACTGCAAGAATGGATCCATGCAATGCTTCATGACGAGGATCTGGATGATCATGCCGATGATAACTTACCATGCACTCAAAGGGACTGAGCGCATCTTAGAAGGGGGTAATGTGATGAGATTAACCTGGTTACCAGTTAGCTTAGAGGAAACATGTGGTTTGTGTTGCTCGTTTACTGCTGTCGCTCGTTTGCCGGAGATTCCCTTATGGAAAAGTCATGTGATCTCTCTGGGGACTATTTGAAGGAGGATTATGGTGGTTTCTCTTGTTCTTTCCTTCTTTCCCCTCTTGTCTAGTTTTCTCTTGTTGATAGGATCCTGAATGGTTTCCATTACAGACTTGCCGTGTCACACTAGTTAGATTGAATCAAATCGGCTTCAGCCCTTCACACCTAGTGATAGTATATCTTAGGTAACTTAGTATGATTTCTAACGCCCTAATTAGTTAAATATAATAGGATAGAGTAGATATATAAGAAGAGCTTAATATATTATTTAGAGATAATAATATACCTACGTAGGATTTTATATAAATATAGTAATAGCACGCTTAGTAGCTCTATATCACTACTTTTTAGAAGCTAGTTACTACTAAACGTACTACTTTTAGTACTAACTCCTTTTTTTAATATACTAAGCTTAGTCTAGATATTATCTCTACTTTTATTAAAGAAGGCGCTTATTAGCCTAGATTCTAATATAAGGTATCTAACTTACTACCCTCTAATACTAGGGACGCTAATAATACTAGTAACGCTAGTAATAAAGATAGCCTCTCTAAAGAAGATAAAGAAGATAAAGATCCTAGTAATAAAGATAGCCTCTCTAAAGAAGCTAAAGAAGCTAAAGAAGCTACCGTCTAATACTAGCGACGCTAATAATACTAGTAACGCTAGTAATAAAGATAGCCCCTCTAAAGAAGATAAAGAAGATAAAGATCCTAGTAATAAAGATAGCCTCTCTAAAGAAGCTAAAGAAGCTAAAGAAGCTAAAGAAGCTAAAGAAGCTAAAGAAGCTAAAGAAGCTAAAGAAGCTAAAGAAGCTAAAGAAGCTAAAGAAGCTAAAGAAGCTAAAGAAGCTAAAGAAGCTAAAGAAGCTAAAGAAGCTAAAGAAGCTAAAGAAGATAAAGTAGATAAAGATCCTAATTTAGTTAAGCTCTTCCTTAGAATAACTATTAGCGAAGATAATATACTTAACTCTAAATCTCTTTTAATACCCTCTTTACTCTTAGAGTAGAATATCTTTTATATATATAAACCTATCTTAATCCACGTATCCCTTTCTCTAAGTTAATGGGTAGAGCACAGTTGCGAACTCAGCAAGTCGGAGATGAACGCCGCCACGTTGAAGTATTCGCGTTAGCCGAGATTGTCGAGAAGGTAATTGGAAAGACCCTGTCTTCATATCCATGGAGTGGCGAGGCCAAGAGTCTATCCCGGGACCTAAAGAACCTGTCGTTAGAACAGTTGTTGCGGGTGAGTTCCGCTACCGGTGTCTTTGCGGTCATGCACCGAAATGTGTTTATCGAGGATGGGTTAGTGGCGTTAGTGACGCGGTATCATAAAGGGTTTTACGCCAGCAGCGACGCCAAGGTGATCCATCGGTATATCCCGCGCGTCGTGGGCGAGTTAGTCGTGTGGTATTTATGGTTAATATTGCCATTCGTCGAGCAATTATAGGCATACCATCAGCAGATGTGCCCGTCGCCTACTATTTAGCCCCCAATTCATGACAGCCAGGCGAGCAAGATATGGGGCGTCGACCTAATCACTAAACGCGAGTGGCGCCCGAGCGGTTACGGAATGCACACCGTAGAATGCATCAGCCCGGGAGAGCAGGATACGGTTATATAATTGGTTAACGTTAGCCGCGTACCGGGATATTGCCATCGCCATTAGCCGTAAGTATTTTAGCAATGCTAAGCCGTTTCCGCACAATGTCCGCGAAGATGGTACCGATGTGATCAGTGACGACGACGAGAATAAAGATACCATGGATAATAAGCAATAGATGCGGTATATAGCCGATTTATAGGCGGCTTATACCACCTATATTGCCGAGATAGTGTACGGGCGCATAATAAGCCAGCAGCAAGGTACCACCGCGGGTCGATAGGCCGGATTTCGTGCGAGCAGCGTATATTAGTATGATTTTTTGGGGTTCGACGTTAAAGATATCCGGAGCAGCATATTAGGCAAGCGTCCGCAGCCCCGGTGGAAGGATGAGAGCGTTATAATGCGAGACTAGCGACGGGAGATAGTCGAGCAGACCAACATGACCGAAGCATTGTAGCGATGACCGGCCAACCCACGATGTAGTTCCGTGGGGTGTAGGCGGCCGCCATCTATTCGATCAAAGCCGGCGACGATCGAGTAGTGGTGGTTGGAAAAGTGCGGGACCACATACGATCCATAAAGAGAACTCCGTGGAAAAGGCAGCAATGGGAGTTTTGGATTACAACGGAGGAGTGTCAGGGTATCAACGAGAAGATCAAGGAGAACGGGGAACTCTGCCTAGATCTGTCTATTACTGCCAGATATTTTGACATAAGAACGTGTCGGTGTTCGGTGGTTCAGATTTAAGGATAGGACCCTAGGTCCTTGAGAAGTGTCAACCTACGCATCAGCTGTACAGTGGCACACATGAGTGTCGCACAACGTTCCATTCCGTCATTCAGCTAAATAAATATAGTGCAGTTGCGCTTATCTTGCTTCGCTGCCAATGTAGCTCAGCTGGGTACAAGGTTAGTCAGGACTTGCTTCACCTCCTGAGCGAAAGTCCGACCGTTCTCGACATTAGTGTCCGAAAACCCAGCAGACCACATCATGACTCCACCGAAGGCATTATATCGACTATACCGTCGCACAAGCGCCGTTAGGTCCCTTGGCGTAACATAGTATTGTGCGCCACTAGAAGTACCAGTGGCGGCTAACGGAGAGGCAGGGACGCCAATAAAGATTTTGGCATCTGCCGAGGAAGTGTTCGCTACGTTGCGCACCCAGTCAACGTAGTTGACCACCCCGGTGAGATAGAGCAGCTGGGATTGTTGTAGAACTGCACCCAAAGGTAGTCAAATTTTTGAGTTGGTTATCATGCCTTGCATGTAAGGCTCAGGAATAGGACATTGTGGTGCTCCTGTGATGTAATAAGTGTTGGTCGGGTCGGACTCGAAGTTCGAGCGTAACTGGTCGATCAGGTAGTGGTAGTATTGGTTGCCGCCAGATGCCTCGATGTCGAAATCCCACCCATTAACAAAGGTGTCGCCAAAGGGCCGCGGAACCCTACTTATGTTCGCATGACCGTAGGCCTCCCACAATTTCTGACCAATAGACTGGGCCTCTTCCTGCGATGAAAGCGAGTATGCTCCGGAGGCGCCTCCCAATGACAAGATCACTTTAACGCCGCTCGCTTTACATGTGTCGATGGCCGATGCTAACTGGCCACACTGGTGGGATTTGCCTGCAGGGGAGATAGAACAGGACTGGCCAATTATCCCAGATGGGATCGACATTCCATTTCCGTACTTGTAAGAATGCAAGCACAATAATATCTATTCCTGACTCCGGGGTACAGTATGCGCTGAGATTGTTATTCTCAGCTGTACTGCCTCCGTTTTGGCCCCAGTAAACAACAGTATGCAGGGGTTGCCGTCGCGATGGAATTTCGTGGCATATTCCCAGCACAGCACCTATTGCAAAGCTTAAGCATGTAAGGATAGATAATGTGTGCATATCGTCAAAGTAAGAACCAGGAGGGTACGAAAAGCGAATTTAGGACTGGATCTTAATATGTCCAAAGTCTGGACTATAAGGAGGACAAGTACCAAGCATCCGTGGACATCTCTACTGCTCATTGTGTTCATACACTGACATTTATGCTTCCTCAGTTAGTTGCATTCAACAGACACAACGAAATAGTCAACCTTTGCTTGATAGAGACGGCATATTTTAATGATGGCCCTTGTCCCTGTCTGTTACGAGCTTTGTGGTGGACCATTTTAAGGAATGCTTGAAATTGGTGGAACGTACTAATGGATACAGTGTCAAGTAAATTAGTGCTAAAAAGATTTAGCAGTACTGTACTGTACTGTAGCGAGGATGCAGGGTAGAACTGCTGGACTCTGACTTGCCTGTGTCGCCAAGTCATGAGCAATTGAGCTTTTACTCCACCATAGGTCGCCTGATCTCATCTACACACTTGCAATATAAGGTCATTTGTTTTCCCAGCTCTGTAAGTTCAATATTATGTCCAGAAATTCCATAAGGGCTCCCACTGCTACCGCAATATGGATGCTCTAGTAAGTTCTTGCCATTATGAATACAGCAAGTCTCACTAACACAGAATAAGGACGTTCTCAATATTATCGCTGGCTTCTGTACACGAACTGCCCAAGCAGAACGTGCCCAAAAGGAACTAGCCAAAGACCTGACAGAAACACGACAAACATTGAAGCATGCTATCAGCGAGCTCGAGGAAGCAACTCGGTTGGCCAACGTCCTCTATAAACTGGTCAGCGAATGGGTGCCGTGATAGATTTCTTGCTTGAGAATCACAGTAGTGAAAAAAGTAACCATGGCCTGGGATCACTTGAAGTGATACTCAGAGATGTGATGGAGGAACTCCAATCTGAAGACTCACAGGAGAAGGGGCAACCGAACAAAATGGCCGACCACGCGTGCTCGGGGGCAGCGGAGCTATGTTGAAGAATTTCTTGCTGTAAGATACCATATCGAGAAATAAAATACTGAAAAACAAATAAGTTGATATTTTTCCTGGCACAGTGCAGTAGTTACCCAAAGGAATAGAATGGTCAATTATGGAGGCACAGCTTCGTAACCTCTTAGGGGGAACATTAGTTGGGACCATGCCTATCTCGCATGGACTACGCAAAATTGACAATCCATGACCCGAAAATAATATAAATCATTACTCTACTGTATGTAGGGAAGGCTGCTACTTAACCAGCGTTTAAATTGGTGTGCTTTAAACCATGGCGTTGAGCAGACTTCATGTGCTTAAAATAACTCATAGCCTTGAACAGCTACGCTTATGATTTAACAACTCCACTTTACTAATTATTCTGATAAACGTGTGCACAAGACTATACTTACTTCTACAATGCAGTAGGTCCCCTGCTGGGTGATAAGTAGTGGGAATAAATATATAATGGGGCTTATTTGGATAGAATAACACTTTTGCCTAGCTTACTTGCCAATTTGTTGCTAGACCTTCTCTGCTGTGGGCAGAAGGCAAGATGAGAGGAGAAAAAAGCTCATACCATGCGCAAATTCTCACCTTGAAGCTACACACGATCCTGCAAATGGTCCGACCGAACCAATTTAAAGAGGCAAACTGTAGCAACCATCCTGCTTCCGATGGTTCTTGCCATCTAGAAGCCGCTTTTAATACAGAACGCGAGAAAAGGTCAGGGGGGCCGTCCCCAGAAGCAAGGCCGATTAAGCAATGTAAGCAGTCATTGGGAGGCGAGGAATTCGCTTGTTCGGTCGGTGGTTCGTCACAAACTGAAGTAGCCAGGCTTATACTGACCCTATTGTTTAGTACAGAAAGGGCTAAACTAGAGGGATAGCCATTTGACTATTTTAGCAGCGAAGGAATACGCGAACCGCTCCTCTTTCTGCTTGCTTTCTCTTTCATGCTTGGTTTTGTTACTGTACAATGACCGCGGAGCTAGAAATTCCAAGTTCATCAGATAGAGAACGACACTACCACTCGTAGTGGGCAATGTACGTGTATAGAATACATAAATATTCGACATTTACATTCTGCTCAGTGTCTGTTCGTGAAAGGCTATGTAGGTATCCACCAACAATTTTTTTTCTACACGTCGAAGTCACGGTCGCGACTCGTTTACCTATACCTCTGAGATTTGAGACGAAAAATTTTCTGTAAGTCTCCCTCTCCTATTCTCTCTGTGATTTTTAGTTTACCTTCCTATTCCAAGAACTCGCTTAGGATGTCTCAATCCCAAGCATCTTTTTATTCTGAATCATTTATCGATCCTGACCTCCTTCAATCAGACGATCCCCCTGACCGACCAAGTAGTCAGTTAACACAGACTTCGATACCTGCCTCGGACTTTACTTACCCTCTACGACATTCTCGTGCCCCTGATTCACTTACGCGCGTCGGCCCTACTCTCCGAAGGTTCTGGATCCTCTACAATAGCGACGCTGAGATGGAGAATTCTCAGATACAATTTGTGAAATGGTGGTTAAAGACAGAGTTTAGTTCAAAGAAAGAGACACAGGATACTATCCATTGGGATGGCAAGAAAAAGTCCGATCTCTGGGAGAGCTTTGAACAGGTTGCACACGAGAAGACTGGCGAGCCTAAGGTCATGTGTAAACGCTGTCAAACTATCCTTGTTCATCCGCATCATCGCCGTGCAGGGTCTTCTCCAATGAAAACGCATCTTAAAATTGGTGCTTGTCTCAGTAAGCCAAAAAACGGAGGGATAGCCCAGTTAATACGGAACTCAGCAAGTTTTAAGCTCCCTATTCCACCTGATACAATCAACAACTACTAATGTTTAATACTATCAAGCCGCGTGTATCAACTAGCAAGGTATTCAGCCAGGATATCCTTCTTAAGAAGCTTCTCAAGTTTGTTACAACCGCCCGACTCCCGTTTCGTATCGTTGAACACCCAGAGTTCAAGGATCTGGTAGAAATTATCCAACTGGCCCAATCCAAGATTGATATCCCTTCCGCAAGGTCTTTGCGGCGCTATTTAGACACAACAGTCCAAGAACAACAACAAAGTGTGCTCAGCAAGCTTCTAGAAGGAAGCCGTCTCTCAATTGCACTTGACTGCTGGACGTCCCCCTTTAGCCAGGCATTTATGGCAATCACGGGCTACTTTCTCGACCAGGAATGGAATTACCGCGAGGTTCTTCTTGGTTTCGAGCATCTCCATGGATCGCATACTGGGGGCAATTTAAGTGAGACTGTCTTTCAGATCCTCCAGGAGCATGGTATCGCCGACCGGGTATTATCAGTGCATGAGTTCGTGAACCAAATCGGGGCACGGCGGCGGCGCCGGTTCATGCTCTAGGCTAGGCTGTCGGACATGCATAAAATGCGATCCAAGGCCCCAGGCAAATAGCCGCTGGCATACGACGCGCTCACAAGCTCCGGCGATAGCTGCCTCACTAGCTACAAGCTCGCTTGGGCGTGGTTGACCGACATGATTATAGACGGACTAATGATGCTTATTGCGCTAATGCTTCTTTAAGCTTTGGAGACTACGACATACATACCTACATTCGTCCCTCTTGCACAAAAGCCCATCGTGGTAAATGCGTAAGCCCTTGATAGGATGATCAATCCACGTAGGATACCAAATCTCGTCGGGGTTCTCTGCAATACCGTCCCAATCTTCGATCGTTTGGGCGACCTAGCGGGCTACCGCGATAGGGATTCGATGCTGAATATAGGTCAAATGGTAAAGTACCTATTTTGGTCGTATAGCATGCTCGCATTGCCGGCAAATAATGACTAGAAATCGCGTGGTTCGTGTAAAAAGCTGGTCGGCGTTAGTGATAGTAGCGATAGGTAATGTACAAATATATATTCTGACTGTGGTTGCAATAGATGTGTATCCACAATACCACGATTGCGATGAAATTTGAATCGCAAGCTACGACGAGGCCCTGAATTAATACCCCCTGAAAATCTCCGCGGCTTCTGACTAATTCTAAATGTTGTGTGGTGAATATTGTGTGGTGCTGCCGGTCGGCTACCGTATCCTACGAAAATAACTTGATCACTTTCGATCCCTACAACCACCACTTTTATACATTGGATGGCTCTAAAATTTAAACTGTGCATAGATTAATTCAAGCTCTAAAACATACTTAAATTTCAGACTAATCTGAGATACTCGCTAAAAAGAAATTCGCTGAGCGTGAGCCGAAAAGGGTTTAGTTTTGAGGACAAAAATGCGGTCGATGATTATGTAAACTATTTTCCCGAACAACACCAAAAATTGCTAACTTCAACAGGTTATAATTCAATAGTCATACAAGTTAAGGAAAAACTATTTTAAGATTCAAAATCAGCTAATCATATTACTATAATATAGTATTTTATTTGGTTCAAAAATGTTGATGTGGCCATTCGTCGACCTCCCGTTTTGCCTAATGGTCTCATCGCACAGACAATCTGCGTATCTCTAATGAAGGAGCGACGGCAATTGCTGACACAGGAATGATTGATGCAGGAGGGCAGGAGGCCAGCAACCAGATGCCACATGTAGTTTAGCTAGGCATACTCCGCCCTTCATGTTCATGTTGTCTGACACTATATCTGAAAACAATGCGCAACTGGTCCTTGTAGCACCGAATGAGTTAAGGGAGATGATTTTGTCTACCAGAAACCTGGGCCAGCATTAGCAACTATTCTTCCCCCTTTCTCTGCCGAATGGGACAGACCCACAAATCGACCACTGAATGTCTATCAGGCTCCGAGACTGGGGCCACAGTGTAGTCCCCGCAGTACAGGTCGCCAAACAAATGCAACAGCTGGGGGCTGCGATATAGCTTCTGTACAATTTGTGTGAGTAGGTGAGCTTGGCTGCCCACTATCACCCTCTTGGTGCTCAGATTCACCAGTATGTTCTGGCGGCTAGTAGGCTGGTCGTCTCCCGCATAGCTGTATGTGAACGCCTTTTCGCAGACAAGCAGCTGGCCAGTAGAAACTGGCATGGTAGTAAAGAGTCCCCGGCCCCGCCTAGGCGATTGGCGTACCTCGACGGCCATAGAAAAGGTAGCACCGTCAATAAGCGGAGGCGTCAGCTTGGCCTGCTTGTATATCTGGCAGAACATATACTTGCCCGTCTGTTGTTCGTGCAGTTTTGCCCTGACACGGTCCATCTCCAGCCTGAAGGCCCCGTTCTCGAGGTGCGACCTTGCGAGTATCTGCAGTTTTTCCAGACACCACCCGAAATCGCCCAGTTCGTAGAGTGCTCGTGCTCACAAAAGAGTCGTTTCTCGGACAGCAATGCAGTGTCGCTGCCCCGGGCAGCATCTGACATGGCTTTCTCTGGGCGTCCAAGTCTGAGGTTTGCCAGCGAGCGATTGAGGTAAGCTAGCTACTCCTCCTTAGGTGTCTCGGCAGCCTGGATAGCAGACGAGTATCTAGAAGGAGTTTAGCAATGGTTCAGACCGGATACAGTAACCTAATCAACTCGGCGTCTTGCTCTGTGGTATACACTCTGGAGATGGGTTTGGTTCCTGTCAGGATCGACTCGAGCAAAGGCGCAAGCAGCCGCTCGTAGGTGCCAGCGTACCCGGAGATCTCACTCCAGTCCTGTGCACCAATGGTGAGAAGATTGGACGTGAAAAGCTTGGCCATCTCGAATATTTCCTGAGGACTATATTTTTGGGCAATATTCTCGTAGTTGTATCGCAGGCAGAACAGAACCACAAGAGCCGTGGCGAACATGTGATGCGCCGCGAGCCATGGGCGAGGGAAGTATCCTGACACGATCTGTTCCCGACAGCTTCGGGCGGAGGCAGAGGCTGCCTCGAAAGCGACGAGCAGACTGGTAGAGGCGGGGAGTGGCATGCGACGAGAGGGTCGATGGACCGTGACAAGCCCGTGATGCAGAGCGAATTCTGTCCACCCATCGTGGGGCAGCCCGCTGTTATACCACTGCCGGAGACGCAACTCCATCGCTGCGAGCCAGTCCTCCCAGCTCTGTCCCTGGTCCAGTGGCCGACCCTGAAAGTGGACCTCCGTCATGTGGGACTGCAGTTGTCGGAATTCGATCCAGCGCAAGGCGAGTTCCTTAGTCGGTTGGCATTGGTTATCCAAGCCCAAGGGCGTAATGCATCGATCGGGGAGAAGTGACATGACCTGCGTGTCAATGGCAGGGTCAGGGATGGAAAGTGGTTGTCGCAATGCTGCGCAGATGGACCGATCCATACAATAGGCAGTCCAGAAGATCCGTCGCCGCAGATCGATGGTTAAGGGGTCTAGGGTGTTACTGACGGAGATGTCACGATGGAAACCAAGCTCCAGGGAGTCTCTCATCGCTAGCCCGCTCAGAATCCAGATATTGGCTAATTTTGGATTGATGGAGGCGTATTGCAGGATTAGCAAAGTTACTTGTATCCAAGCCATCTCTGAAAAATGCGGGTCCGGATTGGATAGATGTCGAATCCCCTCTTGGAAGAGCGATTCGGATAATGCCAAACAGCGCACAGCCTGACCAACGGTGGCACTGCCTAGCGTTGCTGAAATCGCCAGGATTAAGTAGATGACCAGAAAGTCATCGTCGAATTTGACGGTAGGTGAACATTGGGACACTCCGATTTCTGATGCAGCCGTCTTCTGGGGGATCTTACGAAGGACTCGATCCAATTGTTCCCATATCGTGGGCTCATATAGGAAGGGGTGGACAGGCAACATATGATGGACGTACTTCTTCACCAGAGCACGGATGATATGGGATGGCAGGCTCGCCAGGACGGAGGCATCCACTTCACCTTCGCTATGGTGGGTTTGGATGGATGCCTTGTTTTGCGAATCTCTTGCCGATAGTAAAGAGGGCGTCAGACCGATTCGGACTCGTCGTACGATATCTGTGATGCAGGGGCCTAGCGGCATGGTGGCACTGATCATTGCTTGGAGTTCGGCACTAGCAATGATGCTTTCCTTCGTCTTATGGCGAAAGCTGGCACTATTACTGTCGTGGCGGCTGGAAGGAGCCTCAATGTCTGGAACTTTGGAAGCTGCCTCGGACATCGCAGCCACCGACACATGGGCAATGACGTTAGCATCATTGTACCCCGATGCAGCGAGGTCTCCCTCCAATCGAGCAATCTCCACTTCCAGGTGCTGCACCAGGTTTCTTGGTACCTGGGCGTCGTGAACCGAATTAAAGCCCTTGCACGCCGAGCCGGAAGCCATGCATCGAGAGCAGGCTGGAAGCTGCCTATCACACTATGCTCGGTGTCAGAACGATAGGTACTGGTGGTACATTCTCATTGTTATCGCATCAGGGTAATCGATTACCTTGATCTTCAACTTACGGCACCTCAAGCACGACAGCACACTCCGGGGGCATTCCGTCGATGTTCTCCGCTCCATCGCGCTCCATAGATCAGAAGGTTTGGATAAGGACAGCTCTGATAGTATGATTCAGTATTAATATTGTCGCGCTTCTCCGTGTCAACGGGAATGGGAGTGGGGCGTCTTCTTTATGAGACTCCGGAATGATAAGCTCCCAAACCTAGTACTGTGGTCTAGACCTCAAGCCCATCAAGATATATAGTGGCACCACAAAAGTCTATGACCCCCCAAAGTACCTTTCTTTACCGCCTCCTTATACGGGATATACCGCCCATCAATAGTAGATTTTGAGTGGCGTGGACGCTTATCGCCGGCAGAATATTAGCGCGATACTTTGGGGGTCATAGACTTTTGCGGTGCCACTATATATCTTGATAGGCTGTCTGAAGTCTAAATATAGCCTAATGGGCCTGTTTTGATGGGCTGTTCCGAGGTCTAGATACAGCCTAATGTGTGAGAGACCAGTTCTTAATTGAAAGAGTATCTATTAACGAGAATATCAAAGTTAGAGAAGGAAGGGAAGAAGACTGAAGAACAGACGAAAGAGGGCAACTAAATACATAGTGTAGTGAACGATGAAGTTGCGGTCTGCTCATGCCCGTCTGGTCATGCTCGAAGCCATACAGAATCTGGTCAGACATAGAATTCGGTCAGATTCAGAATTCGCTCAGGTTCTATGCGGGTGTGTAGGGATCCAGTCGGGATCGGAGCGGGTTCTCACATAATGGGCCTGTTTTGATGGGCTGTGCTGAGGTCTACTGTGGTCTAAACTTAACCTGACTGTACTGTACTATACTGTACTTGACTCGCACTCGACAAACCTCGCCACAGTGGGGAAGATAGGAGTGGGGCTACAGAATACATAGGGCCCGTGACTCTGAACAGCCGATAGGAATGATAAGCCCTAAATGAAATCAAATCAAATCCAGTCAGCGGGGAAGACGCCTCCTCAAGCATCAAACCCCGCACGAACCTAATCCAAAAAGATCCCGATAGCGAGGGATCCGCATTTCGTTGGGGATTATCATAATCTACAGTCAGCACAGTATATGTTCTGACAGGTTGGACTCGTCCATTTTGACTGTACATTACACTATCAGTAACGTCACTATCTTTGAAGGCTCTATCATTCTTGTTGACAAGCCTGGTTTTCTGACCTGCATCGTCGGGAGAATCCGGGGACGAGATCGAACTTATATTGTTAGCTTCATGGTCTCAGTATAGCGGGAATGCTGGCCACAAACGAGCTTCAGGTTGCTCTGCAGTCTCTCCCCTACCTGCCAACGGTGCCAGCGACTTCGGAAGAAATGCGATTCCCAGCTGCCAGCCTGTCGACTCTGCGAGAGAGCCAAAGTTGAATGTGCCTTTTATGATCATGCGCTTCAACAAGTACTGCCTCGAAAGTATGATCGAGGCCGCACAATACCTCCAAACATACACCACTGACTACTTGTAGGTATATCCACTCGCTTCTGTCGCGCCTGCAAAACCTCAAGGCCCTACATGCGTCTGCTTTTCCATCTGCGAGCAGTGGGCCGCACACAGTGGAAACCGCTCGCTCTACCTCGACGGCCGAGCCTCCTCCCAATCCCATACCCGGTTCTGGATCACTGCCTCTGGCGGGCGGAGCAGCGACGTTTGACAACCATTTCACTATCGCCACTGCCAATGGGACGACGTCTCGATTCCACGGCTCGAGCTCTATCTTCAGTCTCACCGTTGAGGTGTTGGCTCGAGCATCCAGTAGTTTTCTATACACCCCGTCACCGATGCTGCAAATATGCACTACCACGGATACCCGCTTTGAGGGTCTGGACGGGCTCCATAGGCAGCCTACGAATGACCTGTTCCGGGACCTGGTGCATTCCCTACTCACACTTTACATGTCGTCCATCGGCACCATCTACCCGTTCGTTGACGAATCCCTCCTAGGGGCAGACGTGGAAGCCTACTTCGAGCTACGAGCACGTCCCGACCTCGACTCTGTGAAGCTGGAGGGGAGAGAAGCATATCAGTACTTCCGTGTCACGATGATGTGTGCGATCGCGTGCTCGAGTAAGTCACGGCATCAACCGCACCTGCTCGCGTACGGAAACGGGTTTTACGCCGAGGCCGTCAGATCAGTGGAGGAAGTCACCTCTGAGGTGTCTTCCCGGTCCCTCCAGGCTCTCCTCTTCATCGCGGTCTATTGTCTGTTCTCGCCTCGCAAAGGGAATGTCTGGAAACTGCTTGATTTCGCCTGTCGGCTGAGCGTCCAGCTGGGATACCATACCGAACAACATTCTGAGCTGGAAGACGAGAGGGACAAGATTTTGAGACGAAACACCTTCTGGGCCCTCTATTCCATCGAGCGCCTTCTTGGTCAGCTCTTGGGCCGACCATCCAATGTACCTGACCCCATCATCTCCACCGAGCACCCTACCGTACCGGCCCCCTCCCCCTCGGCAGGCAACACGATGGTCCAGACCTTCTCGGCAGCGCATGTGTTTCGGCTCATGTACTTCCGCTCGGAGATCTACACCAATCTATACTTGCCGTCGAATCCGCCACCGCACAGCCTCAGCTGGTTTGTCGACCGCTACTTTGCTTTACAGCACTGGTATCGGGAGCTAGAGCCGTTCAAGCATGCCACCGGCTGTGGAACGGTGACCTGCAATGTGCTCCTGCACTCCTCCGTCATATTTTTATTCCAGCCCTTGATCCTCCGGGCGCTCTCCCGCACGGGCAGGGCGGCACCGGATTTTGCACCGCCAGAGGCCATCCCATCGGAAACATATTACGCTGCGTGCGAACTGATCAGAATATACAACAGGATCGTGCGGGCACCTGAGGGTTCAGAACTCGGCATCTACCCCATGACTTTCCTGTCGGCATACTCCATCTGGCTCGCTGCGATGACCCTGATGGCCCACTGTCTGCTGACCATTGACTGTCGCACGGAAACACTCGCCCCTCTATCCAACGATCGTTTGCCCCGAATAACACAAGGAATCGATTACAGCGGCGTCTTTGAGATATCCGGTACATGCTTGATCCTTCTGGCCTGGTGCGCCGAGAAGTGGCCAGGAATGGGGGGCATGGCGGACGCGTACCAGCGGCTGTCGGAGAAAATCCTCCCGCTGCTCATGCAAAATGGCCATGTAGGAAGCAGTGGGGTATAAAATCAACCACTCATAATAAAAAATCAGCCAAACGGGCAACTATCTTAAATATCTATGGGACTTATGTGTGACAGAGAGTAATATGGTCGGGTTCATCATTCACACAGGAGTAGGCCATGACTAGGTGTTTTTTATTTTTTTTTTTTAGTTAGATAGACTATTGTAAGTTAACCAAGTATAAATACAATTGTGGAACTATATGCGTACAGGCCGTTTTGAGGGTACTGTGCGAATTCCGCACTAAAGATAGGCAAAAATCTCTGATTAAATAAGTCTGGGAATGCCCAACAATTTAAGGGGCTAAGTACACAAAACAACTAGTACAAAATAGGTAGGAGTAAGGGGGAGGAATGCGTATAGGATTCGTACGGAATCCGATCCTTGACAACAATTTACATCTTGCTGCCACAACTGTGAAACAACAAGATCCTTGAGACCTGCACAGGGGTGTTGAGAGGATACAACATCACAGCTAGATGGTATCCTCGCTAGACAGGCTCATCCTTGGGGACTTCTGTCATAGATAAAAGACATATCTTCTCTTAAGAGATTTGCTTTATGGCTGTGCCAACGATCTTGCCGATCCCAAGGATCTCCTCCTCACGGCCCCTTCGCCCGACGACCTGCAGACCAATGGGGGCATTCTTGTAGCCCGCAGCACCGTGTTCCTCCCAGCGCGCTGCATTCACCTTGTCCCTCGCTCCAGCGATCGGCTCGCCGGTCATCTTGCCATTGTCGATTGTAGTATCGACACGGAGCCCGCTGGGGAAGACGACGGCAGGGTAGTCGAGCAGGTTCCAGATGGAAGTATAGTCCAGGTTGTCGTTCTCCGTCAGGACCGACGCTACGAAGGGGGCCACTGGGCTGATGATGGCGTCGACCGCGCGGCCTGTGGACGTCTTGGATACTGAGGCGTTCCAGGCGTCCAGATAGGTCTTCCGGTAGGCGTCTCGTCGCTGATTCAGTTGCCACGATTCCCAGACGGTCAGATGCTTGGACGCGCCCTCGCCCAGGCCGGGAAGGATCGGTTCACCAGAAGCCTCGCACTCGTCGCGGATGTCCTTCCCTCCGTCCGCCTTATAAACGATATCGAGAATGGCAGTGCCCTCTAGGTGGTTCTCGGGGATCCAGTCGATGACTTCGTGTCCGGCAGCCGTCAAAGCCGCCCGGAGAGCGTTCTGGGCGCGCGTGATGGGCGGGTGGACTCTCGTGATGCCATCATCCCACATCATAGCGAAGCTGAGCTTGCCCTTCTTGCTCGGAGCCTCGAAGGCATCCTCGTTCCACGGCTTCTCGAGGATGAGGGGGTCGTGCAGCCAGGGCTCCTGCGATGCAATCGCCTTCATGAACTCGACCAAACCCGAGTATGACGAGCTCATGGGCCCGATGACCGACGGGACGGCTTCCTGTCCCAACATCGAATTTGCCGCCCACTGGTAAGGGACCCGGTGGTAAGACGGCCGGAGGGACCAGATGCCGCAGAAGGCCGCCGGGATGCGCACTGAACCCCCGATGTCGGTGCCAACCCCCAATGGCGAGCCACGCATGGCCAGCAGGGCGCCTTCACCACCGGTCGAGCCTCCGGGGCTCAAGGTACGGTTGGATGGGTTGGTTGTCAGACCGTAGACGAAGTTGTCCACCTCGCCCCTCATGATGTTCTGAGGGAGGTTCGTGCGGACATAGAGTACGGCACCGGCCTGGAGGAGGAGCGAGACCAACGTGCAGTCGCGATGCGAAATAGTTCCAACACGGGACACGTAGCCAATGTTCAGCTCGTAGTCCTTGACATGGAACTGGTCCTTGAGGGAAATCGGCAGCCCGTGCAAGGGGCCCACGGGCTTCCCTGTCCTGGCCAATTCCTCGTCCAGGGCTTTAGCGCGTTCATACGCCTCTGGGATCATAGTCTCGGTGAGGCATCCAACCAGCTGCTGGGAGAAGATGGCCTGCTTGCTGTAGGCCTGCACAACCTCCAAGGAGGAGAGCTCGCGCGAATGGATCATGGCCAGCAGAGCAGTGACGTCGGTGATGGAGATGATCTCGGCCTCCTTCTTCGAGAGCGTTGGGGCATTCAGATCAACCACAGAATTCTGGTCCTTGGGAGGCAGGTCCTTCTCGGCAACCCACAGGTCTTTGGGCACGAGGGCATCACGTGCGTTCGCGCGCTTCTTGCCCTTAACGGCGAAGGGAGCTGTAGACATATTTCAATACTGCTGTGTGGAGGCGGTGCAAGAGAGAAGAAGAGATCCGATCTGATTCGACTTGACTTGACTTGACTGTGGTTCTTGGGAAGACGGCAGCTGCTCTCGCTGTGGATTGATTTCCTTTATAAACAGCCGTGTCTGAAGCGATGGTGCTGCAGCCGCGAGAAGACGGCCGAATAGCACTCGAGGGATAGCAGCCCGTCTGTCATTTCCGTCGATAAGAGATGTACGACTCAGCTGCGATAACCCTATTTGTCACACTGTGCTGTAAACTCTCGAGGCCGTTATAATATCGTGAGGCCGTCGGTCGATGTGGAAAGCGGGCATGTCCGTGTGGGGAATCTGGGGATCATCAGCTTCTCCAGATAAGGCGGCTGCTCCGACTATTCCACGGCTTTGGGCGACACAGAACAGACCGCTCGCGATTGGCTTGAACACTGGACTGCTACGGTGATACCATTTTGGATCCCGCAGTACGACGTCTCCGCATCCTTCCTGTTCGAAGCGTCCGTTTACATCCACGGTCATCATCACAGGGACGGATTTGACCGCTCGCTCCCGCTGGCCTTATCGCCGCCAACCAGCGCTTCCCACAATTCAAACAAGCCAAATCTAGCCCCGTGTTGGAATTGCTTCATTTGAATTGCTTTATTTTAATTGCTTTATTTGAATTGCTTTATTTGAATTGCTTCATTGAATTGCTTCATTGAATTGCTTCATTTGAATTGCTTCATTTGAATTGCTTGAGAATTGATTTGAAATATTTGAATTGTGGGGAGAGCTGCCGCCAACACCCAGGAAGCCCGACCTGATCTTCTGCGCCGAGTGACCGTAAACTTTAAGCGTCGTAGATCTGAAGTGGCGAGGGGACCGTATCGTAGACACCCAGGAGCCAGAGATAGGCTGGATAATGAAACGCCTCTAGCATACAGATAGATACATAAGACCCAGCTCCACCAGTATAGGTATATAGAAGCCATGGACATGCTCTCCTTCCCTCTCCCAGACCCTCGTCGTCAGTCCTGTTCGTCCAGTCTCTTTTAAGACGCATCTCACTCCGGTGCACGCAGACAGACCTTTATACATCGCCACCCCCAAGAGTTCCCCCCATCTCTCAGTCAGCAATGGCGAGCATCCTATCAGAGAGTGTTGGCTATGGCATCGTCCTTGGCATTGGCCCATTCTTCACAGTGTTCATGCTGGGCCTTACATGGCTCCAGGCACGGTACACCGCGTACTCTCCCAACCACGCGGTCGAGTTCAACAGCGCATCCCGAAGCGTCAAGCCCGGCCTCATTGCCACCGGAGTCGTCTCGGCGTGGACTTGGGCTGCAACGCTCCTGCAAAGCTCGACCATTGCCTACGAGTTTGGAATCAGCGGTCCGTACTGGTATGCTGCCGGCGCGACCGTCCAGGTGCTGGTCATGGCCCAGAACGCGGCCAAGCTGAAGATGAACGCTCCAACCGCCGCCACCTTCTTGCAGCCGATTAAGGTCCGGTGGGGCACGGCTATGCACCTGTCGTGCATGTTCTTTGCCTTTGTCACCAATTTCCTGGTCTCGTCCATGCTCATCGTGGGATCGAGCGACACTGTCAATGCGTTGACTGGTATGCCGGTGGAGGCCGCATGCTTCCTGATTCCCCTCACCGTGGTGGGATATGTCGTCGTTGGGGGCATGAGGGCGACTCTCCTCTGCGACTACGTCCACACCTCGGTGTTGTTTGCCGCCATCCTCTTCCTCATGTTCAAGGTGTACGCTGTCAGCCCAGAGATAGGCTCTCCGCAGGTTATGTGGGAGCTCCTGCAGGCGGCCGCTGCGAAGAATCCAGTGGACGATAACGCCCAAGGCTCCTATCTCACCTTCCGCAGCAAAGGAGCCCTCATCTTCGGCGTCATCAACATCACCGGAAACTTTGCCACCGTCTTCATGGATCAGGCATACTGGCAACGGGCCATTGCCTCCGAGTCACGCAGCGCGGTGAACGCCTTTATGGCGGGGGGGTTGCTGTGGTTTGCAATTCCCCTCGGCTTCGCCTCATGCATGGGCTTGACGAGCATCGCTCTCTCGGCCAATCCAGCCTACCCTGGCTATCCGAACTTGTTGACGCCTGATCAAGTCAGTGCCGGTCTGGCGGCGCCGTATGGGGTGACAGCCCTACTTGGCCCCCCAGGCGCCGTTCTTCTACTCGTCGTTCTGTTCCTGGCGGTGACGTCAGCCTCGTCAGCCGAGTTGATTGCCACCTCAAGTA
The DNA here is from genome assembly GCA_028828865.1 of Penicillium sp. IBT 16267x. Classification (NCBI taxonomy): domain Eukaryota; kingdom Fungi; phylum Ascomycota; class Eurotiomycetes; order Eurotiales; family Aspergillaceae; genus Penicillium; species Penicillium sp. IBT 16267x. The sequence continues at coordinate 1,337,720 of JAQJZQ010000012.1, read as the reverse complement.
TTTTCACATACGACATTTACGGCACATACATCAACCCGACGGCCACAGACAAACAAATGATGCTGGTCTCACACCTCGGTGTCTGTGTGTGGGGCCTCTTGATGGCCGTCTTTGGGATCATGTTCTACAAGATTCAGATCTCTCTGAGTTGGTTGTTTCAATTTGTCGGCTGCGTCTTGGGCTCGGCCGCGCCTATTGTATGCCTGGCCATGCGGTCTCGAACCGCGAGCAAATGGTGGTGCTTCGCTGCAATATGGGTGGGCCTGTTCTGCGCTATGAGTGCATGGCTGGCTGTGGCTAGTTCCCTCAACGGGGGCGTGATATCCATTGCCACGACAGGACAGCAATACTCGATGCTCTCCGGCAGTGTCGTTGGCGGAGCTATCAGCTTCGTCATTGCTTTGGTCGGGATGAAGGTGCATCCCGAGCAATATGACTTCGAGTCGATGAGGGCCATCGGTCAGTCCGATATTTTGGACGGCGAGAAACCAGACAGTCCGCGCCTCCAACCCGAGATCGATGGCGATAGCGGCGCAAAGCTAGAAGAACCAAAGATGCAAGAACCAGGATACGATGGAAAGCTAAGCCACACGGATGTTGAGCCCTCCCCTAACCCTAGTTACTCGGTTCCGGAAGAGGAAATAGAGATAAACTATCTCCAGAGATCTTTTGTACGCTCGGTTTGGGTCTCCATGGTCCTGTGCACGATCTTGGTGATCATCATACCGCTGCCTATCTTCTTTTCGTCCGTCGTCTATGGCAAGAAAGGCTTCACCACATGGATCAGCCTTGTGATTGCTTGGCTTATCGTTGCAGCGTGCGGCTGCATCCTCTATCCCATTTGGGAATCCCGCGGTTCCTTGGTGCAGATAACGCGCGGTATCTACAACGATTTGAGGCGCAAGCCAATTGTGGAGACTTGAGTTCTAACCAATCCTTCTTACGCCTCCTTCCTCGTGAGATATCATCGGTCTAGTATATAGGGGTGCTGCAAAGCTTGTTTGTACTTATACGAACTACGAACCTCAATTTTTCAATGAATCATTAGAGCTATTTCATCATTAGATAGAAGTATCAATATAATTGCTTAGAGTCAGGAGGCTATTCCTTAGACAATCTTTCTTAATTCAAATAATCGCTACTGGTCGTCTCTTGAACTACTATAGTCTTAATAAGAAAGTTGCCGAGTAAAGGCCTGCGACGACTCTCACCTCCCCGTCGCGCAGGCTGGGAACTTGGGAATGTATTCTCAGAGCTAAGAAAAGTCAACCCCTCGAGCGGTTGCGATGACCACGACGACGCCATAGCCAGCACCTTCAGGGAGGATAGGACCAGCGCCGAACTCATGGTATAGGGAAGGCGATTCTCTAGTTTTCTGACTTCAGCAACTGGACCTTCGACAAGTAGTGTTGGCCACGAGGAACGACGACGTTGTGACGCGGCAAGTCTGTAATGGAAAATCATTCAGGATCCTATCAACAAGAGAAAACTAGACAAGAGGGGAAAGAAGGAAAGAACAAGAGAAACCACCACAATCCTCCTTCAAATAGTCCCCAGAGAGATCACATGACGTTTCCATAAGGGAATCTCCGGCAAACGAGCGACAGCAGCAAACGAGCCACACAAACCACGTTTCCTCTGAGCTAACTGGTAAGCAGGTCAATCTCATCACATAGACGCCCCCATTTAGCCCCGTAGGGATTCCCCATTAGTCCTAGATAGTCCCATTAGTCCCATCGATTTTCCCTTAAGTTGGTCCCCCACCTGATTTTGAAAAAAGAATTTCAACTTTGAAGGACTTTAATCAATGCTTTTAACTACCCAAAAATTCTAAAATTAAATCTAAAATAAAAATTATAGTAAAGAGAGTATTAACTATCTATTGGTATAAAAATAAAGTCGAAAAAACCAATAATGCATAACTAAATCATAGGAGGATAAAGTTCTAAGATGGTGAGGTAGCATGTAGTAGGGAGAATGCAGTCAACTCCCGCTTATAGTACACCCGCTTATAGAACACTCCCGCTTATAGTACCCAATTCGCTTAGATGGACCCACTTTTCTTGATTTTCCCATACTAAACTCCCGCTTTTAGAACACTCACCTTTGAACACTCCTTTTCCTCCCATCTTTGCTGAGTCATCCGCTTAGTCAGTCATATCAACCAATCAGGATGCCTGAAATCTCTGATCTCCCACCCTCACCATGCGTCAGACCAGCCACCTGACCTGCTATACCACCACCATCAAAACGTGCTAGATTAGGCATATCAGATGCATAGAAGCAGGCATTACGTGTCTTTTGGTCTAATTCTAGTCTAAAACTGACCTAATCAGCATATGCGGATTGGTTTTAGTCCTAATTTGACTATAAGATTAGTCGTGTATCAGTCTCAAGAATAGACTTCCGCAGAGCCCAACTTAGCCCAAGCCCAACCCGGGCCCAACACCGGACTGGGTTGGGCTTGGGCCCGGAACTCCGGCCCAGTACTGGGCCCTGGGCCGAAGACTCAGGCCCAGCCTGGGTCTGGGCCCCCAAATTGGGCTACAAACATAACATATATGCCAAGACCCGTGACTTTCCTTGACTGTATAAATTATGCGGTTTTTGGCTGTAATATTGAGTATTTCTTTTACAATGAGAGATATATAATAAAGAGGAAATTAGGGTGGTTAATCGGGGGGCGCCCCCGGATAAGAAAATCATATGCAATCTAGACTAATTAACTAATAAGATCCTATCACTTTGAGTAATATTCAAAGATATCATCATCTCGACTCTTTCGATTCCGTCCTGATGCCCGTATCTGGGTATTGTTCTCAGCTGCCGGGAGCTCAGGCTCACCTATCTCGTCTTGCCTAGTCTCATTATTCACCTCATCATCCTGCTCCTCTGTATCACTAATTACACCTATCTGAACCTCACCAAGCTTCTCATCTTTCTCTTCATTCACTGCCTGTATCTTAATATAAGAGAAGAATTGCTTAAGATACTTCGCTTCCTCTCTTCTATGTCAAATCTTGAAGTGCAAAGAAACATCATATGGTCTTCAATCGTCTGCGATTTCATTCTCCCTCGGCGATAATGGCACACATCCCGAGCAGTGTTAAAGAGTCGTTCAACGCCAGCACCTGTTGCGGGGAAGGAGAGTGCATCCTGTGCAAGAGTAGTAATTGCTGGAAAGCGAGCTTGGTGCTCTCTCTAGAACGTAAGAGGCCTAACTTAGATAATATCTATTAACTAGTTAGTATAATATAGTAGAGAATGAGTTTAAAATATACCGCTATTAAGATATTGGGTTATTTCATTAGTAGCTACGTCTGGTTGTGCCTCACTCTTATCTAACATTTTATCTAGCGCCGAGCTTAACTGAATAACTGACCGTGATCCATCTAAGGATTGACTAAGCGCTAAGAGCTGCTCCTGATATGGAATAACTACCTATTAAAAGGAGTTACGATATATGTCGCGCTACTTCTGCTCCTAATCCTTTATGAGGAAGAATTTGAACTTATTGACCGGGGCGAGCATTATGCTGACTACGTATATATGCCCTTGGATGCTGTCGGTTTGGGAGTAGTACTCATCGAGCTTTAACCGACCAGCTTCTAGTGCGCGGAACATCTGTTGCTTCCATAGAACACGTTTTCGCCGTAGCTGATTCATTGATCGCTCAAGGTGTTTAAAGAGTTTACTGTAAATTTTGAAAACATAATGCGCAGTGATATCACGAGTCTTTGACAATTGAGTTATATAGTCAAAGAATGGCTTAGTGATGCAAAGAAGGTAGTCAACCTAGCGCTACTCTTCGCGATTAAGTAGCATCTCTTCGTAATCATACTCCACGTAGAATGGTGTAAAGATATCACGTAGACGCTTTGCCCGGCGAAGCATTAAGAATGTTGAATTCCATCGAGTTCTCACATCTTGGATAGGCATAAGCTTCATATTCGTTGTCTGGAGATTATAGAATGTCTCTCGGCGCTGAGGACTCGCATTCACATAGATAGCGAGATAGCGGACCTTATTTAAGGTATAGGATATCTCACGCACTCGGTGTTATGCATTAAGCTAAGCTAGCCTAGATTGCTTCTCTGTCCACTTTATCTCCGCTAAGTCGTTAAGTAGAACTGCCTTAATGCGATCAAGGAGCTGGTTACGACTAAGCTAAATGATATAAGCAAGACATGGAATCCGAGTAATAATAACCTTATCTGATAGAGACTGCTGGAGAGAATCAACCAACGTCTTATTATTAGATGCATTATCCGTTATGATCCCAAAGACCCGGCCTTCCAGATTATACTCCATTAGAGTTTGAAGAAGCACACTGCTTAGGTTCATGCCCGTAAGTGCACCATAAAGGGGCTTAAACCCAAGCAACACCTCCCGGTATACCCAGTCAGCATCAATAAAATAGCCTGTGATTAGACTTCCGCAAAGCCCAACTTTGGGCCCAAGGTCCGGGCTCGAAACCCGACCCGCAACGAGCTGGGGGTCGAACTTCTCGAGCTCGACCCGGACCCCGGCTCGCAGGGGGGGGCTCGACGAGCCCCCCCCTGGGGCTCGAAATTGCACAAAAGCATGGTCTTGGCGTTCATAAAGTGGCTGAATCATCCAAATAAATGACTGTCTTTTACCCATGTTCTGGTTTATACATGGAATTCTACTGTATTATCACAACAAGGAATAGGAAATATTTGGAAATTCTAGTGAATTGAGGTGTATCTTTGATATTATAGTATGAAAACTAAGCTTTATGACTATATAGATTAAGTGGTTGGAAATATTCTGTGTATATAAGTTAATACATGCTGATATATATATTCTGTACTAGGAACTACATGTATCTCTATGGTCAAGTATCAAACTAAGATCAATATCTGTTATAAGTGCTTTAACCTATTCGAATTATATATCAAACGAAAGCCTATGTCTTTATTATTTTTGGTAACCTTTAAGAGTACTAGTCCTAATGGTTCTGGATGAGCTATCTAGGTTTGAAAATATCTTATGGCTGATCGGGTGAACTATTTTGAGGGAAATCAAGGTCTAACGAGCTGGGAATGGGCCGGGAATGGGCTATTGATGGGCTTTAAGTGGGGCATTCGGGCTTTTTTGCGGGTTATTGACGGGCTTTGCGAGCTTTTCTCGAGCTTTATGGGCTTTTTTCGAGCTAGACCCACTTATTATACATAATTTAACTAATCATCTACTACTATTATCACCTTCCGCTTGATATATCGATTGTTGATTTGACTAGTCAAATCACACTTCTAGGTAGTATGGCTTCTTATAATGTATCGATTCTCCTTAATCCCTTCTCAAAAACCCTTACTATTATACGTTTTATTGACTCTACGATGTCCCAAAGTCAGCAGTCTGAGTTTGTATCATCACAATTCGATGGTGACTACGATAACTTATTATACCTTACACCCTCTAATTATCCAGCTACCCCATCGATAAGCCAACAGACTTTTGACGTATCTGTGTCAGCTTTTCTTCGACCAGACAACCCTCCCCCACTCCCTCAGCTTGAACGATTTGAACGCGTCGGACCCGATCGGAAAAGGTTATACTTCTTATACGACAAAATGAATCACCAAGAGTGGGTAGAGTGGTGGTTACAAACTGATTATGGATCAAAGGGCAAGGTCGCATGGGACTCAAATCATCTTTCAAATGTCTGGAACCACTTTGCCCAGGTAGCCCATAGCAGCGATGGCAGCCCGAAGGTTATGTGTAAGCATTGCTCTGCGATCCTTGAGCATCCTTATGCAGCTAGAAAGGATGCGAACGGGAAGGATGCGCGTCATGGTACGACTACTATGACTAGGCATCTCGGGACTTCTGCCTGTAAAAGGGCTGTAAGTACAGGCCAGCAACGAGGGAGACTAGATAAGTTTCTTCAGTCAACAGTATGGATATCCTTTGGTACTATTCGCACTACTAACCTAATTGAAATAGGATAACACTATCCGAGAGACATTCTCTGAGGTAGCTTGGGAGGATAATTTATTACAATTCATCACAATCAATCGACTTCCCTTTCACCTTATCGAACATCCAACGTTTCGACGGATAATATCACAAGCACACTCGGCCCCAAGCCTCCCATCTATCCCCTCTGCTGATACAGTTCGACGTCGACTATCTACTCGTGTCAAAGAACGCCAACAATCTACACTCAAACTGCTTCCAGCAGATGCAAAGATCTCAATTGCATTAGATTGCTGGACTTCACCATTCGGACAAGCATTTATAGCTATCACTGGCTATTTTATTGATATTGACTGGTCCTACCGGGAGGTGCTTCTTGGGTTTAAACCCCTCGAAGGGGCTCACACCGGTGCTAATCTAAGTGGTGTTATCTTAGAGATACTTGCCGACCATAACATTCAGGATCGTGTGTTTGGATTAACCACGGATAATGCATCGAACAATAAGACCCTCGTTGACTCGCTACAGCAGGCCTTATCTAGTGATATTCATATCATCCGAATCCCCTGTCTTGCACATGTTATCCAATTGAGTCTGAACCAGCTTCTTGATCGCCTGAAAGCAGTCCCTCTAAATGATACTACTGAGACCAAATGGTCTGATCACCAATCAATACTCGCTAAATCAAATGCCCATAGCAGAAACCGGAGTATATCTCATACTTTGAACAAGATACGGTATCTTACTATTTATATCCGGGCTAGTCCGCAACGTCGCGAAGCATTTGTTAGTCTTCAACCCTCAGAGCAGGCACTCATGCCACTTCAGGATGTGAAGACTAGGTGGAACTCAACGTTTCTAATGCTTCGCCGGGCAAAGAGGCTCCGTGATTTCCTTAGTACATTCTGTACAGACTATAACTGCGAGGAGATGGCACTCGATAACGATGAATGGCGCCAAATCGATTACCTTCTTTGTCTTACAAAGCCATTCTATGATTATACACTTGCACTTTCAAAGACTCGAGATGTGACTGCACATCTAGTGTTCCAGATCTACAATATGTTGTTTGAGCACCTAGAGAAGTCTATCAATCAGCTTCGACGAAAGCGTGTACCATGGAAACGACAGATGCTTTCCTCTCTTGAGGCTGGTCGATTGAAGCTTGATGAGTACTATTCGCAAACAGATCATGATCGTGGTCACATTTATGCGATCGGTACTATGCTAGCGCCGGATAATAGGTTCCAATTCTTTCTGACCGATGATTGGACTAAGGAATGGCGTGATAAATATCGAGCCTCATTCCAAGATACTCTTATCCCTTACCAAGAGCGTCAAGCTACTAGTCAAGGCCCACTAGTCTCCTCTCCTGGAACAAGACCAAGCACAGTTCTTCATAATCTGCTTCGCCCAAAGAAACCTAAAGCGAAGCCGGTTGGGGATGAGATAACCCAGTATCTTGATGGTGGTAAGTTATATTCTTATAGTCTTACTTCGATAATTATCTGTTACTGATTTCATATAGATATCGTTGATTCTGAGCCGCTGCCGTTCTGGCGAGAGAACTATAGCCGTTTTCCTGCGATTGCTTCGCTTGCGCGGGATATTCTTGCAATTCCAGCAACTGGTGCAGGTGTAGAACGATTATTTAACACTGCTCGCGATATTTGCCATTATCGCCGCGGTCGTATGAAGGCTGAGACTATTGAAGAGTTAATGCTATTCCTTTGTACATCAAGATTTGACCTTGAATTGCAGGAGGCAAAGGAGCTTGAACGATTCTTCTCTTTAAATGAGATCGAAGCATTGAGAGAGGAAAAGGACGATAAGCTTGATGATGTTGAAGTTGAACAGATTAGTGATACAGAAGAACAGGCCGATAGTTCTGGGGATTTGATTGATGTTCATGATGATGCTAGTGATGATGATGCTGGCGATCCTCCATTGCCAGGTCATAGCACTCAGCCACGTATGTCAGGGAGGAAAAGGAAGCATATAGAGGATGATATGTATCAGTCTTATTAATATATACTGGAATCAATAAATATTCATTAAAATTTGTTTAATTTGGAGTGAAAGATGTAATCGAAATACTCAAAATTACTGGGAATTTCTGCATTATTTATGTAGTCACGAGAAATTGGCATATTTGCACTGTTTAGTCGTAGGGGGGAGGCTCGTCGGGCCCCCCCCTTCGAGCTATGGGCCCAAACCAAAAGCCCGAAGCCCGCTGCGAGCTTAGGGCTTAGGCTCGAAACCCGACCCTTTTGAGGGTCGGGTCGGGTCGGGTTTCGGGCTTTGCGAGCTTTGCGGAAGTCTACCTGTGATTGCCATGAACGCCTACGAGAAGGGAGACGTCCAGCAGTCAAGCGTAATTGATATCTTTAAGCCAACTGGTAGTGTCCGAAGTATGCCTTATTGCCGGTCTTTGACTATACTTCTAAGTCGGCGACGGATTGTATCGGCAGAGGGGATTATTAGGAGTGCTAGGGCGCAGCGAGCTCGAGAAATCAGACGCTAGAATGATGGATGCTTAATCAGATGAAGTGGAAGCCGATTAAGTATGAGAAACTGGAGGATATCTTCTTCCCATCCTGCTTACGAAAACGGTGTATCTTTAATAGGTTCTCTCTAGTATTAGAACCCAGAATATGTTAGTAAGATAGAAGCTGATTTCGGCCGAAAACCCTGCTAAGATAGAACGTACCTCAGTCTTTAGAAACTTAGTGATCTTAGTCCCCTTCCCCCGCTCAGCATTCAAGCATCCAGTTATCTTTAAATGCCTTTGTATAGTAGATATACCATGGTATATAAACTTGCTCTTTGCCTTTGGATTAACTATGTAAGGATGCTTAAGGATAGCTCTACACCGTTGACACATTACCTTTGGTGCACCATCTATATTATAGGCAACCTGGTGGAAGTGGCTCCAGATCTCCGCATGTCTGGTTGAATTCCACTTAATATTGGTCTTTCTCCCGAAATCAGTCTATAACCACCAGTCTACCCATTCACTATGTGTCATTTTCTCATAGAGAACAAAGACCTTCCTCCGGTCAGGTCTAACGCGTGTAAGGGAGGAGGGGACTGCCGGTCGGAGGTTCGGTCGGAGAAAGTCTTGGTCGGAGGTATTAAGTGTGTATTGGCTACCTGGAGTAGCTGGGGGGTTTAATGGTGCAAGAAAGCTTAGATTATCTACCTCACCATCATATAGAGAGGATGCGAAGTCAGAATGCTGACTTTGTGACATGATGAAGGTAAACTTCAGAAGTAAGGGAGAAGGGACTCAGGAGATACTTACAAAGTAATATTATCTCTAGTGCTAGGGGAAGAGGGAGTAATTAAGTCAACATGATATATCTGTCACGGGCCAGTGCCCGGTATAAGGTCACGTGAACCACGTGACCATAATAACCTAACACGCAGAACACCTACTCGATAATTCTCTCTTTAAGCTTTTTGTACACAGTTCGTGGCCTAGTTGAATTGAACATAAATTCTGCTTCAGCCCTTCACATACAAAAAGCTTCCAATTGGATATTATAAAAATCTAGAACCATAGACGAATAGCCCCCGAATCGAGAGTGATTCGGCGACGCGACCCCTGAGTAAAGATGCAACACCAGGAGTCTACGAGCCCCCCATCATAGGCGTAGACGCTGCTACAGCAGATGGCATAGACGCAAGCCATGCAGAGCGAGCAAAATGATCGAAACGACCAAGAGCGCGCCGCTTAAGACGAACGAATCCGTCGACTAGAGGCTGTGATAGAGCTCCTGTCCTCACGTACAGCGACGACAACAACGACGACGATAGGGGACCTAACTCCGGCACGAACCATAGCTAAATCGACCCCGGAACCCCTACGAATGGAACCCGTTTACCGCCCGAAGGCACGACTGCCAGACCTAATACTATTTAGAGGAAACGCAGCCGACTGGCCAACGTGGCGTGTAACAATAGAGAATAAACTGCATATAGATGGCATAGTAATTGGCTCGCCTTAAGACCAGTTTATATATATGTTTTCTAGACTCGAGAAGCTCGCCTAGAAGAATACCGGAACCTTCGTGAAACTACGACGAAACGATAGGGATCCGTAGACGATACTAGATTACCTTAAGGGTATTTACGGAGACCCGAATATTAAAGCACGCGCGGCGAGACGCCTACACTAGATACGTTAGTCGGATAGTATACCATTTACGAAATTCCTGCCTAGGTTAGAAAAGGAGTTTATAGACGTAGGTGCGCTTAAGTGGCATAACGAAGCGAAGAGACAGATCCTATTAGGATCTCTGAATAGAAGTATGACGAATTCGTTAACGAATCGTGGTATTCCCGCTACGTTTTCGGACCTTATTGCTCGACTCCACGAAATCAGCACGGATATGGATGCCCTAAGCATCAATGGCCTAGAAAGATCACACCGTGCATATGCCCCGAAGCACCAGGACTCAATGGATTAGACCCCAACCACCATAGTCAACTAAGCCGAATTTCGCACGAAACACCACCGATCAGGACCCGAAATAAGTAAGTAAGCGAGATGGGTCGACCACGAAGAGATAGAAAGATGACGGGACGAAGGGAGATACCTTCGTTGTAGGAAATAGGGCCACTTTATCGCGAAGTGCCCCCTACTACCTATATAACACTAAGAACGGTTATAGATAACCACCAGACCGAGAGAGAAATATCTCCGTAGGGTTAAAAGTAAGAAAGCCAGATATATAAGTGATCGCGGATTAAGTATATCAATTTCGGACGACGAAGTCTCCTTAAGCGAGGATTCGGGAAAAGAGTAACTCCTATTCTGAGTCGCGAACAGGAGGGAAAGGGGGTCGAAAAGCTACTAAAACGAGAAATACTACCATTTTTAGTCGACGCTAGGGTGAATAAAATCTAATTTACACGAGCCCTAGTCGATAGCGGATGCCGTTATTACGTAACCGTAAATAAAGCGTTAGTTCAGTCGCTCCACCTCCCGCGTATTAGGATACCCACGCGGATCCTAGACGGAGTAGTCCCGAATCAGGGCCGAATCACACAGGTTACGCACTTTAACCTAGATATTCACGGCCACCAGTAAGGACGAGTATTCGCGTATATCATTCCTCAGCAGGAGGATAGTATGATATTAGGAGACCCTTAGCTACGAGATATTAACGGTCGATACTCAGCAAGGAAAGGGTATATCGATATATTTACGAGAAACGGAGAACGGATAAGGTGCTAGAATCGTGCAGACCGCATAATCGGACCAACCAACGTAAAGAAAATATAAGTCAAGAAGTTAATAGCCTAGTTACTGCATGACTTTATCCACAACGAAAAGCAGCCGAATCGACTACGAATCGGCAAAGTTACGTTAGACGACATTGAGAAGGCGCTTCGTCCAAAGAAACAGGATAACCCTAAGGACAAGCTGCCAAGACACTATTGGCGGTGGTTGAACGTCTTCAGCCAGCAGTTGGCTGATGAATTGCCACCGAATCGACCAGGAATCGATCACAAAATCACCCTGAAACGAGACCAGAACGGCATCGAGGAACCACCCCCATATGGTCCCCTCTACGGCATGAATAAAGAAGAGCTCCTATATCTACGAAAGACGTTAACGGACCTTCTTAGAAAGAACTTTATACGAGTGAGCAAATCGCCCGCCGCGGCCCTAGTCCTACTAGTGAGGAAGCCGGGCGGAGGAGTGCGATTCTGCGTCGATTACCGCGGGTTAAACGAACTAATAGTGAAGGATCGTTATCCGCTACCACTGATTAGAGAGACTCTAAGGAATATGGGGCAGGCTAGATGGTTTTCTAAGCTGGATATTATCGCTGCTTTCCATAAGATTCGCGTCCAACCAGGAGAAGAATGGAAGACGGCGTTTCGGACACGATACGGCCTATTCGAGTGGAACGTCACCCCGTTTGGGCTAACTAGCGCACCAGCGACCTTCCAGAGATATATCAACAGGACCCTACAGGAGTATCTCGACGATTTCGTGTCCGCTTACGTAGACGATATTATCATCTACAGCAGCGGATCGCTAGAGGATCACCGACGGAAAGTAGGGCAAGTGCTACAGAAACTACAAGAAGCAGGCCTACAGTGTGATATTAGAAAATCGGAGTTCGAGCAGGACTCCGTGAAATACTTAGGGTTTATCGTACAAGCGGGCAAGGGTATCCACGTTGACCCGAAGAAGGTTACAGCAATCAGAGAATGGGAAGTACCGAAATCAGTACGGGATATACGAAGCTTCCTCGGATTCGCCAACTTTTACCGACCGTTTATACCCCGATTCGCCGACCTTTCGGCACCCCTAATGAGATTAACGAGGAAAGACGCCTAGTTCACATAGGATAACGACTGCCAATAAGCGTTTAAAGAACTGAAGGACCTCTTCATTAACGCCCCGATTCTAGCACATTTCGAAGAAGATAAGGAAACAGTTATCGAGGCAGACGCATCAGGATGGGCTACAGGAGCCGTCCTATCATAATATAGGCTAGACGGATAGCTGCGCCTATGCGCCTACCTCTCTTAGAAGCTATCGCCAGTAGAGTTAAATTACGAGATCTATGATAAAGAGCTGCTAGCGATTATACGCGCCCTACGAGAGTGGAGGCCAGAGTTGAAGATGGTCCCCCGATTCACTATCGTAACCGACCATAAAAACCTACGATACTTTGGAAAAGCATAACACCTAAACGAACGACAAATGAGATAGGCGGATATCCTTATAGAATTTAACTACGAACTAAGGTATCGCCCTAGGAAGCTTACCGCGAGACCTAACGCGCTATCACGGCGAAGCCAAGACACCCTATAGCATATCATAGACGAAAGGCTATCGAATCGCTTCCGAATCCTACTGAAAAAGGTATAGGTTAAGACGGGACGACCCGACCTATAGACAGTAGAAGAGACCGACTTTAAGAAAGAGGTCCATCTATTCGAAGAGCCTACACTATAACAGGAATGGAAGAACGCGAGATCTACTAATCAGGAGTATCAGAAGATATACGAAGCCCTAGTAAAGGGAGACCGGCGAATCGCCGCCGAAACGAATGTGAAAACGAGCCTATTAGAGTGCCACTTAGATAAACGTGGGCTACTCTGTTTTCGGCAACGGATATGGATCCCGGACAGCGAGATATTACGCATAGGGATTATACAGAAGATCCATGACTCTCATATCATAGCATACCCCGGCCGAGACGCCACTTACGCGATATTATCACGGAGGTTCTTTTGGCCAGGAGCAGTAAAGGATATACGACGTTTTCTACGAAACTATACAGTCTACGGCCGTAGCACGGTATGGCGCGACATAAAGCATGGGCTGCTGAAACCGCTACCGATTCCACAGCGAATATAGGCGGAATTGTCAATGGATTTTATCACAGAGCTACCCCCAACGGCACACACGGGTGCAACGAATCTAATGGTGATCATAGACCGGCTCACGAAGAGCGTGATCCTAGTAAGTATGGTAGAGACGACTACCGAACGAGTGGCAGATGCGTTCTTTACCCACTTTTATATACACCACGGGCTACCACGAGCGATCACGAGTGACCGTGGACCCTAGTTTATAGGTGCATTCTGGCGAATAGTATGCGAGAAGCTGTCGATTTAACGTCGACTATCGACCGCTTTCTACCCGTAATCCGACGGCGTAATAGAACGCGTAAACTAAGAAGTTAAACGGATCCTACGTGCCTTCACGACCTATACGTAGGATAATTAGGATACCCTACTCCCTATCGTTGCCACTGCGATTAATAACCGTAACGCTAGCGTAACTAGACTATCCCCCTTCTTCTTCATATATAGGTACCACGTTGACCCTATTAAGGTAGAAGAGACAACGGAACCCCGCGAACCCCGTACACGACCAGGAATCGCGGGCGAAACGTTTGTGAATCGACTACGAGAAGCCACCGATTAGGCCTAGGCCGTAATCGCTTCTGCATAAGCTCAGCAGGAAGAGTAATCGAATAAACGACGATAGGCCGCACCAGTCTATAAGAAAGGTGACTAGGTATGGCTAAATTTACGGAATATACGTACACAACGACAATCGAAGAAGCTTGATTAGCTACACGCCTAATATCGAGTTCTAGACGTCCCCACACCCTATATAGTACGATTAGAGGTACCTACCGGCGTCTACCTAGTATTCCATATGGAGCTAGTTAGGCCGGCCGCTTTAGACCCGTTCCTATCACAGATCGTGGACGATTCGTATCCCCCACTAATGCTGATTAATAGAGAACTTAAATACGAAGTAGAGGAGATAATAGACGTGAGACGTAAGAAGATCGGTCGAGGATACCGTGACGAAGCCCTAGTGAAATGGACGGGTTAGGCAGAACAGACATGGCAGAGACTAGACGAAGTGCGAGATTGCTCCGCATTAGATGCCTTTAAAAGACGATTCGGCCCCGTTTCGACCTTATTATAGGCCCGAAGACGACCGAATAATGCTACAGCACGCACGATAAGGACCACCCTAGAGGGGGGGTACTATCACGGGCCAGTGCCCGGTATAAGGTCACGTGAACCACGTGACCATAATAACCTAACACGCAGAACACCTACTCGATAATTCTCTCTTTAAGCTTTTTATACACAGTTCGTGGCCTAGTTGAATTGAACATAAATTCTGCTTCAGCCCTTCATATAGGCTACCTTATAAAGCGTTTTAACCCTACCCTATAGATATAAAATCTATAATATTTATATTAATATAATAGAAAGTAGTTAATTTACTAGGGTATATACTTTTAGTATAATAAGGGAAGGATATTAGCCACTAAGGGTAGTTAGGCTAAAAGAATATATAGAATATATAGTAGGCTAGGTCTTATTTGTTAAGATAAGGATATAAATTAGGTAAGGAACAAGAGGTAGACGTGTAAGGTAATCAAAAGAGTCTTCCGAATTAATACAGAGACTAATCCTTAAGGAATCAGTTAATTCCTTAAGTGCATCAAATATATACATAAGGGGGTAAAACCCTGATTAAGCGAATCATGCGGATCCTTTCCAATACGATGTTAGGCACGTTTAGGCATCACATCGGCCTGCCCTAACCTCATACCCTAACATTCAGGCAAAGTCGTAACAGCTGCGCCGTAACAATAATATTACTAGATAGCGAGATAAAAGATATAATAGAGGGTCTAAATCTTCTCTACTATAGATAGAGAATAGAAAGTTAGATTACTAGCTTTAAGATATCGTAGGCGTAAGAGGGCTAAGGACTATAGGTAGTGAAAAGGTAAGGGGGAAGATATATATAATTTTAGAGAGACTTACAGTATATTAGATAGATAGGAAAAGGAGTTAAAGTAAATAGAGTATAGTTAATTAGATAAATTATAAATTTTATATAGGTTAGACCTAATAGGACCTAATAGGACCTAACTTTATATATAGGCCTGACCTAATAAAACCTAACGGGACCTAACGGGACCTAAGAAAAACCTAAGAAAAACCTAATCCTACCCTAATTCCTTTAAGATACCCTTAAAAATATTTTACCTATAAGTCTATCTATTAGCCCTTAACCCTAGCTATTTAAATTTCTCTAATTCTAAAGTAAATATATAAAAAAAGAGGATATTAGCTTTTATTTAATATATAGAAATATAAAATTAGAGTAGAAATAAAGAAATTTTACTTTACTTTTTAATATCTCTAGAATGTCACGGGGTAGACCCCGTAACCACGCTATACGTGGTATAGCTCTGCTTACTCAGCCTATATCCCTCCTATAGCTAGCCAGACCTGATCTCCTGTCCTCCTGTTCCTTAGTCTGTCCTCCTGTTTCGTATCGCTATATAGCAATACCATCGTCGTACGCGACACCTTGACACTAGGACAGACTAACCCCGCCCGACGAGCTTTCATTACCGTTAGCAGGCAATACCAGCCTATCCGTACGACCAGCATGTCCGAACCCCTTATTTTGCTTATACAGCAACTCCAGCAAGAACTCCAGAACCAGCGTGTTGAAATTCAACAATTACGATCCGATATTACTAGCCTCCGTGCCCAGACCCAGAACCAGCAACCCTCGACCCCTCGCCTGCCAGACCCCCCTCGTTTTAATGGGAAGCCCTATACGCTTCGTACGTGGCTCCCATCAGTTAGGGCAAAACTCCGATCAGACGGCCTATCCGGAGCCGACGCATTTGACTATACGTGGGACCGATTAGAACAAGCGCAGCAGGCTTCCGTTCTACACCTCCGACAGCTCGCCGAAGACACCCAGGAATGGGACCCTGAAGAGATTTTTTCCTTTTTTCAGCGCCTCTGCCATAACCCCCGTGAGCAGCAAGAAGCAACACAGCGCTTTATCGCTATATCCCAGAGAGATGAGGAATCCCTCGTCGCCTATCTCGCCCGTTTTGAACGCCTCTCGTACGAGGCTAAGACACTCTCCTGGCCCGATACCTCACGTATTACCACGCTTCACCGTGGACTCCGCCCAGCCCTCCGTCTCGCCTTAGAGAATAAGAACGACTCACTATTCACGCTCCCGTACGATGACTATATCGCCCTAGTCCAAGGCGCCGATCGCCATACCCAGTCTCGACAATCTCAGAATAGCCACCAGAAGCTACCACTAGCCAAGAACTCCGACCAGATGGACCTATCCACCCTCCGTATGAATACCACGCGCTTCCGCCATAGGAGCCCTCCGCCTCGCCCGTACTCGCCTACTTCGCCCGCTTCGCCTACTCCGTCCGCTTCGTCCGCTTCATCCAGTCACTCCCGATACTCAGTTCGATTAGATAAGAGTCTTTGCTTCTACTGCGGTTCAAACGAACATTGGATCAAAGGCTGCCCTCGCATAATACCATCTACTAAACAGACCGCGTATAGCCCTACAATGAGTAGGCTGTACGGTAAACCTCCAGCCTGATTAAGGGGGGAGTACTGTCACGGGGTAGACCCCGTAACCACGCTATACGTGGTATAGCTCTGCTTACTCAGCCTATATCCCTCCTATAGCTAGCCAGACCTGATCTCCTGTCCTCCTGTTCCTTAGTCTGTCCTCCTGTTTCGTATCGCTATATAGCAATACCATCGTCGTACGCGACACCTTGACATAGAACGTATACCTACTTCTTTATATCTAAATATATATTTCTATATATTAATTATAATATTTTTACTACCTAAAGTAATCACTAGTATAAGACTAGAAATATATTATTATTTTTAGTAATTAATATAAAACTAGGCTTTCTAATATCTATTTTATAAATATTACTTAAAATTTCCTTTAATTATAAATAAAGTTATAAAGATTCTAGTAGGTAAACTAGAATAAGTAAAAAAAATAGTATTTTAATTTAATAACTTAGATTATATATACTAAGACCTCTTTTTTATATAAAGTTAGGTTTTCTACTAGGTACCTAAGAAAACCTAATTAGGTTAGGTCTTAGGTCTATACCTTAGACCTAAATTAGGTCCTGCTAAAGCCTAGATGAGACCAAAACTAGAGATAAGACCAAAACTAGAGATAAGACTAAAACTAGAGATAGGACAAAAACTATTTCTAAGCTAGGGTTAAGTAGTGAGATTCAAGCTCTATATAATGAAGTAGATCAGAAGCTTAGTCATGATGATATCATACTATTTGATTAATTTTTGAACCCTAGCGAAGAAGATATAGCTGGAGCTAGAGATGAGACCGATGGGTAAGATATATATATTGATATAGAGAGCTCAGAAGCATAAGATATTAAGGAAAACGGGCCACTACCTAAGATTCTATCGAATTCTGAGATAATGGGCCATCTCTAGGATATATTATTATGGATTAGGACTAAAGAAAGGGCATATAAGACTATATTCGCTAGGTTAAGAGCTTAATCAGTGAGTTTAGCAGGATTTAAGTTATTAGTTATTGAGAAGCGTCAGGTGACCTTAAAGGATATGGGATGGAAACCGAAATAGGCAGTAGGGCTTAGGGCTAGCTAATGTATCTATTAACGTAATCAACCACCGAGTGGTCATTACCACCGAGTGGTCAATTTCTCCGCAGCCACTACGTGATTTAATGCGTTTTAACCCAGAAAAAATAATTAAGTTAGACTATCTAGTGGTTGAATAAATAGCTATTTACTAGGACAGCTTCTTACAGTGTGTCCAATAATTCCACAACCACTGCAGCGTTGTGGAGCTCGCTGGCGAGGCCTAGGTGTAGGCTCATCAACCTGCTCATTAAGCTGCGTATCAAGCTGCTGAACCCGATTTTGACCTTCCTGTACAAACAAAATAAGATCATTACCTAGAGTAGTGCGCCTCCTTGCCCTTTTCCTAGTTTTCCGCTCATTCTCAGCCTGTAGAACCTTAATTTGTTGTTGAAGAAGAAGGTTCGTATTCATTGCCATTTGCGCAGCCTTTTCAAGATGTTGAATATGAGATACTGGACTACTAGAAAGCATTCGTTTTCGTAGGCTTCTCTGTAGACTGCGGACCTTCTGATCGAGTTGGCGAGGATTCTGAGGTGTTTGAAAAGCAGACGAGATTGAGCCTTCAACTTCAATAAGAGGTGGTGTTGGCGTCCGAAGCTGAAAAGTCACCTTTTCAAGAACGCGATCTTGATCAAGCGGGTTAAGTCCTGCGCCTGCAAAACCATTGCGTATATTCTCCCTAGTAAACACCTTTTCGCGAGCAGGTGGATAGAGAGACAAGAAATCCTCCTTGTCGATATGATTGTTGCCAGCAGCCATCATCTCTTCTACCAGTTTTCCATATGCGCGCTTCAGTGGGCCAAAAACACCAACATCAAGTGGCTGTAAAAGGTGAGAGGTATGAGGAGGCATACAAAGGCAGATAATAGCATGCTCTTTACAGAATGCATCAAAATCTGCAGTTAAATGACTGCCATGACCGTCAAGAATAAGCAATCGCTTTGCACCAGTAGAGTAGCGTTTCGATTGTGGTTTAAATATCTCTTTTAGCCAGTGAAGGCCTATTTCATCTGTTGTCCAACCATTCTGGCTTCTTGCGATAGCGTAGCCCTTATTAAAAAGAGCAGATTCTTGATACCAAGCAGCCTGGTGTTCTTTTGCTTTCAAGATGATCAATGGCGGAATATAGATCCCTTTCGAGCTCACACATTCGACGATTGTGACCCATTCACGATTCCCCTGAATAACTCTCCGAGGTCTTTCACTGCGTTCTACTGCAGTAATAACCTTAGAGGTCGAACAGAGTCCCATAGCAAAGCCAGTTTCGTCAAAGTTCCAGATATCATCCTCATGGATGCCATGTTCCTGAATAACTTCACGTACGGTCGCAAACCACTGTTTTATGACCTTTGGATCCTCCTGCTTTGCACGTTGATATGATATGCGTCGGTTATATCGTGTACGTAGTGCTGGATGGCGTTTGATAAACTTGTATGCCCAGTTGACACCAAGGGTTGCAGTCGGATCCTGTACGCGCTCACAAAGTAAATTTTGCGCCATTCCGCGCAGAAATTCAGGCCGAATTGAAAAACCACGTTTATCAGCGTCTAGTAGTTACTTGGTAAGGGCCTCTTCTTCAGGGACTGTCAATCTATGGCCGTTGGCGCGCGTTTCTATACGTGGTTTCAAGCCGCGAAGCCGATTAAGTAGGGAAGTTCGAGGCACACCAAACATCGCAGCAGCAGCAGTTGGGGATCGAAATTGTTTCTTTTTATAGGCAGAAATAGCCATCTGAATTCGAGATTCTTGAGATAAAGGCATTTTTAATTGTATTGGTGACAAAAAGACGCGTTGAATAATGTGGACGCGGAAATTCTGGTAGATGCGGAGAAATTGACCACCCGGTGGTAATGACCACTCGGTGGTTGATTACGTTACATCATCCTCTTACTTAACTAACGTATTTCACAAGCGAGCCGGCCACATAAGCGGCCCGGCCACCTCAAAACACATAGTAAATATGATAAATTACAACTTCATATAATAGTAAGTTAGTAACCATAGCTTTTTCTGAAATTTCCTTATACATATTTATTCTTCATACTATTCATAGTATACTGCTAGTATGTGATTAATTTCTAAGAATGGTTGAGTCAAAGATATATACTTAGAGATCAAGTGGTAAAATTACAGTGTATTTAATGGTAATATTGTGAAACCCTGCAATAATTTACATTAAACCTCTAATTTGGGCTAGATTTATCCTAGAAACATAGTAAGAGGAAGTT
Source organism: Penicillium sp. IBT 16267x (assembly GCA_028828865.1). Lineage (NCBI taxonomy): Eukaryota > Fungi > Ascomycota > Eurotiomycetes > Eurotiales > Aspergillaceae > Penicillium > Penicillium sp. IBT 16267x. Next base: position 1,317,541 of record JAQJZQ010000012.1, on the reverse strand, counting down.
GATGAAGTTAAATTATCTCGTTATTGAGATATTAAGTCGTACTTTATTATATTTACTATATGTTTTGAGGTGGCCAGGCCGCTTATGTGGCCGGCTCGCTTGTGAAATACGTTAACTATTGTACCTCTCACCTATTATACATAATTTTCCTTGGATGGGAGGGTGCACTATAAGCGGGAGTTGACTGTATATATATTCACACATGAGATTCTATTATTTTCAAAATTTTTGAATCACCACCATAACTTCATCCTTCCGCTATAAAATAGTAATTTTCATTGGATCTTTGACTTACTAAATCCTTATCGGGAGGCCGACCCCCCGATGAAAAAGTCTACATAGAATAAGTAGATGTGGACTTAAGTCACTTAACATGATCTTGAGTAATACTATTCTTACGTGGGTTAACATTATGATTACTAGTGTATATGGTAACTTATTGTAAAAGTGTAGGATAGTTGGAACGAGTGTAAATAACGGTATTTTTAAATGCGTTATCAGCAGTTTTATACGTCTAATTCTGGTTAGTTATGCAAATTCTTGTCTTGGCGGGGAATTGGGAATTCCCCATGGGACTGGGACTAGACTTAATCTAGTCCCATGGGACTTGTAGAGGTCTACCCCGGACCCAACGCTGGGTCGGACATCGTAACCCGGACCCAGCGTTGGGTCCGGGTTGGGTCCGGGTTGGGTCCGGGTTGAGTTGGGTTCTGCGGAAGTCTAATGATCACAAACTATCTCAAAGTTAAATCGCTTTTTTTAACCCTTTCCATCTCTAGTCCCATGGGACTACAATTAATCTAGTCCCATGGGACTTGTAGAATTAATCTAGTCCCATGGGACTTGTAGAGGTCTACCCCGGACCCAACGCTGGGTCGGACATCGTAACCCGGACCCAGTGTTGGGTCCGGGTTGGGTCCGGGTTGAGTTGGGTTCTGCGGAAGTCTAATGATCACAAACTATCTCAAAGTTAAATCGCTTTTTTTAACCCTTTCCATCTAGCTCCATATCCTCAGTCATGATAAAGCCAATACGATAAGAAACAATACCAAAGTATATCTCCTCATGGCCTTATCAAGTCGCTTTCATTTGCCTTTCCGTCAACTCCATACCCTCAGTCATGATAAAGCCAATGCGATAAGAAACAATACCAAAGTATATCTCCTCATGGCCTTATCAAGTCACTTTCATTTGCCCTTTCCGTCAACTCCATACCCTCAGTCATGATAAAGCCAATGCGATAAGAAACAATACCACAGTATATCTCCTCATGGCCTTATCAAGTCGCTTTTATTTGCCCTTTCCGTCAGCTCCATCTCTTTAATCACCATATCGATAGTTAGATAACATAGAGAATACTGGGTCTAAGGTACATCATATCAACTGCTGAGGGGAAAGGCAACACTGCGAGGGGGAGTTGGATGGGCATATAATAGTGGGCACCAGACAGAGTGTTCGGAACCAAACCTCCCCGAGAAAGACAATCCATTGCACCATGTTCAGACGCGCAGTTTCTATAAATCTCAACATCGGGCTCAAAGCTCGCCGCTCATACTCGAGCGTTCCTGCAGCGCAGAAATTAAAGATCAACGGTGACCGACTATGGTATGTTGATATATACCTGCCCGTTATATGCTAGGATACAGCAATCTCATACTCTAAAGGGACGACATCCATTTCACCGCCCAATACAGCGCCCCCTCACCGGGCGGCGTAACCCGTCTGTGTGCCGATGCAAATGATAAACTCGTTCGAGACTGGTTCCGGGATCAGGTCCTGGCCCTGGGCGCAGAGTATAAGGTCAACGCCACGGGGACCCAGTTTGCCAAGTTTGGCGGCGAGGATGATAGTATTCCACCCATTGCTATGGGTAGCCACCTCGACACTGTGGCTACGGGTGGTAGGTTCGATGGACCGCTAGGCGTACGCTACCTTCCTTCCCTAATCTGGTAAGGCATTGCTAAAGTCTTAGACAGGTAATTTCCGGTCTTGAAGTCATCCGTAGTTTCAAAGAACAAGGCATCAAGACGCGTGCTCCCCTCGTGCTAATCAACTGGACCAACGAAGAAGGTGCACGTTTCTTCCCTCTTCTGGGTTCCTCGATCGTCTATGCCGGGCAGTCCACTGTCGAGGAGGCACACGCCTCTCTCTCCAATGACGGTTCGGGAATCACCATGGGTAGCGAACTGGCCAAGATCGGTTACGTCGGCGACGGCCCTAATACATTCGAAGAGTTCCCCATCTCGGCCCATTTTGAGGTTCATGTGGAGCAGGCCACCGACCTGGAAAAGGCGGGAAAGCCCGTCGGTTGGGTTGAGGGGTGGCAAGGATTGACCTGGTATGAGGTCGTCTTCACGGGCGAAGATGGACACGCCAACACCTACCCGATGTATGGACGACGGGATGCGTTGACGGGCGCAGCAAAGCTCATCACACAGCTAGAGACGCTGGCATATGCCAAGAATGGCTACACGACCGTGACAAACATTCAAAGCGGGCCTTGGGGAGCATGCAACATTCAATCCAAGACAAAGGTTGTCTTCTGCCTCATGCACAAGGAGGCGGATGGCCTCGAGGCCATGGGAACTGATATTGTCGGGACGATTAAGGGCATCGCGGCTCTCCACGGGCTCGAATATGATTTGACTCGGCCGGTTCATCTTCTCCCGGGTGACTTTTGGCCAGAGGCGGTTGACTGCGTTCGTCGGGCCTGCGGTGACAAGGGAATCGCATCTCGCACAGGAACGGGACATGACTCGACCATGACTCGACTCAAATGCCCAACGGCTATGGTCTTTGTGCGAGGCAAGGATGGAATTAGTCACAGTGCGAAGGAGTGGAGTGACAAGGAGGACTGCCAGGATGGTGCTCTGGTACTTGGCAAGGCTGTACTAAATTACGATGCGTACATGAAGGAGCAAGTCGGGAAGTTGTAACTGTTTCTTCTCTATTTTTCCTTTTTTTTGGCTTCTGTTTCTGCTTTTTTACGCTTTCCTCTTCTCTTGCTCTTAGGCGACCTAAGGCGATTACATTGTTCCCCGCATAATCTGCAGAAACAAATATTACTTGCCACCAAACGAGAGTCGATTTCTCGATATTGTCGATCTTGAAAGGGAGTTTTTTGTCGACCTCAGGGGTGGTAATTTACCACTAAGAGTCTTATAAAGGGCGCCAGGTCGTCAAGTGGTCGGGTCGTTTTCCTAGTAACGGGTTAGTAAACGACTACTAGGTTACTAACTGTGATGAGATTGACCTGGTTACCAGTTAGCTCAGAGGAAACGTCATGTGGTTTGTGTTGCTCGTTTGCTGCTGTCGCTCGTTTGCCGGAGATTCCCTATGGGAAGCGTCATGTGATTCTCTGGGACTATTTGAAGGAGGATTGTTTTGTTTATCTTGCTCTTTCCTTCTTTCCCCTCTTGTCTAGTTTTCTCTTGTTGATAGGATCCTGAATGATTTTCCATTACAGACTTGCCGCGTCACATTAAAGTGATGATGATGATGATGATATTCTATTAACCTAATGCTACCTAGCTAGTCATCGCCGTGGTAATGTAGGCGCTTCTTCCGATTGAAGCAGAGAATATGCCCGTACTCCAGTAACTCCACGCAGTAACGAATGACTAGAGACAAAAGAAAATGGCGGCCTGCCCGAACAGGTAATTGAAGCCAAAGTAAATCCCATATACCCACTTATCCCAATATATATAATCCCACAACCTGTTTTCACCTTCCACACCTCATTCGACTCCTGCTGGCGATTCCAGCTTAAGCCATGTTCTGCTTCTTTGAGTAACGTCCGATACTGGTCATGTTGTCTTGCTCCAGGCCTCTCGGCGGCCGGAAGCTTCTCTGATTCAATCATACACAGCGTCTTCGCCGCCTGTCCATGCCAGTCAATTCTGGCCAGTTGTTTCGTCGTCCTCATCCGGTTCAACGTCGCAGTGACGGAATTGCCCGAGAAGACCTGTCTGTAGCATGAATTCGGCGACGTAGCGAGTCGCCTGCGGGTGAGACAAAAGAGCCTCATAATCCATCAGCCCTCTCTGATTAAGATCCGTCCGTACCCGGATCTTTTCCATCATGGTATTCCTCTCATCCGCGTAGATTGGGCACTGCAGCAGGATATGTTGCGGCGTTTGAGATCCCTCGAGGCAATTGCAGATATCTGAATCGGCTTCGCCGATTTTGAACAAGAAGTGTTTTAACCCGATACGCATCGATCGCATTTGCACCAGAATGGATGTGTAATGCTTCGGGAGACCCGCGAATAATTCCAACGTCTTCTTATGCGGGGCTTTGACCAGCCTCTGATTTGGCTTTCCCGTTCTTTCCCTCGTCCACTGAAGAGCCTATTTAGTCCTAATCCGGCTCCGAACCTGCCGTTTTGCGCATGACGCTAGCCGTAGCGGTTCGGGAGGGAGATGATCCGCTTCCGATCCCGCGCCCTCCTGTGGCCGCCTCCTTTGCCTTGAAGTCCGCTAGCTCGTTGCCATGAACGCCCACGTGTGCGGGGATCCACTGGATGGTAATCGTGAAATTCATCGAGGGGGACGTGGGCGTTCGAATGGCTTGGACGTGGGTATAAATTGCGCGGAGGATGTATTAGCCGGAGGGGCGTCGCGGGTTCTGAACTGCTTGAATAGCAGCCTGACTGTCAGCGAAGATAACCAGTTCGCGTGATTCACTTGGGGCTCCATTTTGCATGGATTTGAACTTATCGAGGGCCATTTCAATTCCTGCAAGTTCCGCAGTGTAGACTGTGGCTTGCTCTGCGCTACCGAGGTGTTGACGTGCGTATGCCTCGTGCTTGGGCGCGACCGCGGATGCGCCGATCTTCCCTTCATACCCACTTCTGTCCGTGAAGAAGATCACCTTCTAAGGGCTGGCGGATGATAGAATTTGATCGTGTGACTGGATTGCGGCATCTACGGATTCATTGATGACGCACTTGATTCGTTCTTCCCACGGAGGTAGAACGAAGGCCTGCTTTGATTCCCACTGGCCATTTCCGAAGAGAATTCCTCCCTTCTTCCACCGGAGTTCCTCGAGAGGAGAATATCCTCCAAGGCGGACTTCACTGGTTATTCTCTTGCCTAGTCTTGGATGCAGGCTTTGTGGTTGCGCCCACGTTGTGCCTGTTTGGATTCGAATGGAGGATCTCCGCTTCCTTGGCAGAACGGACGGAGAAGCGGAGGTCACCTGACCTCACCTGGCGGGATGCCAAGATCTTGACAGAGGCCAGGGGGGCTGACCCAAGGGCCTTTGCCGCACGGGCACGCATGTGGTCGACCTTCTTGGTGAGCGAGGCTGGCGTCTCGCGTCGATACTGGCTGGCTGCGGCCTGATCGTTGAGTCGAACGGTCACCTCGCGGGGCTGGGCGACCTCGGAGGCGGTGACCACGCCAGAAGAGGAGGAGCCATGCGATGAGAGGTGATGGGCAGGTGCTGGGGCACCACGGACGACACTGGCGAAGGTGGAGGTTCCTGCTCGGCTGGGCCCATGGACCTGGCGCTCGGCAGCAATACGAACCGCATTGAGATCCTTGCGCATCTCGAGGGTCTCCTGCTGTAGCTGAGAAAACTCTGCACGCCAATCCGCCCCCCAAGGGTTCTTCAAGAGGTCTCCAGTCAGTTCCTCGACGGTCTTGAGGTATGATATCACTGGACTGGGGACTCGGTGGCCTGCCTGACTGTTCATGTGCTCTAAGAGCTTCTGTACGTCGTGGTGGGCGTTCATAATTCTGGCTGTGGTATCCGCGGGTGCAGCGCGACCGGCCCCCGAAAGAGACGGCCAGGCGTTTGCCGGGGCTACCATGGTGATACACGCTTGCAAATGGTATCAAAATGGAGCTCCAGAGGTAATTGGAAACCTCCCGTTTACGTTATGTCGCCAAATGGCCTGGTTGTGAAGCTATTTCAAGAATTCGATTTGCCAAGAGATAGTTGTTTTTGGCCCATGGTGTGGAAGCGTCGGTTGCTGCCTATATGGTCCGTAGAAAGGCCTGGGTCTCGAGCTCGATGCGGTTTTTGCTTATATGGGTTAGGTCTCGTGATACGACGTGCTTCTCGATGAATTCTGTGAGGACCTTGTCGTCTATTGCACCCCAATTTCGTCGTCTTGGCTGCTCGAACAGCGGGGTGGTCACGTCAAGCGTCGTGCGTATAGGGTAGTGGTCTGACTGGTGTTCGATATCGTCCGCTCGGGCATGGTTGACCACCCCACCACCTAGCTCTTCGCTGATCCAGGTCAAATCAATCACCGTTTCTGCACCGCCACGCTCCCACGTCGGTTTACCATCCTCCGTGAGTAAGTTGAGCTTATATTGGTCAGCCAGCAGCAAGAATTCCTCCGATTCCACCTCCGCGGGGGTCCCTGGACCGCCCCAGACCGGGTGGTGTTAGGAGATGTAGATTTAGGAGATAGATCAAGAGGCAATTCGCTACCTCACTAAAGGATACTAGATGAATCCCGATCTGTAAAGTTTAACTAGATAACCTGTTCGACTGTTCGGAGATAAGCTAATATATAAGCTACTTCACCTATTCCCTCTTTGCTTCCCACTCATGGAGTTAAAGAAGTCTTGGTATTTCTTACGAGGGGAATATCGGAGCTACGGGGCCGTCCTAGAGGTAGCAGTCTGGTGAAGGGCTGAACCCATTATTTAAGGCGTGTCGTTATGGTATCCTAGGGTAGGGGCGTATTACGAATCCTGGTCCTAAATATCGGCTACTTAAGCTTGAGAATTATTAAGGTAATAAAATGAGTCGTTGATCATAGTGCCCTATCTCTAATTAATCCAACGGAAGCAAATTTAGGCTTAGAGGTTCAACAGGCTATAGAATCAAGAATATCTACAAAAGTCTATGCAAAGGGCTATAGAGGCGATGATAAACGCGTTATCAAAAAAAGTACCCCCACCAGCTCTCTTTATTTTCCAATTAGTGTATTTCCTTTCGTTCATTCGCCAGATTATACCCGTGGGAGGAGAATTAAGCGAAGGAGGGAATGGATGCTCCGGAGGTGGTCAACCCCCGACTTGCATTATTTGACTTATTTGCAATATTTGGTTCTAAACAACGAATAGCCTATACAACGTAATATAAAGACTATTTTTATTCGTTTATTTTCGATTATACCAGATTACCGCCAAGTACCGCATCAGGGGGTAGTCTAACCGTAATAGGTATAGTGTTATGCAAGATAAAGTTTTTAAAAGAAAAGAAAAGAAGAAAGAGGTGAAACTAATTTCGAGCGGCACTATATATGAACCACCCCCCTTACTCAAATCGGCGTAAAATATTCGTGCAATCTCTGTAAAAATGAGGCCTAGCCATGTCGACGCCCTGGTTCATGTAGACAGCTTCATATACTAACTGCAGAGATAGGAAGATGAGATGTTCGAGAGGTTTTATTCAGTACGGAGAGTGAGATATGGGCCCAGGCAACTGACAACACCACCATATAAGAAGGGGCAATACCTCGGGCCACCACCTACTTTTCTATTGATCATTGACACTTTAATCTCTGAGAATACCTCATACCAGTTTGCTACACCTTATCTCCTAGTCGTTTAAGGTCACAAAATGGATTTAAGCAAGAATCTGTCTTCCTCTCAGCAATCCTTAACGACGACCCCAGATAGCCCGACGAAAAAGACAGCTGCGTCTCAAGCTATCGTGAGAATCTGAAGCATCTCTTTGGAGTGTTTCTTGAAAAAGTGCTCAATTTTAACAACCAAGAACCTCCAAAAACTCCTGTCTCCCTGGACCAGTCTTCACCAGCCCCGACATGGTTCGGCGGCTGCTGGAATGTGCTTCAGCTGAAACTTTCCATGGCAGATAAGCCTGCTCAATCTTTTCCTGCAAGCGATGAACAGGAAAATGTTCCTTGGCCAGATGGGTTTGATCTCAAACATTCCATCCGTAAAATACCAGAGGAGTTTCAATCATTTGAGAAGTGGGCATCTGGGTTGAAGAAAAAGCCAACGGAATGACTTCCCTTACCATTGTTGGAAGTGAGTTTGTCTGGATCTGAGTGGGAATATCGGAGTCAAGCACTTTGTCACTCATTTGGTCGACTTTTAAGTGACTCTCTGAAGTTTTTGTAACATCGGCACGGTCTAATTCCGTCAACGACTGTCTAGTTTAAAGCCACGAGCCTAACACTCAGTTGATAAATGGTATGTCTTACCAAAGTCATCGTGCTTTAGCGTTGCCTTCAAAGTTCCGAAGGGTCATCTCTGCCGACTTCCCATTTAGGCCATGAGTAAGGGGGCTGGGGGCAAATACGCTCGTGGCGTGTAGCATTTGCTTGGGCACTGAATCAGACTAGATCAGGTCCGAAAGTCAGGTGACTTGCCCCACCCTTCGTCGCTTTTGCCCCGCCGCGTGACTTTGCACTCTCACCTCAATCCTCACTCCGGCATCTATGTTCGTAACAACCTCTTGCTCTATTCTTCAAGCCCTTGCTGAATGTGCGGTCTTTATTACATAAAATACTCACTACCACGTTCTTGTAAGATCGTTCTCATTTATCACTTGTGAACAGCCTCTAATCCGCGAAGGAGAGATACAGTCTGATAACGAATGTCGACCAAATCGCTCTCCGCGCTCCGTGACTGATGCCGTTTACTTCACCGCTTGAAACAACCGCAGCTGCCGCGGCAGCAAAGATAAGGCCGCGTATTTCACGGACTTCACATGATCGATACCCTTGGCTCTTTATATCCCCAAGTAGTAAAGAGGACGTGCGTCCAGTTGTGGAATGTTTGCTGAAGGTAGTAAATCTTAACGAACGTCATAAAACGGGCGCTAAATCTTGGACAGGACGTATCGAATTTGCAAGCAATCTCCAACCAGCTGCCGCGAGGGGCTTTTTAAGGTTCTTATTTCCCCTCCCCCCCCGAATGAAGATAGATTTTCACTGATTAAAGTAAAAGTCGGCGTTTTGAACGTGGTGAAAAACAAGAAAGGACACTTATTTTACCCCACGGGCGATATCTTTATTCAATGCTAAGCTACCTTCAACTCTCCACGTCTTGAATTCACACCCTAGTAGGTGTTTATTGTTATGATGAAGGTAGTAAGTGAGGACAGTGACTTCGACGAAGAACTTCAGTTCCTCCTACGCGCTATGTAAATGAGACTGTGTTTCCCTAGTGTATATGATTCCGATGAAGGCAAACTTATTCGACTTGCCATCGCATTCGACCGAAAATCTTTGATCGCTCTTCCTGGCACGGTTATAGTACAATCCGAAGGATATTTAAGGGATTTTTGCTACGTCATGCAGGGTATTTAGTAAGTCAAATTGCTACTGTCAGATAGCGGATTAATCGTATCAGAAATGGGCAGTTTAGCAGAGCTGGTGCGGATGATCTTATACGTGGATTCTGCTTCCCCACCTAAGCCAAGACTATTAGGGATTGATGACTGAAAGCTAAATACAATGGCCAGGAGTAGAATATCTATTCTAAGCGTTAGAGAATATTTAGGGAACGTTGTAATTGGTTAGAATGGTCTTAGGGTTAGGGAACGGCATAATATATGACCATAAGTTGGTAACTCCACCATTAGGATCCTTTATTTAGAATTCTCTGGCTCTATATATAATACTAATTTCTTATGGATCTATCTAGTCTTATCGATGGCTTCTCGGAACCCGTTCATAGGCCTCTCGGCGAAGTTGAAAGGAGGACAGGCGTCTACTAACAGCGGCAGGTTATAAAGGCCCAGAGTCCCCAAAGTTATGTCAACTCCTTAAGTGATACTTAGCCTTTCGCTATTCCATGCGCTTCATTGCTAGGCATTTGATAACCTCTGGTCACGTTGACAGTCAAAACGACACATATTCAGACAGAGGCAGTGTCACAAGAAATGGAAATTACAAGTGAGTGCTCTGCTTGGGCTAGGCATGACACTTTCTAAGAGCTTATAGAGAACATAGCCATAAGGCTGTATGATAAAACAATTATCGGCATTCCACAACAAATTATTGAAGCTTGGCAAATGTCATACGGGGACAGTGACACGATAATCACACTCGCTCAAATCCAAAATGCCATTCGCGCCATTGAACTCACTAGGAACATTGATCCCATGGAGTCCATACCTGAAACCATTCGCTGGAATGTTAGCAACAAAAACTTTCTAGCAAGCGAACTTGGAAAATTCATTCAAATTACGGTGTTGATAGGTCGCGAGTTTAAGCCCAAGGACTTCTTTACTGGCACATCGGCTCTGTGGGATGGCAAGTCACTTTTACTAGTGAAAGGAATCCAGGAATGCCGGTGGGAGGCAGGTGCTTTATGGTTGAATTTGCAGTTTGTCTACCGAAAAGATGTTGGTTATGTCATGAAAGAAGTTACAGACTTGATAGCATTACTCTATGGCTCATCGTGATTTACAACGAGCTAGAGGAATTGATTATCCGTTACGTTGCGCTTTCCCTATAGCCTCTAGCCTTGCACAACTTTTGATGCACTTGTGTAGCTTCGTTGCTCATTTGAAACATCTAAATGCCAATAACGCGCCACTATAGTCAGCGATTGACGGGATTATTACCTCAAAGGTGGCGGATGCAGAAAAGATAGCTAGGAAAACATCGTGAGCTTTAGAGAATTTAAGCAGACCGCGTCCTTACGCATTTGTCCATACCACCAAGAATCTTTGCTATTGACCATATTTGGCTGCAAAGAGATTTCTAACCTTCGATCTCTTCCTCCTCATCCTAACCGTGGAAATTGACTGGCTCTGCTACCCGATGTCTGATACCGAGAGGTTTGAGTTGCTTAAGACGATAGTGACCAAATCGAAAATCAGGCTTGTTTGCCCTAAGTGTCTCCACCCATTCCTAGAAACAACCCCAGTAGCATGACTCGGAGCAGCAGCATAAACAGGCCTTAAATCGCTGCATTAGCGTCCTTGGCCCCTTGGAAGAGCAGCCCCTAGCACAATCTTCCTCCAATATTAGGGCACCAGGTTTGAAGCTGGAAATATCCTGCTCTTTTTGAGGATGGATCAAATATATGTGATTAATTTAATAATGTAGGTGCAGGATATTCAATCTTCAAATTGTGCTATGATGTTATTAGAAGAAGTATCCCTCAAATATGCTACACTGGTGGAGCTTTACTCTTGAGATTTTTCCTATTCGACGGTCTTGGCTACTTTAGATTAGATGTGGATCTAAATGAATCTGGCCAAGATCTACAAAGAATCTAGTAAAAGAAAGTGGTGAAGATATTTTAGGCCGATCTTTGACAGTGGGAATAATGTCGATTTCCCTATACAAAAAGGTAAGGAAGGGCCAATCATAATCGCGTCATCGTTATACTTATTAGTAGTGCGTCGAAAATCAATTATTTATCTTTACGATTAACTATCGTGTAAATAACTTAGCGGAACCTGCAAAATACTAAAATTAGCACTCACAATAGTGTAGTAGGTAAAAACCTAAGACAAAACCAAATTGTGAACGGTTCAGGTGAAAGTTATCAAAGTCGAAAATCACCCCGCAAGTTTAGAAAATACGTTTTCCTCTTAGCAATTATCATATATAAAAGTTTGCCGCGAAAAAGTATCTTTATGCACATAGTTTCGCTATTTTATAGCTAGAAGGTACTCCCAGTTAGACCTCGGCGTGGTCCGACTCCGGTTCCAAGAACTGGAACCTCGAACCGGACCTGAGGTTTTCAGGTTCCAAAATTTTAGAACCTGAACCGGACCTAGAAATCTCAGGTCCGGTCCGGTTCGCACCTGCAGGAACCTAATTTGCATAATTCTGCTAAGATAATTCCTATTTAGGATGGATATTTTGCTGATTCATCTCTTTTTTTTTACTGTTATTTACATATGTTCTAGTATCTCCCTATACTAATGGCCGACTTTAGTTAAGTTTAGCTACTTCCTATATGAAATTTAATAGAATCAGGCAATATATAAGTTCCGAGTACTTAAGAGATTAGTTTTGACTGATTTTTGACCTAGAATCTACTTATTATGAGTTAGCAGACTATATGTACATTCTGGAGATGAAGTAGTGTACGGGGTAGGAGATGTATATTTTTATTCTACTACCCTTTAATCTCTATCACTGAGACATAACCTCCTTAAACTACCCTGCTATATTCAGTTACAAGGTCAAAATTAGATCAAAGTGAGAGTATTCACTCTCGCTTTTTATATTAATTACTTCTATAATAAGGGTTAGTAATAAAATATACGGTTTTGTTATGAATTAATAGTTAATGGCTAGAGGACTTAGGTAAATATTCGAAGAGGGCATTCTGCCGATTATGTAGCTAACCGCCCCTTCTCTACATAAAAGGGAACTATTTCCTACTAAAAACCCCTTCTAGGGGGTAGCCAGAACCCCCAAAATCCTCTCAGGGGTAGTCTCTAGGTTCGATCCGGTTTAAATGCAGGTTCTATCCGGTTTGAACCTAGCGGAACCGGACGATGTAGGCCTATCTAGCCAATAAGAACGCATAGTAGACTAGTAGTATTAGGCCTAGTGTCTTTCTAAATTGATGTATCTACGCGCTCTTCTAGTCACGTTAAGAGCTCTATCCTAATCCTACTATCTTCCGTCTAAATCATTATAAGTCTCTTCTATACACTTACTACTATCCTCTATCTCTACTATCTAAAATGTCCCAAAGCCAACACTCTTAGGTCTCAGATCACTACCCCTCTTCTATCTTTGAGGAAACCCCTCCGAATAATCTTAACTTCCTCTCATCTGATACTCTATACGTATATAACTCCCCTTCTACACCTAATCTAAGTTCTAGGCAGATCCTAGAAACACTACCTCCTCTAGACACGCTCCAGCGAATCGGGCCCCTAAGAAAGCAGAACTACGTCCTCTAGACAGAGATGGTAAATAAAGAGTTCGTCGCCTGGTGGTTAAAGACGGAGTTTGGCAGCCGTATTAAGCGTAATATCTTTGATGGCAGGCGCCAGGCAGAGTGCTGGAAGCACTTCCACTAGGTTGCTGCTATAAAAGATGGAGCTCCAAAGGTTCTATGTAAGTCATGCGACTATGCTCTACATCACCCTAGGGACGGTCATCGTGGAACATCTACTATGAATAAACACTACTCAACGAGTGTTAACTACCGAAAGATGATACCACTGTTAAATGATATTCGAAAGCTAATCAGATAAGGGGTAAGTATTCCTTCTATCTCTTTCTTCTCTCTTACTTTCTTACTAAGATCTCTTTATAATAGGCCTATCTTACACCACCGAAAGTTATCCTAATAAACGAGGACTGGCAAGAGAGGGTGCTTACCTTTATAACTAGCTTATAGCTACCGTTTCAGATTATTGAGCACCCTTAGTTCCGTGCCCTAATCGAAGCAAGCCGCCTTACTCCATCAATGCCAGAAATCCCTTCATTAAAGACTATCCGCCAACGGTTACGACTAATCGTCGAGGAACGACAGCAGAATCTTCTCTAAACACTCCCTAATGGCGCTAAGATATCTATTACATTAGATTGCTGGACGTCTCCATTCCGTCAGGCCTTTATGGCAGTCACTGGCTATTTCATTGATCGAGAGCGGAACTACCGCGAAATCCTCCTTAGGTTTGAACCAGTTTATGGGTCACATTCTGGCATGAACCTTGGCGCAGTTCTCTTTCCACTACTACAGAAGCATGAGATTAAGGACCGTGTGTTGACTATTACTACTGACAACGCGTCTAATAACTCAACGCTAGTAGAGAGTCTAAAGGGATCTATCCAGGAGCTAGAGCTACTAGGTAATATACCTATTATCCGCATGCCATGTATCGCACATGTGATTCAGCTTAGTCTGAAGGAGCTTCTTGGTCAGATGGAAGCGAATCCGAAGAATGAGAGGGAAGAGATGGATTTCACCGGAGGAACTGGTTCTTCTCAGCAGATAAATCATAAGATTATCTACACCTTAAATAAGGTGATTATCTCTCACTTATCTCTCTAATTATCCCTACTAACTATTTATTTTACTAGATTCGAAAGCTTGCCGTCTATGTCAACAAGAGCCCCCAGCGCCGAGAGCACTTCCTTGAGCTTCAGACCAAAGAGCCAAAACTTATACCAATATAAGACGTGAAGACCCGCTGGAATTCTACATTTCTGATGCTTCGACGTGCGAAACGCCTCCAATCGACCTTTGATGACTTCTGTCGGGTATACAACCAGTCAGACCTTCAACTAAGCAAGGAAGAATGGCGCTAGGTTGACTATCTCCTATCGATTACCCAACCTTTCTGGGCCTTTACCAATGAGGTATCAAAGAGTAGGGATATTACTATCCATACGGTCTTTGGTATCTATAACGCCCTCTTTGCCTATCTGGAGAAGTCAAAGAGGCAGCTGGTGCGAAAGAAGGTTCTATAGAAGACTGTCATGCTTAGGGCACTAGAGTATGCCAGGAAGAAGCTTTCGCAATACTATACTGTAACTAATGAGGTTGGCGACGATCTCTATGTAATTACAACTATCATGGCGCCGTAGAATAAGCTCGAATTCTTCTAGAAGCCAGAGTGGGAGTCAATATAGGCCCCCCGCTATAAGAGGAGTCTTAAGAAGTATCTTATTCTATATAAGAAGCGACACTCGCAGTCTTAGCCAAGGGATCACGATATTCCTTCGGATACCTAGATCACTAACCTTGAGTTAATGGTTTCTGTTACCAAAACCAGCCAGTCTTCGACGGGTGCTGATGATGAGCTCTGGCGTTATCTAGGTAATAGTAAGTATTTATTCTATCTCTCACTTCTTATATACTAATACTTCTGATAGGTACTCGTCTTATTAACCCATACGTCTTCTGGAAGGATCACTAATATGAACTTCCTATCCTCGTAAGCCTCGCACGCGATGTCCTTTCTATACCTGCTTCTGGTTCAGGCGTTGAGCGCTTATTTAATTCTGCTCGCGACGTCTGCCACTACCGTCAAGGGTCTTTGAAATCAAAGACTATTCAGGATTTGATGATGATGATATGTACAACCCGATTTGATATGAAATCAGACGAGTTATCCTTTATTGACGAATACCTGACTGCCTAAGAGCTATATATAAGGAAGGAAGAAGCAGATGCTCAGAAAAAGAAGGAGGAGGTCTTTGACCTAATCAGTGATAATGAAGAGGAAGAGGACTAAGCTGATAATGATGAGGATGATAAGGATAATGATAATGAGGTTGCTACTGGTCTCGCGTTAAAGCTGACCTAGCTAGCTAGTGGGAGCATACTTAGTAAGAGACTAAGGGTTGAATCATCAGTATCGATCCCTTCTTATAACCACTCGCTGCCTATTTAATTAGATGACGAGGATGAGGAAGGTGAGATCCCGCTTCTAGAGAATAGCGCTACTCAGAGGCGTATATCTGGAAGGGTCCCAAAGCGTTCACGAAAACGAGGGTCCGTAAAATATGTAATATTTGTGATGAAGAAATATTTATATATTCTAAACCGTAGGATATACGAATTAATACTCTAAATCCTCTTATTTAACACTCACTATAGTCTAGGTATTACTATCAGTCTATATTCTATCGATTCCATTCCTAATTAATGTAAGATGAATACTCAAAAATACAGAGCGAAACTGCACAATTAATGTATATTACGAGGTTTAACTAGTTTGCACTATTTGAGGAACCTGCAGGTTCGAACCGGACCTACAGGTCCGGTTCTAAAGAAGTTGGAACCGGATCGCGACTCCAAAGAGTTGGAACCGGAACCGGTCTTGGCGGTTCTAAACCCGGACCGGACCTAGAAAGTCGCGACTCGGTCCGAGGTCTACTCCCAGTAAACCAAAGATGTCCCGTTAACACCCATATCTTGTTTGCCAACACAAACGCAAATACTTTGATCCATGGCTACTTTACACAATGCCGCTTTCTTTTACAGCGCACGTACTCTACTTCTCCATTATCTGTTATCATATTAACTAACAAAATTGAAGTCGACAGTTCACCCTAAAGAATGCAGGTCATAGCTCAGCCTTAGCGTCAACCGCCCTACCAATTTCGAAAGCAGTTAGTCTCGACACCGAGACCCTCCAAGTCTATACGCATGATTCACATTCTATATCTTCGGATCTTACAATCAAATCTCCACCTTTTCAAGTGACTATCAATCAAGGGGCCTCAACGATGCACTTTGAGTATTACTTGGCATAAAGCTGCAAAATTTAGTCCCATGAAAATAACCCCCACGCGACCCCCACGGGACTAAAAACTCCCATGTGTCAAGGTCTACTTATAGATCTATTAAGAGTTACTGGTAAGGCCTTTTCTAAGTCTTTTATTACTATAGCGGTATTATAATTTACTTATATATAATAGTAGAAGTAGTATTAGTGCTAATTAGTAGACTTCCGCAAAGCTCGCAAAGCCCGAAACCCGACCCGACCCGACCCTCAAAAGGGTCGGGTTTCGAGCCTAAGCCCTAAGCTCGCAGCGGGCTTCGGGCTTTTGGTTTGGGCCCATAGCTCGAAGGGGGGGGCCCGACGAGCCTCCCCCCTACGACTAAACAGTGCAAATATGCCAATTTCTCGTGACTACATAAATAATGCAGAAATTCCCAGTAATTTTGAGTATTTCGATTACATCTTTCACTCCAAATTAAACAAATTTTAATGAATATTTATTGATTCCAGTATATATTAATAAGACTGATACATATCATCCTCTATATGCTTCCTTTTCCTCCCTGACATACGTGGCTGAGTGCTATGACCTGGCAATGGAGGATCGCCAGCATCATCATCACTAGCATCATCATGAACATCAATCAAATCCCCAGAACTATCGGCCTGTTCTTCTGTATCACTAATCTGTTCAACTTCAACATCATCAAGCTTATCGTCCTTTTCCTCTCTCAATGCTTCGATCTCATTTAAAGAGAAGAATCGTTCAAGCTCCTTTGCCTCCTGCAATTCAAGGTCAAATCTTGATGTACAAAGGAATAGCATTAACTCTTCAATAGTCTCAGCCTTCATACGACCGCGGCGATAATGGCAAATATCGCGAGCAGTGTTAAATAATCGTTCTACACCTGCACCAGTTGCTGGAATTGCAAGAATATCCCGCGCAAGCGAAGCAATCGCAGGAAAACGGCTATAGTTCTCTCGCCAGAACGGCAGCGGCTCAGAATCAACGATATCTATATGAAATCAGTAACAGATAATTATCGAAGTAAGACTATAAGAATATAACTTACCACCATCAAGATACTGGGTTATCTCATCCCCAACCGGCTTCGCTTTAGGTTTCTTTGGGCGAAGCAGATTATGAAGAACTGTGCTTGGTCTTGTTCCAGGAGAGGAGACTAGTGGGCCTTGACTAGTAGCTTGACGCTCTTGGTAAGGGATAAGAGTATCTTGGAATGAGGCTCGATATTTATCACGCCATTCCTTAGTCCAATCATCGGTCAGAAAGAATTGGAACCTATTATCCGGCGCTAGCATAGTACCGATCGCATAAATGTGACCACGATCATGATCTGTTTGCGAATAGTACTCATCAAGCTTCAATCGACCAGCCTCAAGAGAGGAAAGCATCTGTCGTTTCCATGGTACACGCTTTCGTCGAAGCTGATTGATAGACTTCTCTAGGTGCTCAAACAACATATTGTAGATCTGGAACACTAGATGTGCAGTCACATCTCGAGTCTTTGAAAGTGCAAGTGTATAATCATAGAATGGCTTTGTAAGACAAAGAAGGTAATCGATTTGGCGCCATTCATCGTTATCGAGTGCCATCTCCTCGCAGTTATAGTCTGTACAGAATGTACTAAGGAAATCACGGAGCCTCTTTGCCCGGCGAAGCATTAGAAACGTTGAGTTCCACCTAGTCTTCACATCCTGAAGTGGCATGAGTGCCTGCTCTGAGGGTTGAAGACTAACAAATGCTTCGCGACGTTGCGGACTAGCCCGGATATAAATAGTAAGATACCGTATCTTGTTCAAAGTATGAGATATACTCCGGTTTCTGCTATGGGCATTTGATTTAGCGAGTATTGATTGGTGATCAGACCATTTGGTCTCAGTAGTATCATTTAGAGGGACTGCTTTCAGGCGATCAAGAAGCTGGTTCAGACTCAATTGGATAACATGTGCAAGACAGGGGATTCGGATGATATGAATATCACTAGATAAGGCCTGCTGTAGCGAGTCAACGAGGGTCTTATTGTTCGATGCATTATCCGTGGTTAATCCAAACACACGATCCTGAATGTTATGGTCGGCAAGTATCTCTAAGATAACACCACTTAGATTAGCACCGGTGTGAGCCCCTTCGAGGGGTTTAAACCCAAGAAGCACCTCCCGGTAGGACCAGTCAATATCAATAAAATAGCCAGTGATAGCTATAAATGCTTGTCCGAATGGTGAAGTCCAGCAATCTAATGCAATTGAGATCTTTGCATCTGCTGGAAGCAGTTTGAGTGTAGATTGTTGGCGTTCTTTGACACGAGTAGATAGTCGACGTCGAACTGTATCAGCAGAGGGGATAGATGGGAGGCTTGGGGCCGAGTGTGCTTGTGATATTATCCGTCGAAACGTTGGATGTTCGATAAGGTGAAAGGGAAGTCGATTGATTGTGATGAATTGTAATAAATTATCCTCCCAAGCTACCTCAGAGAATGTCTCTCGGATAGTGTTATCCTATTTCAATTAGGTTAGTAGTGCGAATAGTACCAAAGGATATCCATACTGTTGACTGAAGAAACTTATCTAGTCTCCCTCGTTGCTGGCCTGTACTTACAGCCCTTTTACAGGCAGAAGTCCCGAGATGCCTAGTCATAGTAGTCGTACCATGACGCGCATCCTTCCCGTTCGCATCCTTTCTAGCTGCATAAGGATGCTCAAGGATCGCAGAGCAATGCTTACACATAACCTTCGGGCTGCCATCGCTGCTATGGGCTACCTGGGCAAAGTGGTTCCAGACATTTGAAAGATGATTTGAGTCCCATGCGACCTTGCCCTTTGATCCATAATCAGTTTGTAACCACCACTCTACCCACTCTTGGTGATTCATTTTGTCGTATAAGAAGTATAACCTTTTCCGATCGGGTCCGACGCGTTCAAATCGTTCAAGCTGAGGGAGTGGGGGAGGGTTGTCTGGTCGAAGAAAAGCTGACACAGATACGTCAAAAGTCTGTTGGCTTATCGATGGGGTAGCTGGATAATTAGAGGGTGTAAGGTATAATAAGTTATCGTAGTCACCATCGAATTGTGATGATACAAACTCAGACTGCTGACTTTGGGACATCGTAGAGTCAATAAAACGTATAATAGTAAGGGTTTTTGAGAAGGGATTAAGGAGAATCGATACATTATAAGAAGCCATACTACCTAGAAGTGTGATTTGACTAGTCAAATCAACAATCGATATATCAAGCGGAAGGTGATAATAGTAGTAGATGATTAGTTAAATTATGTATAATAAGTGGGTCTAGCTCGAAAAAAGCCCATAAAGCTCGAGAAAAGCTCGCAAAGCCCGTCAATAACCCGCAAAAAAGCCCGAATGCCCCACTTAAAGCCCATCAATAGCCCATTCCCGGCCCATTCCCAGCTCGTTAGACCTTGATTTCCCTCAAAATAGTTCACCCGATCAGCCATAAGATATTTTCAAACCTAGATAGCTCATCCAGAACCATTAGGACTAGTACTCTTAAAGGTTACCAAAAATAATAAAGACATAGGCTTTCGTTTGATATATAATTCGAATAGGTTAAAGCACTTATAACAGATATTGATCTTAGTTTGATACTTGACCATAGAGATACATATAGTTCCTAGTACAGAATATATATATCAGCATGTATTAACTTATATACACAGAATATTTCCAACCACTTAATCTATATAGTCATAAAGCTTAGTTTTCATACTATAATATCAAAGATACACCTCAATTCACTAGAATTTCCAAATATTTCCTATTCCTTGTTATGATAATACAGTAGAATTCCATGTATAAACCAGAACATGGGTAAAAGACAGTCATTTATTTGGATGATTCAGCCACTTTATGAACGCCAAGACCATGCTTTTATGCAATTTCGAGCCCCAGGGGGGGGCTCGTCGAGCCCCCCCCTGCGAGCCGGGGTCCGGGTCGAGCTCGAGAAGTTCGACCCCCAGCTCGTTGCGGGTCGGGTTTCGAGCCCGGACCTTGGGCCCAAAGTTGGGCTTTGCGGAAGTCTACTAATTAGAATCACGAGGTTATAAATATAGTATACTTTTATAATATTAGAAGCGTTTCTAACTATTTTAGTCCTATTAGGGGTATATTATCTTTAATCCGTTTCGGATCTGCTTAGTTATTACGCTACTTATTATACTTAGAATATTTCCGGGGGGGGGGGGGGGGGGTAGAGCCCTCTCCCCCCCCTAGCCCCCCTAATGGTCCTCGTATAGTGTCAGGGTGCAGGGCTGGCAGATACGTATTAGGAGCTAGCAGGCTGGCGAGTACGAAGCGGACAGGAAGTTCAGAAGACTTGGTTGTATTGCGGACAGGCTACAGGACAGAAGGTTGACCAAGACGTAGCTTAAGGAGCTACGTCTAAACAGAGATCGGGAATCTAGATAAGTTTATCAATCACGTGACGCGGGAACAGGAGTCCTCTCGTACGAGGACTCACACCGTGACATTACTCCCCTCCTTAGAGCCGAGCTCCGTGAGGCGTAGGTGACGGTAGCCTAGGTAGGTCTAGGCTTTAACGGGTATCTTCGGTGGAAGTTCTTCACAATTTCACCGGCGTTCTCTAGGTACTCGGCGGGTTCTTCGGTGGGACTGTCGTAACCAGCCCATTTCACAGTATACTTCAAGCGAGGCTTCGTACGACCTCGTCGTTCCCAGCGGGAGTCCAGAATATCTTCGACAACCCATTCCTCGATACCTTCGACTTCGATTGGGGGCGGTGGGGGTTGTCTCTGTGTTGGGAGCGGGTCGTCGGCAACTGGGCGAAGCAGATTCACATTAAAGACCGGGTGGATCTTCATTCCAGGCGGAAGCTCTAGGCGGTAGGCGTACGAGCCTATAGATTCTAAGATCTTAAACGGGCCAAGGTTCTTCCAGTCGAGCTTCTTCTGCGGACGTAGGGTCTTAATATTCCGGGCGTCAAGCCAGACTAGTTGTCCGACTCGATAATTCCGGGCAGGCTGGCGGTGGCGGTTTGCGGAGTTCTCGTAACGGGCTTGGGCGGATACCATCTCGTTTCGTACGAAATCTGTGATGTCTTTCATTCGTGTGGCGATCATCTCGGCGTCTAGGGTAGCGGCTGACGGGCTAGGGTCTAGTCGTACGGGTTCAAACCCTAGGATTGGGTGGAATCCAAAGTTGGCGAAGAACGGGGAGATCGAGGTGGTTTCGGATTTGCAGGAATTCGATGCGAATTCGGCTAGCGGTAGCCATTCTGACCAGTCGTCTTGTAGGTACGAGATATACGCTCGTAGGTACTGCTCTAGGATCGCGTTCATACGCTCAGTTTGACCATCAGTCTCAGGGTGATACGCAGTCGATAGTAGATTCGTGATTCGTAGGCGCCGGGTTAGGTGCCTCCAGAGTTCAGACACAAATTGGGGTCCACGATCGGACACGATCGTACGAGGGAGGCCGTGTAATTTCCAGACATACTGGATATATAATCGGGAGACTTCTTCAGCATTGCAGGTTCCGTGGCAAGGAATAAAGTGTCTCATCTTCGTAAGTCGGTCTACAACCACAAGGATAGCATCAAATCCACTACTCTCAGGTAGGTGAGTAATAAAGTCCATTGATATATCCTGCCAGGGTCGTACGGGCACTGGTAGGGGACGGAGGACTCCTTGTCGGGCTTCTCGGGACGGGGTGATTCTTCGGCAGATATAGCAGTTCCGGGTCCATCGGGCAACATGCTGGTAAATCCCAGGCCAGTAGTATTCACGGGAGAGTAGCTCATAAGTCTTCGAGCGTCCGGGGTGTCCAGCGGCAGGGGTTTCATGGCAGAGTCGTACGAGTTCGTCCCTTAGGTTCTCGTCGTTAGGAACATAGAGTCGGCCTCTAAATAAGAGGTATTCTCCACTTCGTACGCATTCGGCGAGTGTGATCTTTGGGTGTCGGGGTTGGTTTCGGTCCAAGCTTTCTAGGATTGACTGTAGGTCTTTGTCTTCCTTATACGCTTTATCAAAGGCATCTTTCAGGGCGATAGGTAGTTCGTACGGGATATCATCGATGAATCGTAAGGACTTTCGGGGTTCTCTAGATCCGTCCTGGGTCGGTTCATGCTCTGGCGGGGTCGATTCAGGTTCAGGTTGTCGTACGGTAGGATTGCACTCTAGCGGAGTCGGTTCGGGTTCGGGTTCGCACTCTAACAGAGTCGGTTCGGGTTCAGGTTGTCGTACGGTAGGGTTGCAGGTCGTCGCACTAATATTTAGGTTATCTTGGATCTGATTATCCAAGTTCTCTCTTTTCAGGATCGTACGACTCTGGTGTCGGAGTCGTTCATCCCCCTCCTTAGGGAGATCTTCTGACCTCCTGGTCAGGGCGTCAGGTTTAATCCCTTGTCGTCCAGGGCGGTAGGTGATCCTGAAATTAAAGCGGGATAGGAATTCGGACCATCGGGCTTGTCGTCGGTTTAGTAGCTTTGTTGTCATAAAGTACTCTAGGTTCCGGTGATCGGTGATAACAGAAATCGGGGACGTTGTGCCCTCTAGCTCTGGCCGCCATTCTTCGAAGCATCGTACGATAGCAAGTAATTCCTTATCGTAAATCTCGTAATTACACTCTGTAAGGGAGTGTTTTTTTGAGAAAAACGCAACAGGGTGTAGGATATTTCGGTCATCGTACTGCGAGATCACTCCGGCAGACACATAGTCAGAAGCATCAGTTTCAAGTATCACATCTTTTGTCCAGTCAAACGGGGCTAGGACAGGAGCAGAGGTAAAAGCGGACTTCAATTTCTCAAACGCTTCCTGGCAGGCGGGGTCCCAGTTAAAGGTAACGCCTTTCTTGGTGAGGTGGACGAGTCGTACGGTAAGCTTTGAGAAATCTCGGATAAAGCGCCGGTAGAAGTTGGCAAACCCCAGGAAGGCTTGTACATCTATAAGGCAGGTTGGGGATTTCCATTCAGTGATCGTACGAATCTTCTCTGGGTCCATGCGGAGGCCGTCTCGTCCAACAATAATTCCTAAGAATTTTGTCTCATACACACAGAATTCACATTTCGATAATTTTGCAAATAGGCCAGCTTCTCGAAGTCGTTGTAGAACTTTCCTCACATGTTCAATATGCTCAGTTCTCGTACGACTATAGATCAGGATATCGTCTAGGTATGCGGTGCAGAACAGGTCCAGGTAATCTCGTAGGGAGTCATTGATAAACCTCTGGAAGGTTGCGGGAGCGCCTGTGAGCCCAAATGGCATCACAAGGGACTCGAAAAGTCCCAGTCTCGTACGAAACGCGGTTAGATACTCTTGACCAGCCTTTACCCGAAGATTGTTAAAGGCTGACACGATATCAACACGCGTAAAGTACTTCATACCCTTTAGGTTATTTAGGGTCTCCTTAGTCAGGGGTAGCGGGTAACGGTCCTTAACTGTGACTGCGTTTAGGGCACGGTAGTCTACACAGAATCGTAGGCCACCTCCAGGTTTGTGAACAAATAGCACAGGTGACGCAGCAGGGGATGAGCTCGGGCGGATAAATCCTTTCTTTAAGTTTTCAGTAATCCAATCTTTCAAGGCTGTAAGCTCCGTACGAGACATCGCATAGAGGGGCCCAAACGGCGGTGTTTTGCCCTCTATCAATCGGATATCGTGGTCGTACGAGCGGTGCGGTGGTAAGCGCTCAGCTTCCTTCGGGGAGAACACGTCGGCATAGTCTCGGAATTCAATAGGCAGGTGATCAGCGGGGTTTTCCTCTTCCGGTTTCTTATTCAGTGCTGCTTCGATATCTTCGATTGTTACGGTAAAGAGTTGGTAGCCTCTTCGGCTCCTAGCGTACGCCGCACAGGCATTCAGGCTCACGGCCTTAATATCTCGGGGTTCTAAACAAGTAGGTCGGTCCAGACGATCATTAGGGCGGGCTTTCGGAGGAACCTTATGTACAGCGTGGATCTTCGGGCTTCGTACAGCAACGTTGCAGTTCTCCTGGCAGTACTTGCTATTGAACTCGACTGTGTGGGCGGCGAACTGGACTCTCGGGTCGTGGATCTTAAGCCAAGGCAATCCTAAGATAATCGGGTAGTGTGCAAGTTGGGTGGCTAGGAATATAGCCTTCTCTTGATGTTCGCCAGTTGTCATTTCCATTCGTACGAAGTGGGTTATCTGTCCACTCTCGGTTTCTCGGCCGTCGAAGCCTTCTAGTCGGATCGGGTATTCCAGGGGTTCTCGTACAAGGCCATGTTCTTCGGCCCATTCAGCGTCAATAAAGCGCTCTCCTTCAGCGCCGCTATCGATCATAGCATATGTTGAGATGTCTTTCTCATTTTGGTTCAGGGTGATTGGTAATATAATCAGGTCAGAGCGTCGGGTTTCTTCATCAATAGTAGTTCCTTGAGTAGCGGTAGTGGATAAGTGGATCACGCGATATGGGTCGGCCTGGTCGCGGTTTAGACCAGGCTCACCCCTTTTGACGATTCGTCGTACGAAGAGCGTCTAGACGGGGGGGAACGGGCACGTCGTTCTGGCGAGGCGGTGTGTTGGCGATCGGGGAGTGTAATAGGTTGGCTTCTTGGGGAAGTTGGTCCTTCGAGATAGGCGGCATGTGCTCGTGTTGGGCGTTGATCAGGGTATGGGCAGTCTCGCACGAGGTGGCCTTTAGCTCCGCAACGGAAGCATTCGCCACGGTCTCGACGAGTTAAGCGGTTCGTTGTTAAATCCATAGGGTCAGGGGTAAAGGCTGGTCTTGGAGTAGGGGAACTATTTCTAGCAGTGCGGAAGTCTGGACGGGTGTACTGGGTAGGAGCCGGGTTGGAGGCTTGTATCTGAGTTGGTAGGGGTCGTACGACAGGGGACCGGGTGGTTCTATCATAGTGCATACGTCGGTTTTCGAGCTTTTGAAGAAAGGCTGCGAACTGGTGGTATTCCCGGGTCGGAGGTTCGTTGTGGAGGAGCATTCCGCGGAGTTCCCGATTGATCGCCTGTTCTAGGAGGGTCGGTAGGGTTTCCTCAGGCATCTCTCCTTCAAGAGCAAGGCGTTGGAATTCAGCAAAGAACTGGCCAAACTCCTTATTGGACTGGCGGAAGCGGAAGAGTTCGTCTCGGGCATTGCTCGTACGATTAGGGTCGCCAAAAGCATTTTCCAGGATATCCAGGATTTTCTGGTAGTCAGATAGGACACACCTCCCATTCTGGATATAGGGTAGGATCTGGGCGTAGGGAATTCCTTCAAGGCGACTTGTCACGTACGACATTCGGCTGGCGGGGGTCGGGAAGCGGTCGAGGTTAATATTTAGCTTTTCCTGAATCTGGGACGTAAATCGGCGGAGGTCCTTACGATCTCCGCTAAATGTACGGGGGTCTGGGAGGCGTTCGGAAAGGAAGGAGGAACGGGTAGTGTGGGAATCAGACGACGGAGACGTTCCCAGTACTGGAGCTGGTGGCACTTCAGTAGATGCTTCAGGGGTCGGGCTCGTACGAGGGGTATTCACAGTTGGGATAGCAATTGTCAAGGCTCGGTCGCGTTCTTGGTGGGCGGACTCTAGTTTGCGGGCATATTCCAGAAGGTCCTTTTGAGCTTGTACCAGTTTGCCCTCTTGATATTCGAAAGCGCCATTCTTCTTTGACAATTCGTCCTTGGTTCGTACGAGTTCTTCCTTGATCTGTGCGATCTCTTGGTTCAAACGGGTGATTTCCTGTTGGGCAGCGTGGTGTTGTTGACGGTGTAGATGGACTAAGTTCCCGACTTCCTTCGGGTACTCGTACGCCTGCTTGCAGTACTCAAACCACATCTGTGGGTTCTCGGCATGGTGATCGGTATATTCCTGAAGGGTCTTAGGCAAGAATGGTGGTAGGGGAGCCTCTATAGGCTCCGGGGGAGGATCCATGGTTGACAGGCAGTCTAACTCCTAATATAGGGGTGGAAGCTACGTAATGTCAGGGTGCAGGGCTGGCAGATACGTATTAGGAGCTAGCAGGCTGGCGAGTACGAAGCGGACAGGAAGTTCAGAAGACTTGGTTGTATTGCGGACAGGCTACAGGACAGAAGGTTGACCAAGACGTAGCTTAAGGAGCTACGTCTAAACAGAGATCGGGAATCTAGATAAGTTTATCAATCACGTGACGCGGGAACAGGAGTCCTCTCGTACGAGGACTCACACCGTGACATATAGGGTAGTAGATATAAATCCTATTTAAGCTAGAGGGGCCTTAGGGGGCCTATAAGCGACGATAAGGTCGTAATAACATAAGTAGAGTACACTAGTATATAGCTTTTAGTTTCACTATTAAGTCGTCTTCCGTTAACTATATTCAGTTACTTAACCCATAAGGACACCGCGGTAAGGCGCTATGCTTCGTCCGAGATAGGCTCCTTTAGTGCGTAGAGCCCAGACTCCGGGGCAGGAGGTCTCATTCGGTCTCTTATCGGGGAATCGGACCTCAATTCCACGAGTATAGCTTCAGAATTCAGTAAGAACTATAGACTGTAGCGGCCGGCAGCGACACTCCCCCCGCCGGGATGGTATAGCCACAAAATACGATTCAATTACGTGGCATACGGAGTAAAGTGGGTTCAATCAAAGTTCTCAAGATTTTCAAAACATCATTATAACATTTTAAATGAAATTCAAAGCGCATAAGTACATCCATCAATAAACATAGACACGTAAAGTTCAGGTCTAAACCGGATATCGTATCAAATATTTCCATCATGAGCCAGATAAAAAAGAAATAAACGCCGAAAAAGATAAGACAATCATAAATCAACTCCACAGATGATTAGGAAAATGAGATATCACAAAAGCAAAACATAATGCGCAATCTACTTGCGCCAGAACATCGCTTTACCAACTGTCCGACCAGCGGCCCATCTAGCCTCATTCATGCGATCCTTGAAACTCGGCTTGCCGCTGTACCGGACAGGCTTCTGAGAGCTGCGCTCAGAGCTTGAGCCGGTACTACTACCACTGAAAACGCTCGGGGCAAAGTTTGTGAGATTTCCAGCGTCGAACTTGGTTTTTGTTTCGACGATTTTGTGGATTAGGTGCAAGAGGGCGTAAGTTGTTGAACCGACGACACGGATCAGGGCAAGGCCGGCCACGGACCATAGAATGATTGAGAGGTAGATGTTGGTGCCGCCGGCGTCTACAGCGTAGACCTGGGTGACGACCATGGCAAGGACAAGGTTGGCTACCATCCAGACCGAGACCATGTATGTACGCACGGCACGGTAGTAATCTTCTTGCATCTGGGCATCGCTGAGCGGGGTCTCGGGAACCTCGAGGCGATCACGGAGATTGCGGAGAGCGGCATCGTAGCCACTGTCAATATCCAGTTGCTCTGATGGCATGTCCAGCAAGACGGTTTTGCCGTTGATGGTCTTTGCAGTACCAAGATCTGTGTTGATGACGTTATCACCCTTTGTACCCCAAGTAACATCGTGAGTGTTGCAGAAGGCGTACACCTGCAGTGTGCAGATGTAACTTGGCATCAACAAGAAGTATTGGAGGGAGGAAGTGATCATGTGCCATGGGTCGAGATAGAGGATGGAGATGTAGAAGTACAGGCCGACAGTTGACAACATGGAGATGACAATTTCCGTCAGCAAGGTACTGCTGACTGTGAGGTCACTGTCGCCAACTCCTGCACGCGCCTCTAACTCCAGTACCAAAAGGTAAAGGGTGCAGAAGATGGTGTAGGCCATGATGATAGCGTAAACGATGAAACTACTGAGATAGAGGTTCTTGGCACCTTGCGGACGATTACCCAGAGAAATGATGAACTGCAGGCACATGGTCAAGACGCAGGCATAACGTAGTACATAGAAGATCCACTTGCCCATGTTGTGGCCGAATGGATCAAGCTTTTCGTCGGTCAAAGAGCCAGCAATAAAGTAGAAAGCCAGGTAGAAATTTGCCTAGTGCCACGTAGTTAGTAGCGCTCTTATTAGATGTAATTTGGGGAAAACTTACCAGACCGAAGTAAGTGAAAAGGAGGTTGAAAAACTGGTACACAAACTCAATGTGGAGCAAGATCTTACGGCCAATACTGTGATCGGTCTTCCAGATCTGGCTAGCATTGACGTTGGAGTACACAGCCGCGAAGAAAGCACCGTTCAGCCAACGTCGACGTTGCGAGATGAACTCAGGAATAGTATCCGGCACATCAGTCTCACCAACAGCACTCTTGACAAACTTCAAAACCCACTTCTCTTCTCGTTTGGCGACTAACTCCCAGCAAAGAATTCTGTCCTCAGCCAGGTACATGTTGGCAGTGAAGACATCAGCATCCTGACCGTGGAGAGTTTCACCCTTGAAGTACTGGTTCAGGGGACCGTTGCCATCGGCATCGTTCTGCAGAGCGAAGAATCGGTAGGCACTCAGCGCACCAGGCAACACAGTAATGTAACCAAAGACAGACTCCAGAGGCTTGTCCAGAATGTTGGACATCTTGTATTCGAAGTTCTGACTGGCCACTAGGGGGTTGAGCAGACCACGCATGCCCTTGCCCTTACCGGCCTTAATCTCTCCGGCAGCACCGGCGACATTAGAGTCCTGGTCAAAGGCTTTCCACAAGTGATAACAAGCAGTAGGGTCTGGCTTGGTACCAACATCAAGAAGAACACAGATGTTGGGCTGGAGGGCGCGACCGAAAGCGTTGAAGAACCAACGGTGAGAGTTCAGCTTCTTTTGGTTGTGCTCCTTCAGACAGAAAATGACTTGACAGGGCACAATACCCTTCTCAGCTCCCTTGAACTTCAGATCAGGGTCGAGGGATACCTGGGTGGTGTACTCGTAGACGTGGGCCTGGACCTCCTTCTGGTTGACAATATTCTTGGCAATACCCTCTTGGTAAATACCAAGGGCAGCCAGGGCATTAAGAGTGCGAGGGTGAACCTTCTTGCGACCATCGGAAATAATGCAGACGACAATCTTCTTCCATCCGTCTTTACCCCAAGTACGGGACTTGGTACGTGAGCACAAGTGGCTGATGTTACGCATGACGCCATGCATAGTTCGAGTGAAGCCGATCTCGTCTTCGTTGTACATGGTAATACAAATGAACAGCTCAGTCTCACGAGCAGTGCTGCCAATCTGCTGTCGAAGCTTGTAACCACGGCTCGTAAAGTCGTCAGGGTCGGAGGTGACAGCGGTGTATCGCATATGAGTGAATTCACGCTCATCGCGGCGAGGAAGAAAACTGTGCAGAATGGTGGGGATCTTGCACTCCAGGATAAGTTCACCGTTCACCAGCTGAACTTCCTTCTTGGACATCTGGGCATCACGGACACCTCGGCGAGCCTGTTTATCGGGTGCGGGACCATAGTGCATATTCGGATCCATGCTAGCTTCATCGTATTCTTCATCCAGATCAACTTTGGACATAGCGTCCTTTTCATCGCCCATAACAGTCGACTCGCTCAGGAAAGATCGTACACTGCCGCGCGAAGTGTGGTTGATGGTCTGCCCACCACCACCAAAGGGATCGCCGAAGGGGTCTTCGCCCATACCGTCGCCGATATCGATGCTGGTGTCTGCTCCTACAGATGTTGTAGGTCCAGAGAATAATGGAGCCGGAGGCAGTGGCCGTCGGGGACTACTAGAATAGCGTGAACTCGAGGTACCCGGTCGAGGACTGCCATTGATATCGGCGCGTTCATACCCAACGCTTGAAACGGATGGAGGTCGAACATGTCCGGGGCTCCAAGGTCTGATGGGAGATCCTGTACGAGGCGGAATTGATGGGTAGACTGAAGGGTCGGCTAGACTGGCGGCTGGTGGGGGGATATTCGGGACGCTGGCCAAGCTTGATGCGGGACGCGAAGGCGAGCTAGCGCTCGGGACTTGGTAAAATCGACTATCATAGTCTTGTGTTTGTCCGGTTCTATTCCGCGATCGTACGTTAGTTCGAACTCGCGGTCGTGAAGGACGTTCCATTGTGTATGGATGTGACAATATTGTCGAAAGTTGGGGTAATTGGTTCGACGTGATAAACAAGTGCTAACTATGCACTGTTTATTGCCCGGCAAACTCAACCAATCTTTAGAATTGATAGTCCTCCGTCCGAAAGCGGCTCATTCCTGAGCAATCCAATCAAGGACGGGACAGTATCATTGGTCTTTGCGTGTTGACTTGTCGTGGGGGCAACGATTGGAATGTGGCATAGGAGGAATAAGGAATTTCAGAAAGTGCACCAAACTTACGGAGTTGTGTCATAGTCTTGATCGTAGACTTGGTTATAGCCTTGTTGGTAAAATGGCGAGCCGGCTGTTGGGCTTCCGCTCAAGTCACCATACTCCTCACCACTAGTAGGAAGCAGGCGCATTGTTGGGCCAGTTTGGCGAGATGGAGATTCTGCTTCGGATAAGAATGAAGAAGTCTCCTGGTCATACGACGGGGGCTCGTCCCCGAAGCTGGAGGGTGGGTGACGATTCATGGTTGGAATGTGTTTCTTTTTCGTGTATCTCAAGTACTCATAGTAGGATAATATGTGGGGGTATCAATTACACAAGTTGCAGATTGGCACACACTGCACGTTTTCTCAGCTACCAGCACTGAGACAGCGGGATGTGGTAGTTCTGGCAGGTTGACAGTCGTGTCAGTTGATGGTTTGGACGAAGAGGAATGTGGGCCACGGAAAGGAATGCTCACAAGTAAAGAGATGGAAAGAGAAAGATAAATCAGACCAGACGAGGGAATGATATGTGATGGAATAGTTAACGGCAAACGAGTCTGGCCCGGTTCATCCGTGCTCGATCAACAAAGTGGAGGTGGATCATGTTGCCATGGCAACGTTTTCGCAAGGGAGCTCTTCTGCACGGGGGACTCGATCAATACTCATGAAAGACATCTCAATCTCAATATTAATTAAACAATTACATCAATTTAACATTAACTGCCTCTACCCCAGCTAAAGACAGTGCTTGACAGGTTCATTCGTTCGCGTTGCTTGGATGTAAACATGCTACCACTTCGAACCTAGATTCAGTCTCCGCCAAGTGGGCCCAAGGTGCCGAAGCTGCGCAATCTCCACGTTGAAAGTGCATTAGATTCATTGATACAATCCCGCCAACAACAGTAAGCTAACCCAACCCAGACTGTATGCCGACTGCAAGTGAGAACAGATTATTGTTCAGTAAAACATTGACGAAACATCGGACCATCATAACCCACCCACCCAACAAAATCCACATCCGACAAGCTTCATTTTCCCTTCCAGCTCCAGACCCAACGACCTCTGTGCTTACCCCCGACAAGCACAGTTATAATGGTCATCGTAAATTTTTTTTTGTGGCTCAGAGTTTACACCCCATCGTTGAGCAAAGGCTGTCTCTCGCGATCGGTGCTCTCAGGGTGGACCACACGACGGAATAGCGTGTCGCGTCCAGTATACTTGGTAGTCGAGATATATAGTGAGACCACGGTAAAGACGCCGAAGACCACAAAGGCAAAGATCCATTGCAAGGCAATAATCTTGATAGAGAATTGTTGGATCGCAAGCGCTGTATATAGTAATTAGCACTGACTGATGCGAATAGTTTGAGAGCTGAAACCCTGGTGACTTACACAAACTGAGGAAGCTGAGGCAGTACCCCAGAATATAATCCTGGCGCAATGTGATATGGAACAGGCCTATAAATAAAATCGCCCAGATGAAGATGTTGGCTACGATACGGCCAGGTAGGTTATGGCTGTGGACGGCGACAGCCCCGTTCCAGAATAGTGCGAACAATGTCCAGGCATAGGGACCTGCGACAGCGGAGAGGTGCACAAAATCTGGAAGATTCTTGTGGCGCCAATAAGCAGTGCTCTGGTTGATGAAATGGGCCATCAGAATAATCTCGGCACCCCAGAAGTGGTTGCGAGTCCAGAGTGCGATCCAGGAGAGGATGAATAGGTTGTTCAGGATAAAGTGTGTGGCCACATTAGCAGCGGCTGCTACGATTGCGACGTCCTTGTGGAAAAGGTGCCACACATAGCTGAGCTGGGAGAGGAGTAAGAGGACCCTGTAGGCAAGAGGTATTAGCTCGAGTCATACCAAGGGTATGATTTTTTCATTTCTTTTTGCACTCACCAGTAGATCTCAGTCACAGTCTTGTTCTGCGTAAACGGTGTATCATGCTTCTTGATCTGCTTCCAGATCTTCTTGCTACCCTTGGTATCATCCGGCGAGTGGATGGAGTAGTAAATTCCAACGATGACGACCAACGCCCATGTGAGGGGTACAAGGACCCGGTAGGTATTCAGCGCATGGATGTTATGAGTCTCACGACGAGCAAAAGGATTGTAATTTGCCATGATGGAGATTATCGATGACGAAGAGAGAATAAAATGTTCTCAAAGGGGCGGGGATGGCGTTATATACAGGCAAATGGTTGCATCCCCGCAATATGGTCTGATGACTTACCTCCCACCACTCATAGTGCAGCTAGGAGTTGCAGTGGCGCCAGATCCGGGTACATCATGGAAAGTATTAATGATGTCAAAATTTCCTATCTTATCCGGTCCCGCACTAACCAACATTAAAGTTGGCAGCTTAAGACCCACTAGAACCAAGTTTTACTTCTTTCTTTCGGCAGTGTAGGCAGCAGAAAGTGAACCCTTGGGGCCAGGCGCCTTCGCGTTTCAGTTTTATTTTGGATGAGCACAGGGGATTCGTACTGCGAGTAACAGGTGCGACAAAGCTGCGACTTAAATGGCGCGACTTGCTGCTCGTGGTGCTGATCGGCGTGCACGGTCCTGGGCTTTGGAGATCAATTTGGGGTTAAGGGTAGGTAACGTATACTAGCTGCGAGCTAAATTGCCTTGATGTTTTGAAGAAATCAGGAAATGAAGAGAAAAGGAACTAGACACCGCAAAATTAATTATCAAAGTTGTTCATCTAACTGCTTTGACCTTCAACCGAGAACAATTTGTTGAAACTCTACATCGAGCTACATAAACCTGAGGACCTCGGGGAGCGCGGGGTAAGGGGCCAAAGCTACCAGTAAAAAACACTTTATTCAAATGTTTGATTGACTCAACATAAACTATAAACGGGAGATCTGATCCAAACGGGGTATCAAACATGCCTTGGGCGCTGGCTAACCGCTGGAAATAGACAACTCGGTGCCTACAACGCTTGGCATTTCATCGTATTTATCGTTGCAAGATTGATTCGCTTTCTATGGTGTATTTTTTCAAGACACCGGGGGTAATTTCTGAGACGATCTGGCTCACTGATTGGTTGCACGTACAACCCGAACGGCCTCCAAAACTCGGCTATGAATGGATGCAGGCGCCACAACCATGCCGTGGCAATCAGCCAAAGTCCGCCCCAAGCCACAGTCGACTGGCCGGCCCTCCAAATCTGTCACCACACAGCCAAGCTCCTGTGCAATCAACATCCCGCCAGAGTGGTCCCAGATCTTCGATCGGTACGACGACTTGAGGGGCACTTTGATGAAGGAATTACATCCACCACGCACAGCGATGGCGATGTACCGCATCTGAGCGGACCACAGATCGACTGCGTTTGGCCAAGGGCACTTCAAATGCGCTGCGATTTTCTCATGCAGATCTAGTCGCTGGGAAGTAGACTCCTGCGTATCGACGAATCGCACCTCGCTGCCCTCTGTAATCTGTGGCACTCGCTCAAGCTGCTCTCCGGGTAAAAGAGCACCAGTCCCCATAGGCTGGATGAATGCTCCTTGCCCTGCGATCGCAGTTAAAAGCTGCCCGTATCCGTCGCGGTCCACCAGATCCTCTGCCACGCGCCCGGCCCTGAGATCCAAGTTCGGGCAGCCGATAATGCCGAGTTTCTGTTCTCCGTCCTCAACAAGCGATAGACACACAGCGTACTGCTGTCCGCGAATGAATGTTGCGGTACCGTCTACCGGGTCAAGTGTCCATGCCCGCGTGCCGCGCTTGCACTGGCCGCGAGCGCCTAGATCGATCAAATCGAGCAGCTCATCTCGGGATTGTGGGGTATATAGAAGTGCCTCGCTGGCTTCGTCATCCAGGTGGACGGATGTGGCGAGCTCCCATGTGCGCTCGAGGAGGGTGGGGTTCTCACGAAGGGCTGTGGCGTCTTCCTCACCGACAAAGTCGTCGTTTGGAAAGGTGTGGTGAATTGCGGCGATAATGGAGGCTTGGGCGGCGAAATCGGCAATCGTCACAGGTGAGTCATCGCTTTTGCTCAGGGAGCCCTTGTCGACTGCGGAGAGTAATTGTTTTGTGAGGAGCGCGGCTCGCTGGACGGCCAGGCTACCCAGGTGGAGCTCCTGGGTGTAGGCGTGCGAGCTCATGACCGCAATATGTGCAAAGTCAATTCCAAAGTTGCGTAAGATGCAATGATCGGGTATTGGTTAGGTTTAGAGCGGAGCACGTGTCCCGGTGAGTTGGACCGGCCAGAATGTGATTGCTTTGTGGGAAACTCCTCCACGGCCGCGAACGTCGAAATATATTTGGCCCATCCCACTGTCTCATATACAGTCACGTGTGTGGGACAGCCAAGTACGTCATTGAACCTTTTTCAATCTGCTACTGTATTACTTTATATATTAGATGATTGTAAACAGAGCTTTCTAAATAGGACAGACATTATCAATCATTCAAGACATTGAACCGAGAAACAAGTATGATAATTGATCTTTCGTGTAGAACCCAAACCCAGACACGAATCGGATGCCAAACCAGTGACGAATCTACGACCACCTTGATCTGCAAATAAACGAAAGCCCAAAGGTATATCTCAAAAACGCCAGTGCGGGGAAAAAAGGACATGACAGACATGAGAGGCCGCTATCAAGCTAAACTCAGAAAGGTGCAAATGCCAGCTCGTATGCAAAGGCCAAGCTCATCTTGGCATGCTGCAACATGTGATCAAAGCTCAAGTACTTGATCAAGTCATCGGTCGAGTGAATTCTCTTGTCCGAATTCTCGAACTGAGACTCAATTACAAAGGCTGAGGGGTAGCCAAATCGACTGGCGGAAGCATGGTCGGAACAGGCATAGCCGCACTTGGTCTCGACGTAAGGGATATCACAATACTAAGCGGGTCCGGTCAGAAAAGTGGATCCTTACACGATAATTAATGACATATCACTTACAGTGGTGATAACTTCCTTGATGAATGTAGTAAGACCTTGGTCGACGTAGTCGACAATGACACCCACTGACTCCGGTAGGCCAGCATCTAAGGTACCCTGAACATAACCAGTCATGTCCTGCTGAAGCATGGCCTTGATTTCGCGGTGGTCCTTCTTGTACTTGGAGAAGACGGCCTGAGAGCCCAGAAGGCCTCCCTCCTCTGCGGAGTACCAATGGAATTCAATAGTGTTTTCGGCCTGACCCTGGGCAATCGCTTCCGACCGCAGCAGGGTTCGGAACGACTCGAGGATCGTGACAGTTCCACTGCCATCGTCATCGGCACCTGGAGCAGCCAGGATTGAGGGGAGGAACAGGTTGATGCTGTCTTGATGAGCGCCCAGCACCACAGTATTGTTGGTCTGACCCGGGATGCGGGCAATGATGCTAAACTGTCCCCACGGGTGGTCGAAGCGCTCAACGGTTGCGCCGTACTTGCTGGCGCCTGATTCGTGCACCACGCTGCTGACCTGATCAAGCAGCCATTCAGCAGACTGGATACCGGTCTGGGACTTGTAATAGCGGGTGTGGTAGGAGGTGAAATGCTCCAAGTTTGCCTTCATGTTGCTCTTGGAAAGCTCTTCAGTCAGTGGCACCACGGTTTCAGTGTGCTGCATCTGGCCCGGGTACCGGACGACGCGCGTTGTGTGAAGAGCACCGTAAGATCCGGACTGGAACTCATCAGTGACATCGATGAAATTCACTCCATCCTGTGTAGCGAAAACAACTGATTAGTGGCAGGGAGAGAGGTGTTTGGATTGAGTGACCTACCAATTTCAATGCCCACTTCTCCTCCTCGGTCACCCAGCGAGTGGTGTATGGGGCCAACTCGATAAGCCACTTGGGCTGCTGAGTGTTTTGGACGATTGACGGCCCCAGCGGTTCCTGGGGGATCACCGCAGCCAGGGCGGTCGAGACCGTTGCGCTCAACGCAAATGCCAGGAACTTCATGTTGAGCCTGCAGGGTCGAAAAGGTGAAAATAAGGATAACGAATCGGAAAGATTGAGCAGGCGACAGAGGTTATAAAGAAGTCAAAAAGTATCGCAGGGTTGGGGGCCGAGCCTGCATGCGCCTAGGTATCGCAGAATGGAGCTCGCCAAGCCCCTTCTTGCCTATTTCGACCCCGCGCTAAACAGGGTTATTAATAGCGGACAAGCAGCCTTGCTCGAACTAAAGAAGAAAGTGATAACTATTATCCCTTGTCTATCTTGTCTATGATGATATGGTGAAGTATCTAAATCCACTTGTTTTTCCCTGTTCTTTGATGGTGTTACCCCTTCATGAATGTGTACTCCCAACTTGAAGTCATATCGGGTCACACGGAATGATTTTCGCGCGGGGAATTGTTGGGTGGAGAGGAGTTGTCTCCACTTCGCCCGATTAGTCAACTCTTCTCGTGAGTCACCGTGCTGAGTTTGGGATGATTCCAGAGCCTTGCCTCTTCTATGAGCCGTTCCACACTGAAATGGGGCCAGATCACGCCCGAAGGATTTAAACCAGGAATCACTATGATCCCAACCCGAGGTTCACTGTCCCGGGGTTTCTCGTGACTTCGATCCGTTCTTTCCTGAATAGGAATCCAGGGTTAGGGTTTATCATTGGCCCACTATCCGCCAATCAACGCGCTATCTGTATTCCCGTGCAGGCGTCGCTCTATCTCGTTATCTCGCGTTTCGAGGGCGTCGTCGTCCTGTGATCCTTACATCCATATCCCCTCATTATTCATACCCTGTATTCTTAACCTACACAGAATGGCTATCCATCCGAGATTACGACCCCAGGCCTCACAGGGCAACCTGTCACCTCAGCAAACAATGGCTATCTCCTCGTGGACCGAACAGGCCTCCGCGTCGCTCCAGAATCTGTCCCTCTCCGAGTCTCGCCCGGCTAACGGAGCTGCGGAAACGACACCAACACGGTCAGGGCTGCGGGGAGCAACCGTATCCCTTTCGATTCCCCTCGACGATGAGCCTCCCGCTTCCCCTTCCCCGCAGGCCAAGGTGGCCAACCCCACCGCGGAGACACGCTCTACCCCGACTGTCAGTTTCCATCGTCGACAGACGGTGCGCAAGGATAGCATGAAACGGCGTGAGGCTCTCCTGAAGGGTAAAGATGGCAGTCGCCGACGACAGCGATGGGAGAATGGTGGGTGTCTCGTTCCCGGATCCCCATGAGGATCAAGATCCGGTGGGCCGAGGAAGCTGACCATATTCAAGACCGCTTGTTGCACAACCCGTGGGCCGAGCCCCCAGCTCCACATGACTGGGTCATTGAGCCAACATACACACGTCATGATCCGATGCCGTACTATCTGGCGCCGCTCTGGGAAGTCCACTATGCCAGAATGGCAGACCATCATTCGGCCCGCAAGCATGCGGCCAAGACCGCTAATCTGAAGCACCGTGTTCCCAAAGAGCTTCGGTCCAAATTGAAGCACGCGCGGGCTGCTCGTGGTATGCTTCAAGACCTGGAAGATGATATTCGACTCTTTATCCAGAAATGGAACGAGAAGCAGCAGTATCTCCAGAGCGAGGGTCTTCAGGATGCACCTGAGGATGACTCAGAAGACGAGATCGTCTTTGTTGGCCGCAATGGGCAGATGCATGATTCCCCGGAGCGGAAACAGAAATTGGATCAGATGCGTCAAGAGCTAAGCTTACATCATGAACGCGACGGCGAGAAGATGGTGTTGGAGAGTTTGGTGGATGATCGTGGAGCGGCATTTGGGTAGGTTTGCCTTTCAGGGAATTTCAGCCCGATATCTCAGAACACTGACCTCATCTTCCTAGGCGCTGGCTCGTGCACTCCATCGCAACCTATTATGGGTTGTATACCTGGTCTGTGACTGTTGGCTCCCCTGCTCGCCGGGAAGCCTATGTGGGTGTCCGACCACCCGGCCCTAGCAGTCGAGCTGGGCTCATCACTCATCCTGCTTGCCAGTCGGAGTTAATCCAGCCGGGCGAGGAGCTTCCTCAGCCCCTCTATGCGCAGGTTTAGACTTGTGCCATTTCGGCGTCTGCCAGGTTGTGTAGACTTGTTTTCTTCCAAGATTCATTGGGTATATATTTCGGTTCACTTTAATGATGCCAAGTTGGCAGGGTCCAGCATTGGCTTGGGTGATTTTATTGTTTGCATATAAGGTTTTATTGGATATACTGCTCCCATGGCGCGTCCGAGGAGCTGTAGAAGATACCAGTGATGACGGTGTCGCGCCTAGACAAACCGTCAGACTAGCGGTGAGACGTATGTAGACTTGAACTGCAATTGAAGCGGATATGAATCAAGTGTTGTCATAGACCGTATTCCAAGGGTCTCGGACCTGACGCATTAAAATTCTCCGCAAACCTCCTATACAGTCCGTGCGTATCGATCTTGCACTGTATGTCGTCATTTTAGATCATCGTGAATGCTGTGGAGTCTCAATTTATCTGATTCACGATGGCACGATGGAATGAGGCGAAACCTCTCTCCCGGTTCTCCCCTGTCTTAAGCTGGGCTCCGTCATCGTCTTCCCGAACGGTTCCCGGTACTTAGCTACTATCGAATCTAATCAGCTCCCGAACCCAAGGAAACCCAAGGTACAAAGTGCCTCCCGGTCTATGTCTAACTGTAATATGCCCTTTCCACCTGGTAATAGATAATAAGGTGTACGCCGACATGAGAAGCATTACCGCGGGCTTCAAAAACCAAAGATCGGTTCCGGATCGGACCGCGAAGCCCCCCACTGTCAATGTCTCCGCCATGACGTCTCAGGCATTCCATACGAGCCCGACCCATGCAACCTCAAACGGAGTGGAAACGAAATCCCGAACAGGTTCGACAAAAAAATGGACGATCAGACCCTGCAGCCCTTGTGGTCTGTGACTTATGATCGGGGAGGCGAGGGGACCGAAACCCCGTTTCCAGAAGGCTTGCGCCCGTACCGCGTGTCCAGACCTGTTCGATGCACTGATCGCTCTGCACTCACTGGTTGAGGATGGTGGGGAAAGGCACACTACACATGATACCAGAAAGTGGAGGGGGCTCGGCAACGAATAGAGATCCGCCACACCAGAAGCACTGAGCTTCTTGCCTTCAGGCTTCTAACCTAAACCGCCTTGATCGGGAGACGCATCACACAACTGGTCGTTTTAGGCAATGCCCGGGAATACCTTGACTCTCATAGGTAGCTTCCTTCCCAATGGTGAGGCGACTGGCTTTTTTGTTCTTTGTGGTTCTCATATGGCCCCCCTTGTCTTTGGCTTGATTCGTCGCTCATGGGGTTCACGTGTGCAGCTTGCCGGTGTTGCCTGTACGACGCGATAATTTCTTTTTCTTTTCTTGTTTTATTATTCTTGAGTGGCCTCTAGAAGGGGTTGAATGTCGGAGGCACTCTTGGTTTATTAGAGAAAACATTTGAAGAGCAGTTGATAAAGATACATAGTAGAGTTAGGCCCGATCGACAAAAATTGCCGTAAAACCGGATGACGGAGACATTCCTTCATTCTTAGTATCCTTTGCTCCATCTACTGCGTAAATAATCCTCAGATAAATCCAAATACCTCTGTCACATTCTCCTTTAATTGTGGTTTGGGTATACACTGCCCCTCTTTAACTCTCCACTTTTTCCATCCCGTTGGGCTTATGATCTTACTACCTGATCCTTTCCTCTTGTTCTCTGTCTTTCTCTAATTCTTCTTCGGACCAAAACTTTTAATCCCTGCAACCTTTTGAGTGTCATCTGATTCTGGACCAGGCCTATTCTCTCCGATAAACCCCTGATCATTTCTCGCGTGGAATCTCCCGAATTCTCTCCCTTCTCATGCCAGCCCTCTGAAGTGGCTCTAGTGCGTCATGGGAATCTGACGACTCCACTGTCGTATTCATTGCATCTCGGAAGATCGACTTGGTGTCCTAGTCGTGTTTCGGGTTTCTAGAACTCTTTTCCTGACCCTATCGCTCCAAACGCGTGATCCTAGCTTTCTATTCACCTAGCTACGTCGACTTTTGTCCGATTATTATCGCCATCAAACTAAGGTTATAACGACAAGATTGTGCGACAGAACTACAGTCATGGGCTCCTACAAACCATGTCAAGACCGGACAGGGAGTGGAGGCAGTTCAAGCTCGACAGATACAGATGGCTCTATCCAAACAAAAAGTACAACACCAACGCTGTTCAGTGCTGGCACAGTTTCAGCGAAGCACCGTCACTGGCAAGAAGAGTTTGAAGATGACGGACCTCGTGATTCAGTCTCAACTTGTGCCTCGACTACCCGATCCGTGGCCGACATCCCCCCAGAAGAGCCAATGTATGAAGTCAACGACCGCCAAGAAAGCTTCTTCCCAACTGATGCACTCTCCTCAACACCCTCTTCCTTTGCGACATTATTCCCCTCGACGCGAAGATTACTCATCCGACATGACGATGCGACGATTGACGGAAACATGAACTTGCGTGTAGACACGGTCGTCCCCCGCCGTGGCGGATACCAACAAGAAGTGATTCTCTTCCATCTCCGCATGTACGATCTCTTCTCCCGAAAATTCTCCTTTCGCCGCTATTGCCGCGACTCGGGTCGAGAAGTATGTCATTCAACCCGGAAAGAAGCAACTTCCATCCTCAAGACCGGTTCAGGACAACGACGCCGCTCACTGAGCAGTGTCCTAGCCAGCTTTCGACCAGGATCGAGTGGTCAACCAGCGCCATTTGCGGGCGATCTGAAGCGCCAGCATTCAGGATTCGAAGAACAACATCACCGCTCAACGAGTGATGAAGGGGGATCGATAAGTGAGAAGGGACCTGCGCTC
Organism: Penicillium sp. IBT 16267x; assembly: GCA_028828865.1. Classification (NCBI taxonomy): domain Eukaryota; kingdom Fungi; phylum Ascomycota; class Eurotiomycetes; order Eurotiales; family Aspergillaceae; genus Penicillium; species Penicillium sp. IBT 16267x. The sequence continues at coordinate 1,276,477 of JAQJZQ010000012.1, read as the reverse complement.
GGAGATACCATTTTGATGGAATTCTCCAACTACGCACATGTGGAACTTCGACGACGGGGCTCTGGTGCGGCGAAACGGTATGAATATGAATACTGGTCCACGAAGTACCAGTGGCGGCGCGAGTTCCGGAAAGAGGGCGATCTGCGTGAAGTGTCATACTACCTCGTTGATACGCGCACATCCAAGACAATCGCCCACATGGTCCCGGAAATCCTCACACCCCTGGAAGCGGTCGAGGAGGGAAGTAAAGGTGGCTGGGTACCACCCTGTTCGCTGTGGATCAGCGACACATCTGTTTATGAAAGGATGCCTGACATTGCCGAGTAAGTCGCGTTCGTATCCCTTGTTGTCTTTTTCCTATCCTATCACATCCTCCCTAGTCAAGCCTCATCCTTGTCCCACTCTTCAACCCAACAACACATCATGCACCCCTGTCCTTCCTTACCCCTCCCACCTCCCATCTCCACCTTTATTCGTTGCACATTGGAGTGGCTGCATTGCAGGGCGATAAGCGAGGCTGATGAACCGGTTCCCCTTTTAGCGTGATTGTCGCAACAGGACTAGTGGCTCTCGTGGACGATTGTATTCGCCGCCGCTGGCATCACGAGCGCCGCGTTCCATGGATCCTTCCCGCACGATCCTCGCTCACCAAAAGTTTGGAACGCATGGGCCCACGTCGACTGATCGGCGAGGTCCTCCAACGAAGAGGATCGGCCTAGGTTAGGCGGGGATTGGCGATCCGTTTCGACAAGAACAGGTACGGTACATATGAGTTGCATGAATCATGAGACACCCATGAGCTGTGAGCTATGAGCTGGCTTTGGCTTGGATGGTACTTTTCTTTTTATTCATTTTGGAATTTTTTTCTCCCCACCTGATCTGCATCCGGTCTAGATGCGTTTACGATGTTTACGACAGAGTCATGATGGGTTTTCTTGGGAAGTTGCTGTATTGGCCAGTCTCCCCTCTTCATGCCGGTCCCTTTTTTCTTTTCTTTTTTTCTTCCTTGTCGTCGTATACTTTGGGATCATGTCGGGCGAACGTGCGTCGGAACCCATCCGACCCAATCCGAGTTTTATCCATTGGATAGCATTTACGGAGGCTTGGAGGGCGTTGGGCAGTTCATCTCTTGGAATTGGAAACATTGGAAACGAAACAGTGGGCTAGTAGCATCTTTTTTTCCCCCACCAAGCATTGATATCTAGGATCATGATCATTTTTGACTTATTTTTTCGCCATCTTCAATGGTTCAAGGGAATTATTGTCTTCTCATCAATATTCCTGTTTTCAGGACTTGCATCTACATGACCTCGTCCTGCGCTGCTCTGCTGGCGATGCATACCGTTGTAGTTCAAAAGCCTGACCGCTTCTCACCCAGACCAGGATAAGCTAGCTGGACTGAAATATATTTGCTTCTGTCGCAGTGTTGTCAATTTTCTAGCCTCACCGACACACTCCGACAAGGATAGACCAAAGTAGTGAGAAGGAAGGCGCCATCAATCGGTATTTACCTGTGGACAAAGCTATCGCCGGATGAAGGAGACTCCCCGCTAGCGCGAACATGAACCATGGAACCAGTGTAGAAAACCTCCACTCCAAAATAAACTAAACCCAACCCATATAAATCATCCCTATTTATATTATCGGCCAGACAATCGATTGGCTCCGAATGAATCTTTCTCCAATCGCGCCCACGTACTGAGACAGGAACCCTGGGGCCTTGCTGCCTGAGCTTTCTCTTGATTAAGCTTGTGCGGGGCAATCAAGGGCGCTTACTGGGCATCTCTCGTGAAACGTTGGCCCAGAACCAACCGTTAGTCTCGGTTGTTTTTCTATTGTGTTCCCACTCCTCGAGCTAGTTTCGTTTGCCGGGCGGCTTTATAGCCGCATGATGAACCATGGATCATGGAGGCTTGGAACCATGGTACCACACCGCACGGCCACGACGTTAGCAGTCGTAGAATCATCAAACTGCAATGTATGAGTGCCCAACTTGATCGCTTTGCCAAAGTGCGGCGAATCGGACCCGGGACTTCTGATTGGAATGCAGTCCTGAGTAAAGAGTGATTATTCTACTTATTCGGGTTGATCTTATTAACCGGTTCGAAGGTTCTTGTTTATGTAGCTTTTGTTCTTTGTTGGCCCCCACTCCTTCAAGGTTGGGCGGTTGCGATGCAGGGCCAACGGTTAGAAGTGACGAGGAGCTTGGACTCTAATATATGACCTACATGCGACATTGGCACCGATGAGATACCTGATGCACGTCGTAGAGATGTGGAGATGTGGATTGTGGATGTACAGGTGGTAGCGAACTGGCGTTCCCTTGGGCCTCATCAAATGGCTTTTTGTTTGTTGTCCATTTATTTTTTGGGGATACTTCGGATATTTGTTCCCATGATAGTTGATCCTAGTCACTATCTGCAAAGCGGCCCGGTGGTTAACGGGTCCTAGCTAACTCCACCTTTCATTTTATTTTCCAGATACCTCGGAAAAGGAGAGGAGAACCTTGGAATGTGAGAATGTAAGAACTTCCTTGTCATGGCAAGGGTCTTCTTACAATCCACGATGAGTTGGCAATACTTAACTTCATGAGTTGTTATTATTTTTTAATTAATGTTTGATTATATTTCTTTATGCGGCCCGACTAATCTATATTGTCAAGATTTTGGGTTTGGCATATTGGGGAATATACTTAGGGTCTGTTTGGTTTTCTTTTTCGCTTTCCCGGTACTTTTGGGCATCAGAGCCATTCGTCATAAGCTACGGGGCCAAAGCCCTGCCCCGGCTCCGCTTGGGCAGAGATCACCCATAGACATATCTTCCGCCACCATGCATTTCATACACAGGGTTTTCGTTCCAGAAACTAAACTATTCCCACCAATTTGGTACATGTCCATGCACCAACTCAACCTAACCTCACTTTGGCTTTTAATGCCTGGACGATGAGGCAGTGACGGGGCGGCACAATATTATCAACGTGGGGTGCTCTGAGTTGTTCATCTCTCCATCCAATCCTGAACGCCCCCGTCATTTTAGGTATTGAATATTTTCTCTTTTTCTCTTTTTTCTTTCTTTTGTCCCTTTCATTTTGATAGTGTTCTTTTTGTTTGCATATGGGTCTAGGTCATCTGGATTTTGTCCTTGATTTTTCGGTGTTCCTCCCCGAGACTAGCCAAGGATTTTTTTTCCCTTTTTTTTATCTATTTTCTTTATTTTTTTTTCTAATTCTCTAATTTCTCCGCGGCCTTCTCCCTTGCCTGAGTAAACGAATGGCTGCCACATTATTCACATAATGGGCTGGATTTTTGAAGTGGGACATCCTAACAATCTTTCTTTAATCCTTACGGTGTCCTAGCGTTTCTTCAAGGGTTGGTCTGGTCGTGCGCCGGCCCGTTCCAGCTTGCAGCCTCAAAATGATCCGCATGTCCCGCACCAGTGAATAGGGAGGGGGTACTTAGGCTGACGCTGTACCATGTACCCATTACTACGCATAAGCCCGTTTGGTTAGTTGGGTTTGCCCGTTAGGCTCCATGTGTAAAAAAAAAATTAAGAGGGGAATTGGATGAAACCCGAATGGGGAATTTTTCAATTTGGGCCAATTTAGTATTTGAATTTTATGTTGATGATCATGGCCCACCGTTTATATGACTCCCCGCATGTCCATCACCGAGGGGCATTTAAAAAGGTCACGCAAGATTCCCGGACTGAGTTTGCATTTCTATATATTTACTCCTGGACCTCATCCCGCCTCTGTCATCGCTTGTACTCTTTACTCTACAATCCTCTTCCATTGACCCTCAATTGATCTTTTCAATTGAGAAATAGCCTTGATCTTAGCTTTCATCTTTCCATTTACTACATTGAATCATGTCACTGCCAGCCAGTTCTTGCAATGCCCCAACACCGTGGCAGGATCGACTCTTAGGTAAGCCTTCTCCAAACCTATTAAAGCCCCCAGAGGGAGAAGCCCGGATCCTCAGAGCTTATTGAGCTGACCAAGTTGAAGACTACTGCAGACGCACTAAACTGGCAGCCCCTATCTTCAATATCGTCTCCGATCGGCGAGGTACCTTCCCATTTTCTCTCCTTTCTTGCATCCTTTCCTCCCACCGTCTTTTTATCACGAATACCCCACTATAACTCCTGCTCTTTCCGCCTTTCTGTTTGATTGTCTTGGCTCCATACCCTGCCTTTGGCCACTGTGTTGGCATTGCAGGTGTGGAGCTACGGAGAAGAACTCGTACACCGACTTTTACTTCCGAGAGCTTGACAGCGGAGGCTAATGGCCCTTGCGCCAAAATGTAGGAGGTCGAACCGCCTGGTCTAGTACTGTCCTCGTCCAAGGCCGGAATATCGCTGCTCGCTACTGGTATGATGGCCAATACCTCAACAATGCCAAAGAGGATGCCGCCGAAGTCGCCCTGGGGCAGCTGCAGAACCAAACTCGTGTGCCCACCGTTTACCCAGGCCAGGTCTGGCCACAGGGTCTTGGTAATAGCGGCGGGGCTTGACTTTCTCTATCTATGACTTGAATATTTTCTTTTGTCCGGGAGGCATTCTGTTTGTGTTTTTATTCGAATGTGCGCTGATGTGCGTGTGGACCTGCGAAATTTTCATTGTTTCCCGAGGTTCTTGTTGGATTTTCACATTTGGCTTTTTATTTTTCTTTTCTCGTGTTCATGCTGCTTCTGTGCCTTGTGCCGGCCCACATCAACACACAGGGCCTTGCTGTTGCTCTCATTTGTTTGTTGTTTATGCGCAATGCAGGTCGAAAAAATCACCACTCACCACAACATCACTCTCGCCCCCCTCCTGCATCGAACGTCCTTTTTCGCCCTCCTTGAGTCCCGGATATGCGCGCTTTATTCCCGGTGAAGGACTAAAGTTGACTTGTTGCAAAGAGACTTGCAGGGAAGTTTCTTCACCGTTCTTCGCAGGAAAAACAAGCAAAAAAAGGCGAAAAGATATACTGGAATGGGAATATTTCCATAGGACCCTCTTTGCCCATTGATCGACTTCTTCCTCGAATCTACGTTCTCAAAGCCCGGCAACCTGGACTTCGTTTTGTGCAACTTCTCGTTGTGTTGTGATACCGAACTCAATTCCAACCCCAGGAACGGTGCCTTCTCCCATATTCCCGGCTTGTGGTGCGGTGGATTTTGAAGAACCTTACGGTTGATACCGAGAGCGCTTTTCTGCGAATTTTCCGAACAAGGCAAATTTTGAGCAGATCCCATGACTTCCTGAGAATAAGAGGTGGACTGGCCTGAATTGGATTGGATGCTTTGGGCTGGACCGGGTTGACATGACCAGGAATATCCTTCTAGTCTGCTGTCTGTGCGTGCCGTGATTCTCGCCACTGGTGGAAATGGAATCGGTGAAGATGTCCAGGGCTGTGGGGCCATCCTGCCAGCCACCCGCATGATCATGGCCCGAAAGAAAGATCGTATCTGTCTGCACCCGGAGTCGTATTATGTCTTCAATCCCGGGCACCTGTCGATGAATACATACGGGGATTTCGTGGTACCTCTCTGCGATGTATCTTATACTTCCTAGTCCCGGTCACATCACCGAGACGGGACTAGGCTCGGCATTGCACTATATGCGTCTGTGCTACCTGAAACGGAAACCGGTCATCCAGATTTCAAACCGGGCACGGAACCACGGCAATCGAAGTGGTGATCGTATGAGTTCCAGGAACAGAACCCTTGAAAACGAGAGGCTTGAGGTTTATTTTATTTCTTTTCCAAGCATAAAAGCATGTTTGCTTGCTTGTTTGATTTATTTTACTTCGATTTGGTATAGCTTTAGGTGTGGGTTTGATCCGGGAGTTTTCATTGGAATACTGTACGGTTTCCGGATTTTGGATTTTGGATTTGGATTTGATGGTTTACACTGTTTTCCTTTGTCTTATTCTTATACTTCCCTGCCTTGGACCTGATACCAACTGTCAGGTTTCAGGGCAGATTTCACCAAATTGGTTGACATCGTTTCATCTATAACAATTATCGACAGGACATTTTCTAATCAGATTACATTTTCTTTGTTTACTGGAAATTGAAACTCGCTGTCCTTGCAAGGTTCGGCGGTCATTCGAACATGCTTTCATCACTGTAGCTTTGGAAATGAAATAAAGCTTTGGTTTGTGTAACGTTGCCATGTGCATGGCAAACAAGAAATTCTCCGAGATGTCGTACCATAACATTAAAAACAAAATATAAGATTTAGAAAGAGGATTCCAAGGTTCCAAGGTTCCAAATAGCTATTAAAGGTCTTAGAACTCGTTGCGAACGAATGTTGGAATCCCGCGACAACTGCCTGGGCAATGAGCCCTGACTATGAAAATCCTAGGCTAAGTCCAACACTAGGCCCTCAAGTAGAAAAACAGATTTGAGCCAATCAAAATTTCTCATATTTTCGACTGATGAATTTTAATAGCGACGCTATACTTCATTGCCTAAATACCCCGCCCTGAACACTAATTTGATCGGCCAACCACTTTCCTTCTTTGGCACAAACCGCCCCCGACAAACCCCGGGGACAAACCCCGGGGCCACGCCCCAAGATATTGCCCGAGTCATGCTCAGCCTTGTCCGGGCCGGTGGGTGCTGGGCTGAGTCAAAATCACAGAACTCTTATAAAAAGAAATTTCTCCTGATATACGGAGCAAAGGGTTTGAAACAATTCACTGCGAGTTCATCACCCCAAGTAAATCAGCAGTGTCGCCAGAAATCTCTAACGTTGAAAATCCGATTACCCATCTTGGAATCAAAGACCCAACCATTCATCACGAGTTAAGTTCAGGAAAGCAAACTTTTGAGATCCTGAATTTCGAACATGTGCTCCATACTATTTGGCCCGCTGAAACCCCAACCTCCTCGCCGGGAAGCATACGGCAATAACTACGATAGATATCTTCACGATCAAGAACGGTATCAGAGGGCACTCGAGGAATTCTACAAGGATAAAAAGAAGCGCCGGGTCAGAAACGCTCACTGCGCTGCTCACAGCACTGCTTGGGCCGGTGCGGGTGGTGGCGGAGGCGGCGGCTGCTAGCGACATCTGGACAATTGGTACGAACCTTCGAAGCTTTCCTCATCTATCGAGGGTCTACAGCAGAGTTTAGGGTTTATATTCTTGAATAATACGGGCCGGGGGTTCCAGGTTCGAGAGCACATCTCAAAGCCTTGCATCTCAGACCCACTATGTCTGTACATCACAGTGTTAGTTTATGATGCCTATATACCTATATAGGTATATCTCCCAAAAGTCGAGATCTATCAATTTCGCAGCAGGTCTATATATTGGAAAAGGTTATAGACAAATGATATACCACCTGCATACCGCCACACGTCATAAAATCTCCTGCCGCTCCGCTTCCAAGTCAATTTCCCGGGAGTCATTTGTCATGTCCCAGACCCACCCAGATGAGCTATCTAATATGCAAATTTCTTCCCGCTTCCATCGGCATTATCCCGTTTATTTCTCCCCACGTAATACAGTCTCAAGAGGATACATCCAGCCGCCACAAAAAGAAGTAAGGCAGCATTGGTCCAGTGCCCCGTCGGATATCCCTTCTTTTTTTCGTCAGATTTATAGATCCACACCCCAACAATTTGGCCCGGTGCCCCGAAAGAGACATTTAGTGCAATGGCTAGGCCAGCTCCGGCTGTGGATCGAAGATTTGACGATAACCAGCCGAGGAGCGGGGGGATGCAGGCGAATGCCCCTGCAGCTGCGACGATGAGGCAGCCGTAACGATGCTGGGACTTGTTAGTACGGCTTGTTTGGCTCGAGTTAAGTGTTTATTTCCGGGGAGACTTACGAGGTATGCTTCTGCTGGAAGAACGGCCGAGGCTAGGAAACCCATTGCGCCGATGAAGGCGAAAAGAGCGGAGTGGAGACCACGACTTGAATGGTGAGCTTGCTTTATACTACTCATTGAGTTTTATAGCAGATGGGACATACCTATTGAAGTGATCTGCTGACCATGCAACCGCTACGGTCACAACGTATGCTACTGCGTACGGCGGCACCGTCATGAGCTGTGCGCGTAGATTAGAATATCCCAAACCAGCAGTGATAGCAGGAGTAAAAAGCGAGAGGCTCGAGAAGGGCGTGGAAATGCCAAAGTAGACCTGACGAGAAGGGTCATTAGAGTGTATCACACAGTCCATTCCCTCATAGCCAACCTACCGCATAATGGGCATATAATCGCCAATCAACAAGCACAGCTTTCGCATCCGCCCAAGACATAGCACTCGCAGAACCGTGTGATCCCTCGGCATGTAACCGATACGCTGCTAGCTCCTTCTCCTCGGTAGAAAGCCAAGGTGCCGTTTCGGGATAATCTGGCAAAAAGAACCAAACCAAAATAGAGGACGCACATGAGGGCGCTCCTTCAATGATGAATAGCCATCGCCAAGCGGAGAGTCCATGTGTACCGTTCATATGGCCTACGCCATACGCGATTGCGCCGCCAAAGGCACCGGCTAGTGTTGCAGAGGCTAGGATTAAAGCCACTCGCATTGATCGTTCGGAATTCCGGTACCAAAAGGTCAGATAGTAGACGAACCCTGGAAACAGCCCTGCTTCCATGACACCAAGTAAAAAACGAATACCGGTCACTTGGGCGTAGGTATGAGCGCCACCAAGGCCCATTGTGATTGCTCCCCATGATAGCATGAGGAAGGCGATCCATCGCTGGAGATGTTCAGTATGATATCTCTGTAATTAAGAATTTGAAAAGGCTGAAGCATACGCTGGGTCTGAGCTTTTTCAAAAAGTAGTTTGATGGTACTTCGAATAACGCATAGGCAATGAGGAAGACCATTAAGGCAATTCTGACTGAGTAAGTTGTTCATGTTCAGCAGTGCATATTTAGAGTGACTCACGTATACTGGTAGGAGGTCATGCCTGTCTCCGTGAGAAGATCATTACCAGTATCTGCGTTCAGGATTTTAGCATTCCCTGCTATGAATTAGTCTCTATCTTGTAAGGATTCTATCCAAAGTTCCAAACAAACCGATATTAGACCGATCCAAATAGCACAGCAGGTAAATCGCTGCGCACAACGGAACAATCCTTAAATCCTGTTTCCATACCAAAGCCTTCTCGCGCGCATCGAGAACGGGATCAATGGAACCAAGGTCCGAAGTCTGGGCCAAATCAGCCACAAAACCTTTCATACAAGCCCAAGGTTACTGTGGAGCTTACTGTTACCGCGTGTTCAATATCTCCTGGATATTTTCCGGCCATGGTGGTGCAGGTTGCAGGGAAGTTGTCGCTCAGACCGCACAAAAGTCTGACTTTGGAATGTCTGGGGGAGCTGTTTGTCCCCCTCTTTGTTTGCTACTTTTGTTTTTCTCGGCATTAACCCCGGACAATGTACCCCCGCATTTCATCCCGCACTGGCATTGGCGCGTCTCCGAGCCTTTGGATCACCGACTTCGGCTTTTGGAATCCATGATCGACCCAGGCATAGGAAATAAGCAATTTTGAAATGCTATATTCCATTGACAATCATGTCTATTGAATGATGTCCATGATAAATGCTAATGAGTATGTGAAAACTCAAAAAGAAACCTTAGGATGAACCTTATCTCTAATCGAGAAAAGAAGATTCTGAATTGTAATTTTGGGGACATTACAGCATCTATCCAACGCCAATAACTGTGAGATCTTTGAATATTAAAGTCTAAAATATACTAGTAAGTTCTCTGCTTCACAGGTAAACATTGCCCATACTTGGACCAAATGTTGGCCGGGATTCAAACCAAACATAATAACTAAATTTATACCCACGTCAATAGACCAATCTACCTTGGTTCCAGGGCCTGACTATGTTCTTATCGGGTATCACAGGTAACAAGTTTGAATGCAGAGATGGAGACGCCTCAGGCTAGGATCAATGTTCTGGTTAAGATGGACAAGAAGGAATGCACGCGAGGTGGTAAACAAAAAGGCCTCCTTAGCCAACTTCTCTTCTTCTTCTTAGCTTTTGGCTTCTTCGCTAGAATGCACAGAATTTTCTGAATTCTCCTAGCTGGTAACAATTCCCCCCCCCCCCTTCCCCCTAGGTAAAGGGCCCGAATGCCTTTAGGCTCGTCATTCATAGTGGAGGAATAGTGCTTCCCTCCTAATCGAGAGCAGGAATAAATCATGCAATATCGCTTGAATTAGTATCTTGGGACTTTCTTTCTCACTGAACAGAGACTGTTATGAGATGAAATAAATAAGAAAAATATATTACGATGTTCTAGATATAACAAAACTCGATAGCAATTTCATAGTGTGTTGCAAAGGCAGGTTGTAAAAGCACGAATTCTCAAGTTTTGATAGTGTTTACCTGTAGGACACGGCGGCGCTGGCGGCAACCAAACCTGATGAGACTGTTTTGATTGGTTGGAATATTCTGCCAGGGTTTGTTCAACGCCAAGGAATTACATCCCTAAATTCCACATTATGGCTCGTCAGGAGGTATGGTGAGGATTTACTTCCTAGGAAACATGTCTAAGCATTCTATTGTGATAACGAAACTCAGAAAGATGATGAATAAGAGCTATCTAAATAGCCTCCTCCGCTGGGAGATTACGGACAACTTGTTCTTCATTACGTCGGGCAGTCCAACAAGTTCCAATTTCTAGCAACATTACTTATTGTTCAAGCAAACAGCTTTGCAAACATGCTCTTCGCTCTTCTTACCCTTTTAGCCTGTGCTTTGGTCAATGCGCTCCCTGGCGAAGTTGCTCCAGACAACTGGGGTGGGCCTCAGGGTGGAAGAAAGCCTACTTCGCAGGGTGGGGTGACGAAGATCGGGGATGGTGGGAAAGGCGGCGGGATCGGTTCAATCGGGAACATTGGCACTGGGAATGGGAATGTTTGCGATTCGAACGTCTGTGATACCGAGGTAGGATATATCACCTTGGGTATCCGAAGAGGTCACGTCGATACTGACATGCTAATTCATGAAGTGTAAAAATGCGGGGTTCCAATCAGGTTCCTGTGAGGGTGGATCGACTGACTTACTTGGACTTGGTATCATTGGCCAGAATGGTATCTGCGTTTGTGTGCCAGCCACGACCACCACTACGGCTACAGCAACAACCTGCTCTACTACAAGCACCACTACAGCGTCAACCACCACTACAGCCACGGTCACCTCTACATCCACGGCCTTTACTACAGACTCGACCACCACTACAGCCACGGTCACCTCTACTTCCACAGCCTTTACTACAGACTCGACCACCACTACAGCCACGGTCACCTCTACTTCCACAGCCTTTACTACAGACTCGACCACCACTACAGCCACGGTCACCTCTACTTCCACGGCCTTTACTACAGACTCGACCACCACTACAGCCACCACAACCACTACGAAAACAACATCCACCACCACCACCACTACCGCTACTGCTACTGCCACCCAATACTGCTTTTGCTGCACCAGACAAAACCAACTTCCCAACAATTTTCTTACCGGAACCTGCTACACAAATCCAAACCGTGCGAGTTGCCCATTGGCGGGCCAACCTTCGGGGCAGTCACACCTTGTCTGCTGCGACCAGACTGGGCGCTGCACACAGTATACTTAACTTCGTTACAGTAATTCTCCCGCTTGTTCCGGAACCCCATAGCAATCATGTTTTCTGAATGTGAGGTGCTACGGAACATCCCAATAGGCGTTAGTGTGGTACTTCGATCGCGAGAGGCGGCGGGGGATGGCTTTATAAAGTCCATCTTTAACTAGTGCTCATTTATTATCCAATTGTTTCATCAATCAAGATTCTCTTGCAGTCGTTGAAATCCTTCTCACAAGCGCTTTCAGTAACTCTGCGCTATTGATCCTTGCGATCTTCCCCGTTTTGGGATCTGGTAGTGGGCTTGTGTCCAGTTCATTTCCTGCATCGTATGTGCAAAGGACTCTCTCTAAGGACAAATCATAAGGGATGCACGAAAATGTGATTCTGCTTTGCTTTTCAAATCGTTGATCATGAAGTAGCCCACTTCGCCATACATGCGCACAAGGAAGTAACACAAACGTCAGTCAGCTAAAGAGCCAACCTCGGGCTCCACGAGATCCCCTTGCTCCGTTGGGTATTTTTTGGGGACTTCGTCTATCGCTGCTGGCGTCTTGTTCATCGGTGACCCATCCAGAAGTCCCTCTGCGGTAACCTCCAGAGCTGCCATAGTACTTTCATTGCTTCGTTCCTCTATATCCGCCGCAGAGTCATCTATGACATCGTTTTCTGATGGAGACTGTATTCTTGGCTCTCCTCCAGGCTCTGTATCCATTTAAGGCGCTTCATCGGCATCGGCCGGTGGGTGTAATTTCCTATGTACATGAATCCCAGCACTTTCTCAATTAGAACCGGGTCTTTCCCGTCTAGACGAATCGAACTTTCGGTTTCCTGAAAGTTATCGGCGCTTGTCAGTCTTATTTCGAAGAGTCATAAATAGGTTTAATTTGGATCACCTTAAAACCGCCATAATAAATGGAGGGCAAACAAAGTTCATGGGCTGAGAAGATCTTATCTCCGCAAATGATGGTGCTTTAGTCCGAATGGAGATGCAGGCTATGTCAATGTTAGCGGCCTGGCTTCATCTGCACGGATGTTGTCCCAGATGATTTGTCTACTTCACCTAGCAATGAGGCCGAGAATGACCTCCTGGTCCGCCGACCATGGAGCCTTGCTCTTTTTCTTTTTCAAGGCTGGACATAAGTGAAGATACGGATATCTTTTCAGGGTTAGTAGATCACAAACCAGATGACCAGGCCAGAATAAATAGAATCAAGGCAATTTAGCTGAAGCTCAAACTTAAATGACCATAGAATCTCTATTGTACACTGTGGTGTCACGTTTTTCTGCTGCCTCTAGTCTAATTGATTCTCATATCCCTCTGGTTTCTCCATTCCGTTCATGTCGAAGAATCTCGACGTGCCTAGATAACAGTTAATATCGCAGCACACCAGTCAGTTAAACTACCAGACCGAAGGAGAAAAAGGTGAGGAAGGGAGGGAGAAGGGGAGGAAACAAAAAGCATAGTTTGACGATTGAAGTGGGAGGCCTCACAGGAATAGCTTTTCCAGTCGAAATTTTCCTTCGGATCGCAGTGGCATTTCAGCTGCAGTCGGTTCTTTTCGCCGGTGGGGCAGTGCGTAAAGGGGTTATGACGATACGCAATGTCATTGAAGAAGTGGATCTCTTCCTTTTTCAACAACAAACCCGCCGCGATCGAGTGGACCGGAGCGTCACCCCACCTCTCGTAGTAGAAGCCCCCAGCTTGGTCGAGGAAGTTGAAATAGTCGAGATAGGATTGCGAGCGTAACCAGTCGAGATTTGCAATCTCAAAATTGGACCACTAAACATTCAACGTTGGAGGCATTAACGGACCTCATCGGCCAATGAGAGGAAACGAGTGGAGAAACAAGAGCACACGACTTACAAAGTGGCACTTGTTATAGGTATCGCCTTGATCGTCACTCAAAAACTCCATAGAGTTGTCTTCCGCGATATGTTGGGGGTATTCCTTCATAAATTGCGTCACTGTTTTCCAGAGTGTTGGAATTGTTTCGATGTATTCGTATAGACTGATAACAAAACCGTATTTCTTGCCATTTTCGGCCATGAATGCGAATGGGTCCTCATGGAGGTCGCAGTGAAGGCTAATCCCCGGTTCAACTCTCCAGTACCACTCATAATCTAGCATCAGCGCGTGACGGAAGAAGAAGCCGGACTCAAACCGACACATGTGCCGATAGGAAACCGAATCACCATAGATAACGTTATTTTCTTTCATCTGCTCGCGCACTTCCCGCGCTTTATCCTGGTCAATCCATTCGGGGAAGGACCACTGGTTCGGAGGAATTCTTCCATACGAGGTCTTCCCAGATACCAGGGACGTGGTGACTTTCTTGAAATTCTCGTCAAACGGCTTGTCATTCAAGAATACCCAGTCATATCCGTAGTCCCGGTTGAACCGGTCCTCAACCTGGCGTATCGCCAAGGCCATTTCCCACAAGTCGCTATTTCGCGCGAGTGAAACGAAAGTTGCATTCCGGCGTGGCCTACTACCCTTCGGTTTGGGAAATTCATCAGGGCCGTGAGGGCTGAAGTCGTGGTGTGTGATCGGCCACTCTTCCTTGGTCCGTAGCATTGTCAAGGGCTCCCATGAGGAATATCGACTGAGAGATAGGTATAAAAGACAAAAGATAGCGATCCCCTGCGAAATAGTTAGAACAGCGCTGATATCGGCTCAAGCATCGCCTCTGTAGCCTACATAGAAGGTGAAAAGAATCTGCCGCCGAGGTCTTGGAACTCCCAAAGACATTGTCGATGGTGGGCAGGTAGACACTCCTGCCGGGACTGTGCAAAGTCAATGAAGTCGGAGGCTTTAATAGAAGAGTGGCCCGAGGGAAGAGGAAGGTGAATGGGATTGGAAGTGGATGGGAGACGGCTAGTATAAATTGTAGTGTATTTTTGAATATCCTCCTACTTAGCTGAGACATTCTTGTTCAAGAGAGACGGTATTTGGATTGGGCAACGTGGCGCATAGTTCCGACCAATAATGTGATGCCTTGCATACCAACTAGAGTAAGATGCCAACCTGGGTCAGTGAAAGGGGTTGGTGAACTCCTACTCACTCCTTGAAGCTGATAACCGGGCCTTTCATAAATTACCATTAATTACAGGACCCCACATAGCGAATGTCCGAATCGCTGTGTCTATGCGATACTGGCGTATTAATTTCAACAAGCTGATTTTGCTGCTGAACTAGCCGTTGACCTTCTTCCACCGACAGGCTCCCTTTATTTGTAATCTGCCGACTTGATCGTGTGCGTTTCTGACGTTTCTGACGTTTCTGACGTTTCTTTTCGTTCGGTTCACGTAGATTGGCGTTTTCTTATCGCGATAACGTTCCTGATCGCATCGCAACACTGCGTCCGTGACAATTCTCTCCATGCAATGCCAGTTGCTGGCCAGATCACTCCTTAGGAATACTCGCGTGGCACTGTCCATTCAAATTGCCAAAATGACCACCACTACCGGACCAAACGGGCAGTCTAAAACCTCCGCATTGACATTTGAGCGGCACGCGAAGTGCTCGGTATGATTTCTGCCCCTCCAAGCCTCAACTGGACTTTCGCTGACTACCTTTCCATTTTTGAATAGACCACAAAAGCTCGCGCGAGCACACTTCACCTCCCCCATGGCTCTGTTCCTCTACCGATCTTCATGCCTGTCGCGACACAAGCATCTCTTAAAGGCCTGACTTACGACCAATTGCGGGATACGGGATGCATGCTGTGTCTCAATAATACATACCACCTTGGATTAAAACCTGGTCAGGAAGTTCTGGACTCGGTTGGTGGCGCGCACAAGTTGCAAGGGTGGGATCGGAATCTCTTGACCGACAGTGGAGGGTGAGCAATGCTATCTGCGGAGAGGAAATAAGTGACATTGCTAACCGAACCATTGTGGCTTGAAGTTTCCAGATGGTGTCTCTACTTAAGTTGGCTACTGTGACCGAGGAAGGCGTGCGGTTTCTCAGCCCTCACGATGGCAAACCTATGTATGATACCCTATCCTCTATCGTTGCCGCGAGTTGATGCGAAGGCAGATAACTAAATGTCAAGCAGGCTTCTTACTCCCGAGCACTCCATTGGACTTCAGAACTCTATTGGCTCAGATATCATTATGCAATTAGACGATGTCATTGCTACTACGTCCCCAGATCATGCCCGGATCAAAGAAGCTATGGAGCGCTCTGTGCGTTGGTTGGATCGCTGCATAGATGCGCACAAATACCCTGAAAGACAAAACCTCTTCTGTATTATCCAGGGAGGTCTGGATTTGAAACTTCGTAAAAAGTGTTGCGAGGAAATGGTGGCCCGAGATACTCCTGGAATCGCCATTGGCGGATTGTCGGGAGGTGAGGATAAATCAGAGTTCTGTAAAGTGTAAGTGCTTCCTTTTTGGGGGGAGGTTTGGCGGGAGCTAACTTTTTCTAGGGTGGATACTTGTACTGGACTTCTTCCCGACCACAAACCTAGATACGTTATGGGAGTGGTATGTTGTCTAGGATTAGTTCCCCGCTTCCCTGTTTTCAAACTCACATCATCTAGGGATACCCCGAAGATATTGTCGTGGCAGTTGCTCTTGGAGCGGATATGTTTGATTGTGTTTGGCCAACACGAACCGCGGTACGTCTGATCAACCTCTTTGTATTCATTCCCATGCTCATAAATATCAGCGTTTCGGACAAGCAATCCTCACGTCCGGCACGGTGAACCTGCGCCATAAATCCTTTGAGGCAGACTTCTCTCCAATTGAAGAGGGCTGTACCTGCAAGTGCTGTCTTCCTGCCGAAAAAGGAGGCCTCGGGCTTACCAAGGCCTACATGCACCATATCACCGCAAAGGAGACCGTTGGTGCTCATCTGTAAGATCTGGCCTTGACTAATATAGCGGTTCTTCGCTAACATATCCAGACTCACAATCCATAACGTTCACTTCATGTTGACCTTGATGGGTAGAGTGCGGCAAGCTATTATCGAAGACCAGTACCCAGCTTTTGTTCGCGAGTTCTTCTCCAACATCTACCAAGGCGATAAGTCAAAGTACCCAGAATGGGCAGTTGGTGCACTAAAGGAAGTTGGAATGGACTTATTGGCGGACTAGTCTCAATCACTATAACAATTCGAACGAAGTGCTTTTCCTTGAAAGGAAGAGCCAACATGACAAAACAGGACATGTGCATATGAGCGGTTTTTGATAGACATTGCATTCATTGTTCAACCAGAATACGGCACCATGATATACGACCTAACTTGACAATATGAATGAACCTCGGAATTATACTCCCAATCAAAGCGGGAACTTGACTTCAATCCCTCCAGTACTTTAAATCCTCAATCCTTTATTTTCTTGGTGAACCTCCCGGTGAACTGCCGAATATTCTTCCCCGGTCCATCGTATAGCACACAAGAAGACCGATTCTACCTTTTGGAAATTCACCTGATAGCCAATTTGCAGTTTACATATCCAAAGATTCCTGATATCGTATCAATAGATTAACTTATCTCACGTGTCCCGTTATATCATGGATGCCTAGTCGAAGATGAACTTCCGAGGGTCGAGTGTTCAAGAACTCGGAGTGTTGTACTTTTTCGATTCCATCAAACATAAGTAAGACCCTGAAAAACGTTAGTGTGATCAGACAAGCTTGGTTTTATCATCTAATTAATATGAGGTATTATTCGTTTTTGGGCTATTATGAAACACTATGTATCTTCCTGGACCCTTCCCAAAATCTCAATTTTGGTCTCCGGCTATACTCCAGCTAATCCATAACCAGCCCTGAGCACCTTCGCCGACAACTCCGATGTCACTGCAACCGATTTGAAGATCCAGTCTGAGACCACGGACCTCCTAAATGATATCAACAAGGGAGCTCAGGTTGCTGAAAAAGCTGATATTCTTGATTCGGATGACCAGGAGAAGCTTTACTCGGCTACTGTTTCTCTGTCTGACAATATCTTTTCCCTGCTTGATGGGCTTGTCGATAAGCAGTTCGTCTTTAAGAAGGCTGTTCTTGGTGGCTCGGCCGATGGACTTGTCGACAAGGACCTTGAGAACTTGAAGAAGGCTATCGACACATTTGGTCAGGCTATTATTAAGACTCTTTCTGGTTCGGTTAAGGAGAAGGGACCTGCTATTCTGAAGAGCATTGATACTCATTTCAATACTGCTATTAAGGCTTTCTCTTCTTAATTTAATTGAGAAGGTGAGATGGATTTTCAGTGGTAACATAAGGTGATGATCATGTTTTAGGATCATTTTGCCTTGGAGGATGTTCCACTTTCTCAGGAGATTGATTGAATGAGGGGCAATGTACCCCATTTGGAAGATTTGTCATGATTATAGGATAGGGCAATGTACCAATAAACCGGGGCTAAGGCGTTATTTTATTAAGCACTCCTACTGCATTTTACATATTCTTCATAAACTATCAAAGCAAATCTAGAAAGATCTCTTGCTTCTTAATTTACAGGTGTGTTACCGTCAGACCAGCTGGACAGTGACACATGTTGACCGCCATTTCCCATTGTGATCTTACTGAAGTCGAACCAAATTACCGAGAGAGACATACGGTGTATCAACTTGCAGTAAATATACGCGATCGGAGCAAGGATGTGGGTTATAGGGTTGGCCCCGGAGCGCACGTCAACAGGTAGGGACCGAGCGTCCACACAGCCGCGCGGTTAGCCAATCTGCGAACACGTTGTAGAGTATATATAGCTTTAAAATAAAAATAGCAAAGGAAACTCCCAAGGTTTCAACTTTATTTTTAACTAAAACAGGTACACTAGCTTCCCAAAAACAAGGGTGAGGGGTTAAGACTTTGCCACTAAGTTGGTGTTATGCGTGTGATATCTAAAGTGGCTTATGCAGATCATGCGCGCTTTCTCGATAAGATAACAGTATCACGTGACAGCGTGTCGCGTTGACGCGCAGAGATCACCAACTTTGGATTGGTTCCTGATGCTTTTCTCTCATTCCTCAGTCTACGATCCAGACAGCCCCAAAAACGCCACTGGACAACGTGACAGATCACATTAGAAGAAGGGAAACAAATTATCAAATATCACTCCACAATGACACAAGAACAAGTCGCTCCGGCGCCCGCGGCCACTCCACAGCCACCGCATGACCCCTCCCATGAGGAGCACCAATACCTCAACCTGATCCGCGATATCCTCGCCCAAGGCGAGTTCCGCCCCGACAGAACAGGCACCGGCACGAAAAGCATTTTTGCTCCTCCAGCTCTTCGATTTTCTCTCTCAAAGCCCAACCCAGAAGGCGGCTCCCCAATTCCCGTCCTGCCACTCCTAACCACAAAACGAGTCTTCTTGCGCGCCGTTCTTGCCGAGCTCCTCTGGTTTATCGCGGGCACCACGTCCTCATTACCCCTCTCCGAAGCCGGGATCAAAATCTGGGATGGCAATGGCAGCCGCGAGTACCTCGACAAAGTTGGCCTCGGGCACCGCGAAGAGGGCGATCTCGGCCCCGTGTACGGATTCCAGTGGCGTCACTTTGGCGCTGAGTACGTCGACGCCAAGACAGACTATACAGGCCAAGGCGTAGACCAGCTCAAGGATATTGTGGACAAGATTATGAACTCGCCTTTCGATCGTCGGATTATTATGAGTGCTTGGAACCCTGCGGATCTGAAGAAGATGGCCCTCCCGCCTTGCCATATGTTTGCGCAGTTTTACGTCTCGTTCCCACCGGGAATGAAGCTTGATGACAAAGGCCGCCCTGATGCGAAGGGAACCCTTTCTTGTCTTCTTTACCAGCGCTCGTGCGATATGGGTCTAGGTGTTCCGTTTAACATCGCTTCTTATGCCCTTCTCACTCACATTCTTGCTCATGCGGCGGATCTGAACCCTGGTACTCTGGTTCATACTATGGGTGATGCTCATATCTACTTGGATCACATCGATGCGCTGAACGAGCAGCTGACTCGTGAGCCTAACGAGTTCCCGGAGTTGCGTATCAAGCGTGATGACCGTGGCAGTGCTGTGATTGATGGTTGGAAGGAGGATGAGTTCGAGGTGATTGGCTACAAGCCCCACAAGATCATCAAGATGAAAATGAGTGTTTAATTTTCGTCGTTCAGCGTTGAGCCTTTTTGTATAGAGTCTGGGGTAAATCCTGGTATCGGGATATTATCACTTCAAGGATATGTCTAATTTGTCTTAATTGGCACATGGTCCATAGTGTAATTCAAAATAATTATGAATCATGCATTACGCTTATGCTTTCGTTTTACGTTTTTCTTGCTGATCTTGTTTTGAAATATCAGCGCCAATTCCCCAGATCTTGTACAGAGCAAATCCTTCCCCTCTCCCCCCACGTCCGAATCGCTGTTATATTTCCAGCGAACAGTATAAAAACTTTGTAAAAAGGAATTCGTAAAATTACTGGACAGGTGTAACAAAAATTGTCAGCGACACATAGTCGGACAAGGACTTACCCCCAATAACGCCCCAACCAGCCTTCCTGGACGTACACAAAATACAGAATCCGAGTCTAAGTGGATGGCATAGAGCATATACCCACCCTTATTACATGTTTACATGACCAGTGGGAGTATATAAATACAATGCACCAAATCTGAAGTTTCGATGTTGCCAAAAATGTGATAGCAGTTTGCTATCATGCATGGATATACAGTATATTGATCCATCGCTATGCAGATTGTATATCAAGAGTGAAAACACCCCGAACAAAAGTATAAAAAGATCAAGGCTGGATGCATATGATCATGACCTCTCCAGAATAGCCCCAGCACCCCGTAACAACACAATCGTATCTCCCTGCTTCACCTTCACACCAATAGAATCCGAAAATTCCAAGAAGTCCCCAGACTCAACATGAAACATCCTCAAGCGCGCCTCTTCGCCTCCAATCCGATTGTTCAAGTTCTCAACCCTCAACCTCTTCGCAACATCATCAAGAACCCGCCCAACCTTCCACCTCGAATCGAAATAGAAATCCCCAGACGGCGGCTCCGCAGCCTGTGTATCGGCTGTCCCAACAGCATGCAAATACAACCTCTTATCAACCGGAACATTTGCCTCCCCTTTCGCATTCTTCTTCATCGTATTCACACTAACAGTCCTCGCAGCAGGACTATTAGCTTTAGGTTTCACCTTCGGAATCAGATTCGCGCTTGCAGCCTGCGTATCCTTGCCCCATGTGCGCACACGCGCAAACATAGACTTGATAGTCTCGTTCGCTGAGGCCCCGTTCCCCTGCCGTGCGCCCAGCGGGGTAAGCTTGGCGCAATCATGTTCCTCGCGAAGTCGGTGCTTGAGACAGTATTGGTGGTTGCAGTTTGGGCAACGAACAGCCGGATCTTTAAGTGTGTTTATAAGTGTTTTGCAGGAGACGTGGTAGCACTGATCTGAGTTGTAGATGTTGGGCTTTTGCGGTGCGCTGCTGCGGTTTTCTTGGGCTGTGCTGTTTCCGTTTCGGCGACGCGCCCATTCGCCTGCGCGAGGACATTTGTGGGCTGTTTCGGAGCGGTGCTCGAGGCAGTATGTGTTTTTGCAGGATTCGCAGCGGAAGGGGAGGAAATCAAGTTGGCCGCAGTAGGAGAGTTGACAGTGGCGGCCGATTGATTCGAGGTCTTCGTTGGCCATTTGGGTAAATGATTCGTCGGTCGAGGGGGTGTTCCCTCGGGCTATTGTGATGGGGGACATGGCTGTTTAGCGAGTGGATTCAATGAGTGTAAGATAGAAGGAAATGCAATGCGAGGTCCTGGGATATAGTGAAGTGTATGTGGATGTGAGTAGAAGATGCTGGCTTGATTTGACTAATGCGGAGAAGGCTTATCTAATCGGTCACTCCGATTCCTTGCGGAGCCATGGTTGATTTGCCACTAATACTGATTTGGTTATATGTACATGCGTAAGTAGATGAGTAATTAGGTGTCTTCGTAGTTTTGACAGCCTGGAGTTCGGTTAATCGAGAGACCATGGTGGTTCTGGGTTAGTTGGTGACGTAACTTCCCCATAGGCTTGGGGAACCCTAATCATCGGGCATAGTCACGATTGTTGGTATTCGTCGCTTACTATTCGGATCAATTTATAATCACAATTTATGTCTCAAAGATCCAAAGTAACTCAGGCCTATTTGGTAAATATTACATGGTCTACATGGATCTTGACGTAAGCGCCTGAGGATTTGAGGTGGACGCCGCACCTGGAAAGAGACAATTTGATGTTGATGACTTGAATTCACGATCGAGAGACATTCAAAAGTTAAAGTGATGGTTGTTTTCAAGCTATTCTGGGGTATTGGTTGAAAATGCTACTACAAATTGCCCGGTAGATCCTTGAGTAATCACGCATGGGACGAAAGGAAATCGAAAGTCAACCATCAACTCCACAGAAATGAGTAAGAAAGAACGAGAAAAGAACGAAATCGACGAACGGGGTATCTGACGCAAAAGAAAAGGCCGAAAACCACGCCATGAGTTGATAAAAAAGCCCGTCCACAACGCCGGAAAGATCCAGAACAAGAAAAGACAGGAAGGGAACGGTCACGGTAAGTGAGCATTACATTGATGGGTAGTTGGATTCAGAGTTATTTGGGGGGTGAGAGGTGTGCGGCTGATCCTTGGGATGTCTCTCAGTGGTCGTCTCCGATGAAGCAAAAGGGATGGCACTACTTGATGTAAAGACAGGTAGGCCGGTCTTTGTGTGGCCTTCAGAAGTAGGAGGCGAGAATACGTTGCTCTGAAGGGGAGAAATATCCATATGAAGATTGTTGTCGGGGGTCTGGGGTGGGGAGTCGTTGGTGGCAAACGAAGCCTGTTGCTGGCTGGTAGCAGGGGGTACTGAGGGGGTTGCCCATTCAGAGGGTTTAGTCACAGGGAACATCAATTCCATGGCACTGGGTCCGGCTGCGTTGGCAGGCGGCATCGTCGGCGAAGAGGCAACAAGTGTATCAGACGATAATCCAAAATCACTTGGCTGGTTTTCTTGTTTTGCCATGGCGTCACTTGCAGAAACCCCGATGGGAGGCGTCGGGAGCGCCGGCGGCGAGCTAGTTGGTAGAGTCTCTGGATGAAGAGCCGTCTTGCCCTTTGCGGTCTTGGTACTAGTCGTCTTCCTTGTCGCGGAGGACTTGGAAGTCTTGGCTCCCTTGGCACTGTGCTTTCGTGCTTCATTGGCCTTTTTCTCTCGAACAGCCTGTTCCTCGGGAGATGGCAGGACCAGTTTGATTTTCTGAAGCCCAGTCGATAGGTTCTCTACATCATCATCTTCAGGCCGCGCCACTTGATCGGAAAGCTTTGAAGGTAAGAATGTAGTAGGGACCTTGGGGACCGGGGGAGCTTTCCTCATAGCAGACGGCTTTTTAGGAGTATCCGGGCTGTTTTTTCGTGAACCGCTAGCAGACGTAGGTCTTGAGCTTTTGGCTGAGCTCGAACCATCCATTGAGGGGATCTTTGAATTGTTTGAGGCACCTATGTCATCGGTAGCATCTGGGGCTACTGCAGTTGTACTCTTTCGCCGACGGGCATCCACAGACGGAGATGATTCACGGGAAACATCAGGCGACTCATTGCCATCAAGAGTCTTTCTCCGGTTCTTTCGCATCGCTTGCTGCCGCGGCGTGGCGGGCCGAGGGGAATAAGGGGTTGGGGACTTGGTCTTTCTCACGCGAAGCGTTCTCTTGTCATCGACTGGAACTGGTGGTGGCTGACGAACAGTGTCAGGGTTCATCGAACCGCCATCCCGCGCAACCTGCCGTCGTTGGCGCGAAGCGGCGGCACCGAGATCCTCGGGCGCATGGCTCGTGGTTTGCCGATTTCCCGGAATAACAGTCTTGAATAGTTCATATGAAGCCGTGGCCCAACCAATCTCTGGTAGATTGAACGGCATAGGATCGAGACCCGGGTAGGAGCCAACGCTTTTCCGTTCACGTGGCGGAGCAACCACCTTGGCTGAGGATGAGCGAGTAGAGCTACGGAACGTTGAAGTCGATTTCTCGCGACTTTTGGTCGGCGGGGCGGTAAGTGCCTGCATTTCATCAAGGTAACGAGGTGACCACCAATCGCTGGTATACTCTGCCAGGTTCGGGGCCAGCTTCAGGGTCGGGGCCGACTCCGTGGTATCCGTAAAGGAGGTACCAGGAGCACTAGGTTGGCCAGGTGAAGGAGCGCTAGGTTGATCAGATGAAGGAGTGTCTTTAGAGGTGCTAGTCAGCCCACACAGATGGCTGAGCACACCACTACTCAAAGCTCGGTCACTATAGCCGCCTTCAAGCACACTGATCACACGTCCATCCACACCGAGGCCTTCCTCCTGGGACAATTGTACAACATCGGCAGTAAATTGGGCGTAGAATTCGGTTGGCACATTGCGCTTGTGTCTTTGCATGCCCTGGCTTTCCCATTCACTTGCATCAAAGCCAGCGGAAATGAAAATAGCAGCCTTGGGGCGCGGGCCACTGGGGTTTTCGGCGAGCGCTTTGGCGTGGTTTCGAAGGAACTCGCGCGCTTGGTTGATAAGTGTGGTGTATTTGGTCCGGTACAAATTCCAGAATTCCGTTTCGGTTTTCCAAGTTTCAAGATGGACATTCCAGATGGACTGCCCAAGTCCACCATCGATACAGACACTTGCATTGCGGACTTTTTCAGTATCTCCCATTTCGCATGGGTAGGAGTAGATGTCATGAAGACTGTAGTATCCGATTGGCGTTTTCTCGTAGGAAGAAGAAGGCTTGCGGGAAGCTTCCCAGACCTTTTCGTTGTGATCCCAAGCTATGTCCTGAGAGCCATCGCCATGGTGTAGATCAAAATCCAGGATAGCGGCATGGGTCAAACCATGTTGGGAGGCTGCGTATGAGATTCCGACATGGACATTATTGATCCAGCAGAATCCTGATGGATGACTAGCCGAGCAATGGTGACCAGGCGGGCGAATACAAACAAAGGCGCGGTCTGTTGGGCCAGGGCTAAAGACACTATCTATACCGTCACATACCGCACCCAGAGCTCCCTCGAAAGCATCCTGCGATTCTGCGCATAGGTAAAGATCACCTAAGTGAAGTTCTGGTCCGGTGCGAAGTAGACCATCGTCATCTCGAACACGGGTTCGGACCAGTTCCTTACCGTTCGAGGCGAGACGCGACTCTGCATTTTCACACATGCTCTGGAGTTCTGCCATCCATGAGGTTCCATGGACACTAGTCACTGCTTCATGATACAAGGGCAACGAGCGCGACGACTTGCGAATTTGGAATGGTGGCGGAGGTAGAAGGTTAATGTCAAGGTTAGGATGAGGCGCAAAGCGTTCGCCTGCATATCGCTGACCAAGTCGGACATATGCAGCAGCCACTCCCACAAGACAGGCACGAATACGCTCTGGGCGCTCAACAATATCCTCTAGGTGCGCCTTCTTTGTGTTCGGGCGCGAGAAGCGATGGCCATAACAGGCATCATGAATTACGACCACTGTTTTGGACTTTAGATCGACTATTTGGTGCAGATCAACCTCTTTCTGGAAATGTTCTGCCGCAATCGAAGCTGCCGTGGGTTCCTGGGGCTCTAGAGGGGGCTCCAGCTTGAGCCGCACCGGCATAATCGCGGGCGACGCGACGGAAGTCCCCGAGCTCGGGGACCCCGCGAAATTGGCGGACGAGCGACGCGACGAGTCTGCGGGCGGGGAGGTGGGACCGTTGTTGCCCGAAGATGATCTTAGCGACGCAGTTGACGAGCGTTTTTGAAGCGCAGGAATCGATTTACGACGTTCGTTGCGCAAAGAGCTGGAGCTCGGGGTGCGTCTCGGCGCAGGTTGGTTGGGATGGGAAGGATGTGATGAGGCATCAGGAGATAAAAGGGAAGGGGAGTTCGGTAGCGGAGTTGCCATCGCATTCGCGAGAGACAGGCGATTCAAAGAATCGGAAATATCGCATCGTGGCGGGTCCATCGCGACGGTGTTTTGGTTGTTATCAATAGACGGGGGTGGATCAAGCGTGGCTCTGGAGGGGTCCATGATGCAAGGCGATCATAGATCCGAAAAGCATGAGACATACAACGGTTGAATCGGCGAGACGATATTGAAATAGAAGAGAAGATCTCAGGTTCGACGGCACCGGGGGGTTGGAAGGTGTAAGTCGCAAAATGAAAAAGGAGTGCGGGATGTGTGTTTGGTTTATTGGATCTCCTTCCCTGTTGTATGGGGCAAGGGGTCAGTCGATCTCATTCCTGCATTCTTCCGTACAACCCCATTATGAACGTACTTTCTATGTTTCACTTGGATATGTCTAGAGATCACATTCTTTCTATTCATTCAGACATTGATATGAACTATCTAACAAAGTCGTGAGACTGGATCTTTTGTCTCAAACACCAGTATAAAGTCTTCCCAAACCCTGATTCGCCCATGGAAAAAAATAAAAAGAACAGCCCCAACACCAAAGCTGAAAAGTCAAACAAGAATGAAGAATACCAAAGGCAAAAGCCAACAGTTGAAACGAAAAAAGAGATAAGGAAAAGTGAACCGCCATCTAACGCGACCACAAACCCCGCCATTGATACCACTGGTACCAGCGTCGGCCCAGAGAAGACTTCTCGTCCAAGGATTCTTGAGATCGGCGGCGCACTTTGTCTTCTTCCTTGCGAGTCTTCTTCTCAGTCTTGAATCCCTTGGTAGCATGAGAATTGCAGAAACAATGCATGTGAACGGTCTCTATGCTGACACCCGGGCAGCTGTTACGGCGCTGACCAGGGCAAACTCTGTTTCCAGCATCCTCTTCGCAGTGGCACCACTCATAGAGAGTAAAATATTGACGGCACATGTTGGATAGAGGGTTGAAAAGTTTCAATTGGTAGGTTTGATTTGGAATATGTTGGTGAATGAAACCCTGAAGAGTTGAGCGTAGTATTGTAGTAGAGATCTGACCAATTCCGGAACGATTGATTTTGCTGCTGCTCTAATCTTTTGATGGGCTGGAGAGAAGTGACAAGGGCAAATGGTTTTCAAAGTTGGCGATTTTGCAGTCAATGCAAGATCAGAAAGTGAGTTGGACAAGAATGGTCCTTTGTCGAGAGATGAAGTATAGCGGAAGAACCGGATAGAGATCGTCCAACCAGGGGCAGATCAAAGAGGTTTGAGACGAATGTAGTTTCAGACCAGCTGAATAGGAGGCAAGTAGGTGTAAGAAAGAAAGACAGGGAACGAAAGTGCCGACCAGAGGTCTTTATGTTCTAGATGTACAGTGAATAGGACCGGGGCCTATGGTAATAATGAGTGAATGGCAGCTCGCCCTGGAACCATGGATCAACGCTAGAATTCTGACGTCAAGGAAGATACTGAACTATTCGGGAGCTTACGGCCCATAAATACTGAGTGAATTGCCTTGTCCGGCGCTTCGGGTTACATCTTCACCATCGACCCAGGTGGTACCGGCTGGACCATGACCAGACACAGCTTATCATTGGTTGGAGCCAGTGGCACTAGACGAAAAGGGCGCTATTTTTGCTGCTTCTGATGCTCTGATTCCCTAATGAAATAGTGCATGTGAGGTAACAGAAATGAATTATTGGTCTTGGCTTCCAAAATGGTGCAGCAGAAGGGAAAGGAAACCCGTCCAACCTCCTGCGAGTCAGAAGGATCAGGATGCAACAAGCGGTTCTGCATTTAAAAATAGGTCTTCAAAGTGCAGAAGGCTTAACAAAAAAGACTTAGATCTAGTTTAAAACTCAATAGCAATCTGATCGGCCGCTAGATCAACCTTGTTATCCCTGAGAAGGATTTCCGGTGACCCGGGCGATCACCTTGATTGGCTCGAACTAGCCGCCAGGGCTGCATTAGGGAGGTTGGCGGGGGCTGAAGGTTTCCCTTGTGTCAATTGGCGCCTGTCAGGAATAGGTGGCACAGATACCCGGCATTCCTAACGTCGCATGGAAAATCTTTTATCAAGATCAAGATCAGGATGAGTTCGTGTCGATCAGACGCAAACAGTCGAAGCCGCAGCCGCACTCTAAGATGCAAATGATGCAAATGCTACGGCTTGGCAATTGTAGAGAATGGCAGGCGGTGGAACTAGCTCCTCGGCCGTTAATCATGTGACCTGTCACTTTTCCCGCTGAGATGCCTCAGGCAACCATCATTAATATCTCCTTCAAGCCAACGCCCTCTTTTCCCTCAATTGAGTCGTCGGAAGGTCAATTGGAGTATCTCATCCACATCAGCTCTGATATTCACAACTGTACACACCAAGCCACAGCAACTGCACCCCCACATCATACATCAAGCCTTATCAACTCTGCAATGACCACCCAATCCGAATCAACTACCAACCAACCACCCAATATGACCGCCATCCCCGCGCGAGCTTCCACCCTCTTCGCAAACTTGACAGCCGTCTCGGTGCGTATCACAGCTGCAGCAACTCATTCCCCAACCCCCACCAAACCCGTCCGTCTAGTAGCAGTTTCCAAGTTGAAGCCCGCCTCAGACGTCCTAGCTCTACATCAACCCCCCGCCTCGCAGCTCCATTTCGGCGAGAATTACATTCAAGAACTTCTCGAAAAGTCCCGACTGCTCCCAAGCAGCATCAAATGGCATTTCATCGGCGGACTGCAATCGAACAAATGCGTAATGCTCGCTCGTGACGTACGCGGCCTATGGGCCGTCGAGAGCGTCGATTCAGAGAAGAAAGCCACCCTTCTAGATAAAGGTTGGGGAGAGCGGAAGCCCGAAAACACGAACTTGCATGCCACAGATTCCGATGACGATAAGCTCCGCATCTACATACAGGTAAATACGTCCGGCGAGGAGAATAAGGCCGGTATTGAACCGACTGCTGCGCCTGCATTGGCTCGCTTTATTAAGGAGAAATGTCCCCGCCTGAAGCTGCATGGTGTTATGACTATTGGGGCTATTGCGCGGTCAAAGGATACGGCGCCAGAGAATGAGAATGAGGACTTTGTTTGTTTGCGGGAGACGAGGGATCGCATTGTTGCTGATCTGGGGTTGACTGGGTCCGAGGCTGAGTTGGAACTTAGTATGGGGATGAGTTCTGATTTTGAGGGGGCTATTGCCCTTGGTTCGGACCAGGTTCGCGTGGGAACTACTATCTTTGGGGATCGGCCGCCTAAGTCGGAGGCTCGGGTTGTTTAGGAGATGTCAGTCTAGGACTGCGGTTGTTGGTCTTTTTTACGAGTTTATGAATTCTTGCATATGCAGCGTGGTGCCTCCAACACGGCCGGCAGCAATGTTTGCGGGGCCATCTTGGATGAAATCTGGGCGTCGACTGATCGCATCGGGCACGATTGCTTCCGCGCCCTTCCTATACTTGATCGTGAGGTTGTATTCTTGGAATTCCTCGATCCAACGGGCCAGACGCTTGCTGTATGTTGTTGTTGAGAGGCATTCCAGGAATAGTTGAGAGGCATTCCAGGAATAGTTGAGAGGCATTCCAGGAATACAACCTTACGATCAAGTATAGGAAGGGCACGGAAGCAATCGTGCCCGATGCGATCAGTCGACGCCCAGATTTCACCCAAGGTGGCCCCGCGAACATTGCTATAGTTTAGATATTGAGAGATGTGTCGATCAATTTTATCACTGGCATATCCTAATAAAAAGCAAGGGACAGAAGGCACTGGGAAGAAGCAGGAAAACAAGGATACTGTAAATCATATCACTATTACTGCAGGCAAAGATTATACAAGAAAACGAGGATCCAAGCATGAAGGAACGCTCGTTGGTATTTGGCTCGAAAGCTGATGGAGATATACATGAATGCCTCTCGTCGCCCCTCCGAATGCTTTCATTCACTAGTCGTAAGACCCAGGTCCAACATCCTTGAATCCCTGGCTGAGCTTCTGCTCCATCTGCCTCGCCAGTGACTGCGGAACTCCTTCTTGGGTGGCACGGATTGTAACACGGTACATCTGCATGTAGTAGTTAGTATCATGTAGCAGTATAGGGCATTTGGGAGGCACATAGGCCGGTTGATCACTTACCGACTTCTCATAGTTAGGCTCCAGGCGGAGAAGACAGCCTATCTTGCCCGTTTCAAACTGGATCACTGAGCAGCCCACTATGTTATTGCTGTTCGGGTCCACGCCATCCAGGATCTTCCATGCAAATCCTTCCACAATCCGCCGGGTGTAGGCCTCGTTAATCATCTTGTTCTTTCCACTCAGACGAAAGGTCTTCTGCGACTCTAGGGATCCGCCACCGATCTGTCTCCAGCGCTGGAAAAAGTCTTCTGCAGATAGAGATGATGGCTCCATGTATCGATGCATCAGAACAGGCAGTTGGAGAGTGTAAGCCTGGAGTGCACCGGCGAGGTAAGAAATACGGATGGTGGGGGCATCTGAAAAGGGACCGTGGGCCGCACAGAAGAATGTCTGCTGGGTTTGACCGGTTGCCGCCACGGTAGACTCGGGAAGGTTTTTACTGTCAATCTTGAGGTTTGGAGAGGCGGGGTTGTCAATGGTGGTAGTCAACGACCCGATGGGGTAGGAGGATTTGTTGGAAATATAAAGCTTAACAACACCCATATGACCACGATATTCTGATCGCAGGCCAACCTGGATCTGAGCATCCTGGAATAGAACACCCTCGTGCGAGAAATAGAGCTTGTTATAGCCAATATCCCACTCTGGTGTCAGGTGAGCCGCGCTGGCAAGGTTTGGAGGAGGGGCCGGTGGGCCATTGTTGAAGTCTAATCCTGCCAGGTCACCAGACGCACTGGTTGCACTGGTTGGAGTGCTGTCATTAGATCCACCTCCAGTTCGTGTACCATGAACAATGGTGGTGAAAGAACGCTTGAGACCAGTGGTTTGTGCCATGAGGACTTCCTGCTTGTCTGCATTTGCTGCCTTGCCACCAACCACCCATGTCTTTCTCTCGCTGGTGCCGGCCGTCTTCTGGTGTAGGCGGGATAAAAGGATGGAGGTCCGCTCTGAGAAGGGTGGCATTTCATCGCATACAGTCCGCAGCAAATCATCAGTCGGAAGTGTTGCCAGAGACAGGTACTCGAATGCTCGTTGTTGCAATTCCGAATCAGGAGAATGGCTGTACAGACGGAAGATCTGAAGGAGCTGCGGCTTGATTTCGGGGAACAGGTTGACAAACTTGACGAACGACGAGAGAATCATGGCTCTTGCGTTGTCAGAGCCCGTGAACATCTTCCCTTGCAGAGCCATGAATTGCTCAATGGGACTTGATCCGGGATTATCGGCGACCAGGTGGCCAAACTCGCCAAGAACATAACAGCCGATTTTCACCAAACTTTCGTGACAGTCAGTCTTCATATAGCCGAAGAGAGTATGGGCGGCATATGCCTGCAATTCTTCGTTGTTGGTCACGATTTGAATGACTCGCTGCCACACTTCGTCGTTGACGTGGTCACCCGCAAGTGATAAGAGCTTCAAGGTCATGTCAATGTACCACTGGGCGTCTGTGGCATATTTCTCGGTGAGAATGGCAACTTTCAAGACCATCTCCTCCCGAATAGCGTAATCAGCTGTCTGGAGGTAACGGAGAAGCTCATTAACAATGGGACCAGCGTTAGTCGTATCGCACATGCTATACAAGAGATCCAGTCCCTTGCGACGAACACTGATATCTCGGTCTCGCAGGGAGCCTAGGATGATGTTCTGGTGCTTCTTAATCGGATCGAGGGTTTCTGCCCGCGCAGCAAAGTGGGTCAACGCATCCAAGCCAAGATAACGAACGTTGGTTTCACGCGACTGGATATATTTGCCCAGACGCGAAGAGATTTGCATCATCAAAGTGTGTTCAGAGTCGAGGTGAATTAGGAGATTAATGGCTTCGAAGAGGATTGCGTTTTGAGCATTGTTTTGCTGAACGTTCTTGGGGGTTTCCATCGCAGCCTGCATGATCTGTCGAAGAGAGTCCCGGATAATTTCACGGACGTGGCTGTCATCTGAGGAGGAAATAAGCATAGGGACAATATAAGATAAAGGGTTTATGTTACCTGATGGGGGATAATATTGCAAAAGACGCAGAAGCTTGACTTGGATCCACGGACATGGCACACGGTAGTAGAGGTAGTCCGGCGCAATGTCGTTGTCAACAACGATCCGCTTCAAACGCTGTGCAGCCTTAACATAACTGCCCTTGTATTCTTCTGGCATGTCTTGAGCCAATGCCATCACCAGCGAGGTGACAGACAAGGTAACACCCATGTCCGGGTCATCCATGATAGAGATGATTCTCTCGGCCCATTCGTTCCGAACGATACCGGGGTATTTGCGATACAGACGAAGTAGCGTGAGCGCCGCCTTCTTCTTGACAAAGGCTTTCGAGGTTCTAAAACTGTTAAAATGGAGACCCGTCAATTTAGAGGGTTGAACACTCACGGGGAAATTAAGAGCCGGTGGACCTCATTGCCCAAAGCCTCTCCCAGCTCTCGGCCACCGACATTGGCCACTGCATGCAACGCCAAGCAGATATTCAGCTCGCTATTATCCATCAAGTCTTTCCGAATACTATTGACAACCAAGTGGAGCAGCTCATGCTCTTCATGCAGAAACAGGGTGACGGCGAGATACCCGATCTGCTTCTCGGAGTATTTAGTCGAGGAGATGAGGTTGACGGCTTCAAGATGACCAAAGTCGACATCGTAACCTTGGATGTAGACATAGAGAAGCTTGCACACATATTTCTTCTTCTGGTAGCCGTTGAGATTGCCGGCCTTGAACTTCTGTCGAATGTTGGCCAACTCTTTGTTCACGCGCTTCTCCTCCAACTCTCGCGCCCGCGCATTGCGCAGGTCCGCAATGAACTGCACCAGTCCTTTCATAGACGACATGATTATGGTATTTCCTTTATTGAATTTTGGCCTGTGTCTTCGTAGGCGCGGGCTTAGTGTGCCCCCTTGGATGGTGTAAACACTAAACTTCGGGGAATGAGGAGTGGGGTGGAGTCGGGATATACGGCTCGCATGCCACGCGGGGAGATGACCTCAGGGGTTTTGCGATCGGATAGACAACGTCACACAACCATGTCCCTATTGTATGATCGCGGCCGTGGCGCATTGGCCGGAGTCGAGTTGACGGGGAATAATGGATAAGGAGCTTGGAAGGCTAGGAAACAGGGGGTTGCCGGGCGCTGCGGATCCCTAAAGTCAGTGGAGCGGTTAGAATGGGGCCACAGGACATTCAGGGAGATTCTGAGTTGGTTGATAGCGACTAACCAAGCGTCAAGTAGAATGATTCACCAATCTGAGGAAAAGGAGCAGGTCGAAGTGAGATCCTCATCACACACCTCCGTCCCTTGGACCACTTTCCGCCGTCGATCACTCGTTCTTCCGCTGTGGCGCAGGAACAACGTTGATGCGACTGTGGCGGTGCGATTCAGGGACTAAACTACTCTTGCAGCCTGCAAGTCGATCTTAATCTATTTCAGTTTGGTCTTGGTGGAGCTTTAAATTTAAACATCATGTAGATAATTTGATTTTTTTCATTATTCGTAACTATGAAAACTTGTCCACAACCCAAGTGGATCTGACTATTGTGAACCAAGCAACCCAATATGCTTCACCTGAACGCCAGTCTGCCTACTCCTACACCCATAGCAATGCAATTCATGTTGATAATTGAAAAAAAGAAAAGAGATCCAAACGCCCAGAGCAGATCAGTCTGTTTAAGCGCGAGTGGTAAAGTCGACCTCCAGAGCGGATTCGATACTTTCGGCCTTCTCACAGGTGCAAGACGCTACAGAATAATGTTAGACAGGTTCATTGAGTAATTGCGAAGCATTGCACTGGTAAACTCACCAGAGGGACGGCTGCCACAGGGGCAGGTCTCGCCTTCAACAGCCTTGTTCTCGGTCACGGAGCGCTCACAGGTGCACTGACCAACAGGACGGGCGCCTAGGGAAGTTAGTTATGTGATACTCCACTCTAGCTTGGGAAATGGAACATACGGCATGAGCAGCGAGGTCCAGAAACGGCGTTCTCAGAAGAAGCCTTGTTGCAAGAGCAGTGGAGGGCGCTCTCCTTGCCACAGGAGCACTTGGCCTGGGCGGCGCAGACACACTCTCCAGGGCCGGAGGTCCTGCAGCAGGTCATAGCGGGGTGAACCATTTTGAAGGTGGGGATGTTTGGGAATAGCTGAATTGGGATTGTGGAGTTGTTGATGGTTTGCAACTGTAAAAGTTGATAGCGAGAGTAGAAAGTCGATGATCGGAGAGTCTGTTAATTAGATTGATACTGAAGAAAAAGCAAAATACCTGCAGGCGCGACCATGAATATTTATACTTGGTTGCATGCGTCACAACCCCAGAGTCACTCTGTCTTGATTATCATTGCCGTGACTCTGATTGGTCAATGGGCTGACTCACGTGAGCAGGTGACCAGCTGATAGGTGATCGCTGATTGGCTAAAGCCAAGGCGCTGCAAATCATCGCCTCTTGAATGGTCGAAGTTGCCCACGATCATGCTTGATGACTTTTACAAGACTTTTGATTCGACCAGGCGAGCGGGTTTCCTACCAGGCATGACATGGGCCGATCCTGAGGATTTGGAAGGTTAAAGAACGACCTGGGCGGCTGTAGTCTATTTTGGGGCAAGCTGAATATTTAGACTAGATGGTCTTTGGTAGACCGAATTTACTGAGAACTTGGAAAGGCCATGAGAGCAAGATGTTCATTTGGAGTTCATAGGAATGAAAGTATAACTCTACTTTAAGCTACAATTAGATTGTTTGCAGTGGGTCCGGGTCCCTACCTTAAAATATGTATGTCTTCAGAGGTCCAGACTTTCCTCCCACTCTTTCCAAGGTTTCGCAGATCCTTGGTGTGACTTGAAAGGTGGATGGTCGAGTCGACATTGATTGGTGCTTGGACTACAAGAATAAATAAATGTGTTCGAAATGTTTGATCACTTTGGTGATATGATTCGAGTTTATATATATATGTGTGCCCAGGTGGATGTGCATATGACCTCTCCCGCGTGCCCATCTTCACGAACACGAGGAACATGAAAATTAGCACGTTATAACTCAATTCCCAGCGCAAGACCTTGGAGACTGTCTTCAATTGAGAAAATCGATCCCGAGTGGAAAATTTGCCCCGGTCAATGGTAGTTTTCCGAGGTCCACATTACATGTTAGATAAATCTTAGACCTCAATGCGCGACTCTGAAAACCATTGATCTCCCCGTGGACCTTGGATATAAATCCTAAGTACGTGACTCAACAATACGCTTCATCCAAAAATTTAAATTTAGACTAACTTCCACTCATGCCAGAGATTGAATCAACGCTAGTGCACCAGAAAAGCTTAAGACAGTGGGTCAGGGTCACCATGAAGAAACCTCAGAAACCACGCCTTAAGCATGAAGTAGGCCCGCCCCTGAGAAATAAATACGGGCAAACGAAAATGGTAACATGTACAAGTATATAGGAAAAAACTCCAACACAGAAAGAGTAAATGAAGAAGAAAGAAAAAAGGGAAATGTCCAACGACGAAGATGAAAAATGAAGAAAAAAATGGAAGAAAGGGCTGTACAAGCATTAAGATTAAAACACGCTGATAAAGGTCAAATGCCCGAGGCTACCAAAGAAGCCAAAACAAAAGCGAAAGGGGGGTACCAGCCCAAAGTCTGGCGTCAAATGCACAGAGCAGGAAAGAAACTCAATTTTTGGTGGTCCTGCCTCTCGTATGACTTTATTGCTGGATATAGTTTGCGTAGTTGAAAGAGGCGTTGCCGAATTTGCCTCGCATGGACTCGAGAGTCTGCGGATTATGCTGCTGCATCTGATCGTGGGCAGCAGCGCCTTGGTTGGACGGGGCAAATGTTGTTGGAAGGTTTAAATTTGAGGTATTGTTGGCCTGCGAATAGGGGATTGTTCCAACAGAGGGGTTGCCATATGGATAAGGTCGGTATTCTTGGGCAGCGGAGACGGGAAGGGCCTGGAGAGTCGGCATGGGTCTACCATGGGCTGGTATTTGGGAGCCCATTCCCATTCCACTGTAATCCTTTGGTGTAGACATTGCCAGTTGGGATTGGTAGTTTTGCGACTGGGTGCCTGTGACAATTATGTTAGGGCTTTGCTTTTCACCATTTTCTGTTCCCCCTTTCTCTTCGTTTTCTTTTGATCCTTAGGTGGATGGGGCTAAACCAACCTAGATTTCCCATGTCGTATGTCATTTGTGCACCCTGGGACTCCGTTGGGGATACTGATCCTTCGAATGGCTGGTGCTGATCGTATGCTGTCACCATTCCGCTCGAGCGAGGAACGCCGTAATCCATTGTTTGCCTTCCATAGGGCATGTTTGGTGGATTTGAAGGGGCTGCGAATCGATTGTGGAGAGGATACCCCGTGTGGAAAGAAGGTTGCTGTGAAGGGGCGTCTGATAAACTATTGGATCTGGTGATGGAATAATCGCTTCGGATCGTCCTGTGCAGATCATGCATGGATGCTGAGGCGGCAGGTCGACTAAACATCATGTTGGATTGTGACAGGCCGTCATTCCGTCCCTGTCCAGCAGAAGACATGTAAGTTCCGGCGGTCGACGCAGAACTCAGTGGTGAGACGAGGTAATCATCCTCATTGTGACGCGGAAAACAGTCCGTCCGTAGCGCTCTCAGAGCTGCAAAGTCTGGATTCGGGACCCCATAGTCATGGGGCGATGCAATGGGAGTTGGCCCCGTTGATTTGCTCTCAAAAGGGGTCCGAAGTACCTTCGTGGTATCGAAGTCATCCGGAAGAGCTCTCGATTTGAGCACTCTCTCACGATCATTCGTTGTCAGACGCTTGAGCTTTGCTCTCCTACAAGTTGCGTTGCAGTTAGATCCAAGATGCACGAACGATGAAAGAGAACAATCATGATTTACCTGTTTTGAAACCACACTTGAACTTGACGAGGAGTCAAGCCAGGGATCTCCCTAGACAGGCGCTCCCGGTGAGCAGCATCTGGATGTGCCTGACGAGTGAACTCGCTCATCAAGAAGCGAGTCTGGTTATGAGTCAACCTGCAGAATCACTGTCAACAGTTGTCTTCGTTTTAGTCCTTCCTCTATGAGGCCTACCGGAATCGCTTCATTTTCTTCTTCTCCAAGGACGATACCTTGCTATCATCGTCACTGCCTACCGCATCGCCCCTCTCATCGGAAGGACTGATGGTGGACTCTCTGTCAGGATCTTCCTTGTCGAAGTCCATCTGGTTATCGCTCATCGATTCGCCGTGTTGATCGGATACAACCTGCTGAGACATGGAAAGGTCTGTCCGGTCACCCGGAATCTCGAGCTTAACTCGAGGCAGTAAAGCTTCTCTGCTCGCTGCAGACCGTTGGGCTTCCGTACCGCGCGACAGGATTTCTCCCTTGGGATACGGCCCCGACCCAGTCGAACTTCCAGGCATGGGAGAAATCGTCAAGGCATTTTCAGCCTTCACACCAGCAGGTTGCATGACAGTAGCAGACAATCCGCCCGAGGCACGCTGTTCTCGCTCCTTTTGCAGGTTTCGTAACGGCGAGACAGTCTTTGGTGAAGAAAAACGGTCACCGTGGCAAGTCGATGAAAAATGAGAAGTGACAGCGAACAGAGAGGGAACAGGCGAGGATAAAGAAGATACCCAGAGACAAGGGCCACCGATTGACATGGTAAAAGTCTGTGACTTGGGGCCCTTTCTTCTCACCGGAATAGTCTCACGTCCTTCAAATCCACAATCCACAGAATCGAATTAAGGAGCATCAAACGCGCCGGACCAACACCCACAACGACACAAAACAAGAAAGAAGAGTGAAAATAGCCAAGGGAAAAAGGGACAAAAGAAGCAGGGTGTCCTTCCTCGAGATGAGACGAATGTGGGTCTGTGATCGAAGTACCGCGGCGCTTGCGCAATAAGGTCAGGGTTCCTTTAATTTTGCAATTAAACGGAGTAAAGGGTGAAGCCAAATCAAAGTGTTTATACCCGATGGAATGGAGAAACCGAGACCCAAGAGCGGAGGCAGATCCCTAGGCGCCGAGAATTGCTCAGGTGCAATGTCAAGAGCGGAACCACGGGGCTACCAAGCGTTTTTAGATCTTGGATCACTGAGATATGATGATCTTGACGTATTCCGTAAACCAGACTTGAGGTCATCCACAATGGCTATATTATGGTACCTGAGCAAAAGCCGAGAGAAGGGGGCTAGGAGGTTATGACTGGTGTTTAACCAGGGATCAAGCGGAGATCTAAACAATGACGAAGCAGGGAAAAGGAAGGAAACCAGAAAAAATACTGTAAGGAATCGAAAGACGAAAGACCTGTAATGGAAGCAAGCGGAAAAGGTAGTGGAAATAACCCCAAGATATTAAACACGGAAGCCAAATACCTAGGGTCCACTAAAGGGAAATCAAGGTTGACTTGTACTGGTGACACAGGATACCACCTATAAGGCATGCCACATCCACTCAACTAGACAAGGAAGTGATATACGTTTGTTATTCGGATGATCTTTGCAACGGTCAAAACGGCGAGAGGAGAAAGCCAGGAAGGCAATCCAAAAAAGCAAGGAATACTCCAATTCTCTAACACTTTGTTCCACTAGACCTAAGAGAAAATAAGTGGGCCGGAAAGAGGGGTGTAGAAGGCGTGGTCGAAGTGCTAATGGACATGAAATCGGTGCACAAGTCTGCATCGGGTCATTCAAAGATCAGCGATCCCAAAGGCAAATTGTTCTCTTAAAGGATTAGTCTATAGAAAATTGAAATTCGAAATCTAAAATAAATAGCCAGAAAAAAAAAGATCTCACATTCTAGATCTTGGTGCCCACATTCGGTATATGGTGCAACACCGGTCACCAGATTGAAACGCACGGAACAGAAATAAGATACCACAAGTTGAGGTGGAAAAATGAAAAGTATGGGGTAATATTATGAAGCAAAATAAGTCCGTTTCGTCTACAGGAGTACTGTACGTATGGTAAGAGCCGTGTCCAAAGCACAGGGCTCTGACAGTCCCGAGTAATAACCACGGCCAGGACACTTCGTGCATGGAAGACCCATCCTGGGTGTGGCGAATCGCGGTTCAACCCGAGCTGAAAAAAAAAAAGGAAAAAGGGAAAAAACAACGTGTGGAAACAGAGGAAGCGGACTAGAATCTCCCCAAAAAGTCAAAGACCCAGACAAGCTCCTAGATAACCCAAGGAAACGGTCGAGGTGGACACATTCACCCGTCCCACCGCGTGGATACCCGCCACATGTTGTAGTATACACTACGGAGTACGGAGGTATAGGAGATTCTCAGACTTCTTTTTCCCGTGCCGAATGCACCAGATGTACACCGTAATCCACACCTCATCCGGAGGCGTTCATGGCTTGGACAGACCATTAGAAAAAATTTCCGACGACCTAGTGGGGGATCTGTTTGTGGCAAGGGCAGAAGTGGAAGTGGTCTTAGCCCTTCCGATATCGATTTGCTGCATGGGCCATCAGCCAACCGCTATCAGACCCTTGCTCACCGGCACGCATTGAGGCTGGTCACCATGTGGAAATCCTGTCGGGTTGGCTGGCGTGCTGGCTCCATAGGTCAGTCTAACGCCCGCGGGACCCTCGGGGGTATCGATCAAGGAAAAGCTGTCAGCCACTCAGCGTGCTGCCCGCCACAGTCCACTCCCAATGGGTGTGATGTGAGAGGGTGCATGGGTGGCTGACCCAGTGGAAATGTGAACCAACCGAGTGGTAGTGTAATCAAATATGATTATTATTATTATTATTTCGAGGAATCAAAAACAGGAATGAAAATTTGATAGCTATGATTCCTTTCAACCCCGCGATCCATGGTCAATGAATGTCTCAACCAGAATATAAGAAACGTATGAGCCCTGAAACCTGTGATGGGGCCAAAAGTGATCGGCTAAGCCGGACCGGCAAAAAGAACATAGAACAGAAGGAAAACAGGAAAAACAGAGTCAAACAAATGGAGCGTATTGCGTAGAGCCTCCTGCAGGCATACTGTAAGAGCTCCTCGCCCCTGAGTTTATAGGAGTAAATACGGTATAGCCCTGGAATGCATTGGAAAATCATACAATACGGAGATTCACAACCGAATGTTCCGATGCTACGGAGTCCGGGCCTCAAACCCACTATTAGGGTTACCCGTGGCTCAGTAGCCGTCGCAAGGGCATCCGCACCGAGGGAAAGCTCCTTGAAATCTCCACATTCAGAGCCATGAAACAATTCAAGTCACAGTTGGGAAATGAAGCACCCCTGTTCACAGGGTTTAAATGATAATTTGTTCGACGAGTCAGAAATGTACTGTGGACCAACTCATGGATTAATTAACTGCTAATTAACTAGTAGGCCTGGACTTTTCCTAGGTTAAGTCTCCCTATAATACAATTCTTGTTTCCAAAATCCACTTCCTTTTTGAATGTAGTCTTTGTCTACGTACTCTGTCCTATAGCGCTCATCTCTTCCGGAATGAGAATCCCCAATGAGGTCATGCCCTGCGGGTGTGGCACTGAAGAAGAAACATGACCGAACAAAGAATAGAAAATGGAAAAATGGAAAAAAGGAATTAGAATTTTCCACTAATGTATTATTCTTTTCTTCTTTTTTTCTTCTTTGGACGTTAAACTAGTAGCCTACAGTAGTTACATATACAGTGCATACCCGGAATCAATAGTGAGTGGGGACCCGAACAGGCCCCATTTGCCCATTACGCAGGACACATCGGAGACTTTGGATCGAGGCAACGTGGAGACATACCGGGGACGTGACTTTGGTCTGGGTTTCGGAGGAGAAATCTCGGACCCAATGGTCCTGGAGCCCAGCGATCCCGAATCACAGTGCGCAGCGAGAATTTCGTACGGCCGAAACCTCCGTCGATCGCTGACACTAGTCTTGGTCCTTTCACGTCCACCTGCGTATCTTTGCTCTGTGTCTCTTTTGTCTTATGACGCGGTCAACTCCGTGTGGGGGACAAATTTCAAGAAATTTCAAGGTTATGTTATAGAAATTGGTACGGAGCACTAGCGGGGTTTTTACCGAGGTTTTAGCGGGATATATAGACTCAAGTGCAGCCGGTCCGAACTACCTCAAATTGCTACTCTGACTGGTAGTATAAAAGGGTTTCTACAGTGCGTATCGCCAAATACATGTTATACTACAGTCTCTACGGAAACGGTGCGGGGAATCGGGATCGAAGTTCTGATCGCGGTGGAAAACAGAATCGTGGCAACTTTAATTTCGCGAAAAGGACTATGCCAAGACTCTTCCTTCAGTTTCGTATCGCCCGCTTACTCTAGATGCACGTCGTCATAGCGGAGAGTCGAGGGTGACGCAAACCTCAAGCCGATCGCTTCCAATTATTCCGTATTCTCCCCTGATCCACGTTCGTGCCGGTAAAACCGGCCGGGTACCGTGGCCCATAAGGGCCAAGTAGCCGGGTCAAAGCCTTGCAGATCAGAATGCACAAGGGATCTTTACAATGTACTGTTTCGGTAGAAGAAGAAACAAGTACGTACTTGAGGGAAATAATAAAAAATTAGAACAAAGCTCTTTCTATTAAGCGGGTCAATACGATTGACAAGTCTGGTTTGACACCGACGACCGTGCTGTTTCCACGGATCATACTTCTGAACTGGGAAGAGATCGCGAGGTTTTAAGACAAATTTCTACTTGTCCTGACGGTTTTGGATCCACTGAAAAATCCGCCTTAGTTACTAGACATTGGCCTGTGCATTTACCAGATCGGAGAAACTTTGGAAGGGGGAAATAGGGAAAATGGGAAAAAAACGATGTCGCCTGTTGTAAGCGTCGACTTTGATCTCCACTTGTGGAGCTCGCAACACTCCGACTGAAGCGGTGGTCCACATAGTTCTTAGACTCACGGTTTTCTATGCGATCAGTGCGTCTTCTTCGAGAATGATCCGTTGCTGCGAACTCCATCATAAGGGCGAAGTACAATCCACATCTGTTGCCCCCTCCCCCTACGGAAAACCCGGAGAATTGCCTGGCAGAGCATCCGTCAGGGGCCAAAATTTTTTGGTTTCCAGTACTTTGGTTCAATGGTCTGGTGCAAGGTGAAACATGGCTGCGACGGTTCGGCGCCCCAGCCTTCCCACTCCAATTAGATCAGGGGTAATTCCCGACTACTGCCCAAGGTGCAAAGTGTAAAATTCAGAAAAGGATTTAGGAAAAAGAAAAAGGTACGTGAATAATTTGAAGTGGTATGGTTCATTTCATGCAGGAACCTCGCGGTTCAATAGAGTTGCCGATCAGCTAGAAAAGTCTTGGACCCCACGTCGGTAGCTAGTTCGACATCAAAAGTTACCTGTAGTTCCACCCTGACCGCTTCATTGGTGAAAAAGACTCCTTTCTTCTTTCGGAGTTAGGTGTGATCGGTCTCGCCTTCCCCGCTAAGCTCTATCCTGCTACCGGGTAAAATCATATTTGCTTGTGATCGACTTCGGTTTGCCTTAGCTTTTTCTGCAGCGGGCCTCGCAATTCCCCAACATTTGAGAGTGGGTAGCCAAACCCCAGGCGACTGCATCTTCAAAGGACAGCCATTGGACGGATTCTTCTGAAAGCCGGTAAGAACCAAAGGGAAAGGTCATGAGGAACATGGTCAAGCGGCAAGTGAAGCGGAAGGCGTGTCATCGGCATAGTGGGCACATGGAAGGAGTCGTTGTGCTTTCAACATGAAAAAAATGGCATTCTCCTGCAGCACGATACTGCAGTAAGCAAATCCCGTAAGCGACCCGAACCATGGAATGTGGCTGGTCAAAATGGCATGGCCGCCAAGCGATACCCATTGTGGGTATTGCTCCGCACAATCGAGGAAAGGGGCCAAAGCCATAAGCATCCCGTCGAAACTTTCATGTGGAAGACCCGCCACGCTATCAGGTCGTCGAGTCTTCCATGGGTTTATCTCCGGAAGCCGCGCTTGGAACGTCGGCGCCATGGTTAATGACTGTACTCTCTTCGCTAGTGGCATTCGATTCTTGCTGGGGGCCGTCGAGGACGTTCTTGCTCTCAACGGGGGTTTCCTGCGCTTCCTGCGCGTCCTCGTCGATTTTCTCAGGGGCGTCCTTGATATCTTCGTTCTCATCATCGTCGGGTCCTTCCGTGGCTTGGGGCGTGTCTGCTGGCGCGGCGGGGCTCTCAAATAGAACCTCAAGGTTCTTACCATCATCAATTCTGTCAAATGCTGACAGTTTTGACTTGACCGCCAGACGGAGAATGCGCCAGGTCTTGCTGGATTTAGCTCGGATGGCCGCTTCCTTGTCCTCATCAGTCATGGCCATGTCAATGTCCATCTCATCATTCATGATATCCTTCATGATCAATTCAGCTGTAGGAACGGAAAACCGGTTCGATTCCTTGAGGCGTTCAATGTTGGCCAATGCTTCGGTATCCGAGAGGAACTTGAAATCTAGAGCTCCCATGGGTGACGGACGAAGACGCTTGTTGAAATAGGTCTTTCTGGCCTCGTCTCGCGCCTTCATGTATTCAGGCACTGAGACGGCTGGTCGTTCAATAGGCGGACAGCCTTCGGCCTTCCATCGTACCCAGTTCTTGTCCCGAGACAAAACGGTGTCCACCATACGATAGTAGAATTTTCCAGCAAAACCTTGTTGCAGGTAGCCTTCAATGCTCTTTCGCATGTTTCCCACCCATTCTGCGTCGTCTTCGCTCAAAACAAATCCATAGAGCACCGATTTGTTAGTCAGGTCTGCCACACGTCCTTTGGACTTGGAAGTAAGGGATAACATGAAGTCAAGGAGGATGAGAGCTTGAACAAGAACGTGTCTTCGGAAGGCGGTATCACTAACTTCGAGATCAAAAAGATCTCGACTAGTCAGGTATTTGGGGTTGAAGCTTGTGCCGACCTCAACCTCATCGCCGCGTTTTCGCTTGTGAGAATTTGAGGCCTCGTCTGACCGTGCAGGATCTGGGCGTGCAGGATCTTGGTTTTTATTAAAATCAGTCTTGAAGTTCTGAAAGACGTGCAATGTAGCTTCAAGGCCAGTCTTAAAAGATGCAAAACGCTCAGCATCAAACATTTTGCTCGGAGCTGAGAAATAGGACTGTAGACTCCAGAAAATGGGATAGAGGGCATCAAGATCGACCTTTTCCTTCGGCTTCTCCTTTCGACCACGAGAAACAACGACTTTAGGCACTCGTGAGTCTATTTCAGGTGTAGCTCCGTCATCTTTGTTGCCTTGATCTGGCTGTCCATCAGGTGTAACAGAACCATCATTTTCGTCAGTCATGCTGGTGTCCCCGTCGTCATTCTCAGCGGTCGATTTCGCAATTTCATCAAAAGTGGTGACATTCTCTGTATGAAACTCTCCTCGAAGGTTGACCGAACTTTTATCGCCGAGTGGGAAGCTCTGGAAAAGGAAGATAAACACCCGTCCGCAGAAAACCGTATCTTCTACTCGGGACAGTCGGCGGAGGAGTTCATTGCAGGATCGGAGGATGATCAAGCTCTTTTGCTTGAAATGTTTCTTTGATATGGGTCAGTAGCTAGGAACCTCGAACAAGTAGCCATAGAAAGAGTCCGACATACCTTAATGTTTCGCTCTCGACGCGACTCCAGATAGTCAAATACTTTGCGGCAACCATCAATTGTTTGACTATCTAAAAGTTCCTCGATAAGCCAGAAGATGAGACCCGGCTCGCATTGTTCTAGTGGGTGTCAGCAAAGACATCCAGTTTCGTGTATGGTGTTAGGCGACTGACCGTTGTCGGAGAAAATGGACACAAGATCAAGGAGGTTCCAGATATCAATGAAAGAGGGGTCATTGATAGAGGTGGAAGCCTAAGTGGAAAGCCCTCGAGCCATTAGCAACTCCAATGTCATCAAGCTTCTCGGGAAGGGAAACGGATGCGCCGTACCAGGATGCGGTAGAACTTCTCGCGAAAAGCAATCTCAACCGCCGCAAACTGAGTCTGCTGGTTCAAGAGCTTCTCAGGAGCCTTATCCTCAGCTGAAACCTGCCAGATACGATCGCCCAGAAGCGCCTCAGTCAACGGGGGTTCGATCTGTTTGTCGGTCTTGATTT
Source organism: Penicillium sp. IBT 16267x (assembly GCA_028828865.1). NCBI lineage: Eukaryota > Fungi > Ascomycota > Eurotiomycetes > Eurotiales > Aspergillaceae > Penicillium > Penicillium sp. IBT 16267x. The sequence continues at coordinate 1,231,905 of JAQJZQ010000012.1, read as the reverse complement.
GCGCCGCGCGGTTGAGAAGATTGTCCACCAGCCCTCTGTAGACCTGAACCGCCTCAACTTCCACCGAGGCCATCTTTGATCGATACAGAGAAAGGTGAGGGGAGACGATTGTAGTGAGGGTGGTGAGAAAGAGAGAAAACAGGGCCCGTGACAAGAGGTGAAGGGGGTGTGGTTGCGGCTCGGCGGAGAGAAAAGCCAAGACTTTCTGAAAAAGCTCCCCCAGCTTCAACTTGAGATTCCCGGCGTGCGCTGCTCCACCTTACGTCCCCGATCAACCCCAGTTTAGAAACAGGGACAATCGAGTGCTGCGATGGCGCAGAGTCTCGAATCCAGACCGACGGTGGTGGACTTTCGCGAGGATAACCCGTGGGTGAAGTTGGCCAAGGCTCACTGGCTAGATGCGAAGGTCCGCAAGGCCAAACCCGATGTGATCAAACAGCAATTGTGGGATCCGCTAGAGGCAGAAGGTTTCAACAGTCGCTCTCTTCTGATCCTGGAGAATTTGAATGTTTTAGAGAAGCATGCTGCCCGCGATGATTCTTCCTGTGCCCGCAGGGCTAACTCATTCACTTGCAGGTTCCTTTGGCCGACCTACACTGAAGATGCTTCCAATCACCATGTCCTTCTGATCACACTTATTGTCAGCGTGAAATATCGCGAACATCTGCCTATCTGGAGTGAGTAGTGGGATGAGAAAGCGCGTACGCCAGATTGGGCGCGTACTGACAGTGAATGCAGACATTTTCTCCGACCGCAGCGATGACTTCTCAAGTCTCTTCCATCGGATTCTTTCCATGAGCATCGACCCTTCACTTCCAACCCATTCGCGCATGTCAATTATCTCATTCATTATCGGTGCTTTCCAGTCCCTCGAGAACGTCCTGATCCGAAAGGAATGCGCCCCGCTTGTTTCCATCTCCATCTGGCACAATTTGGCCAGCGACGATGCCAGAGAGCAGGTTATTGCCAAGTCCCTGGCTTTGAAAAAGGCATGGAGGGCCGCAGGAAAGCGATATGACGCGGGTGATGAGGCTACCAAGGCCAAGAGTCGATTCGAACGCTCTTGGCTGTATACTATGCTGCTGGATTTCCTGCAGAAATTGAACGGTCCAGAGAAGCAACAGACCGAGAATTTGCTGTACTGTGAGCGGTTTTTGGAGCTGCTTGTGGATCTTTTGAGCCAGCTGCCAACTCGGCGCTACGTCAATACGCTTCTCAAGGACCTCAACCTTTTACCCGTCATTCGCCTGTCGCAATTGTACCGCACCCCAGAGAATGCTCTTTTCCGTGATCTCTACGACCTTCTCAAGCACTTCATCAATTTTGCCATTGATGACTATTCAGGAGATGCCTTGTCCCCTCAGGCTGTCTATGATCTGCACTGCAAGGAGCTGGCGCATCTGCAGAGAACCTCCATGAAGTTTTTCAAGGATAAACTAATGATTCTCGCGCTTTCTAACCTGGGATCAATTGATAAGCGGATTGAGCTTGAAGGGCAACTGTTCTCTTTGGACGAGCAAGGGCTGCAGAGCCTCTGCTCTCATTTGGGATTCCGAACAACCTACCCCAAATCATCCAACATTACCTCAGATCGCCAGCTATGCTTGGAAGTCCTCCTCTCTTTCTACGAGCGCAAGCTGTCCTTCCAAGAAGTTGCAGCCCAGTTGAGTGTGATCCCGACCGAAGAAAGCCTCTACGACCCCGCATTGTTGAGGAATGAGACCTACGATGGATCCAGACCCCTAGCGATTCCAAAGTTGAACCTTCAATACTTGAGTACCGGAGACTTTCTTTGGCGATCTTTCCTTCTGTATAGGTCCGAGGCCTTCTTTCAGATCCGTAAGGACATGGAAGCTCTTGTCAAGCGTATGCAACCCCGAGCGAACCGTAATGGAAGCTTGAACTTTGAGGGATTCTCACGAATGGCAATTCCTATCTCTAAGCCTGCTATTATTGAAGTCGCACCCGCAAAGGTGGGCTCACCAAACCCGGCCTTCGTTCGTGCGGAGATCGCAATTGAAGTGGGAAGGCTTGCAGATAACGTCCGCAAGGAATGGGAATCTCTCCGCCCAGATGACGTTGTCTATCTGTTGGCTGTTCAATCCTCATCGCCAACGCAGTTGGGAATCCGAGATGACACCACTGCGGAAGGACCCCGCATGACGCACCTCCGTACAGCGGAAATCGTACAAGTTCTTGATGAACAAGGCCGTCCGCTGCGACAGCCAGCTAGTGGTCAAACAAATGGTTATCAATCTCGCCCACGGGTCCGCAAACTTCTTGTCAATTTGGACACCGCATCCTTCAAGGCTGACACTGATCTCCATACTCAAGGGAAGCCGGATATCTATTCTTTGATTAATGTGGTTGCGAGACGGAAGGGCCGAGAGAACAACTTCAAGTCAATCTTGGAGACAATGCAAAAGCTGATTGTGTCTGATATGACGCTCCCCCCGTGGCTTCAAGACATTTTCCTCGGATATGGCGATCCTGCAGGTGCTCAGTACACCCAGTTGCCTAATCGTCTCCAATCTGTTGATTTTCGTGATACCTTCCTGGACTGGTCCCATTTGGTGGAGAGCTTCCCCGGAAAGACCATTGAACCATCTGGGTCCGAATCAGCCAGCTTCGGTCCTCCCTATGTTCTCGAGTCCGTTGAGAGTGAACCAACAGAATATTCCGCCCCCGCGAAGAAACGCCGTCGAGACCAAGCCGGACAGGCGGAGCAGGGCCCTAGTACCATTCGTGTCTCATCATACAAGCTGCCGAACCCTGGCCCCTACCCTGTTGATGCACCTAAGCAAAATACCGTGAGGTTCACACCTGCCCAGGTTGAAGCTATCGCCTCCGGTACTCAACCAGGCCTTACTGTCATTGTTGGCCCACCTGGTACCGGTAAAACCGACGTCGCTACCCAAATCATCAATAACCTCTACCATAATTTCCCCACCGAACGCACGCTTCTTGTTGCACACAGCAACCAAGCGCTCAACCAGCTTTTCCAGAAGATCATTGCTCTAGATATCGATGAGCGTCATCTTTTGCGACTGGGCCATGGTGAAGAAGAGCTGGATACTGATTCCAACTACAGCAAACACGGCAGGGTCGAATCGTTCCTTGACAATCGCACCAATTATCTGTCAGAAGTCACGCGGCTGGCGGCATCGATTAGAGCTGAAGGCGCACACGGGAACTCTTGCGAGACCGCGGGCTATTTCAACATGGTCTATGTTCAACCAGCATGGGCTAAGTTCTGGGATGGAGCCAACTCCGAAGAAACTTCCACTGAGGATATTGTCGCCTCCTTCCCATTCCATGACTACTTCTCGAATGCACCTCAGCCTTTGTTTGAGGCAAATGCTTCGAAAGAGACAATACTAGATGTTGCCTCGGGCTGTCAAAGACATATTGATCGGATCTTCACTGAACTCGAAGATATTCGACCCTTTGAGATTTTGCGGCAACCTCGGGACAAAGCTAATTACCTCTTATTGAAAGAGGCCCGTGTCATTGCAATGACTTCGACACACGCAGCAATGCACCGACAGGAAATTGCGGATTTGGGCTTCCACTATGACAACGTGGTCATGGAAGAGGCAGCCCAGATTACCGAAGTGGAGAGCTTCATTCCGGCCGCTCTTCAGAACATGAAGAACGGTGAACTGCCCCTCAAACGCGTTGTTCTATGCGGAGATCATTTCCAAAACTCCCCAATCATCCAAAATATGGCCTTCCGACAGTACGCGCACTTCGACCAGAGTCTGTTCCTCCGCCTGGCCCGATTAGGTGTGCCTGTGATTACTCTTGACAAGCAAGGTAGATCCCGGCCAAGCATTGCAGAGCTATTCCGCTGGCGCTACCAAGAGTTGGGAGACCTCCCATCGGTCGAAACCCTGCCGGAATTCCAGCAGGCTAATGCTGGCTTCCAATTTGATTATCAGTTCATCAATGTTCCTGATTACCAGGGCACTGGCGAACGCGAGCCGACTCCTCACTTCATTCAGAATCTGGGTGAGGCAGAGTATGCGGTGGCCTTGTACCAGTACATGCGTCTGCTGGGTTACCCGGCCGCGAAGATCTCGATTTTGGCTACGTATGCTGGACAAACGGCTTTGATTCGAGATGTATTGAACCACCGCTGTGCTAAGAACTCACTGTTTGGTCTTCCCAAGACTGTGACAACCGTGGATCGGTACCAAGGAGAACAGAATGATTGTAAGTTCAACCTCCGCCATGACTTATACCATTACGTGGATTAGCGTTCTAACCATTATCCTCCAGACGTTATCCTTTCGCTGACTCGCACCCGCACCGTTGGATACTTGCGCGATGTCCGCCGTCTGACCGTAGCCCTGTCACGTGCTCGCCTGGGTCTATACATCCTTGGTCGCCGGGAGGTCTTTGAATCCTGCTACGAGCTCAAGCCCGCATTTGATCGTCTTTTGCAACGCCCAGACAAGTTGATGCTTGCTCCGGGTGAGATGTTCCCAACCACTCGAGCGCTGGACGCTGACGTCGCGGGCACCCCCATGGAAGGAGTCGAACATCTCGGTCAGTATGTGTTTGAGATGACGCAAGCCAAGGTGAAGGCTATGGGTGATGGGGAGATGATCATTGACGATGATGCTGCCCCTAATGGTGATGATGGTCTTCTAGATGAAGATGAGGATATGATTGGTGCTGATGAAGACGAGGATGGAGATATTGTATGAACATGTTTACCCAGTATTTGTGCTGATTGACAAAGAAGCGGAATTGGGCTAGATTCCGCGTGAATGATATTCCATTGTGATGTCTCTTATTCTTACACGTTGCGCAATTCCTATAACCATAGACCAGCGATGTAGGAAGTGATATTCTATGCAACTGAAATAGCTATTTACATCCTGGGCCATCATTTGATCTTGTTGATCTCCTCCACGATGTTTTGCGGGTCCCTCCAGGCCAAAGTGACATACCTAAACGCGATTAGCTTGAACGCAATCAGCGAAACACATTCGAATGAACTCACTTGGTGTGGCTGCCGCGGGCAACGATGTCACCCTTGTCGTTCATAAACTTGATGTTAGTGAACGCAAGAGTTTTTCCGACTGGATAATGTTAGTCGCGGTCTATTCTACATGGACATGCTGCACATACACTTGTCACAGGTGACCTCCTATATCTGTGTAAGTCTAGATTATCTTCGCTTGGAAGGGGCGGTGATAGACAACTTACTGCCAAGATCTTGTCACCGACTTTGCCACCGGAGTTCAAGTATGTGACTATTGCCCAAGAAGTATCAGCATGACGAACACTCCGAACTCATACCAGTCGCTAGCTGTCAGAATGAACCTACCATTCAGGTCGGTTGACACGCCGGTTGAGAACAACCCACGAGATGCTACAGCTAAGGATCCGCCGAGATCAACTGAGAAAAGTAATCAGTACTGAGATACTATTCCGAATTTGCCGATTCAGAGAAGCTTACCCATGCTTGCAATAGTACCTCCATGGAGGATGTTCAAGCGGTTCTATAAAGATGTTTAGCCAGAGGGACTGAAGCATCAGGTAGACTAACGAGAGGAGTGTAAAAGATCCATATCCAGTATAGAGTACCCAGGTTGCTTCACCATGCTTATGTACTTACAGTGTGTTGCTTCTGAACCTCAAGCTCGAAGTTGACAGTTCCAGGCCGAGCAGCAGTGACACGAAGCTAGATAGAGATATAAGCATTCATTTCAACCGGATTCAGCATCGCTTTTATATCCACATACACTATCCAAAAGGCTTCGAGCGGCAAAAGAGAACTGATCAGTGATTGATCTTAAGACTAGAGCATTAGCTTCACTTACCGAGGCTCTAGGCCCGAGTTAGCCCGGAAGGACTCCCAAACCTGGAGGGAACATACTTTAGCAGAGGGTCCAGTGATGGAGAACTTCGGTATTAGCATGACTCACCGACCGCACAAATCTAAGAGTTGTCATCTTGGCAATTGGCAATTGATTATTCAATGAGAAGAAGTGAGGCAGGGACGCAGTTCGGCAGTTGTCGCGTCCCATCTCGGGAACTGCACAAAGTGGCCGCTACGCCCGCCGGACTACATCGGTCATGACTTGACCGCGCTTTCTTTGATGCAAAACGCTCCTTCGACAAGGTACAGAGGCGCCAGGGTCTTCAAGGTCATCAACATGGCTGCACCTACGTCTCGTCCTCTAGAGTACCTGGAGGGTCTGCCTGGTGCGACCTTTCTTCAGTTGTACAAGCAACCATCTACTGCACTCGCCATTTTCCGGCGCATGTTGCCTGATCTGGGTATCTGGAGCTCTCTGGATTTCGATTCCGACTAAACTGACTGTGAGGATAGCAAAATGTTTTGTCATGGCCTTGCTATATTTGAAGGATCCTCTTCCTACAGCTGATCTGGAGATTTGGGTCAAGTCTGAAAGCAAGAAGTGAGCGCGCGTGATCCTGAAGATCCCCAGAAGCAAGGCGAGCTAACCACCTGATTCTTACTTAACCAAGACAGCGAGACAATGCCTTATCGATCTTGGGCCGGCTTCATATCTTGTCCACCACCCGTACTGAAGATAATGCTCGGGCTTACATGGTCACCAATCCATTCGCGTCATCGCTGCGTCAAGCTCTCACCGGCTCCGAGGATGCCCAGGCCTTTGGTGTCTTTTCCCAAATGCCAGGCGAGAGCAAGGTCACAATCCACGATCTGGACGAATACGGTCGACGACAGTGGGAAGGTGTCTTAGGTTACATGGTCGGAACGAGCGCTCTCATAGGAAACCGTGACGTGGTGAATCTGAGCAAGGGTGTGAAACAACTGCTTCAAGCAGGCAATCTCGTTGAAATTAGGGGAGGGCGTGTGGATATCACAAAAGATGGGTTTGGATTTGTGCTGCAAGACGTCAACACCCAGGTTTGGCACGTCATGATTCTCTACGTTGAGAGTGCTCATTCCCTCGGCATGGACAGCGTAGAGGTGCTTTCATTCTTGTTCTTGCTCAGCAGTCTGGAGCTGGGCCAATCCTACGAGAAGACGGGAATGTCGTCCACCCAACTCCGGACTCTGACCGACCTATCGGACTTCGGTATCGTCTACCAAGAAACCCCCGAAGCAACACGTTTCTACCCCACACGACTTGCCACAACCTTGACTTCTGATTCCAGTGCGCTGGGAACCCCCGGTTCTGGCTCCTTAACTGGACCTGGGAGTCAAGCAGGCGGCTCAGGATCAGGATTCATCATCATTGAGACCAACTACCGCCTCTACGCCTACACGTCATCTCCCCTGCAAATCTCTCTCATCTCCCTCTTTACGAGTCTGAAATACCGCTTTCCTAACTTGGTGACGGGTAAAATTACTCGTCAATCGGTGCGCCGAGCTATTGAGATGGGTATCACAGCTGAACAGATTATTTCTTATCTGCACTCTCATGCCCACCCTCAGCTGCGGAAACAATATGCCGCGACAACCAACACAGCTCTTCTACCCTCTGTGCTTCCCCCTACTGTCACTGATCAGATCCGTCTTTGGCAGCTTGAGCGGGATCGTCTCAGGGCCACAGCAGGCTTCCTGTTCAAGGACTTTACCAACTCGGCTGAATATGAAGCTCCCTGCAGATACGCCGCGGAAATCGGGGTATTGGTTTGGAAGTCTGACAAAAAGCGCATGTTCTTCGTCTCACGGCATGAACAGGTAGCTTCTTTCCTCAGACAGCGGAGATAGTTGTCAGGAGCAGGTAGTCTTAGGGATCGCATGACACTGGTTAACGGGATTTAAAAAAGCATTTGTTTTGCCGATAGCAGGGTGGCGTTGCTTGGGTCTGGAATGGGTATTTAACGACATAATGAGATGGTTCTTATCAGATTTGTACAATATAAAATTTATAGATGCTTTCCAAGGTTTAGCCTTCGTAACTATCCTGCTCAAACGGGTGCCTATCCAGGTCCTGGACAGTTCACCCAGTCAGACTTTATCGGAATTGGGCCACGTAGCTAACCAATCAATAGAACCACTTTTGCACTTCCCGAGATCGTTTACGGACCCTCTCTTGTGATTTGCCCGCATACATTGCTTTTTGGCATCATGTTTCATGCGCGGGCGTTTCCCAATCAGGGGCTGAATTCGAAGGCTCAGCTACGGAAACTCTTTATCAGCAAAGGATGTGAACAGCTTCTGGTGCCATTGGACCCAAAAAAGTCCCATTGGTATGTCTTTTGCAAAACGGAGTTGGTCAAGGGGGTTCCAACCATTCAACGGACTACGCAGATGCCCAAGTCTACGATGTCCGCGTTGCTGGTCACATTTGGCGAGATCCGTGGGTGGAAAGGGGCATTCCACGCCCATCAGTTCCAGTATGGAAGTGGCAAAGTGCTTAACGAGAGTGGTGAGTTCTTCTATGTACAATGTGCATTTTATTCAATTAGCTTAGTGACTGACCTTGTGCGCAGGGTGGGTGAGCAAGGAGCAGCATATGTTGATTTATGAAGCACGCCAGCCCGCGTACCTTTCTCAACCACTATCACCCCCTGCAACTGGACACCGACATGATCCGGGTTATCTGTGGTCTCGACCCGGATGTGGAACTGATGCGAGCCGTCACACGGCAAAGCCGTTGGCGAGACACGCGACGCCCACGCTACTTGACTGATCAACAACGGGCACAAGTTAAAGATCATCCCGAATTGGAAGAGGCCCGGCGCAACTCAGCAAGATCCGCGCGCAATACGAAGAGACCCAACAACCCGGCCTGCTTCTGCGGCTCCAGAAACGGGAGAAGGAAGTGAGAAACACGCGAAAAAGGTTGCACCGGAGCTTACGGCATCAGATCCGAGAGAAATTTGATGAGGAGCAAGCATTTTTGGACATCGAGGCGCAGCTGTCAGGTACCGCGGTCAAGGAAGAGAGCGACAACAGTTCATCCTTGGAGGACACTATGCATCCCCTTTAGTTGCATCTCGTGCAGAGTCTTCTTTCCTACCCTGTTTCTAACTCGTTGGAGGATGAATGGCATCGGCGTGATACGGGTACTGCAGCTGTTGTTCAGTACTGTGATGTCCTTGAAGGAGGCCCGTTGAGGGGCCGACCTAAACAGAAAGTTCCTAAATCTGCCCCGCTGGCTGGACCGATAGCTCAGCCGAAGAATTTACAGCAGACCTAAAATGATACTGACTTATGTAAGTTGCATATTTCCGTACACGGCAAGCCCTTACGTGCTACTAGGGAATACCTTAAAACCGCTAAGCAGCTAGAGGCTTGCTTTCAATGCTTCGCGAGTAAAGGGCTTCCGGACAAGGTTCGTTTTCAGATATTCCATGATCCTGGATGTGTTACGCGCCACTTTGACGCTATCCATCTTAAAGAAGAGCCACTCAAGTGCAACTGGTGTGAAGTAGCCCTGTTACATCGGATGGCGTTCTAGCGTCATGCGTTTGATGTACATCGTGTGCGAAGTCGCTGGCGTTACCTAAATCCAATAGAGGAACTTCAGAAGCAAACATAGGCCGACCATGGCCGTGCGAAGCCATTTGTCTCGAGATCCGCTTATTGCTCATTTCTAGGAGCGTGAAAACTGATGCGTATACCATATATAGCTAAAATAGATCAGACAATTACAATAAGAATGTCTAGAATGGAAACAACGAGCATAAATAGTAGGATAATGAAGCGACTGAGCATTCAAAATCGGAAATATTTCTAGCTCCTGCAATTCTATTTGCACTGATTGAAGACACTAAGCACTTTCGCTAGGGTAGGTTGAATTGAGATCAGATTCGAGCACACACTAAAAATCCAAATGACAACATGTTGGTCCTTACTGTTATCATAAAAATTCCGACGTAGACACCGAAAGAATAGGCACTGGACAATAGATTGATTCTGAGAGATCGTTCATCAGATTGAAATTCAGTGACCCAAGAAATGTCATCTTCAAATTGTTAGACTGACGTAAGTTAAGATCCAGATCTCCCTATAGCTTATCCTACCACGATAACTAGGCTCATTCATGTCTACTATATCCGCTTCTCTTATTACGGGCGATAGACAGCGTAAGCGCCTACGTATATTAATCTCACCCCAGAGGATGCTGGTGACTGTAGGGTCCCGTCTCTTGTTTTGCCAGTCCTCCCGCGCTTTCCCGGCCTCGATAAACAAAAAACCTCGACATTGAAATCTCTCTGGGAGATGCCGAACCAGAACGAGGATCAAGTGACCTGGAACAAAAGTGGGCGATTGATGACCCGAATGTAAGGCTTATCACTTCGAAGCTTCTCCGGGACTGCTGGAGGTTAGCTATTGACTCCCGATTATCGCTGAAAAAATCATACCGCGATAGAAATGTTACATTCAGACTCTTTAACGATTCTTCCTATCTTCCATCATCACATACCTCTCTTAGTGATTCCCGATGGGCCAGTTCTTCCGCATAGTCGAGCGGAGTCTTATAGTCTAAGTCTGTGGCCGTGGCATAAAGGTCCAAGACACCTTCGCAAGTGAGAAAGTTTATCAGATCCTCGGTGAAAACACCATGAATCGCTCCGTGATGCATCAATGTTTTCCCATCAAGATCTCTGGTCGCTGGATCCACACCCACAGCAAACAGATAATCAAGGATCGTGGTATCTGCTCCCTGATGATGCATGGTGAGATGTGCCAATGTTTGTCCGTGTTCATTGATCTAGAGCGGATCAGCACCTTCCTGAATAAGTAAATGAAATATTTCACTCTCAATTGATAGGTGAAATGAGCTCATATAAAGACCTAGGGGCGAGTTTCCGTCCCTGTCAGGCTGATTGACATCGTAACTAAGTTATATAAGGAAATTCATAACTTAAGCTAAGCAAAAATCAGACGTAACATAATGATGTAACGGACTTTTGCCAAAATGGTCAAGGGTATTCCAAACCACCGAAAGCACACGATCGTAGGTTCTTGACATGAAGGATAGGATATCCAGATAGCCATTAGAGACTGCATAATTAAATGGGCTCCGCCCGTCGGAGTCCTCCAGCATGATATCATAACCTTCTTCCACGAGTTTGCGAATTACTTCCAGATTTCCCGCCTAACTAGCGAGGTAAAGACACGTCTGACGAGCTTGGTTCGGTCGTGATGCATCGGCTCCTTTTTCCATAAGCTTTTCCAGGATAGACAACGCCTGAGGTCGACGGAAGTCGATCATATATTGAGGGTAATCCCCATGATTGTTAGCCGTGTTGACATTGATAGACTCGCTCTCTAGGAGCGTCTCAACAATGAGTACCCTAGTATCGCTGATGGTTTGATTGATATCAGAAGCTTCTAAGCCCTCATAATCCTCGATCAGGTCAGTCAATGACTCAACGGCATACTGACCAACCTCCCATACATCGTCATTTTTGCGGCCGAGAAGCCGGCGCCTAATCCCAAGATGTAGCGCAGTATCGCCAAAATCAGAACGAGCATTGGGATTGGCCCCACATCCAAGTAAGAGGGCGGCCATCTCTGTACATGCATTCAGAGCAGAGAAGTGGAGCGCTGTCAATCCGGATTCTATATTCACTTCCTGGGGCTTAGACATTCTATATACAAAACCGCTCACTGTTGTTCTTCTAGGCCACGAGCGCCTTTTAACCTTAGATTCTAGATTAAAAGCATTTTAGATGAACGTTTGAACAATTTCTTTTCGTCGGTCGCTAAGTGCATAAAGGAAGGGTGTCATATTCTCCTTATCGCAGATATATGGGGAGGCCCCCTTGTCGAGAAAGTACTTTATCATTGTACAATCATTGAAGCGACCATTATTGCATGCAACGTGAAGTACATTTTGATGCTTGTTGTTTAGAGAATCAAAACGCACGTTAGACTTAGCTAAGACACGCAAGGCTTCAATTTGAGTGTTTTCAGTCGCGATAAGTAGCGGCGATTGTCCGTGGTCATCTTTATACCCTAATGCCTTTGGGTGGGCGGTTGAGATAAGCGGAACAATTCCCCATCGGGCTGCGACATGAATGACGGATGTGTCTAGTCCTAGAGCATCCCATGAGCTTCTTTGCGAATGGTTATAATTGTCTAGCCAGCACCTCTATGTCCCGAGCGTGTTTTCGAAGAAGTTTTTATGCTCTTTCTGGATAGTAAATTCTGTTTTAGCTAAGCTTGCGTGCTTCGGCTAATGCAGTACTGAATAACCAAGAAATCCGTAAGTTGACTCCAGCGCTGACCTATATAGACCGGGCCGACAATATTGAGAAATAAGCTTAATGCAACGATATGATAGGACATAATTGGATTTGACAGCCGTGAAATCATCCATCTCTGTCATTAAAAAGTCCTTGACAGAGCTATATAACAGTCGCACGTAGATTTTGTTAGTAAAAATCAGCGAGTGAGAAGAGTCAATAATCTCTTAGGTGAACTGGAGGCGAGTTTCGATATCCTCGTCCAAGTATAATCGATATGCTTCAGCTATTTCAGCCACCGTCAGGCGCCGTAACGCAAATGTGACAAACATCAACATCATCTTTAATTTTGAGTCATTATATGAGTCGTTGTCTTCGAACGCTACATTCAGCAGGGCTCGATATAAACGATATAGTCCTCGAGGTTGAGCCCGCAGTTTCTCAACCGCTTCTTTTGGTGGTACATCATCTAATTGCCGACAGACAATTCCGACCTATAGGAATGTTCTATCTACCTTTTCTTCGAGCAGCTATAACACTTTTTGTCTAATAGACGCGGGATATTTTCTTCGCCTTATAAGGTCCTGTACTTTATCTTAGATTATGGCTCTTAAGTCATTGGCTATCTCCTTGCACGAGCCAAGATCGACACATCGAAAGATAGATAGAAAATTCTGGATTTCGGGGTACGGACGACTGATGACCAAAAAATGCACGCTGCATGGGACCGGACTGGTCTCGCTCACTTGTTTGAACGACTGGTGAATTTGCCGGAGGAATATATCTTATGATTCGGTATCGCATTCGTCGAGAGCGTCGGCAATGCAATATATTTCGGTACCGTTAGACGCTCGGCCGATATCCATCAGTACTACCTAAAGTCCGTCAAACGACGTGAAAGACGCTTTCCCTGAATTTTATATCTTTGCATCATTTGTTCCATAAAATATAGATGTTTTTTGATGATTTAGTACAGAAAACCTCGTAGTAGAGAGGTTGCCGTTCTGTGATATTTAGAGTCGGAATCGCAGAAAAAAAATGAGAGAATGCTATCACTGTTGGAAAAATAATCCTTCTTTAGTAGTTCTTCAGCAAGCATCATAGCCATTGTGGATTTGCCGATTCCTGGATTGCCGTGTACCCATTAAACATTTTGTTCTATATCGCTTACGGCTTTGCTTATCGAAACCAATATTTGAGCTCGTTTGATTCTAAGAACCAGCTAAAGGTCCCCGAGGTACGAGGTCCTTTTGTCCGCCTCCGCATATTGAGATCCTCTTCAGGCTCCGTGATGAACAGATCTGCAAGATATGCGTTATGCTCCTTTATTTCCTTTCTTTCTTCAATAGACATGTGGAAGTGATTGATGACAGAGCCGTGGTTCAGACCCATCTGGAACCCCAAATTTGAGCACCCAAACGATATTATGGACGCCATTCTCCCCACGGGTACCGGTTCCGTTCCTCCAATGGGCATGTGAGAAAACAACTGACTGGCATAAGCTGTCGCTGCCACTGCCGCAGAAATATAATTGTATCGCTTAGCTTCGAAAGTTTCGGTCGGCTGTAAACTCGGCCATTCAACAGAATCGGGGAGTGGAAGGGGTGAGGGGTAACGAGGAATGAGCGACCGCGAAGTTGCGTTGCAATCAGCCCTTAGTAAGGCATTGGGGACGAAGAGGTGCACCACCTAAGCGCCCACCCGCATCAGCGAACGAAGCAACTTGATCAGCTATTGGGCATATGAGAATGTCGAACTGCTTGAAGTACTTGTACTATTGGTGGCTGAAGCCAACCGCCGGCAGCAACCGTGGCGTACCTCAGGTCATCCGCCCCTCCTGGTGCTTCCCAAAACCCAACTACTGGCTCCCATCAAATGTTGAGTATTGAGGCTGACACCTGCCTGAAATTGAGTCTGGCTGGAAATTTGCTTGCAGCTTGAGCTTTGGCTGAATCCAAGGGGCTGCGAATCAGTCATTTCACAGAAGTGACGCATAGCGAAAAGAAATAGCTGACGATATGCAGACCTACAAGTAATATGTGGTGCACTAGCGAATTTTACAAACATCATCTTGACAAACCAACACATGACAAAGCCAATGTTCAGTATTTGATGGCAATTGTCTCATTTACAAATGGGAGAGTGAAATTGACAGCGAGGCCCCTTATCACAAGCACTTTGCACACCTGTCTTCTCGCTATTGAAGTGACCTGGTCGGAAAGCTAATCCGGGTTAATCCTAAGTGGTCCGGAGATGAATACCCCAAAGCCGATCAACAAGCCAACGCATAGGAAATTCGGATGGTGAAATACTTCTGGGCAAATAGAAATACCAGTCATCTTCATCTATCGGGCTTAAAGTCCGTGTCAGAGCAGTGGCTTCATAATATGCAGGGTAAAAGCCGCTATCCTCCCAGTCGATGATCCCAGTTATTGTATGGCGATGGACATGAGGATCTTGTTTGACCATAATATTAGCAGTCCTGAGATCGCCATGAGTGAAAACCGATCTCAGCATTGAAGGATCCTCATTTTGTAAGAAGGAACGAAGAAAGTCCACGTATGCATTGCTGCCGTGGTGACGGGCTGAAAATTGCAAGTCGCTAAATTGCTGTGGGGTTCTGATATCCTTGAATAGGGCAATTTCATTGATCCGGGACTCCTTGGCTCCTTCTCCGTGCACTCCACCAATGTTTTGGCTATCAGGCTGAAGAGACCGCAAGCGGTAGAAAATATCTTCCAGCTGCTGTTGAATCGATGATTTTTCGGTCTGAGACAAAGCGGACCATGCCTGGGCTAGCGTCATACCTGGAACATAGGACATAAAAATAACGCTGAAAGGTCCGAGGGCGACCATGCCATGAGCCCTTGGAACAGGAATATCGGGCGCTCGTTCGGCAAGAAATCGCAGACTTGTGTACTCCGTGGAATCTCCATTCCCAATAACAACTTTAGCGACAATATTTTCACTGCACTGGACTACCATGCCGCGCGCTGGAGACTCCCAGAGCTTTGGCGAGTCCAGGAGGAGTTGCTTGAGAGAAGTGGCAAGTGCATTTTTTGGATCGTTTGGAGAGCCCTTCGAGTATTTTGTAATCAATGCAATCACCGTACTAGATAATGGGAAGACGATCTTAGCCGACTCGGCATTATCCAGACGGGTGCGGAACTCTGGGCCTTGTTCCGGGATATCTATCCCGGTAGAAGGTAAGACTTTTTGGCCCGTCGCCATGGTCATCTTGCGATTATAATTCTTCGGAAACACAGATAGCATGTTTATCTCTGGATCATCCCTGAGGGTCTCGCGGAGATCATGCAGAGTTCGGAGGTTGATTTTGCCGGCATGAGATAGTTGGAGATATTGCGAATTTCGATGTTCGTGACGATATAATTCAGGGAACATTGACAAGAGGTCGGCTTTAGGGTTCCTTTCCAGTTCAGCCTGAAATTCCCGCAAAAGGTTTTTGTTCCATTGTGCTGCCTCAGCGTTTTGGAGTGAAAGAGCTGCCAGAGGTATCGGGGGTGTAAGTTCTGACATGATGGATGAGACTCTTTGTCCAGATTTGAGCGAAAAGCACGCTAAAAAGGAAGATGGAAGGAAAATAAAACCGGGTCGTCTCGCGCGCGATCGGCCTCGACGTGCTTTGCTCCGGATCCGACGTTGGTCCGGGTCGGGAAAGATTGCTCCGCACAAGCCACTTTCCTTTTGTTTGCACGCAGGCAATGCGAGACGGACTCACTGGATTTCTTCTGCATGTGCCAAGACAAGCTGTTTCAAAGGTGGGCAGGGCCTCCAATCAAAGTATTGTGTCCCATCCTGCGGTGACCTGCGCAACTATGTTAACTTCTGGCAGGTCCCCTTTTCTCACCAGGGGTGGAGGCATCCACCTTGGCCCGAAAACTCCGGATGGTGCTTCCATAATTGATATGATTGGCTAGAATGACTCAATCAAAACATCCCCGGTTTCTTCTTTTATGGCTTCTGTATGTCGCTACCAGCAAGAGACCACGGTTTCGGGCTGGGAGTCTGCTTGGTGTCTTGCAGTCAGGGGTGAATCTCACCCGCTCAGATAAGCTTCAGTCACGGACCACCTTCCCCCTTTTTAAGTGCGGCTAAAGCATCAGATAAAGAAAGGGGGAACGGGAAAGGGTCAAAGTGGGGTCTGTGGCTCAAGGGATCGGCCATTCTCACTCGACCCCGCGAAAACTCACCCCTGGTTGGGTTTGCCCTTTTTAACACTTTTCGTGGACCCTGGATCCAACATCCATGCTCTTGCACAGATGTCCTCGTCCAGCGAAGCCAGTCCTGGCAACTGGATCACCGGCAGCTATACGGGCGATAGTAATGGCGTGCGAATCACGATCGCGACCTTTGTGGGTGTCGCGTGGTACAATGTGATCGAGCTGATCGTTCTCATCTTTCTCACTTTCAAGCGCTACCAAGGCCCTTACTTTTGGAGCATGCTGATTTCCTCGGTCGGCATTCTACCTTACTCCGTCGGTTATCTGATGAAGTTCTTCGCTTTGACCTCCGCCACCTGGCTGCCCATCACTTTGCTCACGGTGGGTTGGTGGGCCATGGTCACCGGCCAATCATTTGTCTTGTACTCGCGACTTCACTTGGTGCTCGAAAACCTTCGTGTGCTGCGTTTGGTCAAGGGAATGATTATTATGAATATTTTCTTGCTTCATATCCCGACCACCGTGCTCACTTTTGATGCCAATTTTTCCAACTCCCATGCCTCGGTCGCGGGGTACGACATTATGGAGAAAATTCAATTGACTGGGTTCTGCGTCCAGGAGGTGATCATTTCCAGTTTATACATGTGGGAGACCAATCGCATGCTGAAACTCAATCCTGACCGCGGTAGTCGCAGGACAATCCTGCAGCTGCTCGCCGTCAACGTTTCTTGTGTCCTGATGGATATTGCGTTGATGGTCATTGAGTTTATGAACTTTTATATCTACCAAACTACCCTCAAGGCGACCCTCTATAGCATTAAGCTGAAGCTGGAAATTGCTGTTCTGGGAAAACTGGTCAACATTGCCCATCAACATGTCTGGCAAACACCTCGCCTGGATCATGGCCGGTTTCCTTCCTTCGTCGATCCTTCGCAAATTCCCGATTTCAACGAATTCGACTACAATCATCCCGAATCCCTGCCGACAAGCCAGGGAACAAGTAGTCAGGGTTTCAAGGGGCGTTCGACTGGGCTAGAAGCTATCGAATATGATGAATCATGAGAAGCTTACCCGGTTCTCGTGGATCAAAACGGACTGCAGTATATCGATACACCTGACTTTTGATCGCGATGGGACAGACTTGTCTCAACATCTCGGAGCGAATCATGCGACCATGCCCCATGAAAATAGCATGGTTTTCCCCGCATGAGCCTGACGAATTGTGCCCCGTCTCACTAAATTGGTGATAACTAGCCAACCAGATTCCTGCATTGGTTTATGGGACAGGAGCATTTATCAATATCGATTCTCTTACCAGCCTTGTTGATACAAGGTCACGACAGCGGCAAGCCTAGGCGCAAATCTCGCCGGGTAGAATATTCCCTGCATACATATCACGAAGTCATGACTGAAGCGTTGCATCTGCATAAATACCCAATCTTTCGCATATCTCATTATGGCCCATCAGTTCTTATGAAGTTTGTTCCAAATGTTTAGGGTCATTAGATATAGCTTTATGAGCAGAGTCATCTAATACAAACTGCTTACTAATTTCTACAAGACAAAATACCAATTGAACAGTGAAAGACAGTCAAGCATATTCCTTACCATCAGTCCCGGCCTATATTCTCCCTAATTCTTCTTCAATCATTTTCCAGCCCCGAGGCGAAAGTGTTCCCAAAACCCAATAAGTCTCCCGATGGTCTTGACCAAGCACAACAAAAAGGTTGAACTCATTGAACGAGTCGTCAATAGCTTCGTTGTAGTAAAAAACCATGGATCCCAGGGGATTCGCCCTCGTCTCTGTCACCTCTCCTTGAGACACGACTGCAGGACTAAAATCCAGGGTGCGGATCAGATCAGCCTTGAGCAGGTTGTTGAAGGCTACAAGGACGGCCTTCGAGTCCCCAAACAAAAGTCCTGGGCTTCTGCCTGCATCCAGGTCCCGGAAAACACTTTCCAAAAAACAAACAGTCTGACCCTGGGTAGCCTGCTCAGAAAAATTCCTCCGAAGATCCAACGCAATCGACCCAACCGATTTATCGGGAAGCTGAGAAGAAAAGAAAGAGTATGTTCCCAACACCATGTTCTGAATAAAAGAAGCACCAGACTTGAGCAAATATGGGATCCGATACCGTGCATTCATGAGGTTCAATACCGTGAACGGACGAGCTCCTGGTTCGGAAGATGCGACTGCCCGGGTAAGCCATGCAGTGAGTATATCACTATCACTGATAAATGGCTTCTCATCTTGCCGCGAGCCCTGAGCAACATCCATTCGAGCCTGGTCGCATATCTTCCCGAAATCACTTTTCGGAAGCAGAAGAATACGCCGTTCCCGACGCGGATTCCAGAACTTGTCCCATACAAATCGCAGGAGGAACATGATCATGCTTATCCCTTTCAGACGCCATTTCTCAAGTCCGAACTCTTCGGGTGTCTCGCTGTCTTGCATGGCCTTTGTGGGACGGAGCATATCTTCACGTGCACCAAGTACTGTAGGAACATCCTCTTCTCGACCGGCCAGTACTGATGACCAGGCTTTCAACAGGGCCTTTGCACCAATCGCATCCATTAACACGTGAGGCCAGACGAGGGCGACAAGCGTTGCATCACGAAAGGATGTGATGTGTAGAGAAATTGAAGGCAAGCCTTTGCGAACCATCTCCTCGAATGTAGGAAAATCGGGTCGTGCAATTAAGGGCCGGGTATCAGGAGATAGAGTTTGGATTGAGGGAGACGGTGTTTCTTTTGGGAGACGACTAGCCACCGGGTGCTCGTCGATGTTCAGGTCGAAACTGTCGTGAGTGAAATACACATTTTGTTGTCCAGTTGCGGAGGGACCTGAGACGTGGATTTCGAGATTCCCATTCATCTGCTCAATATCAATGTTATTTGATGCTCCCTCATAGCGACCTGGATGTTTAGGGCGAATTACCTTCCGTCGTAGTCTCCCACCGAGCTTTTTCCAGTCTCCAATCTCTAAGAGCCTTGATAACGCGGCCTTGAGCTTCTCGGCGTCAAGGACGTCGTTAAATCTCATCAGCCAGTCCACATAGCAGTGATTCGCTTTGATGTTGTCCAGTACATGGATGGGGTATACATCGGGAGAAAAACCGTCCATTTTCAACGCACGTTTTCACTGACACAGATGTACAAGATAGTTCTATTTGAAAGAAAGAATCTGGCCGAGCAAGATTTAGACATGCCGTTTGTTTCAATGTTACGAAATTTGACTGGGATTTGGGGTTGCTGTGTGGCCATTAATTGGGCGTTCTCATTTTTGGATCTAAGTGGGTCCGTCACCATCCACGTTTCAACTTTATTTCTGATTTTCGGTTTCTTCAGCGTCTACGTACGTTGAAAGTTTATTTCGAGACTTTAGGTGTGATATGGCTAATTTTGAGGAAAGTTCGGGATTTTGTGTTCATTTCCAGGGGTCAAAAAGGGAGAATATCGCCTTAGATAGCAGCTCTCACCCACTCTTTACTGCTACCAGCCCACCACCATCCTGCCCATATGGATAGCTGAGCCACTCCAAATCTCTCCCCCTCCCCTCCCCTCTCCCCTGAGTATTTGCATCCATCGTATCGAAAAGCTACGTAAGCTCAGCAATTTTTCCGGTGTTAAAGGATTAACTGACATGCGATCGGCCGACCTTCCAAGGTTTCTGCAAGCCTCGCCGCCCATGACCTGGGCTGGGCTTGTTCCCAAACTTCATACAATCGTGCTATCCTCTTGAGTTCTTAGTCTAGGCCTATTTGTTGCACCAAATTATGCGTAAAAGCTTGCATAATCACAGCTGTGGACATTGCCATTGTCCTATAAATAGCAGTCGGACCAATTATCCACCGTGATCATGTGACCGTCCGATGACATCAGACGCTTTATCCCACCTTTCCTATTTCATCAACACAACATTGCATACTACATTCATATTGTACAAACAATATACCATCAACAAAATGCCTCCCCACGAAGGATTGGTTCACCCCAAGGAGTACGACATCAAAGACAGTAATGTGGAATTGATCGGATCAGACCTTGACCACCGTGTCAAGTACAACTCCGCCGCTTCAGAGCCCGCATGGAATAATGGAAAGGTGGGACAAGAAGCAGGCCTGTTCATTTGGCGCATTGAGAACTTTGAAGTAGTCCCCTGGCCCAAAGAGAAGACTGGCGAATTTTTCGACGGTGACAGCTTCATCGTTTTGCATACATATAAGGTCGGCGATGATAAGCTAGGCCACGATATCTTTTTCTGGCTAGGAAGCAAGACCACACAGGATGAAGCCGGCACAGCGGCGTACAAGACAGTTGAGTTGGATGAGTTCTTGCATGGCGCTGCGACTCAACACCGTGAGATCCAGCAGCAGCCCTCAGAAGAGTTCCTATCTCTCTTCCGTCATTACTCTATCCGCTGTGGTGGAGTACGCTCTGGATTCCACCATGTCGAGCCGGAAGAGCCGAAGGAGGTGCTCACCTTACTTCGTATCTTCAAGTATCCTGGATCTGGTCGCATCAGCCCTCTTATCGTGCATGAGGTTGAGCCGACTTGGGAAAGCTTGGATGAGAATGATGTTTTTGTTTTGGACAAAGGCAACAAGATCTGGGTTTGGCAGGGCAAGAAATGCAGTCCGATGGAGAAGGCGAAGGCTGCTCAAGTTGTGAATGACTTGACATTGGCGAAGCACGTTGATGTTGAAGTGCTTTCTCAACTCGAATCGAGGTCCAAGATCATTGTGGATTTGCTGGGTGGGAAGGAGGCCGATCACTCATCTTTGCAAGCACAGAGACCTGGCTACTTCTCGAAAGCGACTCATCAAGACGGTGACCACACTCGTCCTCACAAGCTTTTCCGCCTCAGCGACTCATCAGGAGAATTGTCATTCGACCTTGTCAAAGATGGTAGCCGAATTCAACAATCTGATTTGGATGGCAAAGGCGTCTTCCTCTATGATATCGGCAGCCGACTCTGGGTCTGGCAAGGTGCTGAGGCTAGTGATAGGGAGAAAGCTGCGTGGATCAAGGTTGCCCAGGCCTATATTCGCCATCTTCAGGATAGCCAAGGGCCTTCCGATGCTTTCCTCACTCCTATATCCAAGGTTGTTCAGGGACATGAGAGTCCAGCTTTCAGGAAGGCAATTGCAGTCTAAATTTTAATTGAAATAGACCGGGACTCGATGATGTACATTTAATTCATTTATCATGCATTACGTTTCCCTACTTGATTATGTCCGAGTTTACTGCGGCCTCCTCTTTGTAAATTCGTGAGAGGAAGCATCCGTAAACAGTGACTACATTGAACTCGTGGACGATTGTAGCTTAAAGCATGCCGCCCCCAGCCCTATTTAGTGTGAACTAATTTACCAAGTAACTGGTCCAAAAGTATCTCCACCCGAAACAGTCTTCCGAATTGCCGTATATAGAGCATCCTATTGCATCGGTATTAGAATATCGCATTCACCAATAGTCAGGTTGTACTTACCATTGTCTCAAACGGAGCTGTATTTCCCCACCAATTTGGCACCGCAACACCAGGGAAAGTGATAGCAAAGAAAATGACAATCGTCGCAAGGATGAGTCCAGTATCAAGTGCTGCAGCAGGAACATAATTGTACTGCCTCCACCACCCACCCCATCTGCGTCGAATCCAATAGTTAAAGATGAGTCCGAAAATGACCCAAGATGTGTAACTGATTGGTGTTGCGCTATGTACGTATTGTCAGCTTGATATTAGTTTGGCAAGTATATAAATGGTGACCTTACGGTGGAAGCCAAGACATGGCACCCAGCATGCTAGATAGAGATATATGATTAGTGAAGGTCAATTACATAGCGGAGTTTTCATAGATCACGTACACTGGTGCATTGAGAAATCGGGCTTTGGATTTGGGGAAGTATCGCATGAGGAGGTAGAATGCTACTGGGAGCAGGGCTCCAGTAACCAGAAATATAAAATCGGTGTATAAATCGAACCGGGACCGAAGATGCGTTGTGGTCCGATTACATCTGTATGGTGGTTGTTATCAGGTGAATAGGAAGATTTCTAGCCGAAGCAGAGTCATAGAAGGGGATAGGCTTATGTACCCCAAACAATACTTGACGAGAAAAAGGTTCGTCCATTAGGACACGAGAAATTCGCGGCTTGATTCCTACATTCGATCAGCAACTCGTGTACTGCCACGGGGTAGTTTGAATTTGACATACTGTGTACAGACATTCTCGATATTTCCCAATGTCCAGTTCATGACCGCGATCTGGACAAAACAAGCCCACAGTGTTGGGATCACTTGGCACATGAAAGTGACACGGGGTGGAATTTTCATATAGTGAGCCAGCTATTGGGAGAATTAGTAAATATGGTTATTTAGTTATATTCTGATGATTGATTACCTTCATACCTTGACAGTAGACTTGACTGTTGGATTGTTAGTTTTGCCAAGCCGAGGCATTCAGATAACTCACGCTTGTCCCAACGTAATCGTGCTAAAGACCTTAAACACCATAACCCCGATCGGTTTTCCCGGAATCATGAAACCGGCCAAGAATGGCGATAGGACATTGAGAGCTATATTTGTCAGCTATCGGACATGCGTTTTGACTTCGTTGATACTCACAAAGCATAATATTGGTGACACCCACGATCATGCAAGTTGGCTCAACTTTAAAACTCGGGG
This sequence comes from Penicillium sp. IBT 16267x, assembly GCA_028828865.1. Taxonomy (NCBI): domain Eukaryota; kingdom Fungi; phylum Ascomycota; class Eurotiomycetes; order Eurotiales; family Aspergillaceae; genus Penicillium; species Penicillium sp. IBT 16267x. Next base: position 1,208,891 of record JAQJZQ010000012.1, on the reverse strand, counting down.
CGACGCACAATGAATATCATGGCGACGACGAGAGATACGAAAAACGCCCACCCTATCAATAAGTTAGTTATCGTCATAAAGATAAATAGAGCTTGAACACATACATGGCAGCTGTGAATCATATCCAAGTACACCTCCCAGTCCGAGCGCAATGGGGATCAGGAATAGGGCTCCATACCACCACTCAGGGGCTTCTTTGTATTTTTTCATGAGTGTCAAATGGATATCTGGCTCTTGGTTTAGAGCAGCTTTTCCACGGTGCCATATCTCTTTTCGGTGATAGAGGATGACGTGAACAATGACTGCCGTCAAGGCGGCGAAAGACAGACCGTAGTTCAGGATGAATGTAGGAGCGAGGAACATCGGTGAATAAGCCTTGTACTTTGCCTCATCAAATGAGAAATTATCTCCAAGGATTTTGCTGACATTGTATTGATTTTGTGTGTTGTCATAAGTGGTAGATGTGTTAATGGGAAGATAGTCGGAATAGCTATTTATTGTTAGATTTGGTCCGAATGAAGTAAAGGAGAGCTCAACGTACAATGCTCCTGTATAGGAGATTCCAATGGATGCAATTATAACGAAGACTACTAGTCCAATGAATGTGTTCATGATTGAATGAACAGGTGATAGCAGGGGGTCGAGAAGGTATGCCGAGACGTAGCTATGTATGTGGGTCTGTTATCTTGCTACCCATCGATATCCAGGCTTGCATTTAGTGGTCAAACTCACGTCCAGTCAAACGTTAAAGGAATAAGGGAAAGTCCAGTGAAGCCACCGAACAATTGGTTCAGCACTACGTTGTTGGGCTTGATCCCTGGAATCAAATGTGAGTGGCATATATGGAAATTGAACAGGGCTAGACTTACAAGTCACGAAAGCGAAAATTGATAGTCCTTGCCAGATGACTCCAGGGAACCTAAGCAGAAGTAAGCCTCCATATCCGACTCCAATCAGATCATATAACCTACCAATACCAACAAAATGCGCCAATCATGACATACATGAAATAGCGATATCGCGAAATAGCCCAGCCATTGGTCTGCGAGGGATCAGAGGGACTCTTATCATGCAATGCATAAAACAAGGTTGTGTTGGCAAATTGGGTAGGCCATATCATAGCAGCGGGCCTAGACAGTATCAGCATGGAGGAAGTTGAGTAGCGAGGTTCGGACTCACCACACAAGGAATCGACGGAAGATTCCCGCGAGAGAGATTCCAACAATTTGACTGCTCAATGCAAATAGAAGCTCGAAGCCCCAGCCAATATCCAAATTATATAATGCTGTTAGATGTCAATAGATTGAAGCTTTCTGGACTAGCTAGAATATGCTCACATGGTGCTTTCAAAGCCAACAGCGCATCGGTGCAATACGCATAGCCGATTGAAACGCTAGGATTTGTTAAGGAGGGTCTCCATATTCAAGGCAGCAATGCTTACTTTGCCATAAGCTGAGCACCATTAGTACCAAGTTCTTATAAGGGATCAATATTTGAAACCTACCGTAATAACCGTATGTTCTTTGATGGTGAAGGGTCCCGGGTTGAAGGTCCATTCGACTCCAAAGGTGTTGAACTTTCTGGTAGGAATCACTCTGGCCCATAGACAGCCAATTGGATACACAAGCAATTGTACAACAATGGCAGGAAACGAGATTGCAGGGCTCCTATTATAAATGGTGAGTAAGGTAGAGGAAATAGGAGAAAGGTACATACCTCATGCTCAAGAACATATTAAGTCCACTGCCAATCGTTGTAAACAACATACCCAAGATCCACGCGCGCACTGTATTCGCCGTCTCTCCGTCATCTGTATTGCGCGCAGCAGCACGAACAGATTCATACTGGGAATCTGGAAAAGCTGATTTCTCGTATTCAGGAGCTTTCTCTTGATCATCTATACTGCCAGCCTCGTTGATAGCATCGATCTTCTCCTGAGGCAGATTTGGGTCCCATTGATGGGATCTTTCAACTCCCTTCAGCTCTTGAATTGTACTACCCACATCCTTGGTGACCTCGGTAACGATTTCCGATTGTTTCGACAGCTCAAGACTGTCAACTAACGGGTTGGAAACCATTGTATGGAACACAACAAGTTGTTGGTAAAAGTGACCTAAACCTTTCAGTCCCGGGATGTATGTCGCTTTACGTACCGTATTTTCTTTGACGGGTGGGGCTTTCCTATTTTAGGTGCCGCCGCTTTTATGAGGGCGCTCAGAGTTAGGCACACTGAGTAAATTTCAGTCTGGGCTCAGGCTCACTGAGCTGCTCAGTACCATCACGTGATAGATCAGTGATGCCCAATGAGCGCTCAGTGAGTGCTCAGTGAGTGCTCAGTGGTTGTGATTGGCTGCTCACTGATCGCTCACTGATTACTCAGAGATTGCTCAGAGGCATCTATTGAGCACTCAGTCCACGCTCAGTCCATACCCAAAGGAGCATTCGGCCCCACAATGCTGTTTATTTTGTGAACTACTTTTTGATGGCCCTAATCATGCCTCCATTTCTGAAGGTGCTCCATCCTCCAATTCCGCCCCCCCTCAAAAATACGCGTTAGAACGAGATGACTCAAATATGGAAGGCATAGGTTTTATCTGTCAAGCGGTGGCGCCGGCGAAAAGGCCTTTTTGGTTACTTATCCAGAGATGCCTGTGCGTAAAAGCTCAGGTATAAATTGAAACTATATTCCCTCTCATGACCACCCACTTAGCTTTGCTTTATTCCTCCCTTCATTGCTTTGGATTTTCGATTCAATCTTAGCGTTTTCTTTCGTATTCGCTCAGTCATGGGTAGGAAACACTTCTTTGCTCAACAAGACGAGATCGCCAAAGAGAAACGCCGCAAACAATTGGAAAAAAGCGGTTATGTTTTCGGAGCGCATGCACACGAAGATGCGATTCGAGATAAAGACAAGAGGATTCCCAAGACCAAAAGGATGTACCAGCAACACGCAAAACTATGGAAGGAGTAAGGTCTCACTCAATTGTGATGCAAACAGTCCCAAGCGGAAAGAAAAACTGACCCGCTTCTAGGTTCATCGAGCAAAACGGGGTTAGAGGCTACGAAATGGGTCTCAGTTCCAATCCTCCGAGTTATCAGCTCATCAAGGAGTTTCTCCGTTGGTACATTCATTCCGCGCGAGGACGACTCAGTAAAAATGGACGACCAGTGGTGAAAACAGTCGTGTCGTTCGCGGAGCGGTTTTTTGGTGGCCTCGAAGAGGACATGCAAGTTAGCATTGCGCTAGAGGATCGGAAATAAATTTTTAATGTGAGTCTGGCTTTCCTTGCTTCCTCCGTTCTATGATGTGAGTCAACACTAACCGCAAAATAGTGGATAAAGAGGTCATTGACAGCAGAAGGAACCATTGAAAAGATCGAGTCTCCAAACCATAGCTTTACTAGGAAGGATTTCTGCAGAACAGTCTCATCTTTGTGGCAGACAGATTATCCCCGTTTCATACCGGGGTTGCTCAAAGTCATTATTTTGCTGGCTCTCCAATTATATCTCTTCACTGGAGCAAGAATTGGAGCTTTCATATCAGCCCATGAAGATAAGAAAGAAAGAGGTCTTCGATATAAGGTGAGGTCACTTCAATCTAAAAGTTACCTAGGGCTAACTTCTGTTACAGCATATCGATCTGGTTTGGTTCCCGTCATCTACTGCTCCCTGGAAGGTAGAGTGGAAGGTGAATCAGGTGTGGCTCAAAAACAATCGGGACGCAAATTACACGGTGTAAGTCAGCAGCTTCAAGCCGACCCAAACAGGCCAACTTGGACTGAGAGCTGACATGCTTATTGCCTCCTTCAGGTTTGGGATTGGAATCCGTGATACCAAGAGGCCGCAATTCGCAGCTGGCTATATTCTTCTGGCCCTTGCTCTTGAGCACGGTGCCCTTTTTGGTATCAATACTGTGGAGGACTTAGCCCAGTATGACCTTTCAAATGGACCGATTCCGTTACGCTGGAAGGACGAATATCTGGAAAAGCCTGTCCTCAGACACGTCACGGCTGAAGGTCCTCAGGATGTTCCGCTCACGAAGAAAACATTTTGTGAGTGTCTACGTGTAATCTTCACTGCCGCCGGATATACCAAGAGACCAACAGTTCATAATATTCGGAAGTTTCTTGGAAAGAAGATTGAAGGTAGGCTAGTCCAACATTACCGCCTGGTGAAAAAGGCTCATCTGTTAATATCTGACACAGGCAAGTATGGCTCTGCGCTGGTGTCTCAAATCTATGGGCATAAAGACCCAGGAACCTACGCCAAGGACTACGTGCTACACTGCTCTTCGATCAACACAGTTGCAACCGTTCTGGATGAAAACCCAGACGAAGAGGGTCAATCAGATCATATTGAGTATTTCCAAGGATTTGAGAGATTCTATGAACGTGGATTGCCGGGCGAACTACCGGCAGAAATCGAGCAAAGTGTTCTGGAGAAGCCAGAACTAATGGAGATCAAGAGCCGGATCGAGCACCTTCAAGCCCAGAACGACAACAAGGAGCTCATCGCCATTGAGAGAATAAACTACAGAAAGGTCTTACTTCGACACCGCCTTTTGGAACTCAAGGAATACCAGAACGGCTGGGTACGGGAGAGACGAGACCAGAAAATTCTCAGCAGGGGAAAAGAAGAGCCATTGGTTTTTGAAAAAGACGTTCGCACACGAACTCAAGCCTTGATAATGCCTGAAACTGCTCGAATCGCAACGTTGATGTCTTGTACCAAAGAGCTTTCGTTTGACGAAATACTTCTTTTTGTGCAAGATTTGAAAACTCAGTGTGCCCGTGACTTTGACGTGGTTTATCTTCCAAGGGAAAGCCCTATTCAAGGACTTTGCCCCACTAGAGGCTGCCAAAAAGAGATTGCGAGGTAATTATCCCAGTTCCATAATGACATAGTACAGGCTAACGTCTTCAGCCTAAAAAAAAGGAAAGAAGTGCTCACATTCACGAATGTGTTCGGCGTGAGCTAGCCTTCAACCTTCAAGTCTCCAAAGAAAGTTTGCACTTTTGTTACGAGTGCATGAAATGGGTTCTCTCAGATCAGTGGCGAGATCATTGTCAGGCTCATCTCCAGTCATGGAGAACCCAACACTGCGAAGTCATCATATACCGCCACACGGTCGTACGCCCCGGCTACTGTCCCTTTTGCTTATGGAACACGGACCTTCCCGCGGAAGATCGGTTGCACTATTGGCTGCAAAACGGGAATCTAAGGCAGCACATCGAAGAACAGCATTTACCTGGGATCCAGTGGCCTACAACAAAGCCTATATGCGGCTGCAGTGAAACCTTCCACAACGAGCGTGGCCTTCGACATCATTTGCATGACACCCACAGGCTAAACAAAGCCATATGGCTAATTCCAAAGCCTCAGAGGAAGAGAAAGCGGGCCTGCAAGGTGGAAGCGCAAAAATCCTCATCAGAGCCGGAGGAGAACCGCCCCAAGAGACTCCGCTTCTACCGATATCCGCCTCCGCGTCACGAATATGAGCATCAATTGTCGGACACCATTTTCATGCCTGTCCCCACATTGCGTTCCTTTGTGGAGGAGAATCCAGAGCAATATTATTGTTCGAGTTTGAGTGATAAGTCAACTGAAAGCAGCAGAAGTAGCTCAGTTGGTTCTTGCTTTTCCGCAGCAAGTTCTCCACTCAGCTCGCGACCAACAACTCCTGGATTGGAAGTCATTGATCCGAGAATCCTCGAGCCTTTGGAGGTCCACAAAGAACACGGATACCAGCTTTATGATCAAGATTCTATGCAAACGAGCTCCCTTGAAATGACTCTCGATGGGCATGATATCAAAAACCAATCATTCGATGATGCAGCACCTTCACAGTCTCATATTCAAAGTATTGCCATTCAACTCACTTTTGGTTTTGAGGCCAGTGATCTTCGCACTTTCGACTCTGCTGATTACCGCACGGAGGATGCATACCAACCTTGTGATCACGTTGCCAACCAGCTACATTCTCTCAATCTATCTCCGAATAAGGTTGAGCTCACAAAAGTGACACCCATCGAATTGCAAATTTGCAAGGGCCCTCCACAAGCTTTACTGCAAATGAAGTGAATGAGGAGAAGAAACACTCGCGAAATGACCGCCCCATTTTCATGCCGGGCAACGGCATATGTTCTGCTGCGGAGAATGAGCACGAGAGTCATTCTTCCGCCCATCAAGAACTCACCGCGTCTTTTGACGTATTGGACCACAGCACTAAATGAGTCACTGTAAAATACTGTAAATTCCCACAGAATGTTAAAGCAGGTTCTCGAAGGGTAGGTTGAATTGGAGGTGGGGTATGGAAGTGTCGGACGTATTGAAGTTACAAGCGAATACATATTTGGAAGTACTAAGTAATCTACGTCAGAAGCAATACACGTCCAACTAACAGAGGTACTTCGGAAGAACTCCTAATATAGACTAGTGTGTCTTGGCGCCGAGGACAGAGAAATAATGAAAGAATGTAGGTAGTCGCACCAGTTTCGGGACGTGCTGTACCTCTCTCTAGTTTCAACACTGCTTTGTAGCAGCTTTGTTCCACTCGGCCAAAGAAATTTAATAGTACCGTAGTGACCGTTATTGCCTTCCATGTCGGAAACATAGAGACACTCTTTCAAACCCTAATCACATGCTTCGCTATACTAAACTTGGATTGGCCGTAAATTACCCGTTTTGTATCTGACAGGTTTTAATACCAGACCTCTCATGTTATTAGTATGAAGGTTACACGAAATCTAGACCTAGAGGACTGGAAACTCCAGTCTGGAATGTTCCATGCAAACTAAGCACAAGCCAATTGTCAATAATTCTCTCGTCATGCGTCTCGTCATTGATTCACTGAGAGCCTGATGCTGTCCTGCGCATCCACTAATAATCAGATTGATAGATAAGCCTCGACAGTATTGCTCTCTCCTTTCAATAGTCTCCACTCTTGTACAGCTTTCGATCTTATCGGGGGATGTTCAATCAGACCCAGCCCCGGGGCTGTTCATGTACGTGGCAGCTTCGGCCTGAATCATATCCATATATTCTTCGCTAGATGTAGGACTCGGCGGGAATATCTCGACGCTGTCGGAAGCTGAGCCCCACATCTCCCGTCTTCTGGCTCTTCGTTCAGCCTGTTCAGCTCGCAGCCGGGCCCTTTCTTGCCGTGCCCTATCAGCCTCATTACGCTCCTCGATTGCTCTCGTAAATCGCCGACAGACTTGGCACACAAACAACAGTCTCCCGTTCTCTAAAGCGCCCGCTCTGAAGTTTCGACATTCCAGGCAGATAACATAGGGTTCCCCTAGGATAACGATGAGATTGCCAACGGTGTATCGGTTAGTGCTTGGGCGCGGGTTGATGCCACACTCCACACACCACCGATCCGTTGCCTTGTATCCCCATTTAGCTTTTCCTCTTTTCACCATATTATCCGCAAATTTTGCTCTTCGTCGTAATCTTAGACAATCCCGACAAGCGTATAATTCGTTCTGGATACCGAATTCAGTGGTCTCCGCTTCTATCAACTCCAGGTGAGTAGGAGACTGTATTACTTCGCGAAAGAGCCGGCACGAACGTTGCAGCCAGGTAACTGAACGCATCAAGATGATGGGCTATTATGTGTAGGATCTCGGTCGGGAGATCACGGATAGTGGGGAATAGCGACATTGTAGCAGTACTTATTACAGAAAGGCCCCGTTAGAGAGTTGGGAGCCGCAGATGATCTCGGATATTTGTGAGTACTGGGTAACGATGCTTGAGTTGAGATCATATCGAGCGGGGTGGTCTATTTTAGGTCTGTGACAACACATAACTGTACAGCATACTTGAGTCTTAATCGTAATATACCATTCAATCTCGGAACCTCTCTTTAAATACAGAGTAACCATTTTGGAGTTAGCGTAGCATGTGATTAGGGTTTGAAAGAGCTTCTCTATGTTGTTTCAACATGGAAGGCGATAGCGGTCGCCACTGTACTGTAGTCGTTGATCACGAACACACTATTGAACAATAACACCGAATGCAGACCCATGGCTACAAGTCCCAGTACCAACCAATAGCCTAACAATAAAACAGTCTTTAGGTCCTGGCTTGCATGATGCACTATTCAAATTTTATCAGTGTATAAACATGTCTCCATTCGAGCGGCATTACAATATAGAGCAGAATATGATATTTTCAATAATTGTGATTTAATGAGAACGATTAATTCGAAATCATTCCGCGGCACTTTGCTCCAGGATGATCAAACAGCGATATTTTTCACCGTCTAATCAACGCTAAGCACGTGCTTAGTAGGAGAACATGCGTAGATCTTTGATGGCCTTCTTGGCAAGGGTCTTGTGGAACCGCGCAATCAAAAACTTAGATTTGCAGCACTTCAGATTGTGACACGATGTCCAGTCCTATCAAGCAAGGCTGCGATTCGGTCTTTTGCTGTGGTGAAATTGCAATTTACGAGTCAGTCAACTCCAACTGATCACTCCAAACTTGAGATCTTAGTTAGCCACTCCAGACTGAAATTCTGATCAGACACTTATGAACTTCATTTTGACCACTTCATTTCGACCACTTCATTTTGACCACTTCATTTTGACCACTTCATTTTGACCACTTCATTTTGACCACTTCATTTTGACCACTTCATTTTGACCACTTCAGCCACCACAACTTGGCCACGATTTGACGGCACCAAATTGCCCACTTTTGCACACCGCAATCGAATTACTCAGTCCTAAGTGTCCACTCATATGACCCATCCAGATTGCCACCGCAACTGACCACCGCATTTTAATCATATTTATTGCGTACACGATTTAATCACCCCCAATTAATCACTCCCGCATATACTAAGCTCGTGAATAGACACTAAAACGGCGCGTACCTAAGGCCGC